>JAAGEH010000006.1:9991439-10140423 GCA_011751065.1 Lasiurus cinereus
TTATTTCAGAGAGGAAGGGAGAAGGAGAAATAGAAACATCAATGATGAGAGAAAATCATTGTTCAGCTGTCCCTTGCATGCCCTCTAGTGGGGATGGAACTCACAACCTGGGCATGTGCCCTTGGCTGGAATCAAACCCAGGACCCCCCAGTCTGCAGGCAGATGCTCTATCCACTGAGCCAAACCAGCTAGGGCAGTGGTCAGCAAACTGCAGCTCAAAAGCCACATGCAGCTCATGAGCTGCAGTTTGCTGCTCTGTTGACTAGTGAGTTTGCTGACCATTGAGCTAGGGCTAGCCTTTTCCATTTTAATTATGTATTGTTTTGGTGTGGGTCTTGTTTGGTTCATCTTAATTGGGACTCTCTGCTTTCTGAACTTATGTGACTGTTTCCTTCACTGAGTTAGGGAAGTTTTCTCATTATTACTTCAAATATGTTCTGTATCTCTTGCTCACTTTCTTCTCCCTCTGGCACCCCTATAATACAGATTTTGTTACATTTCATGGTGTCCCAAAGTTCCCTTAAAACTGTCCTCATGCTTTAAAAAAAAAGTATTTTTCTGCTAAATGAGTGATTTTTTTGCCTTGTTTTTCAAACTATCTGATTTGATCCTCTGCTTACTCTAACCTACTGTTTATTCTTTCCAGTGTATTCTTTATTTCAAATATGTCATTGTTCATTTCTGGCTGGTTGTTTTTAATGGTTTCTCTATCCTTTTTCATGCTGTTGAATATTCTTAAAACTATTACTTTATACTCTTTTTCTGATGAATTCCTTGCCTCCATTTCATTTAGCTCTTTTTCAAGGAATTCCTTCTGTCCTGTCATTTCAGGCCTGTTTCTGTTTTCCAATTTTTGCTTTTTCTTTGGATTTGTTTATATGTATTGTATATTCATGGTCCCCAGTCTTGGTGGGTTGGTTTTCTGTCCTGGATGTCTTGTGGGATGCAGAGGTGTAATCTTGCTTTTCTGAGCTGGGTGCTTTAAAAATGTCCTTTGTGTGGGTTACATGGGCCCTCCTGTTGTAATTAGGTATTAATTTCTATTGCTCAGCCCTTGGCTGGTTGACTGTGAGGCTTAAACTTAATACATCATGCCAACTGTTATATAGGTGCTGATTGTGCAAAATAACACAAAACAAGACTAACCTAAAAACAACATGAAAAAACAACAAACCACCACCACCAAAAACAATAAAAAAGAATAAGAAAACAGATGACAAACAAACAGAACAAAAATAATACTGACAAGAGATTAAAAAAAATTAGAGAAGAAAAAACCCCAGAAAAAAATAGAGTATCAAAGAAAGGAAGACAAGAAAGAAAATAAGAATAAAAAAATAAAGAAAAAATAAATGAACTAGTAATAAATTAAAATAAAGGAGCAATAATGAATAAAGTAAAATATAAAATAGGAAAAGAAAAATGGGAAAATAAAAAAGAAATGGGAAAATAGAATAAGAGAAGGAAAGTGAAATAAGAGAAGTGAATGAAAATAGAGAAGAATAAAACCCTATCTAATTAAAAGAGCAATATGCAAATTAACCATCACTCCAACACACAAGATGGCCACCCCCATGTGGACACAAGATGGCTGCCACAAGATGGCCAGCAGGGGAGGGCAGTTGTGGGTGATCAGGCCAGCAGAGGAGGGCAATTGGGAGGGACCAGGCCTGCAGAGGAGGGCAGTTGGAGGGGACCAGGCCTGCAGGATAGAACAGTGGGGGTGACCAGGCCTGCAGGGGAAGATAGTTAGGGCCGACCAGGCTGGCAAGGGGGAGAAGTTAGGGGTTACCGAGCCAGCAGGGGAGGGCAGTTGGGGGTAACCAGGCCTGCAGGTGAAGGCAGTTAGGGGCCACCAGGCTGTCAGGGAAGGGCAATTAGGAGTGACCAGGTCAGCAGGGGAGAGAAGTTAGGGGCAATCAGGCCCCTAGGGGAGCAGTTAGGTGGTGGTCAGCCTGGTACGGGAGTGGTTAGAGGGTAATCAGGCTGGCAGGCAGAAGCAGTTAGGGACAGTCAGGCAGGCAGGCGAGTAGTTGGGAGTCATTAGTCCTGGATTGTGAGAGGAATGTCTCAAATTGGAGAGGGTGCAGGCTGGGCTGAGGGACTCCCCCATCCCCATGCATGAATTTTGTGCACCAGGCCTCTAGTATGAAATAAAAAAAAAAAAGGAAATTAAAAGTAACACACATATACAAACATACACACTACCCACAAAAATGGAGTTCTTTGCATATTTTAATGCCTACTCTATTTACCCTTTGGTTCTACTATTTTGGGAGATCACTGAATTTTGCTCTAGTGTTGCCTGAACCTGGGCACTTGTTATGCCTGGCTGGGACCTCCTAGGAGGTTCTCAGGTGCAAACAATTGTCAGTTGTTGTCTCTGCCTGGCCTTTGGTAATTTGTCTGAAGATTAGCAGTTTCAAAGCCCCAAGCTGCCGCAAGCCATCTGGTAGGAGGGGCCTCTGGAGTCAAGCCCCTTGAATGTCCCTGCTCTGAGTTGCTCTCCCTTCTCCCACAGCACTGCACTCTGTGGAGGCAGTTTAATCAGACTCAGATTGGAGATAGTAACCGTAACCTATAGACGGGGTAGTGGGTGCTTTTCCTCCTTTCCAGGGCTGAGCTGACTGAACTCCCTGGGAAGGTTGAATGGACCTGCTTCCCCACAATGCAGCCATAGCTTCACACGTCTGTCTATTTTCCAGATAGAAGCCCATCTGAAAGACAGTCTTAATACCTCAGCTCTGGCTCCCTGGAACTCCTTGCTGCCACACCAAGTATAGGGGATAAAAAAAAATCAGCTCTGCTTGGCACTCCATTCTCTTACATGGCCAGCCTGGCGCTGGACAGAGTCTCTAGCCCGCCTCCAACTGGGCCAAATATCCAAGACTCTGCGCTATCATACTGAACAGTATGGGCTCAGATTTCCAGCCCAGCACTGCTCCCCTTTGCCTTGATCTCAGGATGGGGAAGACTGAAGAGCTCTGCATATGGTGGGAGGAGTGTCACCATTCTTTCTCAGTGGGCAAGACCAGCCCCCGCCTGGCTCTCTGCTCAAAGTTCTTCCCAAGAATAGAGGGCCCCTCAGTGTCACTTTTGGGTGTACCAGTTAGGCCCCTCTGCTGACTCCAAACTCTGCTGCTCAGTTCTATTAGTCCTCGATTGGAGCAAACTTTTCAGGCTGGTGTTGTAACAAAGAAATCACTCTTTGTCTGGTATGGTGTGGTCTGGGTTTCTTAGTTGTACTGAATCCCCACTGATTCCCACTTTTAACACCACACAGGCTCCCCCACCCTTCTCTTGTCACTCTGGATTGAGGATACTTGCGTGGGGTTGAGACCCCACACTTCCAGGGGATGGGGCTGTGCTGCTGTATTATCCCTTTTGCTTCCCAGTGGTGTACCTGTGCAAGTTGGCTCACCCTCTCCCCATCTCCTTCTATCGTTTCTCTGAGTTTGCTGCTCTCAGTGTTTCTGATTAGCTACACATCATCTGTTTTTTCTGGATGAACACTGTGCACCAATGTGAGTGGCGACTGCAAGATCAAGCCTCTGCTCGTATACCATTCGGAAAACCCCAGAGTCTTTAAGTCACATAAGATCTTAAAAGATAAACTGCAAGTTATGTGGAGGGCAAACCCGAAGGCATGGGTCACCAGGTAGTTCTTTGTGGAGTGGGTAAACCTGGTTTTCAGCTCTTCTGTTAAGAAATATCTACAGGAAAACAACCTAACCATGCAAGCCCTCCTCGTCCTCGCTAATGCTCCTGCTCACCTACCGAACCTCGAAGATGAACTCCTCGAAGAGTTCAAGTTTATAAAGGTTGTCTACCTACCTCCCAACACCATTCCTATCCTGCAGCCCATGGATCAGGAGGTGATTTTTAATTTTAAAAAGCTGTACATCAAGCACCTGTTCCGGCACTGCTTTGAGGTGATGGAGAACACAAACCTCACCCTTTGAGAGTTCTGGAAGAACCACTTTAACATCGTGATATGCCTCAGAATTATTGATCAGGCAGGCCTGGCTGGGTGTTACAATGAGGACTTTGACCTCTGCATGGAAGAAGCTGTGGCCTGAGGCCGTAGCCGAAAGGACCTTCGAAGGATTCGAACCCGAGGTGCCAGTGCAGGAGGAGATAGTGTCTCTGGAAAAATCCATGGGCCTGGAGGTGGATGAGAGAGACGTGAATGAGCTCGTCGAGGAGCACTCTCTGGAACTCACCACGGAGGAGTTACAGAGTTGCAGTCTCAGCAACATGCGGAGGTTCTCCAAGAAATTGGTTTTGAGGAGGAGCCAGAGGTGGAGGAGATCTCTACAAGTGAGATAAAGGAGATCTTAGGAATGTGGGAGAGGGTGTCACACTTCGTGGTAAAGAAACACCCCGAAAAAGTTGCTACTGGTCGTGCATCGGAGCTGTTCAATGAAACTTGCCTCACCCATTTCAGAAACATTCTGAAAGGGAGGAAGAGGCAAACCTTGTTGGACACGTTTTTTTTGAAATCGGCCAAAAATGCAAAGACCAGTAGCAATTAATTCAGTGAAGATTCATTAAGTTACATTCAGTTTAGGGATAAAGTGTAGCATTAAGAGTGTAACGAGTAGGTAAATAAACTTTATAAAACCAGTTTATTCCTTTACATTGTCTTTTATTATGTTTTTACACAATATTTGTCATTTATAAATACATTTTTTCTTATTCAAAAACACATAACAAGAACAACTGGGGTGGCATTTTGGGAGCTGTAATGGATTAACGGCATTTCAATTGATTTCACTGGGGAAATTTGCTTTGAGATACGAGTAACTTGAGATACGAGCAAGGTTATGGAACGAATTAAACTCGTATCTCGAGGTACCACTGTACTTACTTTGCAGCCATATCCCAGAACTTTTCAAGAGAGGCTCGCTGATGGTTAGCCAATGGGGTGTTGATAGATTTCTCTCACTGGGGATGGAGTTAGATAAGGTTGGTGGTGACCATTAGTTGTACCATTAAGAGGATATTACCTAGATCTCTGGCAAGGATGGGCCATGTGGGACACAGGTCATCGTCCCAGACCTCTGGTTGCCTTTCTAATTATAAGCACTGTTGCTTTTAGTACTGGCTTGACTTTTCTCTTCTCTCTCTCTCTCTCTCTCTCTCTCTCTCTCTCTTTCTCTCTCTTTCTTTCTTTCTGTCTTTCTTTTCGGAGATAGTGAGCCTTTTACCATTGTATGAAGGAGTAAGCAAATATTCAAGCAGAGTATCACAAGCTTTAAATCAGATTACTACTAAATTTAGATTAAAAAGATGTAAACTACAGTGTGGTAAAGGACAGTTAACCACAGGAGTCTAAGACAAATAAGAGGATTCTGTTTTATGTAGAATAATTCTAGGCAAGTAAACGATAAAATAACCCTATGGTGACATTGCACAATGCAGCTTCCCCCAAGCCACTGTTCCTCTGCTAGGATGGGGAAGGGTGATTACATCAGCCTCCTTTATGGACAGGCATCCTGCCAGAATGCCCATGTGGTCAGCACTCACCTCTGACAGGCACCTATCTTTACCATTTGTCTCTCTTTAGGGAGTCTGCTTTTTTAAGAAAAAAAAAAAAGTATTTTTATTGATTTCAGAGAGGAAGGGAAACGGAGAAAGAGAGAAAAAATATCAACGATGAGAGAAAATCACTGATTGGCTGCCTTCTGCACCCCCAGTACTGGGGATCCAGCCTGCAACGTGGCCTTGACCGAGAATCAGATTGTGACTTCCTGGTTCATAGATCAATGCTCAATCATTGGCCAGGCAGGGATTCTGCTTTTAAAAGAACCACACAAAGTCTTTGCTGTCATTTTTACTTGTAAGTAGTTATTTCCATTGTGTTGAAAGATTTTAGACCACTTAAAGAAAATCACTTGAACCCTGGCTGGGTGACTTGGTTGGAACATTTTCCATACACTAAAAGGTTGTGGATTCGATTTCTGCTCGGGACACATACTCAGATTGCAAGTTTGATCCCTGGTCAAGATGTATATAGGAATCAACTGATCAATGTTTTCTTCTCACCTTTCTCTCTTTCTCTCTCTCCCTCCCTCTCTTCTCCCTCCCTCTCTTCTCCCTCCCTCCCTCCTTCCTTCCTTCCCTCCCTCCTTCTCTTTCTCTCTCTCTCCCTCCCTCTTCTTTCTTTTCTCCCTTTCTACCTCCCTTCCTCTTTATCTCTCAAATAAATAACATATCATTGGGTGAAGACTAAAAAAAAAGAGAGAGAAAATCACTTGAGTTACAGATTGTCCCAGCCTCTGTAGTGGCAGTTTGCATAGTTGAGTCATTGACTTTAAAAAATATATACATTTTTATTGATTTCAGAGAGGAATGGAGAGGAGAGAAGAGATAGAACCATCAATGATGAGAGAGAATCATTGGTCAAGCCCACAACCTGACTGGGAATTAAACCAGGGACCTCTTGGTTCATGGGTTGATGCTCAACACTGAGCCACACTGGCTGGGCTGTTGTTTTTTTTAAACCTCTCTGAGATATAATTCACATACCATAAGAATCTACCCATTTAAATTGTTTAATGGTTTTTAGTACAGTCACAGAGTTTTGTAATAAGAATTACAATATAAGTTTAGAACATTTTCATCACTGTTAACCTTTCAAAAAAATTGAGGTGAAATTTACATAATGTAAAGTTACCTTCAGAGTGTACAGTTCAGTGATGTTTAGTGTTGGACAATCACCAGCTCTCTCTCTAGTTTCACAACTTTTTCATCACTTCATAAGAATACCTTATACCCATTAAGTAATCACTTCCCATTTCTCCTTCCCACCAGAATGTCCATCAGCGGATGGAATATTGTTGAGTCATATAAAAAGGAATGAAATTCTGATATATACTGCAACTTGGGTGGACATTGTAGCATTCTGAGTTAAGTAAATCAGTCATGAAACGTCAAATATTGTATGATCCCATAATATAAAATGTTCAGAATAGGCAAATCACCATTAACTTTTGCAGAGAGTGTTTCAGACCTTGACTCTGAGGGCTCTAGGTCTGAGTATCCTCTCCCTGCCTTCCTGTTCTTGTCAGGCAGCGTTGCTAATGGTGACGGCAGGCTTAGAATCAGACCTGGCACTCACTCAGTCGTGTTCTTCCAGTTCTGTCAGTGGTCTGCGGGCAAGTTCCTCGTGCTTCTCTGTCCACTTCTCTTGTTTGTAAAGTGGAGAGATATACAGTTCCACCTAGTTACCCACATAGAGCATATCGCATGACATGTCCTTATTATCGTTTATCATTACTTTTGTCATGATCCTTACTCCATTAGCCTGCTGTTGTTTGGGTTCATAGCTGATCTGTGCCAGACATGCATTTTCACGTACTGTGTAATCTTGTACGCTTGATTGGCATCAAACAGTCACCTTAGAAGAAGGTTGTGTGGTCCTGGGGTTTGAAGACAGGGCTGGGAGAGAGGGGTCATCTACTTTTTAATCCTTCCTGGAGTGTGGGTTCTTTCGTCCTCTCCCTACTGGGTTGGTAGGACTGGACCACCTCCTTTCCCAGCTAGCAAAAGGGATAAAGGCTGACAGCTTGACATCTTACCTAGCCAGAGTGAGTTCTGAATCCTGTATGACTGAAGAGAGGGAAGTTAGGAACAAAATTTTTATTAGAAGGAAAATAGACACAGATTAGGAATCTCATTAGCAAAGGGGAAATGTCAAAAGGAAAAACAAAAACAAAACTGGTTAGCACTGTCCCCTAAGCTGTTCTGCTCTGAGAGACAAAGTAGCAAGAAGAAATCAGGCTGCACCTTCAACTTTGCTTGGAAATGTTCTCAGCTAGATGTTCTGGTTCATCATTTATAAGTTCTGCTTTTCACATCACTGCAGGAAATAATCCAACCAAGCATTCTGCCACCATTTAACAAGGATCTGCTTCCCTCCAGCTTCCAACTTATTTCTGACATCCTTTGAAGCCATCACCAGCAGTGCCTCCAATGTCCATATTTTGCCAACAGTCTGTTATTGGCAATTTGGGTATTCTCTAATATGATACATGTTTCTATACTGTGCTCCTCACTCACTTCTTTCTGAGCACTTACTAGTTGGGTCTTTAGCATCCATGTTTCTACTAACAATGTCTTTAAGAAAATACAGACTTTTTCTGTCCTGCTTCTCAGAATTCTTCTATCCTCTACCCATAGCCCAATTCCAAAGCTACATCCACATTTTAGGTATTTGTTATAGCAGCGTCTCATTTCCAGATAAAAAAATTAGTTAATGAGAAAAATGTAGTAATTTTCTATGGCTCTGGTGACAAATGACCACATACTTAGTGACTTAAACAACACATTGGTGATCTTATAGTTCTAGAGGTCACAAGGCCTGGGCAGGTCACCTTGCTGAAATTAAAGTGCTGCATGTCCCTTCTCATTTGTGAAGGCTCTAGGGCAGTGGTTCTCAACCTTCCTAATGCCGCGACCCTTTAATACAGCTCCTCATGTGGTGGTGACCCCCAACCATAAAATTATTTCCATTGCTACTTTATAACTGTAATTTTGCTACTGTTATGAACTGTAATGTAAATATCTGATATGCAGGATGTATTTTCATTGTTACAAATTGAACATAATTAAAGCATAGTGATTAATCACAAAAACAATATGTAATTATATATTGTGAAATATTTATTTCTAATTACAAATAAATGAAATTTTGTCTTGAATCATGGTGTAGCATGGGTAACAAGTCTTCATATGACAACAGTAAACTACATTGCTACACTTTGCTACACCGAGGAGCAGTGTGTGTTTTCCGATGGTCTTAGGCAACCCCTGTGAAAGGGTCGTTCGACCCCCAAAGGGGTTGAGACCCACAGGTTGAGAACCACTACTCTAGGGGGTAACCTGTTCCCTGCCCACTCAGATTGTTGGCAGAATTCAAACACTTTTCAATCATATTGTTCCAAATGTCTGTAAGGTGACATGAAAGCCTCTCCTTCGCTCCTCCTTTTTCTTTTATTCCCTTTGCTTTTTATTTCCATCGGTCCCCTATAGAAACAGAATGGCTTATTTTTTTTTCTGCATTTAATAAAATCATGCATGTTCAGAACTGGGCCAGACTTTGAGGTTCCCTGCCCCAATACCCCATTACACAGATGGGAGCCCATGGGCTTTGGGTGAAGAAACTCACATACAATGGCGTGGCTGGTTGATGAGGAGTTAGGACTGGCATCTAGGCACCCACATTTCTATAGGTTTATGCAGCAGAAGATTATCCTGTCAAAATCAAGCAAAATACTCCCTTGAAATCATTTGTTAAGTGTGAGTCTTGATTTTTTTAACTCACTTTTTTTAATAGAAAAAGATTCTCCATCTTAGCAGCTTATGATTTTATTTGCTTTAAGTTAATTTTAACATTAAATTTGAATGTACTTAAAATAATGATTTTATAAAGTTTATTAATAGAAAGAGGCAACATGTGCTCACTTTTTTTTTTACCAAATTAATAGTGATGTATGTAAAGATCATTTGAGAGAAATTTTAATCACTGTTGGTCATTTGTCCAAAAACTTAATTCAGGATTCCCAAGGCAGCTTTCAGATTTTCCCAGGGCTTTAGTAGTGCTTTCTTGGAATTGCAATTTTATAGATTCTGTGTAAATAACTGTCAGTATCTGTTAGACTCTTTAGGGTGGAAGAGCTGGAAATTGTCTTAAAAATGTGATCAGCAAATGATGGGGGAATTGGATGCTCAGGAAATTGTTTTCCTTCTTCTCCTTCATGAATTTGTTTCTGTTTTTTTTAAAAAATATATTTTATTGATTTTTTTTTTACAGAGAAGAAGGGAGAGAGATAGTTAGAAACATCGATGAGAGAGAAATATCTATCAGCTGCCTCCTGCATGCCCCCTACTGGAGATGTGCCCACAACCAAGGTACATGCCCTTGACCAGAATTGAACCTGGGACCTTCCAGTCCTCAGGTCGATGCTCTATCCACTGAGCCAAACCGGTTTTGGCTGTTTCTGTTTCTTTTATTCACAGACTATGAAAAGCTTAGAGACACTGTACTGAGTGTTGCTGCTTTGAATCCGTGAACCAGGAAATAGTGGCTTTTGGGAAACACTTGTCTTCTCTGTGTCTCCTTTCCTTTATTGGAAGGGATGAATGTGTTTCCCTTCCTTTATTGCAACTCTTTATTCCCATTACTTTTTGTGTTCATCAATGCTGTACGTTTTCCTTCTTTAAAACTGCTAGAGGACTTAAGATACAGACTATCTTACTATCTGGAAAATAAGGGATAAGAATGCCTCACACATCTGGGGGAAAAAAGAAGCAGCAAAAGTATCTTTGCCAGTCGTGGTAAACAGTACCGAAGTTTCATCACATGCCATAGAAGTCAAGGTCCTTGTGGAAGGGACACTGGGTGAGAGGCTCACCTCTGCTGAAAGGACTTTAAAACCAGTCGAGCTGGTCATTATCTGCGCCTCTGGCTGATTGCCTTTATATATATTTCATTTCTGGCAGCTCCTTTAGCGGCAGAGTTTTCCGAGTGACCTTTTTGATGCTGGCTGTTTCCTTCACCGTTCCCCTGCTTGGAGCCATGATGCTGCTGGATTCTCCCATAGACCCACAGCCTCTCAGGTGAGCTGCCCCAGCAATTTTTGGGAAGGATTGCCCAGTAAAATATAAGAGGCTGGGAGATTTCTAGAGTAACTAAACAAGTCTGATCCGAAAGGTAAGTTATTATGAGAAATAGAAATTTGTGATTTTTTTTGGCCTCCATTTTATGTTGAATTAGATGTTTCACAGGATATATGCATGGTATTGTCTATGGTATTGTTTCAAAAATAAAACTTGTACAAACCAAAAACAAAAATCAGGAAAACCCCAAATGAAAGGAGTTTAAGTATTAGACAGTCTGAATTCATATGAAGTGGCAAAGACACACATACAAATAAAGATTAAATTTAAGTTACCTTATTTAAGTTTTATAAATAACTTATTTAAAAAAACAACTTGTAATTAGTCACCTCTTTTTCCTAAGTTCCCTTTCATCTTTGGGGATCTGTGAATAATGCAGTCCATTATAACTTGAAAAAAGAGTATACACCTGGGCAGTCCCATGAAATGTATTCACATTTTCAATTATAGTAATACTGAGCCAGGCTCTTATTGATGTGATTGATGATGTTGATGTCAAGGTGGTGTAAGAGGGTTGTGCAGTCTAGTTCAATAAGTTTCTTTTTTCCCTTGCAACTGCTCAGAGGGTTGAGCTTTCTGAAGTTTATTTTAACTGAGCTAGGCAATGTAAGATTTTAAAAACTTCAGAAAGAACCACATCTTACAATAGAGTAAATATAACATATATAACTGTATAATGTGTTGGTCTTTTGTAAATAAAACTTAAGGTTTTATTTTGAATTCACACACACACAAAAAAATTCAGCACTAGTATGCTAGCGGCAGGTATCAGATACAAAGAGGACACAGTTTTGACCTTAGATTGACATATGTGTAGAAGAGTCAACTTTTTGTTATTGGATTTAGAATTGGTAAAGGTACATGGTTTTGTTAAAACACACTTAGCTTGCATAAGATTGAGAATCGGGGGAGGTGGGAGGGCTGGACACTGTAGACCCATAAGTATGTTTGCTCTGTAATTCCTGGTGTGCCAGTGTTTCCTTGTACATGCATTTCCTTCCAAGGGCATGCTGGGTTCTAGGACTCTTTGAGGGAGGGGCCTCTTTCTTGCTTACCCCTCTCAATATGTGGAAGGATATGGCTCAGCCCACCCCAAATAGAAACTGACCTGACTTTATTTGGTTGGCAAAGCGAGAAAATGCACTGTATCCATAGTGGGAATCAAAGTCTGGGCTGGGGAGCTAGTCTTGGGAAAGAGGAGGAAAATGGAGAGATCATTAAAGATGGAGTTTCTGAATTGGAGTGGGAGGGATGGAGCTTAAGTGACTGAAGCCTTTTAATCTCAATAAAGGTGAATTTAGGTGTGGAAAGAGTGGTGAAGAAATTCAGAGGACTGGTGTGTATTCATGCCCAGAAACTGAAAGGAAATATGGCCCAATAAGGATCTGAAGTTGTGCAAGTGAGTCCTGCCTGTGGAGTAGCTGGGCCTGATGAGTTAATAATAGAAGGCCAGTGGCCTAATCAGAGTCCACGTAGCCTGTCTGGCTGTGACTGTTGATTTGGGCTTCCTGGGGCCACTCTTCCTTGGCCCTTCTGCTGCCCAGCTGCAGGAATGGGGACCTTCTCTTGCCTATCCTTTCCATTTCTTCAGATAAGTGTTTTTCTTGTCTCCTTATTGAGATAATACTCAGGCTCATTGTGGGCAGGGACTGTGTGTGATTTACTGATTAGTTGGATTCTGCAAATATTTCTGGAGGACTTCCTGTGTATAGGAAATTAGGCAAGGTCCAAGGACTGGGTGAGAGGGCTGATGTTAGGTGTACCCTCCTCTGTCCCTGGGCTTTATGGATGTATCAGTATTGTTCAGTCTTCACATATACGTTGGGAAGTCTGACCTTTCCAAGGTAAGAATTTGAAAGCAGATGTGCCCAACTCTAGAGTTCAGGCATTTTCACCAAATATGCAGGTTGCAATCCTACTCTTCCTTTGGAACCAAAACTAGTAAAGTCATAAATGTTTTTTAAGCAGGTTGAAAGTCATATTGGGGGGTAGTGGGGCAGTTTAATTTGGGGGAAGTTGTGCTGTGGCTGCAGAGGTGCCTCAGAAGGGATGGCAAAGGTGAAGTACTTTGCCAGTGAGGTAGAGAGCTTGCCCATCATTCCATATCATCAACTACCATTCTGGTGGGCTGGCTAAGAAACTGCCTTGGTGGAGGGCAGGGTGGGAGGGAATTGGGAGATAACCACTCCTTCCCACAATCCCCACCCTCTCACTCCTGTAGTGTTCGTTGGGAGCCTCCTATATGCCAGGTGCTTGGGATACAGCAGCGAGAAACACAGAACAAATTCCTGGTCTCATGTGCTTGAGTGGGAATAGACTGGCAATAAACAACAGAAGTGAGAAGCTGAAAAGGACGAGAGTGGGGGAGCTACGCTTTTGGGGTGCTGTTGAATATTAAATTGGATGGTCAGAGCAGGGCCTCACTGAGAAGATGAGGGTGGAAGGACTTAGGAGGAAGATGCCTGATACAGTCAAGAACCAGCAGGGAATGGCTGGTGTAGAGGGGCAGTGAAATACTGGGAGAGTAGGAGAGAGAGGTGACAGGCCAAATAGTGTAGAGCCAAGAGCCACAGCAAGGACTTAGGCTCTGAGTGAGATGGGGCTGTCACAGGGTTCTAAGCAGATAAATGATGTGATTAGACTGTTGTGCTCATATGGGCTGCAGAGTTAAGAATAGACTGTAAAGGACAGGGAGGAAGCAGGAAAGAGGAGATGGTGGCCTGGACCAGGGTGGTAGCAATGGACATGGGTGAATGTGTTCAATGATGTCTGTCTTTTGGAGGTGGTATCACCATGATTTGCTGGTGGATTGGGAGAAAGTGTATTTGCATGTGGGTCAGAAGGATCTAGGAAGAGGGCAGAGTTCCCGAAGCCCAGTCTGAGTTAAGGGAGGAAGGCAGGGCTCAGTGGAGGCTGTCTTCAGAGAAGTCAGATTGGTCCTGGGTGTCAGGGACGGGGGCTTATATTGAACGATGTGGAGGTGGAGCCAGTTTCTGGATGCTTCCTCTCATTTCTTCTGTTTTTTCCATGAAGCAAGGTCATAAATTGTGAGAGGACGACAGGACTCCCTCCATCTCCATTGGACTTTAGTGGGAGGGCAATCACTGGATGAATAAATATCAGGGTTGTGAATCAGAGGGTGTGAGGAGGCCTAACCTGCTGTGAGGCATTGGACCAGTGATGAGAAATTCAGGTGAGTGGAGGCCCTGGGATACTCTTAGATGGCAGGTGATTGCAAAAGTTCTTACATTATCTGTATTTATATTTTTATTTTCTAATATCCTTGAATTCTAAATTATTTTGTGTAGACAGATCCCTATAATTGCACTATTTTGCAGCTTCAAAGAACCCCCTCTCTTGCATGGTGTTCTGCAACCAAATACGAAGTTACGACAGGCGGAAAGACTATTTGAAAATCAACTTATTGGGCCAGAGTCCATAGCAAATATTGGGGGTAAGTAAACCCCTGGAACTGTGGAGTCTGACTGGGTGCCTTCAAGGCTGTCTGTTGCTTGAATGGGGGCTTTGTAGGAGCAGTCACATTGGAGGAGCTTTCAACATCGTTAGCTGTGGATGTAGGATGTGCATGTGTTTGTTGAGTAGACACCCACGGGAGTATCTCAGCTCTCTGAGTTGTGGGCCATTTTCGTCCATGGGTGATTTGAGTTCACATCTATGGAATACTTTATTCTAATGTATATGACCCATTAAAATGGAAGGAAAAATGAAAAATGCAGGTATTGATGTTTAGTTCATTTATCAAAGTTAGGTAGGTATTTCTTGACAGGACATTGTTTCTTAGCTTGGTTTCTCTTTGTATCAGTTTCATTTTTGAAAAGAATATGAACAATTCTCAATATTTCCACCAAACCTAAGAACTAGAATTGAGTCTAGTTCTAATACTTGAGTATTAAGCTTTGGAATCAGTTGGTGAAAGATAAATACCATATGATCTCACTCATTTGTGTAATATAAAGAACATTATAAACTGATGAACAAAAATAGATACAGAGCCAAAGAAGCATCGAACAGACTGTCAAACTACAGTGGGAAGGCAGGGGTGATCAACCGAAGGACTTGGATGCATGCATATAAGCATAACCAATGGACACAAGACACTGGGGGGAGGTTAATGGGGAAAAAAGGAGACATATGTAATACTATTTGTAATACTTTAAACAGTACAATAAAAAATTTAAAAAGCCAGAGGAAAAGGTGGTATACTTAAAATGGTGTGAGGATTTCTGAGCAGCTAAACTAAGCACTCTCTCCTCATCCCAAAGTCCAATGTTTTCTGCAAAGTAGTTATGGACATTGTGTTGGGGGTGCTCCTCTGTTCTGTTTTGAAAATAGGTCAGAGCCGCTTCTCACATGACATTGACCGCTTGTCTTTCCCAAACCTGCTGTTTGATGCAGGAGACCAAGACTGGTGCATTTTCCCCCCTAGTATATTTTCATTGATTTCAGAGAGGGAGAGAGGGAGAGAGAGAGGAAGAAAGAGAAAGAGAGAGAGAGAGAGAGAGAGAGAGAGAGAGAGAGAGAGAGAGAGAAATTAATGATGAGTGAGAATCATTGATAGGCTGCCTCCTGCACAACTTACACTGGGGATTGAGCCTGCCACCTGGCCATGTGCCCTGACTGCGAATCGAACCATGATCTCCTGGTTCATAGGTCAACACTCAACCACTGAGCCATGCTGGCCAGGCCAGACTGGTGTATTTTTGCAATTGTTTATTTGACTTGCAAAGTCAAAAATGTTTCAAGAGTGATAGGTACTTCATGATAGAACTTCATATTTCCTCTAAAAAGACGTTGTTTATTATTAATACATTTTACAAGTTTTGTGGGGGAAGAAAAATCAAATATTGGAAATCAAATCTGGAACTGGGAAAAGTTAAAGTGATTTTTTTTTTTTAACTTTCAAAGAGAATGCTTTTCTTGCTTTCCCCCTTTTCACTTGGGCTAATATCTCATTGTATTCTGTCACCAGATAAAGAAGCTGTTTATCTTCTTGGTGACATTTCTGGTTAGGTACAGAGGGGCCTATCTATTTAGCCTCCTCCAGGTGTGAACCCCAGAGAGGCCCCCAGGGACTCCTTGCTGCTGCCTCACTTGGAAGTTATCCTGAGGGGTGGCAGGCATATTGCTGACATTGGAGGGAGGCATTAGTCCCAGGAGGTACTTGAGTAATCAATCAACAATTAATGTGTTTTAATTAAAAAAAAATAGGCTTTATTTTTTAGAGTAGTTTCAGGGTCATAGTAAAATGAAGATGAAGTACAGAAATATTTCATATACAGTGGTACCTCGAGATACGAGTTTAATTCGTTCTGTAACCTTGCTCGTATATCAAGTTACTTGTATCTCAAAGCAAATTTCCCCATTGAAATCAATTGAAATGCCGTTAATCCATTCCAGCCCCCAAAATGCCACCCCAGTTGTTCTTGTTATGTGTTTTTGAATAAGAAAAATGTATTTATAAATGACAAATATTGCATACAAACATAATAAAAGAGAATGTAAAGGAATAAACTATTTTTTTAAAGTGTATTTACCTACTCGTTACACTCTTAATGCTACACTTTATCCCTAAACTGAATGTAACTTAACTAATCTTCACTGAACTTAATTGCTACAGGTCTTTGCATTTTTGGCCGATTTCAAAAAAAACGTGTCCAACGAGGTTTGCCTCTTCCTCCCTTTCAGAATGTTTCTGAAATGGGTGAGGCAAGTTTCATTGAACAGCTCCGATGCACGACCAGTAGCAACTTTTTCGGGGTGTTTCTTTTCCATGAAGTGTGACACCCTCTCCCACATTCCTAAGATCTCCTTTATCTCACTTGTAGAGATCTCCTCCACCTCTGGTTCCTCCTCAAAACCAATTTCTTGGAGAACCTCCGCATGTTGCTGAGACTGCAACTCCTGTAACTCCTCCGTGGTGAGTTCCAGAGAGTGCTCCTCGACGAGCTCATTCACGTCTCTCTCATCCACCTCCAGGCCCATGGATTTTCCCAGAGACACTATCTCTTCCTGTACTGGCACCTCGGGTTCGAATCCTTCGAAGGTCCTTTCTTCCATGCAGAGGTCAAAGTCCTCATTGTAACACCCAGCCAGGCCTGATCAATAATTCTGAGGCATATCACGATGTTAAAGTGGTTCTTCCAGACCTCTCGAAGGGTGAGGTTTGTGTTCTGTCACCTCAAAGCAGCGCTGGAACAGGTGCTTGATGTACAGCTTTTTAAAATTAAAAATCACCTCCTGATCCATGGGCTGAAGGATAGGAATGGTGTTGGGAGGTAGGTAGACAACCTTTATAAACTTGAACTCTTCGAGGAGTTCATCTTCGAGGTTCGGTAGGTGAGCAGGAGCATTGGCGAGGACGAGGAGGGCTTGCATGGTTAGGTTGTTTTCCTGTAGATATTTCTTAACAGAAGGGCCAAAAACCAGGTTTACCCACTCCACAAAGAACTGCCTGGTGACCCATGCCTTTGGGTTTGCCCTCCACATAACTTGCAGTTTATCTTTTAAAATCTTATGTGACTTAAAGACTCTGGGGTTTTCCGAATGGTATACGAGCAAAGGCTTGATCTTGCAGTCGCCACTCGCATTGGCGCACAGTGTGAGAGTTAGCCTATTCTTCATGGGTTTGTGGCCTGGCATCACCTTCTCCTCTGCCATTATATAAGTCCCATTCGGCATCTTCCAGAAAAGCCCTGTCTCGTCACAGTTGAAGACTTGCTGGGGGATATATCCTTTGGCTTCTATCAGTTCGGAAAAAGTTTTGAGGTAATCCTCAGCTGCCTTCACATCCGAACTTGCTGCCTCACCATGCCTGATGATGGAGTGAATGCCAGACCTTTTCCTGAAGTTATCAAACCAGCCTCTACTGGCTTTAAATGAGTCTTTTGATGCTTCGTCCGTGGAAGTGCGCAGGTTCTGCTCCAGCAAATCAGCGTAAATCGCTCGCGCCTTCTCGCATACGATGCCCTGTGTTAATGTGTCTCCTTTAAGCTGCTTCTCCATCACCCACACCATCAGTCGATTTTCCATCATTTCATGGAGAGAGCTACGGAGCTTAGAAATTATTGTAACGCCCTTAGCTGGCATTATACCCTTTATCGACTCCTTCCGTTTAAGCACAGTGCATATCGTTGAAGTACTACGCCCGTATTGCCTCGCCAAGTCAGCCACTCTCGCACCTTGCTCATATTTTTTGTATGATTTCACGCTTTAATTTAATGGACATCATCTTCTTCTGAGCACTGACCTTTCCACTCGCTTTCTTCCGACGCATGGTTGTAAAAAGAAATGTGATAAAGTATGTAAATGCACAAAAGATGCTTCGACAACGAGGTGAACAAGCACACTGACTGAGGCGTGGGAAACTATGAGACGCTCCAGTCGCGGTAAACTGGTGGGTCGTGTGCAGCCGGCTGATCTGTGCGATTACTCGTATCTCAAATGTTGCTCGTATATCAAAGTAAAAAATCGCTCGCTCAATGACTCGTATCTCAAAAATCTGGTATGTTAGGGCACTCGTATCTTGAGGTACCACTGTATACACTGCACAGCTTCCCCCATTATTAGCATTTCATATCAGATGGTATATTTATTACAGTTAACACATGATCATCACCCAAAGTTTATAGTTTACATTGGGGTTCACTCTTGGTGTTGAATATTCTGTGGTTTGGGACAAATGTATAATGACATGCATTCATTATTTTAGTATCATACTGAGTAGTTTCACTGTCCTAAGAAATCCTCTGTGTTCTGCCTAGTTATCCCTCCCTCCCCTCAACTTGCCCTGGCAACCACTGATCTTTTTACTGCTTTTGTAGTTTTTGTCTTCCAGATATTTATGTAGTTGAAATTATACAGCATGGAGCTTTTCAGATTGGCCTCTTTCACTTAGTCATATACATTTAAGGTTCTTCTATGTCTTTTCATGCCTTCATAGCTCTTTCCTTTTTATTCCTGAATAACATTTCATTTCCTAGTCATATTACAGTTTATTTATCTATTCACTGATTGAAGGACATCTTGGTTGCTTCCAAGTTTTGGCAATTATTAATAAAGCTGTTATAAATATCTGCATGTAGATGTTTGTGTGACATGTTTTCAACACACTTGGGTAAATGCCAAATATTATAGTTGCTAGATCTTGTGGTAGGAATATATTTCATTTTGTAAGAAACTACCAGACTGTCTTCGAAAGTGGCTGTCTTGAAGTCAAGTAATGACAGTCCTCTGTATAGTGCTGGCTATTCTAGATTTTTTGCTTTTCTATATTTAAACTTTATAATCAGTTTATAGATATGTATATTAAAAGAGCTTGCTGGGAATTTTTTTGGAATTACTTTGAATATATAAATCAAGTTAGGAAGAACTGACAGTTTGACAATATTGAATTTTCATATCCATAAACATGGGATATCTCTTCATTTATGTATTTTTTTGGTCTTTCATTAGAGTTTTATAGTTTTTCTCATATAGATCTTCTACATATTTTATTATATTTAAACCTCTATATTTCATTCTTTTGGATGTTAATGTAAATGGTATCCTGTTTTTAATTTCAAATTTTACTTATTCACTGCTGGTATATATGAGAAAGTGATTGACTATCCTTGTACCCTACAACTGCTTATTAATTCTAGGAGGTTTTATTGATTCTTTTAGATATTCTATCATCTGTGAACAAAGACAATTTTATTTTTTCCTTCCCAATTAGTATCGATTTTCTTTCTTTTTTTTCTTATCTTAATGCATGAGCTAAGACTTCTAATACAATATTGTAAGTAAAGGTGAGAGAGGACATCCTTGTTTTAATCCTTTATCTCAGTGGGGAAGCTTCTAGTTTAACACCATTAAAAATGTTAGCTGTAGGTTTTTTTTTTAATAGATGCTTTTTATCAAGTTAAAGAAGTTTCCTCTATTCCTAATTTGCTGAAAGTTTTATCATGAATAGCTGTTGGATTTTGTCAGATGCTTTTTTTTGCATCTACTGATGTGTGATTTTTCTTTAGCCTGTTGATGTTGTGAGTTACTTAATTGATTTTCAAATGCTGAACTAGCCTCACACACCCTGGATAAGTCCCAGTTGTTTGGGTGTATAATTCTTATTTTTATTTGTATTGATTTCAGAGAGGCAGGGAGAGGGAGTGAGAGATAGAAATATCAGTGATGAGAGAGAATCATTGATGACTGCTTCCTGCATGTGCCCCCTACTAGGGATGTGCCCTTGACTGGAATTGAACCTGGGACCTTCAGTCAGCAGGCTGATGCTCTGTCCACTGAGCCAAACCAGTTCAGGCTGGGTGTATAATTCTTTTTACACACTGTTGGATAAGTTTTGCTAATATTTTCTTGAGGATTTTTGTATCTTTGTTCATGAGAAATACTGGTTTATAGTTTTCTTATAATGACTTTGGTTTGAGTATTAGGGCAATGCTGTCTTTAAAGAATGAATTAGGAAGTATTCCCTCTGTTTCTGTCTTCTGGAAGATATTATAGAGAATTTGTACCATTTCTTCCTTAAATGTTTGGCAGTAGTATTCATTGGTGAACCCATCTTGGTCTGGTGTTTTCTGTTTTGGAAGGTTATTAATTATTGATTCTTTTCTCTAATAGATATAGGCTTAATCAAATTATCATTTCTTCTTATATGAGTTTGGGCAGATTTTGTCTTTCAAGGAATTGGTTCATTTTATCTAGATGAACAAATTTGGGGGCACAGGATTGTTCATATTTCTTTATTATCTTTTTAAGGTCTTTAGGGTCTGTAGCGATGTTCCCTCTTTCATTTCTGAGATTGATAATTTGCATTTGCTCTTTTTTGTTCTTATTTTAGTTAGAAAATTAGCAATATTATTGGTCTTTTCAAAGAACTAGTTTTTAGTTTTGTTGATTTTCTCTATTGATTTTGTTTTTAATTTCATTGATAACTGCTCTAATTTTTATTGTTTCTTCTACTTATATTAGATTTATTTATTTATTTTTTTGGTTTCATAAGATGGAAGTTTAGATGGTTGATTTTAGGTTTCTCTTCTAATATATGCATTTGGTACTGAAAATTTCAAATTACTGCTTTTACTGCATTCTACAACTTTTGATAAATTGCTTTTTATTTTATTTAGTTCAATTTTAAAATTTCTCTTGAGATTTTTTTCTTTGACCCATGTGTTATATAGAAGTTTGTGTTATTTAATTTCTAAGTATTTTGAGATTTTTCCAGATGTCTTTTTGTTGTTCTAGGTTAATTCCATTGTGATCTGAGAGTAGGCATTATGTAATTTCTAGCTTTTTAAATTTGTGAAGTTTGTTTGTTATTCCCCAAAATGTGTTCTAATTTGATGAATGTTTCATGTGAACTTGAGAGGAATGTATATTCTGGTATGCTTGATAGGTATGAATTATATCCAGTTGATCAGTGGTGCTGATTAGTTCAACTATATCTTTACTGATTTTCTGTGTGCTGGACCTCTCCATTTTTGATAGAGGGATGCTAAAGTCTCTGACTCTAAAAGTGGATTAATCTTTTTCTCCTTGTAGTTCTTTCAGTTTTACCTCATGTATTTTGACAATTTGTTATTAGGGACATGCACATTAAAGATATCTTTATGGAGAATTGACCCTTCATCATTATAATGTCATTTTCCCTCCCTTGACAACTTCCTTGCTCTGAAGTTGGCTGTCTGAAATTAATACAGGTATTCTAGATTTTGTTTGTTTAGTGTTAGCATGATACATCTTTCTCCAGTCCTCTGTTTTTAACTTACATGTGTCTTTATATTTAAAGTGAGTTTCTTATAGACAAGGTAAAGTTGAGTACTTTTCTTTTCTTTTTTTAAAAAAATCTACTCTGACTTAAAAGTCTCTGTCTTTTACTTGGCATGTTGAGACCATTGATGTTTAAAGTACAAATTGGTGCAGTTGGATTAGTAGCTACCATATTTGTTACTGCCTTCTAGTGATTGACTTTATTTTTTGTTCCCAAGTTTGTCTTCTATTTTCTACCTTTTGTAGTTTTTATGGTTCGTTCTATTTTTTTTCTTAGCATATTAGATACTGTTATAGTTTTTTTAGTGGTTGCCCTAGAGTTTATAATAAATATTTAAAATGATGTAATGTTTCATGAATTTGCATGTTGTCCTTGTGTGTGGCCGTGCTAATCTCTCTGTTTTTCTAATTTTAGTGTATATGCTGCTGAAGAGAGCACCTACTGTGCTTTAATCTTATCCTGAGGGACCTCCTAGCAATTCTTCTCTTTTAATTGGATCTGATCAGCTTCAACAGCAGACAATAATGTGAGGCAGACATGAACATGTGCCTCTGAGTGCTAGTCCATGAGCCTGTACTCTTCTGAAAGTAGAAAATCCTCATGGTTTTATTACTGCCTGGTGTCTGCTGTATTAGTTTCAAAACTAATACCCTTGCTTCAGTATTAGTTTGAAACCCACAGGCAGATGCCTCAAAATCCTACAGTTTCACTGCCGCACATTTTAAGGACTTTTTGTTCCCAAATATCACTTCTCCTTCATCTTTAGAAATGTCTTTCTTTCTCTGGAGATGAAACTGGCCAATAAGCCACATATGTTTTAGAAGAAGGTAATATGATCACAGTTCTTACAGGTGACCCCTGTAACACTCTTATTCTTTTTATTTTTTTTAAACAGATGTGCTATTTACTGGTACCGCAGATGGCCGGATCATAAAAATTGAAAACGGTGAAGTAGATACTATCGCCCGGTTTGGGTCGGGCCCATGCAGTAAGTTAGTCACAGTCCTCCCCATGTATGTCTCGTCCCGTCATTCAGAAAGGTGCCAAATAGCCTTGTGTAAATCAGGTTCACCCTTGGAGGAAAAAGAACCTTAATCATCTGGCGATAGGCTGATCTGGGTGTTCTTCATTTGCTGGTGGTCCTTCAATGGTGCCTGGTTGTCACCCTTCATTGCAGTTTCCCAGCGAGACAGTGGCCATGGCACCTGCCGCTTACTCTTAGCTCCACCCCTCTCCATTCTGTAGAGGCCCGTGCTCACTTTTGAGGTAACTTGAAAATAAATAGGTTTGTCGGAGTGCTACCATAGCAGAGCAGTCAGCTTTGTCATTACTTGGATACTTAACTGTGATTCCTGCATTAGCTTAGGAATTTCAGCAGTGTCATTCAAAGTGAAAATGCCCTGAAGTCACTCGAATTTTAGAAAACTAGAATAGAAAAATCTTACTCTTTAAACACTGGTAGTCCTGACTTCTTCTTCTTCTTATTTTTTAATAGCTGAAATGTTTTTTTTAAATGGTGTATTTTCATTGTGAAATGCAAACAACACAAAAGTACAAAAAAGAAAGTAAAAATCACCCCAGAGTCATCTCAGATGTAGTTATTATTAACATTTTAGTGAATCATTTTTCAGATATCTTTCTGTTCATGGATACTCATAGCCACCCATGGTTATATGGGGTGGACGCATACTTTTTACATTTGGTTCTTTAACCTGCCTTTTTCCACTCCATATTTTGGCTGTAAGTGTCCTCTGGTAAGCACCTGTAGCAAGGACTCCTTCTGCTATAACAGCCTCTGCAGTGAACACTCTGCAGTAAGCACCTTGTAGTAAGCATCCTGTTGTAAGCATTCCTGCAGTGGAGTCAGCACACCATTGTAAGCACCACAGTGGGCACCTCACAGTAGGTACCCTGCATTAAATATGTATTGCTACAGTTTTTTTTAAATCTTCACCTGGCGATGTATTTTACTGATTTTGGAGAGAGAGGGGAGGAGGATGAGAGAAAGAGAAACATCTCTGAGGGAGAGAAACCTTGATCAGCTGCCTCCCAAATACGCCTGGACTAGGGATCAAACCTGCAACCTAGGCATGTGCCCTGACCAGGATTAGAACCTGCAACCTTTTTGGTGCAAGGGGCAGCACTCAACCAACTGAGCCACACCAGCTAGGGCCCCAAAGGTTTTAAAAGAGTGTAGGTAGTAGAGCAAATAAAACTCTTCCTTTATGCCAGGTGGAGAGAAAACCATCATGCTACTAATGGGCAGAGTATTCAGATCAGGCCATTGGGATGAACTTCCGAGCTCCTGAGGTTCGGTGGGGATTCTGGAATTGAGGCGTAGGTCCTATTGACATCCCTGTGTTAACTGTTCAAGTCTTGGGGTGATGTAAACATGATTTGGTAACTAGTTGCTGTGTATATGTTCAGATCTAGATTCTCAGGTGGTCCATCTGGACATGCTGGACAATTCTAAATTCTAGGTGCTGGAATACTGGGGTGTGGCATGGTATATAGAACTATGCATAAATTTCGGAAGGGATGGTGGGATGAGGTGCTTGCACATTAATGCGGGCACAGACAGAATCTTAGACCAGCCACTTATTTCCCTAGAAACCCGAGACGACGAGCCTACCTGTGGAAGACCCCTGGGAATCCGGGTGGGGCCCAATGGGACCCTTTTTGTGGTTGATGCATACAAGGGACTATTTGAAGTAAATCCCTGGACACGTATGTGATAATATCTTATTTCCTTCTGTGATGATTTCAGATTTTTAAAACAATATGTGCATAAGTGAACTTAATAGAATTTGTTCAATACAGTCAGCTGGAGACTCTGACATTTCTTACTCATGGAATAATACTGCAAGCATCGCCTTACAAATATCAGCTAGTATAAACAATCATTCAAATCCTTACTTGTGTGAATTTAGTCAGTACCATAATTTCCTCCCGTGTTTGTGTTTTAGCCACAGGTCTCAGAAGGACTTTGCAGATATTAGACTTCCTCCATCCATCTTTATATTTCTGTCTCTCTTTTTAAAAAAAAGTATTTTTATTGATTTCGGAGAGGAAGGCAGGGGGAGAGAAAGGTAGAAACATCAATGATGAGAAAGAATCATGGATCGGTTGCCTCCTGCATGCCCCACACTGGGGATTGAGCCTGCAACCTGGGCATGTGCCCTGACTGGGAATCGAACCGTAACCTCCTGATTCATAGGTCGACCCTCAACCACTGAACCATGCTGGCTGGGCTTTCTGTGTTTCTCTTGACGTATTGTCTTCCTGTTTGTTTTCTACCTCTCAGTCTTCTTTTATCCTTATCATTTGTCTATGTCTTTTCATTTTCTTTCTTTAGCTTCTCCTCCCATTCCTTTCTCCTGACTGGTCATGATGTCATGGAGGAGTTTGTTATCATGGATGGTACATGTGGCCCTGAGTCCAGGCACTGTAGACCAACTGCATGGGTCTGCCATGCCATTGGCTGGCTGTGTGACTATGCAATTTGCTTAGTCTCTCTGTGCACACTTTCGTCATCATGATAGGGATAAGGTAGTAGCCTGCCTTGAGGGATTGTTGTGAGGATTTAAATGACATACAGGGAAAGAGTTTAACACTCAATAAATGTTCTACTATTTAAAAAACCTACTACTTTCTTTTTTAAAAAAATAGTTTTTTATTGATTTAGAGAGAGAAGTAGGGCGAGGGAAAGAGAGAGATAGAAACATTGGTGAGAGAGAAATATTGATCAGCTGCCTCCTGCACACCCCTACTGGGGATCAAGCCCGCATGTGCCCTGACCGGGAATTGAACCGGTGACCTCTTGGTGCATAGGATGACGCTCAGTCCACCGAGTCTCACCAACCAGGCTACTCTTATTTCTTTATTTAAATGCAGATGAGTAGAATATTTTGTATTTCTTTCAAACAAACAAATCGAATGTTGCCTTTTACCTAAACTTTTAAGTCAGTTGGTCTCGATAAAAGAAAGTTCCTCATCCTTAGAGGAAGGGTTTTGCTTTAATGTAGTCTAAAAATATTTATCATCTAACTGATGAAAGAAAGGAAGACACTTTATTGTAAGAAGGAATACATTTTTTGACATATGGAATGGGGATGTTCAAGTCACTCTTCTTTCCTTCCTTCCTTTATTTTTTTTCCTTTTCTCCTTTTCTTCTTTGCTACTTCAGGTGAAGTGAAATTGTTGCTGTCCTCTGACATACCCATCGAGGGGCGGAAAATGTCCTTTGTGAATGACCTTACGATAACTCAGGATGGGAGGAAGATTTATTTTACGGATTCCAGCAGTAAATGGCAAAGACGAGATTTTCTGCTTCTGGTTATGGAGGGAACGGATGATGGGCGGTGAGTGTGTATTTCACATCTTCTGCTCAGTGAGATCATCAGTCAGGCAGGGTAGCTTTAGTAGAGCAAATTGCTTCTAGAAATCTTTGAAGTGTTTCTGAACACAATATTTCAGCATTTAAGATAGGATCTTAATGGCTTCTGGAAATGGGTGATGGATGCAACAGAACAGAGCAAGGTGAGCTTATTTTCTCTTTGATGTAATGAATAAAAATAGGCCTGTTTGTGTGAGGATGTGGTCTAGGCAGTCTGGGAGAGACTGCCTGGGTTTTAGATTGTCTCTCTAAGTGGGACTCAGGTGAGGCTGGAGCCATGGTGGCCCTGTGGTGTTGAACCAGCTTCCAGGCAGTGAGAGAATGATTGGGGGATGTCTGGAAGAGGATACCTGGAGCTGCTGTAGGTGAGGAAGGGCTCCTATGAGGCCAGCCTGGGACCAGGTCTGAGCAGGGGACCACCAGGGGCCTTGTCACTCCAGTGTGAGGCTGAGTCCCTTTCTGCAAGTCCCTGCCTAGAGATGAGCCAGGCTCCAAACCAGTAGGGGCATTGTGGACTCCCAGTGTGACTCTTTGCTATTGGCATCCACAGCCTGCTAGAGTATGATACTGAGACCAAAGAAGTAAAGGTGTTACTGGACCAGTTGCGGTTCCCTAATGGAGTGCAGCTTTCTCCTGAAGAGGACTTCGTCCTGGTGGCAGAGACGACCATGGCCAGGATAAGGAGGTGTGTGTGACATCTACTGAGTGGTCCGTGTTCACTAGAGAGCCTTCTGCCCAGGGTGGGCATGGAGGTATCAATCAAGAGAATTTGAGAATCGACAGGGCACCTTCTCCTTTGTGTAATAATGACAAACATTACACTCAAGGGTGTGTTTTCTTTTCTCCATGTCTCAGCCTACTTGAGTGTCACAGTCTGGGAGAATCTTAATTTAATGCTGATGTACATCCCATGTGCCTTCCCTATCAGTGGGTCTTGGCACACCACCTTTTCCCTAAACTGCATCTAGCTGGGCCCAGTGCTCGAGTGCCTCTTTTAGCAGTTGCACTTTTGTTCATAATGGACATATTATAGTTGTTTCCATTAATTTATTGGAACCAAGACTAATTTTGTGGTTGGCTAAAATTATTTCTTAAATTGGGGGCTACTGATCATATCTACTTGGGTGAATTTTTCAGAGTCTACGTGTCTGGCCTTACCAAGGGAGGGGTTGACCTGTTCGTGGAGAACCTGCCTGGACTCCCAGACAACATCCGGCCCAGCAGTTCCGGGGGTTACTGGGTCTGCATGTCGACCATTCGCTCCAACCCTGGGTTTTCAATGTTGGATTTCTTATCTGAGAGACCTTATATTAAAAGAATGATTTTTAAGGTAACTGCAAACTATAATTCCAAGATCCAAAATTATAATTAGAAGATGAATCTCATTATGATCTAGTTTGATTTATAGCTCCAAAAATTTTAGTTCTGCTTGTAATATTTAGTACTTTTAGTGATTTCTTTAAAACACCTTTTATTCTGCAGCATGACATGAAGCTTAAACATTTGAACCCTTTGATTTTTTTTTCTTTCTTCTGGTTTTCTGGTCTAGGCATTTTTATCATCACCCTCACCGTCATGACCTTTTGGTATCTCTACCTTGCCTGTCAACCTCCCTCTTCCTGCTCTGAGATGGCTTTTTAAGGCCTCCCTGCTCCTCCAAACCCTGGATCCTGGCCTTCCTCCTCCTTGTCAGCAGCTAGCACTGCTTCTCCTTTAAGGGTTACCAGGTGCCTCTTCCTGTGGCCATATGTGTAACTCACTCACTTTGGGCCCATGCTGCTCTGCTCCCTCCTCCATTCTTGGAACCTCCTGTCAGTCACCCCTTTCCATAGGATTTTGCCCTTTGACATCTTAGCACACCAGATTCTTCCCCATTTAAAACAAATTATTCACCTTGCCAATGGCCAGCAGACCATTCAACACAGCCTTTAAATGTTCATCATCCTACCCTTTCTTCCAGTAGCTTTCACGAAATGCCCCAAACGTAGAACACATTTTATAATGGGGACAAGTCACTTGCTGATACAGGTACTTCCTTCATATAGAAATTTTATTTTCTGAAAAGCTTCTTTTTACAGGCTGAATAGTTTTTGAAATTGATATTGAATATTTGCATAGATATTAAAATATTTATAACTTAAAGACCTGAAAGGTAGCAGGCAGCAATTACTGAGGCCATGTGATGCCAGGCCTTGTGTTTAGGCCCCAGTGAGGGGCTGCAAACACCTGCTCGGTCAGGCTGTTCCATGGCCTTCAGTGTTGTTCTGAGTTTAGTGGTCAATGTAGCAAATCCTGATCTCTTCAGAAATAACACATCATCCTCTATGTATGGTTGGCTTCAGAGCCAACATCTGTTTCCATTGGAATCTAGGAGGAGGCAGAAGGGTAGGGTGGCAAGAAGAAGAGTTTCAAAGGTCACACCAGCTGACCAGATGTGGTCTCTGCTTCAGTTTCTTCATCTGTCAAGTGGGAAGAGTAATAGCATTTCATTACGTGCTGAAAACATATAATGCAAATATGCACATAATGCCCTTAGCTGAGTGTAGTAAGTGTTCAGTTTCTGTCCCCTTAGTTTTTCTTCAGCCAGGATGTGGCTCCTTGGTGGTGTGTGGCTGTCTCTCCCTTGATAGAATGTGTGCTTCATTAGAGCAGGTACTTTTTCTGTTTAGTTTACTTCTTTATCCTCAGCATCAGGAACAGTGTCTGTCACACACTAGGCACTCAGAAGTTTCTGTTGGATAAATGAATAGTTAGACAGCTGAGACCATAAATATG
Organism: Lasiurus cinereus; assembly: GCA_011751065.1. Taxonomy (NCBI): domain Eukaryota; kingdom Metazoa; phylum Chordata; class Mammalia; order Chiroptera; family Vespertilionidae; genus Lasiurus; species Lasiurus cinereus. Next base: position 10,020,077 of record JAAGEH010000006.1, read on the forward strand.
AGGTAGAGCTGGAGCAGTGGGATGTGTTCCTGGTGATGGAGAACATGGTTGGAGTCCTTGGGGCAGGAGAGCTTAGCATCTGTGTGTGACCTGAGACATGACAGCTGGATAGCAGGTGGGAAAGTGGGTGAGGATCCCGGCCTTGTAGGAGGTTAGATTTTATTCAAAATGCGATCAAAGTCATTGGGAATTTTTTATTTTTGATACAATATTAGACATAGGAAAGTAGCAAGAAAGATACAAAGAACTTTTTTCAAGAACTGTTTGCAAGTAAGTTGTTGCCTGATACTGCTCAGATACTTAATGTATTTTCTACAACAAGGACACTCTCCCTCAAGACCACCTGCCCAGACAGGAAAGTTACATGAACACCTGCCACTGTCCAACCACACAGCCCATTCAGGTTGCTCTGGTTGCCCCAGGGATGTCTTTTAGTTATTCAGCCCAGGATCAGACATGGCCTCCAGTCAACACACCTTATTCTTCTGCGGTCTGGACAGCTTCTCAGTTTAAACCTGTTGGAAGGTTATGGGCCAGTTATATTTCAGGGTGCCTCTCTATTTGGGTTGCCAGGTGTTCTTTGTGGTTAGAGTCAGAGTATGCCTCTCTGGCAGAGAGACTACAGAGTGCAGCTAGGTTTTCAGTGTGTTCTTCAGGTGAGGGATGATGCCACCATGTCCCATGCTGGTGGTGCAGCATTCATCACCTGATTCGGTGGTGAATGCCAGCTTCTCCCTTGTGAAGCCACCCTTTTCCCTTTGTAATTAATGAATATTTTGTGGGGAAGCCTTTACTTTTTTAAATTTTATTTTAATTAATTAATGTTATTTAATTTATTTGTTGTGGGAAGGCACTTTATAATTAAGTAAATATCAGTATTATCTCATGGTTACCTATTTTACTCAGTGGGTTATACACTGAGTGGCCAGATTATTATGATCTCTGAACACAAAGTAATTTAGCCACTCAGTGTGTGAGTGTATTAATATATTAGAGGCCTGGTGCATGAATTCATGCATGGATGGGTTCTGGCCAACCTGGCCAGGGGGAGGGGACATCGGTGGTTGGCCGGCCTGCCTGCTGGTCGAACTCCTGGAAGAGGGGACAATGTGCGTATTAGCCTTTTATTACATAGGATATACACCAAGTGGCAGATTATTATGGGTTTAGAGATCATAATTGGCCACTCAGTGTGTAATCTGTTACTATCATTATTTATTTGTTATTTCAGAGAGAGACAGGGAGAGAGAAACATCAGTGATGAGAAAGAATCATTGATTGGCTGCCTCCTGCATGCCCCCTATTGAGGATTGAGCCCGCCACCCCCGCATGTGCCCTGACCAGGAATTGAACCATGCTGGTTCATGGGTTGGTTCTCAACCACTGAGCAACACTGGCCAGGCTATTATTATTTACTTTAATACTTAGGTTGTCCAGCTGTGGCCAGTAAGAGCCCTTCAGTGTGGCTCTTTGGCCTTTGGACATGCACCTATCATTCTTGGGGTGGTTCCTCACTTCCTGGCACCACATATTCAGGCTTATCTCATCCTTTCCCCATACCAGCTCTTGAATCAGCCACTTCCTCAAGGAGCCTGGTTCCTTTTAATGGAGATCTGGGGCTAAGTATGCACATAACTTCTCCCAGGCCCCCCTCTTGGACAAAGAAGGGAATGTATTTTGCATGTGTAGTCATACATATATTCACATATACAATGTACATACATTTACACCTACATTTATTTATCATCTGTTTATTTAAATTGAAAACTCTAAGTGATGCTGGTATCTCTACTTTCAGCTTAATACCACAGGATCTATTCTAGTTTTCTCCCTTTCTTATTTGTACTTCCTTTTTCTATTAGCAAGAAACCTGGATCCCCTTATCCTTCAGATCTATTTGATCAGGTTTTCCAAATGTCACCAATTTGTAGCCATTATCCCCTGTCACATGGTCTCTGCTTCCTGGGTAAGTGACTAGTTAAACTAAAGAGAAGGGATGAGATCTCTTAGGTACAAAATGAAGAGAGGAGGACCTATGGCTGAATGGAGGCGGGATTTCATGGGTCCTGGAAAGCCTTATGGAATATTTTGAGTTGTAATGCAACTTTGATCTATTGCTATAGAACCTTCTAGACCACAGTTGACTTGTATGTCTATTTGAACATTCCAGTGACTAGGAGACATTATTTATTGGACATTTGTAATTGTGTGACTATTTCCCCTTATATTAGAAGGCAGAACTTTGCTATTGATTTTCAATTGCTGTTCTTATGCAGCGGTGTCCTTTATCATCATTTTCTACGTGTTATCCTTCTGCTCTGCCAGAAATTTATGTATCTCACCATGTTTTTCTTTGCTAAAACCTTTCAATAGCTCCAGGAGCCTCGTGGCTGGGCCGAGCCAGGGGCTAGGCTTCTGGAGGTGCCTGTTCAGCGTGGAAGTGTTTGATCTCTGCACTGGCTGCAGGAGAAGCTAGAGCTGCCTCATGTCTCATAGGGCAGGGACTGTTCATGTGACCTGCTGAAGTTTTTGTCTTTAACATGAACTGCTTTCATATTTCCATCATTTGCACTTCACAGAGTTGAAATATCTTAAATATAATCAGTGGGCTTAGCATTTATTTCAGTCGGGCTGTGCTGGTTTTAACCTGGCATTCTGGGGTTGATGTCATGCTAAGTCTCGATCTCCTGTTGTGTCTTCCTCATAAGTGATTTGTGCTTTTGTGTTCAGCCAAGGCATCCAGAGATACCTACATTGCAGAATTGGGGGGTATCGTATAAGGGTTATTGGATGGCCACTGTCCTCATGCTGGGATAGCCTTGCCTCTTGTATGCAAGTAACAGGAGGTGCCTTGGCCTAATCTGCTCTGGGGAAGGGGAAAGGCTGGGGAAGACCCTGTGCTGGGAATAGGGAACTGGTTTGACCTGGTGCTGCCCTATGTGGCTTCCTCATTATGAAAGGAGCTGGGCCCTTTTAGATGGTGAGGGCCTATGGGGAAGTTTAAATAATAAAATTCAACTGAATAAATTTTAAAGAGTTGTCTTTTTTTAAATGATTCATGAACTTGGCAGCATGCATTCTAACAGATGAAAATTAGCTCCAAGAAGCTGTACAAAATGAGAGACTTTCATAAGTAGAAGGGAACAGGAATAAGGATGTCACACTAAGCAAAAATCATGTTGGTGGCTGCAAGGTCACTTTACTGTAGTGGGTGCAGGGGCGGTCAGGCAGATGACCTAACTAGTGCTCATCAGGAGACTGATTCCTGACTGACTGGCTAAAGATTCCATTTCTGGGGGAGCTTAAACTGTACATAAATTAAGTCTTGGTTTGGTGATGTAGGCTTACTATCAGCAATTCCATTGGAGGCCTGTTGTCTTGTTTTTAAAAGGTTGGATCTGCTCACATTCTTTTAGTTAGTAGGTCAACTCACACTGTGCTTCCCTTCCAGCTGTTTAGCCAGGAGACGGTGATGAAGTTTGTGCCACGGTATAGCCTCGCCCTAGAACTCAGCAGCAGTGGCACCTTCCAGAGAAGCCTGCACGATCCTGATGGGCAGGTGGCCACCTACATCAGCGAAGCACACGAGCATGATGGGCACCTCTACCTGGGCTCCTTCCGCTCCCCTTTCCTCTGCAGACTCAGTCTTCAGTCTCTTTAGCCACCCCGATGGCAACCCTGATCGTGGCTGTGCCAAGAGTTGGCAATGGCACCACCTGGTCCAGGAGGCACCATGGATATAGCCCTTTTCACCTGTAGCACTGTTCCTTGGAGGTGTGGTATGACCCTGAGGATGTATGTGCCCTTGTAGGATAGACTCACCTGAATTGGACTTTGCACTTAGAGGGAAGCATAGCATATGCCATTGGAAGATAAGTTCCTGTAAAGCCATTTTCTCTAAAAAAATTCTAAGTTCGGCAATTCTCTAGGACTTGGGGGACATCATGCACTTTTAGCAGACCTCAGGGTTTTGATGGATAGAGCAGAGGATGAGTTGTCCAGGCACTTGTTTTAGCTACTGGCTCTGTCCTGCTAGCCTCAGTATCTTCATTATAAAACAGGGTAATGCCTGCTTATGGGGAGGAGCAAAGGAAGGGCAAGGAGTGCTCAGTGCAAAAAGTGCCTGTGCAAGCACTGACCTCAGCATGACTTCTCCAGAGCTGTATGGGGCACAGCCTCCTTCCCCCATCCCTCCCCTGCCCCGGCCTTTTCCTTCTATTGCTTCCACCCCCACCTTCCAGTTCATATCAGGGTTTTAAAAAAAACTCCTGAGTCCCATCATACAAAGGCAGGAACCTGAGTAAGTGCATAGGAGAAGCATATTGATTTCAAAATCTCCAAGAGGGCTACCTGGGTTACTCTGAACAATCTACCACACGAATGAATGACCTAGCAGTGGGGTGAGTTTAGGGCGGTCCTAGATACACACTTTTGTTCCTCATCTCTAGACCCACAGGTGTGAATAGTACGGGTGTTAATATCATATTTGCTTCAGTGTCAAAAGCCCAAAAGTTGCTATATGTCTACATACTGGTCATAATTTTGTCAGGGAGACCTATGTAGTGATGATAATTAAATAAACCTTTATGCTGATTAGCCATTTGTGATAGTGTTGCCTAAGAGTTTTTTTTTTTTCTATTTTAAATATAATTATCAGTGACTGGAATCTGACTCCATCCTGTGCTGATGTGAGGATTGTTTTGGCTGGGATCTTGTTTTAGGGTCAGGCAGTCTCTGGGTTGCTCAGGACCTCTCAGGGGCAGCAGTGGCTGCAGGCCATTGCCTCCTGGCCTCCATTCATTCTTCGGTAAGTTGATAGTACACTGCTCCCTATTTTCCAATCTACAAAATGGGGCTAATATCTATTTCTGGAGAAATGTCCTGAAGGACAGTTTGGGCTTCTGGGATAGTTTTTAAGAACTTGACTAGACAGTATTTTAAATAGGTAATGATACAATTCAAAGAGGATTGAGAGCTGTGGTAAAATCTGAACCGTTGTTTCTTATCACACTGGGTGGCCTCCAACCCCTCCCCTCCCTTTTCCAGTGCAGGCACCTCCACTCCTTGCTCTGGTCAGCATGATTTTGGGGAAAGGAAGTCTGGAGTCTAGCGATGGACTCATCTTGTGTAACCCTCCTCTGGCTGGCTTTATGTGCAGCAACTGTAGAACTGAGTCAAAGACTGGCTTCAGTCTAGTTGGTGCAATCCATATCGTCTCAGATGAACAACTTACTATTTATTTAACTTTATAAGAAAGGAAATTGACTAGTGATTATTAAATATTTTAAATAGGTAATGTTGTACCCTATGTAGCAAGCATATAAGAATAATAGGGCAAAACCCCATCATTCTGCCACAAAAATCAACTTAAATGTTTGGGGCCTAAATAAGTAGACATCTTAAAAAAATTTTTTTTAAATTAATTTTAAAGAGAGAGGAAGGAGGAGAGATAGAGAGATAGAAACACAAAGAGAGACATCTATCAGTTGCCTCCAGCTTACCCCCTACTAGGAATCAAACAGAATTCTTGGTTCATGGGTTGGCACTCAACCACTGAGCCACACCAGCTGGGCGTAAGTAGACTTCTTGATTAAGAAGAAAGGGCTTTGTTTTTAGTGCTTAATTTTTACTATTACAAAGAAACTGGTAAATTGCTTTTCACAGTTTTCAGCAAAGGAGTCTTGATTTGATTTAGATGTTGATTTTTTGTCTCAAAGTGTCATTTCCTGTATTTTATTTGATAGTTTGCCATGGTGAGGTGCAAAATATAACCTTACTATGTTTGAATATGTGATACGCTTTTATTGTAAACAAAATGGATTTGCTCTAATGTGAATTACTAACATGGTTTTAAAATTAAATCAAGTTGTTTATTCACTGGGTGCCTTTTTATTATCTGTTATAAAAACTCCATTATGATTCATTACTACTTTTTATAGGACAGAAGGCCCATTTTGATATTTTTATTATGATTATACACTTGCAGAATGTGTTTAGAAAGTGTTTTCATGTATTCGGACCTTTTAAATGCAAGGAGATATGGCCTCATTTTACAGGTAGGAGCTGAAGCTGGTATGTAAATGACTTGCCAGAGTCACAGCCAGTACACAATTGAGCCAGGATCTGTTCTGTGACTCTGGAATCTGCTGGGGAAGCTGAGAGACCAGGCTGGGTGGTGTGAGGGGCTGGCTTTGCTGTGGCCACCACCCAGCCTGAGGGTCAGATCTTAGCTGCATATCAGAGTTCCCTGGGCTGCCCAGCTCCCAGGGGTGGGCTGGATATTATTGTGGTTTAAACTTTCAGAGGTGGTCTCCATGAGTAATGGTGAGACGTTCATCATAGTCTAAGCTTATCTGCAACCTCAAGAGGGCCCAGGCTGCGTGAATATCTGGAGCAGGGGGTGCCTGGGGTGAAAGGTGGAGGACTGTGGCCAGGGAAAGCTAGTTCACTTAGGACAGGACTGCCAGAATTTTGGTGGTTTTGAGAAAGTGCTTCTTTTTGGTCATAGTTCTAGTGTGTTAGAATACTGGGCACTCAACTTTGTATGTTCTCCATGACAGTAACATCAGGTGATGGTACAGCTTCCCTCTGAGGCAGAGTAAAGCTGATGAATTTTTAAAAACAGAGTTGGGTTTGCAATTCAGGACTTGAGGTTGTCACTGGTTGACATCCACCACCTGTGGTCAGGTACACTGTCACCATGTGGGGCTTGGTTTCCTCTGAATTCAGGGCTTGCTGGCTCCTTCCCCGATGGGGCTTTGGTGTGCTGAGTCCTGAGAGAACAGTCTCTCACTGTGGTGGGAGTTAGAAGGATGGGAACATTGGGCGGAGCTCACACAGTCAGTGCACACAGTGCCTGCTCTCCAGGAAGCTGGGGCAAAATGTCTACAGGGGTTTGTTTAGTAGATACATCTCTGAAGGGGACAAAGGTATGCCAGCTGCTGACTTCTAAATTACAAGGCAGCTTCACCCAGACTTGCCACCTAGTCCCTTTCCTTCTGGTGTCACCCTGGAAGGTTTAAGAGTTACTTGAAGACAAATAATTACTTCTGTGAGAGACACTGCATAAATCAGATTGGGATTGGGGGTGATAGAACTGTGGATGCATTATAAAGTAGAGCCCCTTTCTACCTGGAATTCGGTTCTGAGGACTTTAGAAAGGGAGGGTTTGCAGAAGCCTGAGGCTGGGGTACATAGTCCACTGGCTTCTGTCTTGGCTGGTTTGCCATAGTTCTAAGACTTTGTCAATTTATAGGAGGCAGTAAATTCCTGGACCCAAGTGATGGTGTGAAAATTGTGGGTATAGGTTAGGGTTCAAAGAGAGTTCTGAGATGGGATTTCAGGCTTTCTCTTCCCTGCCAAGAGGGAAGGTTAGCCCATAGTCTTCTGGCTGGGCAAGAGTGGTGGTGGAGTGAGGAGGCGGGGAAAGAGAGTTCAAATGCAGCTTTCTTCATGTGAATTCTCATTTCTGACCTTCCTGTAAGGCCAGTGGCGTGGAGGTCTGAGTAATTTTAGGACAGGCCTGGCCTTGGTGAGCTTTGGTCTGTACTTAACGTGTGAGGACTGACTGGGAGCTCAGAATCTGGGGTCCTCCTCATTTGCTGCGTTATTTTGCATAAGTCACAAAGGCCCGCCATGAGCTGTGTCCTGAAGCCCCCTCCTGCTTACACTCCTGGGGTTGGTGCTCTTGCCATCTTGTTTATGTAGGGGTCAACAGCATGAAGTGAACTCGCTTATCTTTATAAAAGGACTGCCTTCAGGCCCTTTGGAATCATAGGATAAATTAAATGTCTTGTGTCATAGTTGCCACCCCTGTCCCTAACTTAAATGACCAGAAGGAGGTGAATCAAAGCAGCAAAAAACATTGAGGATTTGGAGTTACAGTTTTCTGTCATCACTGAAGGAAGCTGTGGGTCATTCATTTTGGTTATTCACGTTGATCAAGTTTATGAAGTGTGCTAAATTGCCATACATATTTAATGCGGATTTCCTTTTTCCTGTCCATATATTTTTCTAAAGGCAACAACATATTTTGTACCAGCCCATAGTTTGAAGAGGGCCTTGGGAGGAAGAACTCCAAAGGGGGGCCTGCATCTGCACCAGGCTTACTGGCGTGGGGTGTCTGGGGACATCTCTGAGTGAAGCCTTGGAGCATCTCCTGGGCTTCTGCTCTGTGGTCCAGTCTTACATCCTTCCAGTGCAAGCACGAGGCCTGTCTTACACGGACCCTGGGTGGTCTCCTCCCGTGCCCCCAGTGCAGCATGTCCACCCACCCTTACCTTGTCTTCTTCCTCCTAGGTGAGTCTGTGTGTGGGGGTCTCCCTCTCCTGGGCGGGTCTGTGTGTGGGGGTCTCTCTCTTGGAGGTGGGGTCTGTGTTTGGGGGTCTCTGTCTCCTGGGTGGGTCTGTGTATGGGGGTGCTTCCTCTCCTGGGTGAGTCTGTGTGTGGGGTGCTCCCTTTCCTGGGTAGATCTTCCTCCCCTGGTTAGGTCTGTGTGTGTGGGCTCTTCCTCTCCTGGTTGGGTCTGTGTGTGTGGGTCTCTCTCCTGGGGGCGGGGTCTGTATGTTTGGGGGTGATCCCTCTCCTAGATAGGTCTATGTGTGGGGGTGTCCCTCTCCTGGGTGGGTCTGTATGTGTGCGGGTGTTTCCTCTCTTAGGTGAATCTCTGTGGGGGATGCTCCTCCTGGGGTGGATGGGGGAATGTGTGGGATGTTTACCCAGCACCCTATCATACCCACTTGTCCAGACACATCTGTGCGTTTGCTGAGTCTCAAAGGCAGAGTGGACATCCCCTATCAGAGAGGACTGAGTGGACATCCCCTATTAGAAGGAAGCACAGCTGGCAGGTGGATGCCCTTTGTGGGGTGCCCTACCCTGCCAGTTCATGGGATTGACATAGGCTGATCTATTTCTGGCTCTGGTCTCCAGTATGTTGTGTTCATGAACTAAAATCCCTGGGCGCTTTGTGGAAGTCACCTGGACTGGTCAGGCCCTCACTGAGGGGGCCCCTCACCACCCACCTCACCTTCCTGAGTCCTCCTATAGCAGGTAAAGCAGCAGCCATTGCTTTGAGATGGTCAGTTCTTATTCATGTTTATAACTTCATCCATGAAAGGCTAAGATGCTCAATAGCAGCCGAATACCTTCATCCTGTGCTGCAAGTATTATTCAGACAAAAGGATAGATCTCGGGCTGGCATTGGGGACCCAGGGCCTGGATGCGAGAGGCTCCTTCAGGAGAACCCAAAACATTTCCATTGGAGGATTCAGTCCCGTGTGTTCAGTCTCCGAATCCAGACACACAGCATCAGTAGAATTAGCTTAGAAGAGAATTTGAAGTATTTATTTTAACTGTGGGGTGGTCACTCTTCCATTCCAGTTACTCTATAATGAACCCGTAGGCACTTCCATTCTGCTTGCCGGGAGACACTTCTTCAAAAATGACAGCAGCTGTAGTATTGCTGAGAGGCAGTCAGTGACAGTGGAGAACGGGCACCTCGAACCTCTGGAGCCAGGGGATGACCCAGACTTCAGAGTAGCAACGGAGAATCTGAAACAAAGAAGAGCACCCTAAGAATCGTGCTGCCTGCCACAGGGGCCACCTGCCTTGCTGAGGCTGCCACTCGCAGCTCTGCAGTTTCCAGTGCTGCTGCCTGTGTGTGCAAGCACATATGTGTGCGTGCATATGTGTGTGCGTGCATGTGAATTTGCCTTACTGAGGAGTTCTCTCCTTGCCCTGAGGGCTCTTGTGAAAAAAATGTCAAACCTACAGACATTGAAAGAATAATGCAAGAATATAACTTTTGCCTATAGTTACAAATTCTTTTTTTTTAAAATAAATTTTATTGAAGTTTTACAAGGGAGAGGGAAGGAGAGTTAGAAACATCAATGAGAGAGAAACATTGATCAACTGCCTCCTGCACACCTCCCACTGGGGATGTGCCCACAACCAAGATACATGCCCTTGACTGGAATTGAACCTGGGACTCCTCAGTCCACAGGCTGATGCTCTATCCACTGAGCCAAACCGGTTTGGCAGTTACAAATTATTAAATGTTGCCCCCTGCTTGTGTATATACATTTCTAAATTATTTGAAAGGTCTTTTTTTTTTTTTTTTTTTTTTTTTTTTTTTTATTTTTCAACCTGCCCCTGAATGTGGATACACCTCTGAGGAGGGGGTGTCCCCTCTATGTCTGCCGTGTTTGTAGGATCTTGTTGGACACTGGGAGACCTGTACTCAAAGAGTGAAATCTGGGACTGGGGCAGGTAGAGAAAGGATGAAGGAATGTTTCCAGAGCCCTGGAGAGGGGGTGGGGCTAGGAAAGTGGTGAGTGGTCGGAGGAGTAAGGCCCCTTTGTTTACCATCTTTAAGGTGTGGTTGGTCTGGAAGTCACAGTTGTCCAGACTGGGGTGCTTGGTTTTCTTGCAAGTAGTTCTTCCAATTTCCATGTCCAGCATGTATTTCAGGCCTTTCACTATCTAAAGAGAGCAGAGGACAGGGCCTGGGTTACCTGGTTGGACCTAGCAGGAGGTGGCTTTAAGACAGGTGGTGAGGTGGCCTGATGGGACTGGTCCCTGCCCTCTGGAAAGGGAGTGAGTGTTGGAGAGGGAGTATGAACATAACTAACCGCTGTGGGAAGAAAGCCTTGACTGGACCCCAGACCCCTCCTGGTTCTCTCCTTTATTCAGTCCTCTCATTCCTGCTCAGGGACTTAGCTCTTGGTTCCAGGGGCGAAACATGTGCTCTGTGTCCTGTCTTAGGACATCTCCTTCCTGCCCAGGTCTCTCCATCAGGCATCAGGAGGGTGGCAGAGGCAGGTTGCTGTGGGGCTGCTCTGGCATCAGGGCAGTGGTGAAGTCCTCCCCTGGCCCCTCTCCCATGCCTTAGTCACCCACAATCACCTGCCCTGTGTGGCCTTTGCATGGGGTGAGGGAAACCAGTGTGCCTGCTGGCTCCTCACCATTTCTGGTAACAGAGTGGGCATTTTATTTTCAGTTACAGACTTTCTTCACTTGGATGTGGCAACAACCTGGTCTTGCCCCACCACATACCAAGTGAAATCCAGTCCCCAACGTCATGGAGGGATGGATAATGCACCCCTTCCCTTCAGGGCTCTTGGGCACTCGGCTCTGGGCATCTTGCACTTGCAGTAGTCCTGCAGGAGGCCACAGCCTCACACGATCTCTGGAGCTGTGTCCTTGGAGTGCCGACACATGGAAACCTTATTAAAAACCTTTCCCACATCAGACTGCCCTCTGGAAAATACTTTTCTAAGTATAAAAATGCACTGCTCACCCTGGCCAGTGTGGTGCAGTTGGTTGGGCGTCATTCCAGGCACTGAAAGGTTGCCGGTTCCATTCCTGGTCAGAGCACATGCCTGGGGTTGTGGGCTCGATTTCTGATAGAGAGTGTACAGGAGACAGCTGATGGATGTTTTGCTCTTGCATTGATGTTTCTCTTATTCTCCCTTGCCCTTCCTCTCTCTCTCTGAAAATCAATTTTAAAAATCTTAAAAAAATATATACTGCTCTTAAAAAGTTTGCAATTGCCCAAAAGAATAAACACGGTTGTAAAAATCACCTACAATTCTGTGATCCAAAGGTAACCAACCATTAATAGTATGTACAAAGTGGCAGCGTCTTTCCTCCTTCCCATACCCACACCCATGGGAATGTGTGGGTTTTGTCCAAAGCCAGCTCCCACATCCAGGAACTTCCTTTTGAGTGGCTCTATGTATCCCTGGTTTTAGTAAAGGCAGAGACTTCTGGGCAGCCCCGTCATCGTCGTCGTCGTCGTCGTCATTGTGGCTCATCACTATTATGCAGCCCTTATCCCAAGCTGACCCTGTGTTCTCAGAACACAGATGAGAAAGACCTGGCTCTGCCCTGTAGAGTCCCATTAGGTGGGAGATCACTGAGCCATCCCGTGACAACTTCACAGGGTGTGACACTGAGGCAAGGCTGGTGGAGGAGGGGTTTGGCGGAGTGGGTAGAGGGGATGCATTTTGGGCAAAGCTCTTATGTGAAATAAGTCTCAGGTGGAGAATGTCAAAATGTCCTATGGGGCTGTGGCTCTGGTGAGTGGGTGAGGCAGGGGTGGGACCTAGGCAGGGGCAATTGAGGCAGGTGGTGCAGTAGGCCCCTTCAAGAGACAGCATCTTCATCAGTTTGGTTCCTTTTGCCCAGCTTCTGATTTCTCCCCACTCAAAGCCTTCAGCAGGCCCATGTCTAGTCCCCGTTTCACCCCAGCCCACCTCTGTGCGACTCCCAGTGGCTCCACCCATATTTTTTGTTCAAGTCTGGTGACACTGGTGGCCTGGTTGTAGGCTCTCTGTGGCTGCCACTGCCAGCCTCCTGGCCTGTTTTGTGTTGTAGATGGCCAGGGCGCTAGACGGTGGGCCCCTGGAGGTAAGAACCTCTGCAGCCTGGCCCTGGACATGCTGGCCATCAGAGCCTAGACCCTCACCTGCACCAGGGCTCTGCTGACATGGGACTCCTTGAACAGGAAGATATCATTCGTGCAGTTGTTGAACCTTTCAACGCTGTATCTGGCTGCTTTGAGGACTCCTGGGTTGTTGGTCTTGATTGTTTTGGGAAATCCTGGGTTCACACCTGAGTGAAAGGTCTGGGAACAAACATCTGAAAGAGAAACACAGAACCAGACAAGAACATTGTTGTTGGTGGGGCCCTTGGTCCAGAGTCATGCTTCACACCTTGGTGCTCAGTTCTCCCTGCTCCCAGTGTGGTCCCCAGCCCCGCTAGCTCGTCACTCATCTGCCTTCCCCTCACCAATCTCTCCTTTCCTCACCACCTACCCTCTGCTCTTCTGTCCACCCTCCTTGGCCTGTTCAGCCCTCACCCACAGTGAAATTCTTGTGAACCCCCATGGTTGCTCTTACTGAAAGCTGAGGACCAGGCGAGGTGGGTATTACAATGATGGATTAGATACAGTTCCTGTCCCTGCCCACACAGCCTCTTTCAGAACCCAGGGGTATTTCCAATGCATGTTAAGGAAAACCTGAACATGTCTGGAGGTGGCAGAGCCTCAGGACAAGATGTAGCTTCAGGGTGTCAGGAGAAGTCGCTCCAGCTGTCCTTCAAGGCCGACATCTGGCCCCGACTCATCAGCTTGTCTTCAACAAGGGACAAGGTAAGTGCCCAAAGCTGGTCCTGCCTTCTCATTGACAAGGAGGCTGCTGCTTTCCTCCACCTCGGGGGCTCTTGTCAGCATCTCCCCAGCTTCCAGGCCTTGCTCTTAGGAGCGTGATTCCCTAGGCAGCACCTTAGCACCTGGTGCTCCTCACCTGTGCCTCCTCTTTTTGCACTGTTTTGGGTACACGTCTGAGGACAGGGCCAGGTCTGGGTGAATTCATCCCACCTGGCTCCTATGGAGCTGGCACGTGGTGGAAGGAGGAAGGGAAGCCTGGACTTTCTGTCCTGAGCAGGTCCATGTTTGGATAAAAGATGAGGAAAGCAACCTGAGGGGCTTCCCCTACCACCACACCCCAGCCACTGACAGCTAGGCAGAACCAGGGACCCTGGCACCCTCCTCGGCACCCCACATCCTCCTCTCTCAGCTCTCCCAGGCCAGGCAGACCCAAGGCTCCTCCCTGAAGAAGAATCTGATTTCACTCCTTTGTTCAGTCCCCACGGGCTGAGCCCTCTTCCTCCTGCCTATGCAGGGAGGTGCAGAAGCTTATGTTCACTGGAGCTCACATTCCTCAAATAAACAGGCAAGAAAAACATTAGCGCAGCGAGTGAGGAAAGGCAGGAGCTGTGCAGGGATTTGTCTGCAGGGAGAAGGCCAGGTGAGCCATTTACACAGATCTGGACAGTGTGTCCTAATCCAGATTATGAACATTGGCTTTTATTATAAAAAAACATAGGAATGTAAAAAACCCATAGGTTGGGTGAATTGCAACATGGTCTCATGAACATGGCCTTTTCTGGTTGGTGGCTTCTATTGAATTTGTCAATTTTACTACAATGGTCATGTACTACTTGTATATTAAAAAGTTAAAAGTTTCAGGGGAAAATCTAAATCAGAGGGAAGAAGTGTGGGAAGAGGGTTTTTAGGTCTGTGAACTGCTTCTCTTTAGTAAGATTTTCCCCAGATGTTCCTGAAAAATTAGCATGGTCCAAGGTGAGCTGCCCCACAGGCTGGCAATGAAGGCAGCAATTTTATTTCATTTGCTAAATTAAATTGTGTCAAGTTCAGCTTCTCAGTGGCCCAGCTGGTGTCAGGTACTCTGTAGCCACATGTGGTGGTGACTGCCATCTAGGCCGGCAGGGCCTTGGGTCCCGTAGAGGTAGGTAGGGTTAGCAAGCAACAGGAAGTGGAGAGGGGGTGTGAGGGCAGCAGTAGCGCCAACCCGACAAGCTCCCAGCTTAGAGATTCTGCTGCCGTGAGCTCCCCCACTCAATTCCACACAGCATCCCTGAGATTTGCTTTGCAATAGTCCAGCCCTTCAATGACATCCTCCCAGAAGCAGAAGCTTGACATGAAAACTGTTTCTGTCCCTTGAGCTCCAGGAGCTGGGCTGCTCAGGCTGCATTGGGCCTGAAACCTTCATTTCCCTACTCCCCACGTGGCTCCTATGCCCATGCTAACTAACAAGGTGGGGACACTCCTACTGGGGCTGTGTTACTGACTCTCGGTTTTAACAAGAACTGTTTGGGGAAAGAGCTTGGTTTCTGCTCATCACTGAAGTCTACAGCAGTTTCTAGTTACTTCATGGTCCCCTGCCCTCCACTGTGGATTCATACATGAATTGTTTTTTCTGATTATAAGCTTACTTATTTTGGGTAGGAAATTTGAAAAATACAGACAGTTTAACAAAAATATTATATCTCAATCTGTCCATGTTAACTTCTTAAATAAAATGTATTACTTTTAATTTTGCTTGAGTTTAGCAGAATTAAAACAATGAAATGAGATGAGGTGAGGCTGAACCTCAGATGAATATGTAATGTTAGTTTCTAAATGATTTTGGTAAAGTTATAAAAAAGTTACGAAAAATATTAAAGTTGCTTTTTAGTTAACTACATGTTTCCTAAAATGTCAGTTTCAAGTCAACACAGGGGTCTATACAAATAATAAATCTCCATTTTTAAATTTTACAAAAAGTTGAAAAGTCATACCAGTTTTAGGATAATTCAAGAGAAAGTAACAGGGAAGGGCTGATCATGAAGGAAAAGATCCCAAAGAGGCAACTCCCCTTCAGGGAAGAAAACAAACAGGTCCCTGGACCCCAACCTGGAGTCAGCATCGCCTGCCCGCTGTCCTCTGCACTCTTTGTGCAGGGGAGTTGAAGTTAGTGGTGGTGGTGGGTAGGGGAGGAGGAGAAGCCTGCTCTGCAACCCCTTCTCACATCTCTTCAGGGGCCGTGTTTGGGTGCCCATTCTACAGGTGAGGAAACTGAGGCTCAGAGGAGTACAGGGCATGCTTAGTTCTAGAGACCACGCTCTCTTTTTCCTCATTCAAGAAATATATTTTGTCAGCTACTGTGGGCCAATGCCAAGATGACTCTGAGGCAAGGGAGTCCACAATACAAGAAGGGAGGCAGTATGTGGCCCTGGCTGGGCCCATTCAGGAAGGTGACTATAATCTGCCTATGAAGGAGAGTGCTGAAGGAGGGAGCTAGGGGTGGGGAGACCAGTGGGAAAGTGGTAGCAGGAAACGACCTAAATAAGGAAGGGAGAGCAGAGTGTGACCTGGTGGCCAAGAGCAGCTTTCTAGGAACCTAACAGTTTCCTTTCCCTTAAGTTCTGCAGGGCTGGGAGGAGTGGGGGAGAGGAGAAGGAGGTGGGGAGCTGCTGGGGGCTCTGCATTTAGGTGAGTGCAGCTTAGTACTTAGGGAGAAGCCAGATGCCCAGAGGGTGCCGCCCTAGGGGTCTCTGTCATCCACCTCCCCATGGAAAGACCCTGGGATCTGTTTTCAGAAGGTGAGGGGAGGCTGTGGGAGCCTTGGGGCCAGGGTGGATGTGAGGGGGTGGGGGGAGAGAACCACGTCTGGGATTGAATTCCCATCTCTGTTCCATCACCAGACAGAGGGGCCTTTAAGCCCCTCATTCCGAGACCCACATCTGTCAAATGAAGGACATACTTGAGAGGATCAAAGCTGGGGTAGGGTGGATGGGGTGGGATAGCCTGGGGCTGCCAGGACCTGAGAGACTCAGGAGCAGGGCTAGGGTGGGCAGCTGCAAGCACCCCAGGCTCAGTAAGCTTGTCTTCCGTATCCATGCCAGTCGAGCCTTGCCAGGGCCCAAAGGGCTGTATTATTTACCCATTTCATGGGTCAAGAGACTGACAGTTAGGGAGGCTCCAGGCTCCACAGCTCCCAGGCTCAGGGAGTCTGCGTGTCCCTAGGCCTGCATGTGAGTGTGGACTCTAAACCCTCCCCCTGGGGCTTGGTGGCAGAGAGCAGGTCTCAGGGGCTGGCCCTGCTGGCTGAGCTGGGCTTCAGCAGGGAGGGGAGGCACAGCCGAGATGGAAGTGTATGGAGAGGGCTGTTTAGTAGGAAACACCAGCAGAGGGGGCCAACTCGGCTAAAGATTCTCCATGCATCCTGGACCTGTCCCTGCTCTGTCAGGGGATGAAGTTGAGGCAAGCAGAAGGAACTTACATGTATCCTGAATAACTGTATCCAGGAAAGCTGAGAAGGCAGGTACCACATCCCTTCATGAGCCCCCTCACTAAGGTTTGAGGAGTGCGCTTCTCTGGTCTGAGCATCCCTTTTCTCCCCCTGGCTTGTTCCCTCCTATAGCATTAGGGGGCACAGGAAGACAGTGGCACCCAATCAGGACAGGCTGGAAAGCAGGGATGGGGGCGTGGGAGAAGGCTTCACTGTGTGAGCTAAGAACGAAGCTCTGGGAGCAGGAGGAGGCAGGGGAACCTGTTCCCATAGCTCACTAGGAGGGGGTGACCCCTTCACAGATTGAGAAGTGCTGGGGCTGGCCCCTTGTATTGGTCCTGCCTGAACCCCCTCCACTTAGTCTCCTTGGCCAGGTCCCAGCCCCTCCTGAAGATCGGGGAGGGCAGGAACCAGCCTCCGCATGGGCATTGCCCCTGCTCCCCAAGCTGCGGCTGTGACCGGAGCAAGACATCCCGGCCTCCAGCACCAGCCTCCTTGGTGGCTAAAGTAAGTGAGACAGGAGCCCTCCAGGTTGTCACCATCACCCATGGCCTATGCTTCTGGTGCTGGAAAGGCATCTCCAACTCCCTGTGTGTGTGTGTGTGTGTGTGTGTGTGTGTGTGTAGGCAGGGGCTCACTGGCTGTGTGAACTGGGAGAAAGTCACCAACTCTAGCTGTGCCTCAGTTTCCAGGAGCAAAGGCTACCCCTTTTTTTCTCCCCTCCCCCCAGCACTGGCCAGGCAGGAAGGTGACAGTGTCTGATCACCAGGTCCTTAGGGCCAAGTCACAGGGCAGCAGCCAGCAGGCAGGATAGAAACTGCCTGCCCACACCCATTCCTCTGTCCCCATGGAGGCGTGTGGGGAGCCACCCCTGAATCAGGGAGCAGTCAAGAACAGAAGTCTTCCCTCATCTCCATCCCTGAACCCCGGGTCCCCTGGAAGGCAGCTGCCACCAGCCCTGGGGCCCCGGTCTTGCAGCCACACCTCTGCTGGGGCTGCCCACCCAAGACTGTGCTTCAGGGCTTGGCATGGGAGGAGGAGCTCATGGCACCTGGCTCCTAAGCAGCCTGAGCATTGTGTCCGAGAGAGGCAGAGCCCAGGGGACACCCTCCACTTACCTGGGGACAGGTACTCTGTGGCGCTTAAGACCAGGCTGCCCAAGGCAAGCAGTGCGCAGGCTGGCCACATAGCTTCGGGGAAGGCAGTGCTGGCTGTGGGCCCCAGGGGCGGTGCTGCGGGGCATAGTGGGGGACCCTGCAAACTGCCCCGCCCAGAGGGGCTGCCTGCCTTGTTACTGGCAGGGGTGTCAGCTTCTTGCTAAATCATTTGACCAGAAGCTCATCATCTCCACATCTATGGGCTACACAGTCAACCACTTCCTTTATTCAAGTTTCCAGAGTGCGATGATTCTTTTTTGCAAGGGGAGGAGGAAGAAAATGAGACCTGTGAACAAACCTCCTCCCTCTTCTACCCTCAAAACACCCAGAAGACACATTGCCTTAAAAAAAATTAGGGATTTTTCAGAAGCAGAATCACTGGGATTTCCTTCTGCAAACCATACCTCTCACATCCAAGACTCCTCTTTTCTGAGGTTCTGAGTGGCCCCCTGTAGATTGCCTGCCTGCTGGCTGAGTGGACACCCCCTACCCGGAAGTGGGCAGGCCTGCATGCAGCAAGCAGCTGTTGAGTGCAGTTTCAGAGGATGAATGTGGTCAGGCACAGGCTGCCTCTGGTAATGTCTGCATTGGAAGAGGGAGAGGAGCAGTGCTTGCTGAATGATGGGTCATGGCCTGGCTTTGGCTCGGGAGGAGAAAGAACAGTGTGACCCACAGGTTCTAGCCCCTGCCAGCTCAGAAGTTAGGACTGAGGCTCTGGAGCCAACTGGCCTGAGTTTGTTTAAATCCAGCTGTGACTGTCAAACCCAGGTGGCCTTAGGTGTGTCAGCCTCAATGCTTCAGCTCCCTCTGATAGGTTGTGGTGAGGATTTAGGACTTTCTCAATGCTAATGCTCAGGGCCTGGGTGGAGCCAGCTGTATGAGCAGTTCATGAGTAATGCAGGAGATGCCCGAGCCTCAGTGCTCCCAGCACCACTTGAACAGAACGTGTAAGGGGGTGGTTGGATAGGCAGACTCTCTGAACCAGAACTTGCATGTTAACACTATCTAGACTCTAGATTCTAGATCTAGGCAGATCTTCCCCCGATGGGTCCAGATGGGTTCTATTAGATTCCAGGCAGGGATCTGGGTTTGTATGACTTGGGCAAGCCATGTAACTTGTTGGAGTCCCCAGGTTCTTGGCTGCCCTGAGGACTGTTATCAGTGAAGTGTGATTAGCACAGTGCATGGTGCATGGTGACATGGCGGCTGAGGCAGCCGGTGTGTTCTGCTGGGCCTGCTCTGCCAGTGCTGACCTCTCACCCTCTGGCTGTCAGCAGCTGTGCATGAGGACTCCAGGGTGGTGTCTCCTTGCCAAGCTCTGTGCCCTGATCACATGTGCCATGTCTGGGATTTGTTCCCGGCCGGGGACTGGGCTGGAGGAGAGGAGAGTGCACACAACTGGGGTTTGCCCAACTCGGTGGCAGTTTGGCCTTAGGACTCACTATTGGTGCTGTGGCCTGTTTTTGCTGTTAGAAGCATTGGGCAAGGCTCAGAGTGGTTTGGGACTTTCCTCGGCCACTGTCTTCCCCACTTCGGCCCTTTGGTCTCTGAGTGTGGGAAACAGCCCTTTGGTCTCTGAGTGTGGGAAACAGCCCTCCACATCCATAGCCCTGCCCCTCTCACGCTTGTGGGGGAACATCGGTACAGGGAGGCCCTCATTTCATCACAAAATGCATAGCAGGAAGGAGCTAATATCACACTGGCATGGTTAGAGGGTCTTCCAGGGAAAGTGTGAGTGTGAGTGAATAGTGTCGTGTCATATATGTAGATGGGTGTGTCTGTTTGCGTCTCTGTGTGTATGCCTGTGTGTCCAGAAGTCTATCTTTGTTTCAGTCTTAATATGGTTTGAAAGTGAATGTGTATGTTTTCCTGAGTGTGTAAAAATGAGTTTGTATGTGCTTATGTGTATGAGTGTGTATTTGTGTAGGCATGTTGTAATGCTTAATTCTATATGTCAGTTTGACTGGGCCCAAGGTGCTCAGATGTTTGGTTAAATGTGATTCTGGGTATGTCTGCAAGCATGTTCCTCGAGGAGACTGACATTTGAATCTGTGCGCTGAGCAAAGTGATTGCCCTCCCATTGTGGGTGGGATTCACCTGTCAAGTGAAGACCTGAGTTGAATTAAAGGCTGCATAAGAAAGAATTCTCCGTCAGACGTCAAGTCAGGACATCCGTCTTCTGCTTTCAGATTCAGACTCAGATTGGAACTGACTACTTCTCAGGCCTTGGGACTCAAGCTGGAACTATGCTGTTGGTTTTCCTGGTTAGACCTTTTAGCCTCCACAGTTGTGTGAGGCAGTTCCTAATAGTAAATCTCTTAACACACCCACACATACCTAATTGGTTCTGTTTCTCTGAGAATTCTGACTGATACATTTGTGCACATGTATCTCTGCCTATATGGATGTCTATATATGTAAGTGTATATTGTTTGTGTATCTGTGTCTCTTTGCTTGCATGTTGTATGTTCATGTGTCTGTGTATTCCTGTGAGTCTGGTTGAAAAGCATTATATATGTATCTCTGCACGTGAGCATGTGTGTGCACACATGTGCAGGTGTGTGATTGTGTGTATGTATGCTATATGCACTGTTTCTAGTCTATCCAAGGCATGCCTGAAATGCTGCGGAGGTGAAGGGCTCAGTACTGAGTCTCATCATTCATTCCTCATCTATCCTTTAACCCCTTTCTACTGGAAGTGTGGTCCCTGGACCAATGAAACCAGCCTTTCCTGGGAACTTGGTGGAAATGCAGAAAAAGAAAGGAAGAAAGGAGGGGCAATAGAAGAGGTTCAATCAGTGCCTCCTAAACCTTAGAGGCCAAAAGTTCTCCCAGAGAACTTGTGAACAGATTCCTGGGCCCCACTCACAGAGAGTCTGATTCATAAGATGTGGTGATGCCTGAGAATCTGCATTTCCACCAAGTTCCCCTAAAAAAAATAAAAATGACCCAGCAATTTCACTTCTGGGTATGTATCCGAAGAACCCAAACACTAATTCAAAAAACAAAACAAAACAAAGAAAACACACACCACAACACACTTGTACTTCAGGTGCATCTCAATCATCTCAAAATTGTAGTTAAAACCTTACCATATACAAGGAAATAGCAGCAGAGAATCACTAATATTAAACCAACAAATCAAGAAACAAAAACAAAAAACAAACCCAACCCTTGAAATAAAAAATGAAAAAAGTGCCATTGCAGCATTATTTATAGTAGCCAAGATATGGAAGCAACCCAAGTGCCCATCAATAGACAAGTAGATAAAGAAAACTGTGGTCCATATATACAATGGAATGTTACTTGGCAATAAAAAAGAATGAAATCTTACCATCTGCGACAGTATGGATGGACCTAGAGGGTAAAGGAACACGGAAGTCGACTTGAAGAGGCTCCTACTGGCCCAAGGGGACAACTTAGCATCAGTAAGAATACAATAGGAGGTTGAAACACACCAAATATTCATACATGATGAGTTTATAGTGATACAATGATTATAGTGATGATGATACTTCCTCCCCATCCTCTGAGGGCCATGGCAATGGTGGGGCCCTTCTCCCAGCTACTGCTTCACAACCCTGCCACAGAAAGTGCCCTTCCTACCCCACAAAGCCCCGGGAAGGAGAGCCAGTGCCACGATGCTTCTGTGTAGTGGAGCTGCAGCCCTTCCTCACCTGCAAAACATTGTGCTCCTGAAAAGCCGAAGGATGGAGTTTCGTGGTCCAGCTGTGGACACTAGGTGGGTCATTGGGCTTCTCCACATTCAGTCTCCTTGTCTGTTATAAAACAAGAAAAAAGAAGGAAAGAAAAAGAGAGGTGCTTACCTCCTAGTCTTCTTTTGGGATTTAGGTGATGTGGAGAACAGTGTTATGACCCTGATTGCCTAGTGACAGGAAGCTGTTTTGTCTCCATGCTCATAACTGGCATCACATTTCCCAAACTCTAGAACACCAGGTGTGCACCCACAAATTTCCTTGCACAAATATGCACAAGGTCTGTGGGACTTCTCAGAGCCTTTAGAAAGCAGGTCTAGTGCGCAGATGCCCAGATTAATAGCAATGGCAACATGGAACCACCTCTGCCCAGAGGGTCCCTGATCTCCTTATGGAGATTGGATTGAGGGTTCTTAGTGAGGGCAGGGCCAAGGAGTGAAGGGCAAGCCCTGCAGGGCATTGGGGAGTGACCTACTGCAGCCTGCCCCAGGGTTTTGAGTTCAGTGACGAAGCATTCTATTAGAGGGCTTCTGCTAGGTCAGGCCCCAAATAGTTGCCTCCAGTGTTTGACAGTGGGGCCAGGCCCCTGCTACCCAGCATGCTGACCTTGTGCTACAGCTCAGCAGCTTCAGTGATTTAAGGCTTCGGTGTCTTGGGATTCAGATCTGCACAGAGGACACAAGCCAGGCACTATGGTTTATGAAAGGCCAATACCAATCTATGGGAAGTTAGCCCCAAGCCTGTTGCCTCACCGGAAGATAGAGGCCCAGGAAACATGGCACAGTCCCTGCTAAGGTGAAAGGAGTCGCTGTCAGTCAGGCACCTTTAAGACTGGAAAAGCCACTCCACCTCCAGTCCCCAAAAAGCATGCCAGAGGTATGGTTGCCTGCAGCTGCCAGGCTGGCCACTGGGTGGCTGTCCATCCCCACCCTGGGAGGTCAGCAATTCCCCAGCTGTGGGTGGAAGGGATGCCAGGAGGAGGCAGAAAAGGTCTGAGGGTGGCCTGGGGTGGTGTGGTTGGGCAGATGGAAATAATCAGAACAGCGGTCATTTATTGACCACCTCCTGTATGCACATTAGCAAATCGACTCAGTTGATTGTCTTCATAACCCTTAAAGATGGGTGTGAGTGTCACCACTTTAGTTATCTGAGTGATGAGAAAACTGAGGTTCAGGGAGGTGAGGCCACTTGTGGAAGGCCACACAGCTCCTGTACTGGTGAGCCAGGCTTTGCACTTAAGCTCTGAGGCTGGGCCAAGGTCTGGATCGTCTGCCATGCTGTCTGTCCCCAGCAGAGGGAACTGTTCACCAATGCACCTGTTCAGTAGCCAGGACCTTATGCTTTGCTCTGGAGTATTCTAGAGCCCTGGTGTTCTAAGGGGACACAGCTGCAGGACACAGCCTTGACCAGAGGGAAGGGCTGGGCAAGCCCTTTGAGAACACTTTTAAGATCTGTGCATTTGTTTCCATGGAGGCAGGACTGAGTATGGGATCAGATCAGTTTTGGTGAGTTCTGCAACCTGAGCAAGTGCATTTAATCTCAGGAAAAGCATCCTTCTGTTTTTTGACCCAGTGCCCTCTGTCAGCCTATAGCCCTCACTGAAAGGCCTGGGAGTCTCAGAAGTGGCCACGGGATACCCTGCCAACACCTGGGAGGCCTGGAATCTCAGAGGAGAAGCTGACTGCTAGGCGGGGGGGCAAGGGGAGGAGGGGGAGAGAGAGTAGTGGTGCAGGAGCTTGGATATAGGTGGGAAAGGTGCAGTCCACCTCCCTCCAGCCACTGAACCCCTGGGATGCAGGCCAGGTTCCCAGGGTGCAGACCTGACTCCAGTGTGGGACTCGACACCACAAAACCCCATGGGCCTTGAGGGCCTCCCTGTTCTGTGGTCGAGTGCCTGGCCTGCTCCAGCTTGCACTTGCACTATGTGAGGCTCAGTTGACAAGAACTGTCCAGTATTCACATCGTCCTAGGTCCATCTGTCCAGCTACACAGCCAACAAGCCAACTGGACATCTGAGATATCCTGTCACCTTTGATGCTGAGCCTTCCTCCTCATGCCACCTCAAGCCACAGCGAGTCCTCATGCCACCTCAAGTCAGAGTGGGTCCCAGGCCTCTGACAGCAAATGTTGTCCATTAGTTATAATGATAGAAATGACAATAATGAGAGGGAACGTACAGTGGTACCTCGAGATACGAGTGCCCTAACATATGAGATTTTTGAGATACGAGCCATCGAGCGAGCGATTTTTGCTTTGAAATAAGAGCAACATTTGAGATACAAGTAATTGCGCAGATCGACCAGCTGCACACGACCCACCAGTTTACCGAGACTCGAGGGTGTCATAGTTTCCCACACTTCAAGGTTATGGAACGAATTAAACTCATATCTCAAGGTACCACTGTACTTGACAACACTTATTATGGCCGGCATTTCCTCAGCACTCCTGATTATTTTTTCATTTAATTTCCACACCATCATTTTACACACAGGAAACTGAGGCACAGAGAGGATGAGAAGTTGTGGGAAGATTTGCTGAGTTGGAGTGCAGGTCCAGGTGGTGCCCTGGCTTCTGGATTCTCCCCATTGCCTGTTCCCCACTGGGCCCGGTGCTCTGTGCCAGCCATGCGGACACTGGCCAGACTTGGGATTAGGTGAAAAGGACTCATGAGCTCTGGCCAATCTGCAGATGCCAGGATGGCAATGGAGGTCCCTGCTGGTGGCCTGAGCTGCTGGGAGAAGCAGAGGTAGTGGCACTGGCATACCAACCAGAATGACTGAGAGCAAAAGTCACAAAGCTTTGTACAGCTGCACTTCGGAAGGAGTCACAGGGACTTAAACACTGTGTAGAAGAAACAAAAACCTGTGTCCATGAGAGGATATCTAATGAGCCTCTGAGACCTTTATGTTTTGTCTGTATTTTATTTTTTGAAGTTGATGGTAATTATCTAAGTGGTGAGGCCAGAAGACCTTTTTTTATCTTTCTATTTCTCTGTGAAGAATAAAGTTCACACATTTTTCCAGTGAGGAGAATGTTGTCTACTTAGTGGCACTGTGATCTAAGCAATGAGCATGACCTTGCCTGAGAACTGGTGTCTCCCAACTTGTTCCTTAGGACTCTGGGACTTCCTCCTAGGTGCCTGCCATAGCCCCCCCACCCCCATCCCTCTCACACACCCACACCCACACCCACACCCACGCCTTGATCTTGAACCTGATCCAGCTTCTGGCCTCCTCCATAAATAGCGGAGGGATTTCAGCAGTCTTTGGCCTCTTTCTGCAGGTTGGGAAATGTTCTGCTTTTGCAAATTAAGTCATTAAAGAAAGAGTAAACATGCACTAATTGTTGATGGCTTATTAGTGTCTGAGGATGGCCAAGCTGGGACAAGTGTGAATTTCCTGAATTTCTCCAAGCTTTTGTGGTTTAGCTTGAACTCAAAGGCCCTTCAAGTAAACCTCTTGTACAAGCTTTAATTAACTTTTGCCAGTGTCGGTGTGTTTTATTACCTTTCAAAGCCCACAGCCTTTCTCCTGACTAATTTACTCAGAGGCTCTCTGCTGTGATGAAGGCAGGGGCTTGGTGCCCATATGGAGTGGGTTAAGTTGCCTTAGGCTCTGGCTGGAAGGTGGTTCCTCTCCATCAGAGAGGATAACGGAGGACTGTTTTATAAGGAAGCCAGTCAGCTTGTTTCTCACGGTCATTTTGTACCCTGGGTTCCTGTGGGGAGATAGTAACCTGTGGGAGGTATCTAGGGGTGATCCCTGAGCCTCTTCACTCATCATCAGATTTGTCATTTCTTTCTAACATTTCTCAGTGGGTGTCTATCCTTTATTTTTTTCTTTTCTTTTCTTTTCTTTTTTTTTTTGGGGGGGGTGTCCAGGTAGTCCTTTCTTTAGTGGGTCCAATTGTAGCCAGCAGGCTCGCCTTCCCAGTTTATTCACCTGTAGGGTATCACCTCCAAGGGAATTGCTCTATTCTGGGTAGGGATGCTTCCTGGCCAAATTGGGTGCCCTGTAGGGTCTTCAATGGGAAGACCATTCGTTCCTCATATAAGGGTGGGGCTGTCCTCCTCTAGGCCCTACTTCAGGGGTACCTACTAGCAGGGGTACTGGCAAGGGAATTTTTCCTGCTGATAATTCTGATCTCTCTGTTTCAGGGCATTAAAGCAACTCATCTTTTTGTTTTTATTTTCTTCCTGTATCTTATTATCAGGAAGAGGTTTTGAAGCAAATTTGCTTCTCTGCATCATTAATTTAGTCCTCTCTCTCTCTTGCCAGATCCTTATTATGTGAAGACATAAATGCCTAGACATAAGGGATTTTGTCCCATTTCCCTGGAAAAACAATTCCAGTTTTATGATAGTGTAGTGATTTGAGGAACCATTCAGGAGCCATTTTCCCTCATAGTCTAAAGTATACATAGGCCAAGCAATATTGCAATAGAAAACCAATTCCTATGGCTGTACATGAACCAATCTGCTAAAATTTGGCCAAGTGGACTCCCTGTAGGAGTGGAAACATAATAACCCCTGATATCATGAAAGTACAAACCCAAAACCATAATTACAGCAATACCCTAGGCGAAATGGGAACATATAAATAAAACTTGGATCCATAATTCCATTATTCCAAACAGATGCTCACAGGCAAGTCCTAGCATCTTATCTCGTGCTAACTAATACCCACATGGCACAAAGCTCAAACTGTGATGTGTCTTGGTGTGAGTCTCTTTGGATTCATCTCAATTGGACTCTGTGCTTCCTGAACTTGTGTGACATTTTCCTTCACCAGGTTTGGGAAAATTTCAGTCATTATTTCTTCAAACAGGCTCTTTATACCTTGTGCACTCTCTTCTCCTTATGAAGTGATGTTATGCTTGATGTTGTCCTAGAGGTGCCTTAGACTTTCCTCATTTTTATTTATTTTATTTTATTTTTTAAAAATGTATTTTATTGATTTTTTACAGAGAGGAAGGGAGAGGGATACAAAGTCAGAAACATCCATGAGAGAGAGACATTGATCAGCTGCCTCCTGCACGCCCCCTACTGGAGTTGTGCCCGCAAGCAAGGTACATGCCCCCAACTGGAATCGAACCTGGGGCCTTTCAGTTCGCAGGCCGAGGCTCTATCCACTGAGCCAAACCGGTCTCGGCGACTTTCCTCATTTAAAAAAAAAAATTTTTTTTTTTTATGTTCTGCTTGGCTGCTTACTTTGATCTTGTCATCCAAGTCACTAATTTTATCGTTTACTTCATCTAACCTGCTTTTGATTACCTCTAGTATATTTCTCATTTCAGACATTGTATTCTTCATTTCTGACTCTTATTTTATGATTTCTATGTCATTTAAAAATATTTTTTACTAATTTCAGGAAGGAAGGGAGAAGGAGAGAGAGTTAGAAACATCAATATGAGAGAGAATCATTGATTGGCTGCCTGCTGCACAACTCCCTACTGGGGATTTAGCCTGAAATCCAAGCATATGTCCTGACTGGGAATCCAACCATGACCTTCCTTTAAGAGAGAGAGAGAGAGAAAGAGAGAGAGAGAGAGAGAGAGAGAGAGAGAGAGAGAGAGAGAATCAGCCTAGACCTTGACTTCAGTTGGCACAGATTGTCCAACTGCAAGAATTTGGCTGGCACTGACCAATTCTGGAATTCTGACATTAAGGATCTATAGTGAGATCAGCAAGGACACTGCCTGCATGTCCACAGTCTGTCCTTCTGATCTTTGTTTTGTTTTCTCTCTCCTTCCCTATAAAAACCTCTGCCTGAACTGAGATGCTAAACACTCAAATAAACCCCTTTCTTTTTTCACCAGCATCTGTCACATGAGTTTGGTTTTTGTGGTAGCAGGCAGTTGAGCCTTGATTCCAGTTACAGTCAGGGCACAAGTCAGTGCATTTCCCAGGCTAGAGCTGTAACAATAGGAGTGCTCAACACTGGGAAGGTGGCATCTTTCCATCTCGGCTGTTCTGGAGCAGGTGAATTTTTCAGCTAAGATATCCCTCTGGCTTCTCAGCTACCACATGGGGAGGGTT
The DNA here is from genome assembly GCA_011751065.1 of Lasiurus cinereus. NCBI lineage: Eukaryota > Metazoa > Chordata > Mammalia > Chiroptera > Vespertilionidae > Lasiurus > Lasiurus cinereus. The sequence continues at coordinate 10,047,621 of JAAGEH010000006.1, forward strand.
GTACCCATTTCCAAATTTTGCTATTCTCACCAGACTCTATGTGGCTTCTTCTGTAAATCATTGATTATAATATTTCAGTTCAGCTAGTCTTCAGTTGGTTATGAAGGTTGTTTGCTCTATAATTAAGATATAAATACAGTTTGGAGCTGGGAGCAGGTGAGTGTACCTTGCATCTATTCTGCAGCCATCTTGGAATCCTCCGAGTTGTAAGATTTCTTTACTGTGCATGTACTGGATACTTCCTTATCAGATACTAGAGGCCCAATGCACAAAATTTGTGCAAGAGTAGGCCTTTCTTCCTTTGGCTGCCAGCACTGGCTTCCCTCTAACAGTCAGGACCAGGGCTGGTTTCCCTCTGGCTTGGGGAGGGGGGTGAAGCCCAGGTGCAGGCACCCAGCACCTGGGCTTCCCCCACAGCTCCAGCTTTGTCTGGAAGGACATCTGGAATGACATCCAGAAGGACATCTGATCTAATTAGCATATTACCCTTTTATTATTATAGATGTGATTTGGAAATATTTTATACAATCTGTAAATTGTTTGTTTTTATTTGGTTAATAATGTCCTTTGGTACCCGAAAGGTCTTTTAATGAAGTTTAATTTAGCTATTTTTGTTGTTGTTTCCTGTGCTTCTGGTATCATATCTTCAATGTCATGTTTTCTTCTAAGAGTTTTATTGTTTAAGGTATTACAGTGAGGTCATGGATCTATTGTGAATTAATTTTTTGTAGATGGTGTGAGATAGGGGTCCCACATTATTCTCTGGCATGTGATACTGTGTCAAATGGTGATCACTGTTACTTTGGCAGGCAGGAGTGAGAAAATGTGGCAGTGTCTGTAACATTTCAACAGTGTATGCTCTGGATTCAGTGAATCTTGGTGAAGTTTCCCTATTCAAGCTGAGCTTGTCCAGTACCTTATTTGATTCCAGTTTTGTGGAGTCACATGTCAAAAACGACTCCAAGGTTTTGTCACTCATGTTTTCTGTCTCAATTCATGTTACCTCTGGCTCCAGGGCCAAGGCTGTGGGATAAGGCAAAATACACTTCTCCTTAAAAAGGTGGTGTTGATGAAGGGATAGGGCAAATACACTTCTCCTTAAAAAGGTGTTGTTGATGAAGGGATGCAGGAGAGAAGTCAGCAGTTGCCAGGGGCTGGGGCTGGGGCTGAAGCTGGGGCTAGGAGTGGGGATGATTCGAGAGGGGCAGCATGAAAGAGTTTTGAAGACAGTGAGGCTGCTCTGAATCTTGATTGAATCTCGATTGTGGTGCTGGTTCCATGACTGTATATAGTTGTCAAAACTCACAGAACTGTAACTCAAAAAATGACTTTTACTATATGTTAATTTAAAACATAGAAATCAGTTAACCATGTGCTGTTTGAGGCAACAGAACTTTGAGTGAGAGCGCCCTCTGGAGGCAATCCACTTGATTTCAAATCCAGGCTCCCCCACTTTCCATCTGGGGGACGTTGGCAATCACTGCATGCCTCAGATTGTTTTTCTGTAAAAGGAGGGTGATGTGTAGGGTTTGGAATGCACAGTGACTGAATTCAGCCACACAAAGCTTGGGGGAGGGGGGGGAGGGCGTTGATGTATAGAGAGTGCCATGTCAGGGATCGTTATTATCACAGGCATCTCCAGACCCCAAGGGGTTATGTGGGAATGAGGAAAGGAGGGCTGAAGGGCTAGAAGTTTCGGTCCCTGTAAAGTACCCTGTTGTTAGTGGCTTTATTTGTGCATGTCAAACTGCAGTACTAAGACCGAGTTTTGGTGGATGTTCTGTCTCTCAAAGCATCTCTCATGTCCTCGTTACGTGGCCTGAGGAAATGGTTGGGCTGGGTTGGCCATCTCTCCTGGGCCTTCTGATGGCTGCAGCCCTATTTGCTAGCCCTTAGAGGCCTCAGCCCTATGATCCTGGTTAGGTGGGGCTGTTTCTGGGTTTCCGTGCTGTTTTCGTTTTAGTGTAACTCATTTTGCTAGTCTGTGGTCACAAGGAAGGGAGAACTAGGCGTGCAAGGTGAGAGTGGCCACCTTGACTTGCAAAAGCTTCACTCTGCTCTATTCCCCCAGGTGCTGCTCAGCCCAGGACCTTGTCTTAGGGGGAGAGAATACGTCCTGTTATGGTCTGTTTGCCTGATGGGAGATGTTCCTCTGGATTTTTCTGGTGAAGGGGCAGAAGCCAGGTCCTCACCTGTTGAGTATGTCTGTGATATTCTTTCTAGATGACTCAGATTAACCCCATTCGTATGGCTGAGCAGAGGCCTCTCTGGGTCCTCCCCAGCATACTGATCCCCATCTGCTTGTATTTTGGAATGCAGATCCCTACCCTCTGTTTCACCCACCAACGTATTTCCATCTGCTTTCTGTCTGCCAGAAATTGAAAACTTGTGCCAGCTTGCTGATGGCCTGCTTCTAATTCTTTTTTCGGTAACAGATTTATTCCTTTTATTTTTTGGTTTTGAACTGTTTAAACCATATTGCTTTATTCTTGCAAATATATTGCTTACAGGTTATATAGCCATTCCCTAGGTCTTCAGCAAGAGGGAAATGTCAAGTAGCTCTGTTTTTCATGGAAATGCCCAATGTGGTTGTGTTTAAATTCTGCAACATGTTAAAATTTGGAAGCGTAATGGAAGAAATAATTCCCAAGCATAAAGAAGATTCACCATGGGGGACTGGAGTGGTCTCCTTAAGAAGAAATATAGATGGAGGTGGAATCTGGCAGTTATTTACATCCTAGTGATAATGCTGCAGATCTGAATATCTTTGAAAACACATTTTAGGGTGTGGGGAGCTAGAGAAAGTCAGCCATGTCTGAACTGAACAAGGCATTGGCAGTGTGAGGGCAATGACCCCAGTGATGGGGAGAAGGGACACTAGGAGGCAGGGTGCAGGAGCAAAAGATAAGAATGAAGGTTATCTTAAAAATGGGACTTTGGGGATGGCCCAGTTAGTGAGGCTTTGAGACAGTGTTCCAGGGTGTTCTAGGGGAACTTCTAGCTAGACATCTGGGATTTTCTTTTTCTTCTTTCCAAACCCCCAACTGATGTATAAACCAGTTTTATCAAATGGAAAGTAAAAGGATTAGAACTTTAACAGACAAACATCGGCCAGGAAAGTTTCCACCCAAGCATTTTATTTAAGAAAACAAAGGTAGCAACATTAAGACAATTCTTAGATATGATTTTCATGCAGATCCTTCCCTGGGAAAAGATGTGAGAGCCTGCAGTGAAGACTTCCTGGGGCAGGAATGAGGGCAGAGTGAGTGAGCAGGGGAGCGGGAGAAAGAGGAGGCTGAAGCTGGGAAGCCCTGGGCTGAGGGAGGGACTGTCATGTGTCACACCTCCTCCCCCCTCCTCTACCCTCCTAGTGATCTTCTGGTCATTGACTTCAGCACTTGAGGCCCAGCCTGCCTCTCTCACCCAAGTAGCATTGACACCATTGGTGGAGCCTTGGGTGGATGGCCAGGAGCACATGTGGGTGTGGGGTAGGGTGAATGAGGCACATTCACGCGTGGCAGGGCCCCGGCATGCCATCCGGCAGAGACTGAGGTTGTCCCAAATGCCATGGGTCCAAGCAGGGCACTGTTTCTTTTCCCATTAGGTTATTATTCTTTTAAAAATTCCTTTTTTAAATAAAATATTGGCAGCGGTGGCTCCACCTACCACATTCCCCTTTTCTGTTGAGGCACGAAACCTCGGGCTGCCTCCAGCCCAGCAGAGTCTTCCAGTGGAGTGAGCATGCCAGCCTCACAGGCAGACTGAAGCATTGCAGGAACATAGCCACACTCCCTCCTGCTCTCAGGATGTGCTCACAGACTGTCCTTCCCCTGGGAGAGGTGTCCTCTGCTGGCAGGGCTAAGAAAGCTTCTGCCAGGGATGCTCAGCCAGCCTGCTGCTCAGGCATCCTTGCTGGGCGGGACCAGAGTGGGTTGGGGTGACGGGTCTGCTAGCTCTGGGGAGCCCTTGTTAATTTCACCCATCACATGCTGTTGGTGGGACAGGAGGGCAGCTGCTGCCCAGCTGGGGCTGCTCCCGTGGGCCTGCCCCATCACCCACAGAGCCTGTCAGTGCCAACACTTGGGCTATCTCTGCATGCAGCCGTGGCCACAGGTGTTCATTCGGTCAGGTGGCTGACTTTCCCTCACTTTGTTTTCCAGGAAGGAAAATCGTGGCAGTTGGTGGTATGTCTATGTCAGTCCCTGCCCGGGGTGAGCCCAACACTGTCTCTGCTGAGCCCTGACAGTACACACTACTCCCTCCCCACTTCCCTCACCAGCTAAGGCCCTGGGTGTCTCCACAGCACCAGGCAGCCTGTCCTTGTACTGTGCTCCAGCCCCCACCTGTCTGCATGCCAGCTCTGATGCGAGAGGCTGAAGAGATGGAGACCAGGCTCCTTCTAACATGGGGGCTGAGTGCATGCTGAAGGGCCCTTCCTTTGGCCTCAAGGTGTCCAGGCCACCAAGGTGGCTACCACCCCGCTTCTGCTGGGCTCCTGGGTCATGCTGTGGCCAGGGCAGCAGCCTGTAACATTTCAATAGGAGCTGCTTCTGCTAGACCTCAACTGCCGTGCCCAACTGAGGGATGAGAGCTGTAAGTGGGCAACGGGGGACAAATGTGCCCTTGATCCAGGGCCACCATGAGAATGTATGTGTGCAGGTCTTTATATATGTCCTGAGTGTGGTGGGCTTATCTGGAGCTTGGCTACTTATTCTAAGGATCGAGGAGACCCGCTAAACTTGGCGGGAAGGAGGTGGAGGAGGGATGCTGCCAGGAGAATCTCTCATCTCGTGACGTCCCTGGAGGGTCCCCCCAAATCAGCTCTCAGTGAAGCAAGGACTCCTGGTGGATTTTCCTCTTACTTATCTCACGATGCAGAAAAATCCTTAGCTCAGAACTGACTGCCTTGCTCTTTCTCTAAATGTTAGGTGGGGATCTGATCAGGACTCCCCGAGAAATGTTTCAAAAACTCGCTGAGAACCCCTTTTTCTTCTGTGCCCCCTTTTCTTCCCACACGAGCTTCTAGCAAGGATGTCTCGGCAAAGAAAGCAAAGTGAGTGAAGTCAGGAGTAATGGACCACTCCCTTATTTTCCTTCCTGACCACACAACTGTCATGCTGACCCTCTGGCTTCTCTCCAGGGGGAAGGGGGCATGAGTGAGAGGCAGCTGGGCAGCCTGGGCTGCAGGAGGGGCTTGGGGAAGGTGGGACCAGGAAGGAGTGCCTGGTGGTTGAACATGGACTTAGGACATCCAGATTTGGGAGGATGCTCAGCATACCTCCTAGTGAGTGAGCATCAGGAAGATGGGTTTTCTTCCTGGCAGATGGGGTGCCAGCTGGAATTCAAGGGGGATGCAATCTGAAGGAGTCAGAGGGCATGGAGCCTGGACATTGGCCAGCCGGCCAGTCCCCCTTCCTGGCTGTGAGTCCTGAGGGTGTCAGGTACAAAGGCTGGGAGGAGGTCAGTGCCTAGGCATTGCTCCCTGGATGTTCACAACCTGTTTCTAAAGGAGACTTCCCATCTGAGAGCACCAACCAGGGGGCTGTTCCCATCGCTTTAAGTGGGAAAAATTATATATATTGATTTCAAAGAGAAAGAGAGGGAGAGATAGAAACATCAATGATCAGAGGGATTCATTGGTCAGCTGCCTCCTACTTGCCCCCCACTGGTCATCCAGCCTGCAATCAGGACCCTTCAGTCCACAGGCCAACATTCTATCCACTGAGCCAAACTGGCTAGGGCTGTCTGGGGATTTCTAAGATTTTGTGTCCTTCTTTGCAGGAGGACCCTAGCCAATCCATGGTTCTCCAGGCTAGACTGACAGGCAAACACTTTCCTACGTCACCTGACTTCATTGTGCCTGCTCCCTTTGCTTAATCCTTTCCCCCAGTGGTCTACAGGGGGGCATGATGCTGTGGCTTCCTTGGGAAGCTGCCAGATAGCCATGCTTACAACATCTGGCCTCCCCGATGCTTTCTTCCTATTATTAATATTAATAACTAGGTAATATGCCAATGACACAAACAAGTCCCTAAAAATATATCTAAAACACCACAAAATTCATATTTATAAGTGACAGTCCCAGACATGTCCCCAGCATGTAGCGGAAACACTGGATCATGCTCTCTCATAGGCATCATCTATGACACTAGGGTATCATACACTGAGCATAGCCCTTCTGGGTCGCCAGCCAATATGACTTTATGAAGGCTGTGTTGCAGCAGGTAACCTGCCAATCTTGGAGCTCCTGGATCCATTGGAGCCAGCACCATCTGAGAGCAAATCACAGTCACAATGCAGTGACTGTTGCTGTGTGAAAAATTATCCTCAAATCGAGTGGCTTAAGACAACCACTCTCTTATGCTACTTACAGTTTCTGGGACCTCAGTGATTGGGGCAGGGCATTGGGCAGTCAAAGTTTGCTCCATGACACCAAGGCCTTGGCTAGGAGACCCCAAGTCTGTCAGCTTCTTCACACACACACACACACACACACACACACACACACACACACGCGTCAGGAGTCTGGGCGGGAGCTTCTTCATGGCATGGTGGCTGAGCAGTCCGACTTCTCCCTGTGGTTCAGGGTTCACAGAGTGGCAGTGAGAAAAGCAGAAGCTCTTCACCTTTGAGGACCCCTCTTGGAAGTCACAAAGCATCACTCTGTCTACTGGATGAAGCAGTCACAAGACTCCATACAATTTAAGTACAGCAGTAAAACAGAACAAAGAATAACTCAAAACTCCCCATGCACTCATTTTAATGCATCAGCATATAAACACACACCTGGAAAGCTTATGAATACTCTACTGAAACCCTCCCCTAAGATTCTTGCCTGCAGGGAAATAAAGGATAAAAAGCCCTCAGGACAAAGACTCAATGTGGGCTCGCTCTAGAGCAGGGCATGAACTTTTTATTTCTACCAGTTCCCATGAGACTTGAAATCAGGGAAGCAATGGGCATCACAGCTTGACTCGGGCTCACCTTTTTCTCTGAGCTAAAGCAGATTCACTCAGATTCACTTTTGTTACCGTGACCTTCACTTCCCCGTGAGGTGCTTCCCTGTAACATTTCAAGAAGGCCAAAGCAACCCCACTTAGGCTCTCCCCTGCTGCTTCTTCTACCCTAATCCCTTTCTTTGTCTCACTGTCCCAGCTTTAGTAAACACACTCTCAAACCTTCTGGACTCCTGTTGTAAAATCCTTCCTACACTGCCAAGTGTGGCTCCGTGGTTGAGCGTCATCGAATAAAATGAATCGATTCCTGGTCAGGGCACATGCCTGGGTTGCAGGGCTCCATCCCCAATGTGAAGCATATATATTTTAAAAATTAAAAAAAAGAAAAGAATCCACACACTACAGGCTGGCCTGAGGCAGACCTGCTCCTGGCCAGTCCTTGTCAGGTAATAGATGCATCTTAAACACATGATATGATAAGCCAGACACAGAAGGCCACATAGTACAGTGGTACCTCGAGATACGAGTTTAATTCCTTCCGTAACCTTCCTCGTATCTCAAGTTGCTTGTATCTCAAAGCAATTTTCCCCATTGAAATCAATTGAAATGCCTTTAATCCGTTCCAGCTCCCAAAATGCCACACTAGTTATTCTTGTTATGTGTTTTTGAATAAGAAAAATGTATTTATAAATGACAAATATTGTATAAAAACATAATAAAAGAGAATGTAAAGGAATAAACTGGTTTTATAAAGTTTATTTACCTACTCGTTACACTCTTAATGCTACACTTTATCCCTAAACTGAATGTAACTTAACGAATCTTCACTGAACTTAATTGCTACTGGTCTTTGCATTTTTGGCCGATTTAAAAAAAACAAACACATGTCCAATGAGAATTGCCTCTTCCTCTCTTTCAGAATGTTTCTGAAATGGGTGAGGCAAGTTTCATTGAACAGCTCCGATGCACGACCAGTAGCGACTTTTTCCGGGTGTTTCTTCTCCACGAAGTGTGACACCCTCTCCCACATTCCTAAGATCTCCTTTATCTCACTTGTAGAGATCTCCTCCACCTCTGGCTCCTCCTCAAAACCAATTTCTTGGAGAACCTCCGCATGTTGCTGAGACTGCAACTCTTGTAGCTCCTCCGTGGTGAGTTCCAGAGAGTGCTCCTCGACGAGCTCATTCACGTCTCTTTCATCCACCTCCAGGCCCATGGATTTTCCCAGAGACACTATCTCCTCCTGCACTGGCACCTCGGGTTCGAATCCTTCGAAGGTCCTTTCGGCTACGGCCTCAGGCCACAGCTTCTTCCATGCAGAGGTCAAAGTCCTCATTGTAACACCCAGCCAGGCCTGATCAATAATTCTGAGGCATATCACGATGTTAAAGTGGTTGGTTCTTCCAGAACTCTCGAAGGGTGAGGTTTGTGTTCTCCATCACCTCAAAGCAGCGCTGGAACAGGTGCTTGATGTACAGCTTTTTAAAATTAGAAATCACCTCCTGATCCATGGGCTGCAGGATAGGAGTGGTGTTGGGAGGTAGGTAGACAACCTTTATAAACTTGAACTCTTCGAGGAGTTCATCTTCGAGGTTCGGTGGGTGAGCAGGAGCATTGGTGAGGACGAGGAGGGCTTGCATGGTTAGGTTGTTTTCCTGTAGATATTTCTTAACAGAAGGGCCAAAAACCAGGTTTACCCACTCCACAAAGAACTGCCTGGTGACCCATGCCTTTGGGTTTGCCCTCCACATAACTTGCAGTTTATCTTTTAAAATCTTATGTGACTTAAAGACTCTGGGGTTTTCCGAATGGTATATGAGCAGAGGCTTGATCTTACAGTCGCCACTCGCATTGGCGCACAGTGTGAGAGTTAGCCTATCATTCATGGGTTTGTGGCCTGGCATCGCCTTCTCCTCTGCCGTTATATAAGTCCCATTCGGCATCTTCTTCCAGAAAAGCCCTGTCTCATCACTGTTGAAGACTTGCTGGGGGATATATCCTTTGGCTTCTATCAGTTCGGAAAAAGTTTTGAGGTAATCCTCAGCTGCCTTCACCTCCGAACTTGCTGCCTCACCATGCTGGATAATGGAGTGAATGCCGGACCTTTTCCTGAAGTTATCAAACCAGCCTCTACTGGCTTTATTATTTATTTATTTATTTATTTATTTTATTTATTTTATTTTTTTAAAAATTAAATCTTTATTATTCAGATTATTACATTTGTTTCTCTTTTTTCCCCTCCATAGCACCCCTCCACCCAGCTCCCACCCCTCCCTCTGCTCTTAGCTCCCTTCCATTGATCTCATCCATAGGTGTATGATTTTTGTCCAGTCTCTCCCTATACACCCTCACCCCTTCCCCCCTGAGAACTATCAGTCCACTCCCTTTCTGTGCTCCTGATTCTATTATATTCACCAGATTATTCTGTTGATCAAATTTTTAATTCACTTAATTTTTAGATTCACTTGTTGATAGATATATATTTGTTATTTATAATTTTTTGGCTTTTACCTTTTTCTTCTTCCTCTTCTAAAAGAGTATCTTTCAGCATTTCATATAATACTGGTTTGGAGTTGATGAACTCCTTTAGCTTTTTCTTATCTGTGAAGCTCTTTATCTGCCCTTCAATTCTGAATGTTAGCTTTGCTGGATAGATCATTCTTGGTTGTAGGTTCTTGCTATTCATCACGTTGAATATTTCTTGCCACTCCCATCTGGCCTGCATCGTTTCTGTTGAGAAATCAGCTGACAGTCGTATGGGTGCTCCCTTGTAGGTAATAAATTGTTTTTCTCTTGCTGCTTTTAATATTCTCTCTTTCTCTTTTGCTCTTGGCATTTTAATTATGATGTGTCTTGGTGTAGTCCTCTTTGGATTCCTTTTCTTTGGGGTTCTGTGTGCTTCCTGGACTTGTAAGTCTATTTCTTTTTATCAGATGTGGGAAGTTTTCAGTCATTATTTCTTTAAACAGGTTTTCAGTATCTTGCTCTCTCTCTTCTTCTGGCACCCCCACAATTCTGATGTTGGTACGCTTGAAGCTGTCCCAGAGTCTCCTTACATTATCTTCACATTTTTGGATTCTTTTCTCTTCTTGCTTTTCCAGTTGAATGTTGTCTGCTTCTTTATATTTCAAATTTTTTACTTGATTCTTGCCTGTCTCTAGTCTGTTGTTAGGACTCTGTATAATATTTTTTATTTCAGTCAGTGTATGTTTAATTTCTATTTGGTCCTTTATCATCTTTAGTAGGACCTTTTCCATCTCTAGTTGTCTCTTTTGTATCGCTAGTTGGTCCTTTTTCATCTCCTCTTGGGTCTCACTAAATTTATCGAATTTTTCTAGCATATTCTTGAAAAACCTTACAAGCGTGGTTTTGAACTCTATATCCAGTTGTTTTTTTCTCTCCATTTCTTTTGTTTGTGATCCCTTCCTTTGTCTCGGCATTTTTACTATGCCGGGGAAACTTCTGTGTTGGATTCAGCTTTATGATGCCAGAGGCTAAGCCGCAGAAGCCTCTGTTGAGCTTGGGAGGGGTGGAGTCTCAGGGCCTTGCCTTCCAGTCGGCCCCGTCCTCCACGGCCCCTGAGTCTCACGTGACTGGGTAATCCCTGGAGTGGTCCTTGTGCGCGCGCACCCGCAGTGCCTCTAACCGCTGCCTTTCCAGCTCCCCTGCGCACTAGGACCACACGAGTCTAGGTCCCCAGGGTTTCGCCTGAAACAAGGGCTTAGTGGATTCAGAAGTGGCACAGTTCGGAGGGTCTGTCTCCCGCCCACTCGCGAAAGCCAGCGGCACAATCAGCAATCTGTCCTCCGCGCAGCACCGTGCATGTGCGAGACCAGATCTGATCTTCTGCGACTCCCCTAAATTTCCGTGCACCTCTCCCTTTTCACAGTCCAAACTCCCCCTGTATGAGTTTCGCTGGATCTGGGGTTTAGTGTCGTAAAATAAGGGGTTCAATGCTGTTGGGAGTCTCCGTTTCCCTCCCGCCAGAGAAAGCCAGCCAGGTACTCTGGCACCCGCTCTCTCAGAGCGCGCGTCTCAGTACCTCTGCTTTTTGCAGCTCCTCTGGGTCTCCGTGAGCCCCTCTCTTTCCTTCTAGCTGTAAAACTTCCACTCAGCCAGCTTTCCTGTGGTTCTGGATGATACCGTTCTGTCTTTTAGTTGTAGTTTTGAAATTGTTGGGCGAGGCAGCAGTGTAGGTGTTTACCTATGCCGCCATCTTGGATTCCTCCTCCCCAGGTTTCTACTGGCTTTAAATGAGTCTTTCGATGCTTCGTCCATGGAAGTGCGCGGGGTCTGCTCCAGCAAATCAGCATAAATTGCTCACACCTTCTCACATATGATGCCCTGTGTTAATGTATCTCCTTTAAGCTGCTTTTTGATCACCCACACCATCAATAGATTCTCCATCTTTTCATGGAGAGAGCTATGGAGCTTAGAAATTATTGTAATGCCCTTACTGGCATTATACCCTTTATCGACTCTTCTGTTTAAGCACAGTGCATATCGTTGAAGTACTACACCCGTCTTGCCTCGCCAAGTCAGCCACTCGCACACCTTGCTCATATTTTGCTATGATTTCACGCTTTAATTCAATAGACATCATCCTCTTCTGTTTCAGGATGTGAGGTATATCAGTGAACATCAAAGCAAACTTCCCTGCCCACATCTTCATCCCTCCCTTATCAGGAGCACACATTCATGGGGCTTTAGGAATGCTTGTGCCACGAAGGGGAGCAAGTATTATTGGTTACATATCCACATATGTTATCATTTTAAATTTAGGTATAATTTAGAATAAAATATAAAGGTCTTAGGTTTCAGTTTGATGAGTTTTAGTAATTTTATACATTTGTGTAACCATCATCCAAACAAGAATACTGTGACCCTTCCTCTTTGATCTCCAAACCTGATCCTCACCTAGGCAACCCACTTTCAGCACAGACTGGTTTTTCTCTTCACATACAGCGTGCACTTTTTGTGTGTGTCTGATTGCTTTTGTTCTATGTAATGTCTGTGGACTCACCCATGCTGGAACCCACTGCAGAATCCCCTCCTTTCTGCTACTGAGCAGCATCTCAAGGTATGAGTAGACCATCATTTGTTGATTAATTTTGATGCACAGTGGGTCACTTCCAATTTTCGTGGTGATGAATGAGCACTGTGAACATTTTGTTCAGGTCTGTGTGTGTACATGCATTGTCACTTCTCCTGAACGAATGTCCAGGTCTTGACCATTAGGTTACAGCCTAAACATAAGAAAGTGCCAAATAGTTTCTAGTGTGATCCTGTTGTCCCATGCTCTACTCACAATTTCCTGTAATCTCCACCTTTGCTGGTATTTGACCATGTCTGACATTTTCTTTCTTTCTCTGCTGGGTGTGTGGCAGTATCTCACTGGGGTTTTAATGACATCAAGCCTTTCCTGGTGCCTACTGACTATTTTTTAAATAATATATTCTCTTTTCAATTGTTTGCTCAAGTCTTTTGTTCATTGTTTCCTAAATGTCCCTACTTAATTCTAGTGCTGGTTCTTCTCTTCATTGGATGAAGTATATGTGGGCACAGAAATTAGTGGTGATTTTGTACTGATAGCAAGAAAAGTTTGAAGAAATATATTAATTCCATAAGTTTGAGAAATTCTAGTTTTAAGACTCTTACATTCTCTGGCTGTTTCTGTTTTTTCATCCCTTTCTATAGTTGGAACAGTTAATCTTTCCTCTTTGATGCATGGCTGCTCTAAAATATACCTGGGGAGACCTCTTTCTATCCATCCATTCAAACGTCCATCCTTGCATCTGCACATCCATTTGTCCACTACTCATCCACCTATCCATCCATGCATCCATCCATCATCCACTCACCCACTAACCCCATCCATCATCTCTTCATCCATCCATCCATGCATTCTTGCATCAATGCACCCACTCATTCACCTGCTCAATGAACTCTTAGAGAAGAGGCAATGCCTGGGCTTTCTCTTTTCTTTGTGTCCACTCTTCATGTCCTTACTGTCCTCTTGATTGAACACCCTTGGGCAACCCTTTAGGTCCTCTTGGCACCTTCTCTTACTGAAGCCCTAGATATAATGATCAGTCCCATATGGCTTCTATAAGCTTTATGCAACTGGACACAGTCTTGTCTCTCTTGTTTCTTGCTTGTTTTATGTCTGATAGTTTGGTGTGAGACACCCTATACTGCATGTAGCACCCATATACCCACTGGATGTGCAGAATAGTCAACCTTCTAGGGAGCTGATGGAAAAATGTTTTCACCTTCACTCCTCCCAAAATTGTCCTTAAGAGGGTCATAAGGCTTCTTACCATCCCAGATCAAGTGACAGCAGGCCTTAGCTGAGACCAACCCAATAAGGCAACCTTGAGTGGATTTTCCCTTCCTTGTCTTGTTCCTGGTCCCTCACTCTTGCACCTGGAATTATACCCCATATACCATTGCCTCAGACTTGATTTTTGTAGAATCCGGGCTAAGATCATCTAAAAGTACATGTCTCATCTTGCTTCCATGTTGAAAACTCTACAGTGACCTGCACCTTCAGGACAAGGTGCTGGTGCTATAATGTGGACTGCTGTTTTTTTCCAGGGCCAGGTCTGTCTTCCTTCCTCCATCAACCTACCCCAATCTCACAGAAACTAAACTCCAATCAAAAGGGATGAGCAGTGCAATCGGCCAGGGCTGGGAGGCCAGGGAGCTCAGGGAAATTTTCTCAGGAGAAAGGATGCTTAGGGTCTTTTGGTTTGTGTTTGTAGAGCTGTAGAGGTTACAGTGTAAGGCTTATGCAATCTTTTAATCAAAGCATAACAGAACACAGGGTTTTGCTTTCCACAGCACAGAGGAGGATTCAGTCCCACTGCTCACACCTCCTAAATCCCTGGGAACTCATTTGTTCTCTCCAGAATTCACTGGTTCCCAAAGATTTGAACCAGAAGTTTGGAAGGAATCAGGGAAGTTTCTCACTGGAGGAAAGAAAGTGAATTTCCCAGCGCTTATAAGATGACAAGAAAAGGGTTTTTTTTTTGATTAATAGTTTTAATTTCTCCCACAAAATAAATAGCTCATGTACTAAAGAAGACACCTTTCCTTAAGCAGAAAAAATCCAACAAAAATAAAATCATGCTCTCATGACATAGTCATAATATTATTTTCAGTGAGGAAAATAACAAGATAAAGACATAAAAGGCACATGAGGAGAATTTCATGGCATAAAATTTGTTCTAGAACCTGGGGAGAGGTCAGGAAAAGAGAACAATTGGTAAATTTAAGAAAGATTTTAACTGGAAAAGATTACACATGAGAGCAATAGTCCATTCTTTCTTAATAGTTCATTCAGAAAACTAATCAATCCACAAACTTTTCACTTTAGGTTTTCAATCATTCTTTCTCTTCATATGACCACCAGTCCAACCTCCCCCACAAAATTCAACCAATCATCATAAAAATTAAGTTGGTGACAGGTTCAGCTGGCTATCCTCTATGTTTATCCTTAAATACTTTTAAAGCCAATGAGGGTAAAAATTCACGTGGAAAGAGCAAAAGTAAAAAAAAAAAAAAAGAATCACTTCTCTTGAACAGAAGGAACTCCCATCCTGAGCACCTGTCCTCATTCCGCAGGGTAAGGTGCCTCAATACTTGGGTCCACTCTTCAGCCCCATGACTGTGAAGGTAGCAGCCACCAGTTTCTCATACACAAGGAACATGAGAGCAGCAGTGAGGACTGTCTGCAGCAGTTTGGCTTCAAGTCCTTTGTAGAGTCCTATTATTCCAAATCTCCTTACTCGTTGGTGAAGAAGATAGAGAACATTGCGAAGACTCCCCAGTGTTCTGTTTTCTGGGTTGAGTCTGTGACGTCCAAACCTCAGAATCGACTGTACTGTCTGCAGGGGATAGGTAACTGTTGTGGCAATTGCTTTGGCTACTGCACCGATGATGAACACATCCAAAGAAAGCTTCATTCACTTCTTTAAAAGTTGCCGTTTTAAACCTTCATAGAACATGAACTGGATGGCAGGATTGAAAACCAGCAGCAAGGAGGGAAACGTGCCATTCCATAAAGACAAGATTCCTTCATCTTGAATGATCTGCTGAAAAGCATCAATAATACCTTTGTAGTTGGTTGGTACAATGTCTTCATTCCTAAATTTTGCCCCTTGCAGCTTTAGTCTGGTGTTTACCACCCAGAGTGGCATTGTCAGCAACACATTCACCACTCCTGCAACAAATCCAACAACTAGGTCTTTTCCAGAAGAATGTTGACCTTTGACCCAGACTGTTTTGAGGCTATTAAAAGTGTAGAAATAGACAAAATTGGAGCAGCAGAGACTGGAGATAACTGGAAACCACCCTCGATATGGGGCCAGGAGGCCTTCTTCTTTAATGATCTCCAGGAGCACCATGTGTGTAGTTTTGGACTTTCTTTTCTCATCAACTTGAAGTCGAAGTCGAGCTGTATCCAAAGGAAAAAACACAGTCATTGCTGTCACGCTGCCCACGGCTCCGGCCACAGTGTGGACCAAGCTTTCGTAGGACAGCACGGAAGCCATGGGTGTGGTTCCCCTCAGACTTAGCCACACTTTTCCCGCAGGAGCCGAGGCCAGGCGGGTCAAGAAAAGGTTTTTGTATTCCTGCTGTTGATTACACAGAAAAGCTTATCTCCATGCTAGCATGGAGATAGAAAGAGGTTCAAGTGTGCAATCCCTTTGATGCAGATACAATTTCTGGAACTCTTCATAAGCTTAATCAGCTGAGGCTGAATTTCAGTGGTTGCTAGAGAGAGAGCAGTTCCTGGAAACAGATCCTGAGATGATGACTCATGGGCAGATGATTCCTAAGGAAGTGGTCTCAGCTGAAACCAACAAGGAGAGAAGAAGGCAAGCAGAACAGGGAAAGGTCAGCCAATGTGGGGCTCAGCCTACAATGGGTTCTTCAGTCTGTCGTCATTGAGACAAGATGCTGGTTTTTGTATTCCTTACTAGTCATTGTACAAAGATGACCAAGTTGTCTCCAATTTATAGGTGAAGAAACTGAGGCAAGGAGCCGAAAGTTATCCAAATAGATATGCTGGAATGTGGATTTGAACTAGGATTATTGGACTCCAAATCCCATGACTGAAGATAAAGGGAAAATAAGGGTCAGATATAATAAAGATTTAATTGTGGAGAGGGTGCTGGGCAGTAGCGGATACAGAGCGAGAACAAATCTCTAAGCCCCAGTTCCGTGTTTGCCCAAGTGTCTTACCATGTTGGAAGTACCCAGGGGTCTTCAGCTGAGATCTGAGATATCCTTGGAATCACACTGTTGGCCCTAGGCTCACCATTCATCCTTTAACCTATTATAGTTGCTTGTTTTCTGAGCACCACAGTGTGGGCTGTGAGAGATATAAACCAGAGGCCAGGAGTTCTGGCTTGTTTCCATCTTACCTCAGCCAGTTGTGTGGCCGTGGGTGAACCTCTGCCTCTCTCTGAGCCTTGGTTCTCAGCTGTCCTTTCAGATTCCTTCTGGTTCCGATGTTGGACAGTTCTGGAAGATGTGAGCTGGTACAGAAGGGTGCGGTCTTGACCCTCCTGAGCTTCCTGTCACCTGCTTTGTCCTACACCATTTTGCTGGGTAATATCTGTGTTTGACCACAGAAGCATAAAAGAAGTGACCCTGGTCCAGTCTTCTTTTGGAAGATACTTGTCATCTCTCCTAATTATTGCCCATCTTTCTTACCTGCCAGAGTGATAGTATTAATGGCTAACTTGAAGACAGTTTCTAAGGCCGACTAATGCTTACATTTTAAGGAAGAAGTAAAACTCTCATTATTTGTAGATGACATGACACTATATACTGTATAGAAAATTCTAAAAATTCTACTGAGAAAATGATTAAAATTAATAAATGAATTCAGTAAAGCAGGATACAGAATCAATATACAGAAATCCATTGTGTTTTATGCACTAACTAGAGGCCTGGTGCATGAAATTCATGCACGGGGGGAGAGGAGGGTCCCTCAGCCCAGTCTTCACCCTCTCCAATCTGGGACATCCCTCTCATAGTCCAGGACTGCTGGTTCCCAACTGCTCGCCTGCCTGCCTTCTTGATTGACCCTAACTGCTTCTGCTTGTCAGCCTGATCACCCCCTAACAACTCCCCTGCCAGCCTGATGGATGTCTAACTGCTCCCCTGCCAGCCTGGTCACCCCTAACTGCTCTCCCCTGCAGGCTTGATTGCTCCCAACTGCCCTCCTTTGCAGGTCTGGTCCCTCCCAACTGCCCTCCCCTGCTGGCCATCTTGTGGTGGCCATCTGGTGTTCACATGGGGGCAGGATCTTTGACCACATGGGGCAGCCATCTTGTGTGTTGGAGTGATGTTCAATCTCTCTTTTATTAGATAGGATAGAGGCCTGCTGCATAGGTGGGGGCTGGCTGGTTTGCCCTGAAGGGTGTCCCAGATCAGGATGGGGGTTCCCTTGGGGCATGGGGCAGCCTGGGCAAGGGGCCTATGGTGGTTTGCAGGCTGGCCATGCCCCCTGGTGACCCAAGAGGAGGCTCTGGTATCTGGGATTTATTTATCTTCTACAATTGAAATTTTGTAGCATAGAGCGGAGCCAAGACTCCTGCTCACTTTGTGACAGCAGCCATTTCTGTTGGGATTTATTTATCTTCTATAATTGAAACATTGTAGCCTTAAGTGGAGGCCTAGGCTGGCCAGAGTGTGTGGAAAGCTTGGCTTCCTCTATTGCTGGGAAAACCCAAGCCTTCCTCCTGCTCGCTCTGTGGCTGCAGCAATCTTGGTTGGGGTTAATTTGCATACTTGCTCCTAAATGGCTGGTGGGCATGGCTGGTGGCCATAGCAGAGTGATGGTTAATTTGCATATTACTCTTTTATTAGATAGGATAACAAACAGTTAGAAGGAGAAATAAGACAACAATCCCATTTAAATTACATCAAAAAGCATAACATACCCAGGAATAAATTTAACCAAAGAGATGAAAGACATGCACTCAGAAAGCCAGAAGACATTGAAGAAGATATAAAATAAATAATATACAGATTCAATGCAATCTCTATCAAAACACCCATGGCATTCTTCTCAAAACTAGAACTAGTTACAAAATTTGAAAACATTTTCTTTTATTTTTTGGTATTTTTTAACGTTATTTCTGTTTTTTAATATATATTTATTGTTGTTAGTATTACATATGTTTTCTATATAGTAGCTATATAATATTATATTAGTTTCAAGTGTATTGCATAGTGGTTATACATTTACATATTTTATGAGGTTATTCCACCCATCCAACTAGTAGACACTTCACAGCGCACAAAGTTATTACAATATTATTGACTATATTCCTTATACTGTACTTTACATTTCTATGACTATTATTATAACTGCCAATTTGTATGGAGTTTTCTTTTTTTTTCCTTTTTTTTATTGTGTTACATGTATACATATCTCCCCATTGCCCCCCCTCCCTCCCAGGCATACCCCAACCCCCCAGTGTCTGTGTTCATTGGTTATGCTTATATGCATAGATACAAGTCCTTTGATTAATCTCTTATCTACCCCACCTCTCCTTAATCTTCCTGCTATAATATCACAGTCTGTTTGATGCTTTACTGCCTCTGTATCTATCCTTTTGTTCATCAGTTTATAATGTTCTTTATTATCCACAAATGAGGGAGAGCATGTGGTACTTCTCCTTCATTGACTGGCTTATTTCACTAAGCATAAGGCTCTCCAGTTCCATCCAGGTTGCTGCAAATGGTAGGAGTTCCTTCTTTTTAATGGCAGCATAGAATTCCATTGTGTAGATGTACCACAGTTTTCTGATCCACTCATCTGCTGACGGGCACCTAGGCTGTTTCCAAATTGTAGCTATTGTAAATTGTGCTGCTATGAACATAGGGGTGCATAAATCCTTTCTGATTGGTGTTTGTAATTTCTTAGGATAAATTCCTAAGAGTGGGATTGCTGGGTCAAATGGGAGATCCATTTTTAGTTTTTTAAGAAAACTCCATACTGTTCTCCACAGTGGCTGCACCAGTCTGCATTCCCACCAACAGTGAACAAGGGTTTCTTTTTCTCCACATCCTCGCCAACACTTGTCATTTGTTGATTTGTTGATGATTGCCATTCTGACAGATATAAGATGGTATCACATTGTTGTTTTGATTTGCATCTCTCAGATAATTAGTGATTTTTAACATGTTTTCATGAGTCTCTTGGCCTTCCTTCTGTCATCTTTCGAAAAGGTTCTATTTAGATCCATTGCCCATTTTTTCATTGAATCGTTTATCTTCCTTTTATTAAGTTGTATAAGTTGGCTGTAGATGTTGGAGATTAAACCTTTATCAGTGATAACATTTGCAAATATGTTCTCCCATACAGTGGTCTTTCTTGTTGTTTTGTTGATGGTTTCTTTTGCTGTACAAAAGCTTTTTATTTTGATGTAGTCCCATTTATTTATTTTTTCTTTAGCTTCCATTGCCTTTGGAGCAGTATCAGTGAAGAATTTCTTTCGGCATATGTCTGAGATTGTGCTGCTTGGGGATTCTTCCAATATTTTTATGGTTTCCCTTCTAATGTTAAAGTCCTGTATCCATTTTTTGAGTTTATTTTTGTATTTGGTGTAAGTTGGTGGTCCAGTTTCATTTTTTTGCATGTATCTGTCCAATTTTCCCAACACCATTTGTTGAAGAGGCTATCTTGACTCCATTGTATGTTCATGCCTCCTTTGTCAAATATTAGTTGAGCATAGTGGTTTGGGTGGATATCTAGATTGTCTATTCTATTTCATTGGTCTATATGTCTGTTCTTGTGCCAGTATCAGGCTGTTTTGAGAACAGTTGCTTTGTAGTATAGCTTGAAATCTGGTATTGAGATCCCACCTACTTTATTCTTCTTTCTCAGAATTGCTGTGGCTATTCGTGGTCTTTTTTTGTTCCCAGATGAATCTATGAAGAATTCTTTCTAGGTCTGTGAAGTATGTCGTTGGTATTTTAATGGGTAGTGCATTGAATCTATAGATTGCTTTGGGTAGTATGGACATTTTAATGATGTTGATTCTCCCAATCCATGAGCATGGTATGCTCTTCCATCTGTTTACATCTTCCTCTATCTCTTTTTTCAGTGTCCTGTAGTTTTCTACATATAGGTCTTTTACCTCTTTAGTTAGGTTTATTTCTAGGTATCTTAATTTTTTTTGGTGTGATGGTAAATGGGATTGCTTTTTTAGTCTCTCTTTCTGTAATTTCACTATTAGTGTACAGAAATGCCACAGATTTCATGGCATTAACTTTGTATCCTGCTACATTGCCAAATTCATTTATTAAGTCAATTAGTTTTGGGATGGAGTCCAATCGGTTTTTTATGTACAGTATCATGTCAACTGCAAATAAGGACAGCTTTACTTCTTCTTTTCCAATTTGGATGCCTTTTATTTCTTCTTCTTGTCTAATTGCAATGGCTAATACTTCCAATACTATGTCAAACAGGAGAGGTGAGAGTGGGCATCCCTGTCTTGTTCCTGTTCTTAGGGGAAATGGTTTTAGTTTTTGCCCATTGAGTATGATGTTAGCT
Organism: Lasiurus cinereus; assembly: GCA_011751065.1. Taxonomy (NCBI): domain Eukaryota; kingdom Metazoa; phylum Chordata; class Mammalia; order Chiroptera; family Vespertilionidae; genus Lasiurus; species Lasiurus cinereus. The sequence goes on from JAAGEH010000006.1 coordinate 10,068,156, forward strand.
GTGGGTTTATCATATATGGCTTTTGTGATGTTGAGGTATGATCCTTCTATTCCCACTTTGCTGAGAGTTTTTATCAAGAAAGAGTGTTGGATTTTGTCAAATGCTTTTTCTGCATCAATTGATATGACTATGTGGTTTTTATCTTTCAATTTGTTTTTGTGATGTATCACATTTATTGATTTGCAGATATTGTACCATCCCTGCATTCCTGGGATGAATCCTACTTGGTCATGGTGTATGATCTTTCTGATATACTGCTGGATACAATTTGCTAGAATTTTGTTGAGGATTTTGACATCTATGTTCATGAGAGGTATTGGCCTATAATTCTCTTTAATTGTGTTGTCTTTATCTGGTTTTGGTATTAGGGTGATGCTGGCTTCAAAGAAGGTGTTTGGAAGTGTTCCTTCTTCTTTAATGTTTTTGAATCTGAGGAGGATAGGTTTTAATTCTTCCTTGAATGTTTGGTAAAACTCTCCTGTGTAGCCATCTGGATCCGGGCTTTTATTTGCTGGAAGCTTTTTGATTACTGCTTCAATTTCTTCCATAGTTATTGGCCTATTGAGATGTTTAGATTCTTCCTGACTGAGTTTTGGAAGGTTTTATTTTTCTAGGAAAATGTCCATTTCTTGCAGGTTGTCCAATTTGTTGGAATAGTGTTGTTCATAGTATTTTTTAAAAATCCTTTGTATTTCTGTGGGGTCTGTTGTTATTTCTCCTCTTTCATTTCTGATTTTGTTTATTTGGGTCTTCTCTCTTTGCTTCTTGGTGAGCCTGGCTAGAGGTCCATCAATCTTGTTTATCCTTTCAAAGAACCAGCTCTTGGTTTTGTTGATCTTTTGAATTGTTTCTTTGGTCTCCAGGTTGTTTATCTCAACTCTGATCCTCACTATTTCCTTCCTTTTGCTTATACTGGGCTTTTCTTGTTGCTCTCTTTCTAGCTCTTTGAGTTGTAGGGTTAGGTAATTTATTACTGTTGTTTCTGTTTTTTGCAGTAGGCTTTTAGGGCTATGAACTTCCCTCTCAACACTGCTTTCACTGTGTCCCATAAATTTTGTATTGTTGTGTTGTCGTTGTCATTTGTTTTCATGATGTTTTTTATTTCTTCCTTGATCTCTTTGGTTACCCAGTCGTTGTTTAATAGCATGCTGTTTAGTCTCCATGTGTTTGATTTCTTTCTATTGTTTTTATTATAGTTGATTTCCAGTTTTATGCCACTGTGGTCTGAGAAAATGCTTGATATGATTTCTATCTTCTTGAATTTGAAGAGACTACTCTTATGACCCAACATATGATCTATCTTTGAAAATGACCCATGTGCACTAGAGAAGAATGTATATTCTGTTGCTTTGGGGTGAAATGTTCTGAAGATGTCAATTAATTCCATTTGGTCTAGTGAGTCATTTAGGATTGATGTTTCTTTGCTGATTTTGTTGTTTAGAGGATTTGTCCAATGGTGACAATGGGGTATTAAAGTCTCCTACAATGATTGTATTGCTGTCAATCTTCCCTTAATATCCTCCAAGAGTTTTTTTTATGTATTTAGGTGCTCCTATATTTGGTGCATATATGTTTACCAGAGTTACTTCTTCTTGTTGGATTGTTCCCTTTAGTATTATGAAGTGGCCTTCTTTATCTCTTGTTATGTCCTTCACTTTGAGATCTAATTTGTCAGATATAAGTATTGCAACCCCAGCTTTTTTTTTTTTTATTTCCATTTACCTGAAATACCATCTTCCATCCCTTCACCCTCAATCTGTGTGCATCTCTTTTCCTGAGGTGGGTTTCTTGTAGACAGCAGATATATGGATCATATTTTCTTATCCAATCGGTTACTCTATGTCTTTTGATTGGAGCATTTAATCCGTTTACATTTAAAGTTATTATTGATAAGTACTTATCTGTTGCCATTTTTAGTCCTTATCCCTGAGTTCCTTCTTCGCTTCCTCTTTCTTTTTATTACAACAGACCCTTTAACATTTCTTGCATTGCTGGTTTGGTGGTATATATTCCCTTATTCCTTTTTTGTCTGTGAAGCTTCTAATTTCACCTTTAATTTTGATTGAGAGTCTTGCAGCGTACAGTATTCTTGGATTCAGACCCTTCCTTTGCATGACTTTGTATATTTCATTCCATTCCCTTCTGGCCTGACGAGTTTCTGTTGAGAAATCTGTAACTAGTATTATTGGGGTTCCTTTGTAGGTAACTTTCTGTTTCTCTCTGGCTGCTTTTAAGATTCTTACTTTGTCACCGGTGTTTGCCAGTTTAATTATAATGTGCCTGGGTGTCTGTTTGTTGGGGTTCATTTTGCTTGGGACTCTGTGAGCTTCTTAGATTTGTGTGGGTTTTTTCTTTCCTATATTGGGGAAATTTTCTGTCATTATTTCTTTAAACTGGTTCTCTAATTCTTGTTCAGTTTCCAATCTTTCTGGAACCCCAATTATGTGGATGTTGTTTTGTTTCATGTTATCCCAAAGTTCCCTTAGGCTCTCCTCTTGCTTTTTAATTTTTTTTTTCTAGGAGCTGCTGTACTTGGGTATTTTTCCTGCCATGTCTTCTAGCTCACTGATGCAGTCCTCTGCTTCTTCTAGTCTACTTTTGATACTTTCTATTGAGTTCTTTATAGCAGTGATGTCATTTTTCATTTCTTCTGGGTTATTCTGCACCTCCTGTAGGTTCTTCTGCATTTCTTCTTGCTGCTTCTTCATCTCCTCTTGGGTCTTCTTCATTTCCTCTTGGCTCTTACTCACATTGTAGATTTTGTCTTCCATTCTTTTCATCCACCTTATGATCATTTCTCTGAACTCTTTCTCTGGCCGGCTTATTTCTGCTTCTATTTCGTTTAATTCCTTTTATGGTGAAACCTGCCTTTCTGTCTTATGTGGGCGGTTTCTTTTTCTTCTCCGGGTGTCTGGTTATGCAGTTCTCTCTCCTACATTGATTGAAAGGCACAAACTACAACACGACCAGGTACAGCACACAAGGCACTGAGTAGAAATGTATTCAGGATGTTAATAACCACAAATAAGGTGACCACTAATGAACGACAAATTAGGGTAAGTAGAGAAAGAAGAAGAGGAAAACGAGGAAAAAAGAAAAGAAAGAAATGCCAAAATCAAATTGGGAGAGGGAGAAAATAAATAAATAAATAAATGAACAAATAAAATAAAATAAAATAAGAAAATAAAAAGGAGAAGAAAGAGAAGAAAAGAGGAAGAAGAAAAACCCAGAGTGCAAAGAAAGAGAATAAGAGAGAAAAGGGGAACAAAACATAGGTGTCAGGAGAAAACGCCAATAGAACAGTCAGTAATCCCAACAAATGTCGGCAACCAGTACCTGGAGATTAATGCAAACTACAAATAACAACTGGTATGGAGGGAGGTGAGTGAAAAGAGAGGTAAAAAACAAATCAAGTCAAAGCAAACAAAAAGCAAAATAAAACAAGTAGAATAAGCTAAAACAATATCACCAAAAAAGTACAAAAAATCGATATAATCACCATTCAGGCAAAGAGCAATGAAAGGTGCTAGAGAAAAACATCTTTTTGGATAGTGAAGTCAAGAAAAGAGAGGTTTGTATGGGCTTGGAGTAGAGGATTTGAAATTAGATATATAAGTGGGGTGACATTTTAACCAGGTAAAGGGAAAGAATGGGGAGAATCTAAAGTTGGAAAAGGGAAAGAGAAAAGAAGACAACAAAATGGGGAAAGTTAGGAGGAAAGTGTTGGCATAAAGGTAGAGTTGAGATAGAGTAAAATTATGCTAAATGAAAGATGAAAATAGAATGTAGAACTCTAATACCTAAGTAAAATAAAGGGAAAACAAAATGGCACTTGTTTTTTTTCCAAAATGGTAAAATACTATTAGTACTAATACTAGTTGAAAAGAAAAATGTAATAATTAAAAAGGTAAAATCAATTAGGAGGAAAGAAAAAAATTGTTTTTTAATTAAAATATGCAAAAATGAAAAAATACAAAATAAAATAAAAAAATTAAAAAAAAAAGAAAAAGAAAAAAGAGAAAAAAATAAAATGGTCATTCACTTCCTCTATTGTTCTGCTTGGCACTTCTGTTTTCCAGTAGGGAGGGTATTGCAGTTCCCTGTGTTCCACTGCTGGTTGTGTTTTAATCTCTTTATTCTTTTGTGGTTATGCGAGAGTCAATTTGTGCATCATCCACTGGGTGGCAGTGTTTTGGAATTGACCTCTGAGACTAAGCACAGGATCTCTCCAGGCTCTACTCAGATCCTGTTACTCTGTGGTTCTCAAAACCGGTTTGTGGGGATTTTGCAGCCGGGACACTGAAATAACTCCCAGGCTGTCTCTCTGTCTCAGATCAAAACGAGTGGTTTTCCAGAGCTCCCCTCTGTCAACAGCTCAGAGAGTTTGCCTCCACACTTAGGGATCATGCCCTGCTCCACATCCGCGGACCTCTCCAGAGGCAACTTTCCCGCAGCCCGGTTCCCACAGTGTGCGCGTCTCTGTTGTGCGGGAAGGGAGACCTCACCTTATCCCAGGCGAAATCTGACCTTTTCGTGTGCCATGTGGAGCTCCTCTGAGTCCGTGTCTGCACAGATTGGAGAGCGGTGTTCTGGGTTCCTGGGTCTCCTGCTGTTCGGTGGGTGCTTCAGCCTTAGGTTTCAGACCGCCACAGACATCCACCTCCCTCTGCAAGATGGCGTGGTCTCCGCATTCGTGCTGGTAGTTCTGGCAGACAAAATCCCCGTGGCAGTGGGGCTGCCTGGCCAGGAGAGCCCCGTCCAGCAGTCCCCCACCTTCTCCTGGAGGATAACTGACTCTTAACTTGCCAACAAACACTCCCAGTGCGACTCTCAGCTGCTCTCTCTCCCTCTGCCCAGCGACAAAGCTCCAGACGCATCTGTCTACTCCGCTGCCATTTTTCTCCCCTCTTGTATTTCTTAATACCTCAACCTTTTCATCCATCTACCCATACTCTCTGCCATCTGGCAACCATCAATTTGTTCTCTGTAACTATGAGTTTTTGTTTTGTTTGTTCATTTACTTTGATTTCAAGTGAAATCATATGGTATTTGTCTTTCTCTGATTTATTTCATTTTGTATAATGCCCTCTAGGCTCATCCATGTTGTTAGAAATGGCAAGATTTCCTTCTTCTTTGTTATTAAGCATCAACACATGCATTCACACATGAAAATACATACATGCACACACACACAGAAAATGCAGAGTACATTCATTACACAGGTATTTATAGAGTGCCGACTGGTGCAGGTTGTGCTAAGCAGTGCTGTTAGGATTAATACCCATGGAAAGGCAGAGGTGGCTTAGAACTGGATGCAGACCTAGTGATGGCCTGTCCCACAGGAGCTCTGGAGCTGCATGGTTCCCCAGAGTTGTCCTTCATTGGGTCAGAATGGCCAGGCTTTTTTATTCTCACCTGAATGAACCACTGGATATGTGATGGCTTGGGCAGACCATGACCTTGGGTGAGGTGGCTCTCGCAGCTGAGGCACATAATAACAGCAGCAGCAGCAGCAGCAGCAACATTTCCTTTCCTGAGCCAGTGCATTTTCTGGAGGTCACTTGAACTGCACCTCTTTCATTTTAGTTCAATCCCTGTCCTCTGTTTCATGGAAGTCATCCATAGTTAGGCAATAGGGCACATTCTGGATATCTGGATGACTTGGCAGTGCATAGCCCTAATAAAAGATGTAGACTTAGAAATGATCCTATCTTCCTTATGCCCAATTACTCAGCTGCCAGAACAGTGTAGACAGTAGGTGCTCAAGCAAAGAGTGGGTGACTTCCTCTCTTGGTCCCGTTTTGAAAATGAGCAAGCTGAAGAAAGTAATTGTCACATGGCCTCCCATTTTCTGACCTATGGCTGTTCCCCTGCTTGGTGTGGCTTTAGGCAAGTCCATGTTGGGAGCCAAGGCTGCTCTGCCTGGGCAGGGCTCTCTGAGGTCTGTTAGCTGTGGCAGCCCAGGGATCCCCTCTATTCTTTCATTAACAGCATTGCCCAGGGATCAGGCTAAGCCCAGTGAGACTGCATGTGCAGGCCTTTTTTAAAAAATATATTTTTATTGATTTCAGAGAGGAAGGGAGAGGGAGATAGAAACATCAATGATGAGAAAGAATTATTAATCAGCTGCGTCCTGCACTGGGGATTGAGCATGCAGCTCAGGAATGTGCCATACCCTTGCCTGGAATCGAACCCAGGGACTCTTCAGTCCCCAGACCGATGCTCTTTCTAGCCAAGGCCATGTACTAGTCTTAATGTCATTGCAGTTTCAGTTCTGTGTCCGTCGACTCAACTATCCCAAGCATTCATCAAAAGAAACATAATTAGGCTTCCCGAGTGCTAAATCCATTGAAAGTCTGCACACAGCTAAGAAGATCTTTCTTCATTGGATGCACATCACCAAGCTTCCTGAGATGAAGGAGAAGATGTTAGTGAAACATCTTTCAGAAAATGTATGTGCAAATGTGTGCAGTTAAATCTTGGGGAAAGAATAACCTTTCTCTTCCAGTGGATCTCAAGGCTGCTGAGCTTGTGGATTTAAGGCTTGATTAATTCCCTGATAGTTGGCAAAAATCCAAAGTCCATATATTAGAAGTAGGCTTTTTAAAAACAAAATGAAAAATGCAAATGTCGGTGAATTTTGTTTATTTCAACTAAATACACTGAAGTTATAGGGAAGGTGCATTCTGGTTCTAGTTTCACATAGGAAGTCATTAACTATTCCTGATCTATGTGGGTTGGTGGAGTAGCAATGAGATGCACCCAAGAAGATGACCAGGGCCGTGGGGTTTGAGGTGTGTCACAGCCTCAGGGAGAAGGAGGGGCAGTGCCTCTGCTTAGCAAAACCATGGTTCACTGTGCCTGTCAGGGTCCTGGGGAGTCAGCCTGGACACTAGGAAACCTATCCTGGCCAAAACTGTAAAACACAAGTGGGTTTACCTACTCCAGCCTCCTGGATGCAGGCACCTGTCTGACGAGAGCAAAAGAAGGCAATTGCATGGCCCTGACTTTGCAGAACACAACCCCCTGTTGTGCCAGTGGCTTTCCTCTTGGAAAAGGGTTGCTCAAAGGGTTTCCTGGAGGGAGTGGGGGAAGATGGAGAATTCCAGATCCCTCCTCACAAAGTCCTGGATACCTACCTCTGTTTTACACAGTGGCTATGTGTAAGTATCATAGGAAAAAAAAAAAGGGTTCCACGAAGAACCACTCACTGAGTTATAAAAACACTCAGGAGCTACAAGATGCCCTGGCCATGCTCCCTGTCTGATGGCCTCTTCCACACATGTGAGATAAAGCGCTTTGTTGGACCAGTGTTTGGTGCAGGAAATGTTATTCTTTCTGGCAGGAACATTGAACTGACAGACCATAAGGCAGCCTGGGCCTCCTTGGCTGGGGTCAAGAATGATTTGTCCACCTCAGTCTACTAGGGCTAGGGAAGATAGATATGCAGCGGTACCTCGAGATACGAGTTTAATTCATTCCGTAACCTTGAGGCGTGGGAAACTATGAGACGCTCGAGTCTCGGTAAACTGGTGGGTCATGTGCAGCCAGCCGATCCGCGCGATTACTCCTATCTCAAATGTTGCTTGTATTTCAAAGCAAAAATCGCTCGCTTGATGGCTCATATCTCAAAAATCTCATATGTTAGGGCACTCGTATCTTGAGATACCAGTGTATATTCATTCTTTGGGGTCAATATTTTGCTCATTATAACTTTCCCCTCCAACATTTTCATATAAAAAGTATCAAGCCTGCAGAAGAGGTGAAAGAGCGGGTCTGCCCCTTGACCTCTTTCTAGCCCTCCCCACTGGGCTTGTAACTGAACAAAAAAAGGGTTGGCTTTCTGCCATAATGAAAGCAAACTAGTGAGGAAGGTGTTGGTGCAAAAGAAAAAAAGAGGGTTTATTCAGGAGCCACAGGACCTAATTATCTTGCTAGCTTTTAGCGTTCAGGGTAAGAACCTCCCCCAGGGCCATCTTGTCCAGTGGGGAGGCTTTACATGCTTCCTAGCTGTCCATGCTAACAGGCTGACAGGAGTAAGCAGCTTGAGGATGATGGTGCACAGCAGAGACCTTTGCTGGACATGGTCTGGGACCTTTTCCATCATGGCAGAGTACTGTCCACTCGGTGTGTGCAGTGGCAATGGGAGGTGAGGGCAGATGGTGGTACCTGTTCTCAGACCCCCATCAGTGGGGTCACACTCTCATACCCTTCATCAGCTCCCACATTTTGTTCTATCTGTTCGATCCCAGATAAGCACCAGGCAGGTCTTAGCCTGCAGAGGAGAATGCTTGATGATGCTCACTCGGTCACATGCTCATTTATGGGTCAAGAAGGACAAAATTGGCTAGCTCATATCCTACCTAATAAAAGAGTAATATGCAAATTAACTGTCACTCCATCACAAAGATGGCAGCACCCATAGCCACAAGATGGTGGTACCCAGTCCCCTCAGCCCTGCCGCAGGAGTGTCTGGGCCTGTTGGCCTGGCCAGGGGTTGCAGGGACCAAGTGGTGAGGCTGGACCCACCACCCAAGGGGGCAGATCTAGCCTTGTCACTCAGCTGCTGCTGGAGTGTCCAGGCCTGTCACTGATAGAGCCCGGACAGCAGGGCACGGGGCTTTGTCTCCATGGCTGCGGCGAAGCCCCCAAGCCCCACAGAGAGCATAGAACCACGGGGAGTGAGCCTGATCCATCAGTAGAACATCCTCTGACAGCTCCTGGATTGGAGAGGGTGCAGGTTGGGCTGACCCCTGTGCATGAATTTTGTGCACTGGGCCTCTAGTATTCAAATATTGCATATGGTTAAAATGTCCATGGAATTAGAGGATGTTGAATATTCAGAATTGAATATATTTATTTTAATACAAACAACTTCTTCCTCTATAATATTTAGTCTGTTTTCCCCCCATTGCTTTTAAGTGGAGATGGTAGTTAGAGGGTTTAGGGGAACCCCCACCCTGAGCCAGCGTCATGTTGGATGTGGGATCAGCAGGAGTAAAGCTAGTTGCAAGATTGCATGTACGGTTCAGAGATTCTTCTGGCTGGGAGGAGCAAACTAAAGCCTTGGCAAATGCCTGGGGCTTCCGGGGACAGTGTGGGATGTTGGAGCAGTCCCAGTGGTCAAGGAAGGCCCCAGGAGTGGGGGCTGAATCTGTGTTGTAGCTATGTCCTGTGTGCCCCCTGCCAGGCTCTTTGGCCTGTCCCCTGTGAGCCACTTTGTCACCCGAGGGACCTGACAACCTGGACTTGTTATTTGTGTGACAGAGAGGGTGGTACAGGTATGGGTGGTGAGGAGACTCAGTTAGTAGAGGTGCTGTGTCCCAAGCAGCCCCGAGGCACAAAGAATGGGGGTTGCAGGATTTAGAGAATGTGTGCTTTTTTTCTGGTATGGATTCTTAGTCAATTCTTACAATATTTTATTTCAAAAGTCCAGGATCAAAATAGGAAGGAAAGCGAGGAGCTAGAGAAACTTTAAAGGCTGTTTGTGACTCAATCCCTTCCCTTATCTTACAGTATCTAAAATCAAACTAAACCAAAACATTTGACCCAACAAAAGAAATCTGGACCAAGAACTCCGGAAGTGGTGGGAGCACAGGAGTGAGTGATCTGTGGTACCTTCTAGGGAAAGCTAAAATAAGAAGGAGCCAGAGTCATTGAGAAAGAAGACTCAGTACTGGGGCAAAAACATCCTTCATTTGGTCTCTGGATGGGGTCTCATACCATGCCTAAATTTAAAAGGGTTAGGGAAACATCTAGATGGTTCTTACTGGCCCCTTCAGGGCCAAGATTGGAGGAGATTTTTCTTGAAAGTTTCACTGGCAGGAAATGACATGTTGGCTATAAAAGTTATTTTCTGCTTCCTATTTTATACACATTTTACACTTGCAAAGTTAAAAATATCTCTTGTCATGAGATGAAAAATAAAAGCTCTTCTACAATGAGGACCTATCTGAGGTAAGACCAAGAGGAAGGACACGGGAAGTTTGCTGATTTTAAACAAGTGTCACGAGCTCTATCCGCAGTGATTCTGGAAACTGAGGCTGCCTGTGTATGGGGAGAGGCTGTTAGAGGAGTAGCATGCTACTCTGGTGACTGGAGGGATGATATATGAGTAAGCTGGGCTTTTGATTAGAGTTTCTCATTAATTTGCTGCCGCTGCTGGCTGCTTCATGCCAGGCTTGCTAATGAAGTGAACTTTTGGGTACTGTGTGCAATTATCAGTGCTCCCTGACGAATACTGATAATATTCCAGGAGCACTCATGCAAGTGATGGGCATTATACAGCACATTCTGGGAGTGCTTTGCAACTAATGATAGTGGATGGTTCAAAGCGTAGTCTGGACTTTATTAAGCCCACTAACGAGTGTCAGGTCAGTTACTCACCTAGTAGAGGCTGGGAGCAGCTCATGGCTACCTACAAGGGGCCCTTCTAGGGATTTTTATTACTCCGGCAGGACGCTCAGTGGTACGGATCTGTCATGTGAGCTACGAAGAGGTTTATGGGAGTCACATAGTTGGGATGGGTGTGAATGACCAAGAAGGAGGTTAAAGAGCAATTCCTAGACCAGTGGAATGGGGATCTCTGAGTGTGGGGCCTCAGGAAATTGCTTTCAGAAATGGATTTCTCACTTCCCCACATAGCACATGCCATCCATTTTCACAAAGTCCTTTAGTTTCAGATCTGAGGGAAAGATTTAATCATCTGGAGTTACTGGCTAGTTGAATCTATGAGTGAAATCTGGGGACCTGAAGGACTCTTTGCCTTGCTAAAGGAGGGGCTTCCATCAAAGCTGACTACTCAGAAGATTTTGGTTTTAGAAAATGACCCCAGTATTTCCTGATACAAAAGTAGAACAGTTTCAATGAGATGGATGCAGCAGCCACCTGCTTCCTACAAAGAACCTTCCCCATGGGCCCCCCTGGCCAGCCTGCTCACCCAGCTCAGTTGGTTTTCTCTGGCACTAGGTTGGGGTTGTTCAACGCCCAGACTCCTTGCTCTGGCCTTTGATAATTACTCTTCATACACATGATTATTTCTCATTGTTAGAATCCTGGATGGCCACCCAAGCAGCCATTCATGGGTGGAGGGAGGGGGCATGGTTCTGTTTCCTGGCTCTGAGAAAAGCTGGAGAGCTGGTTTCCCATTCAGGTCTCTGGGTAATTTATGCCACAGTAGTGACTGCTGTTCTCCACAACATTGTCTTAAATGAGAACCGTGTAATTCACTTTCTTTAGTTTTCTAAGGGCCCAGCTCATCATAGATCTCTTTTTGACTTCTCAACTGCAAAGCCTGGTCCTCCTCCCCTTCCCCCCAATTTCTTTGAGAAAAAGCTGCTTTGTTTCCTAGTTTTGTAAGTATAAGGTAAAACCAGGTCACTCACTTTTCCTAATGCCTTTGTGCGAGCCAACTGTGTCCTTAAAAACTCTGGCCAGGGGGGAGAATCCAAGATGGCGGCATAGGTAAACACCTACACTACTGCCTCGCACAACAATTTAAAAACTACAACTAAAAGACAGAACGGACATCATCCAGAACCACAGGAAAGCTGGCTGAGTGGAAGTTCTACAGCTAGAAGGAAAGCACAGAAACCCAGAGGAGCTGCAAAAAGCTGAGGTACGGAGACGCATGCGCTGAGAGAGCGGGTGCTGGAGTACCTGGCTGGCTTTCTCTGGCAGGAGGGAAACGGAGACTCCCAACGGTATTGAACCCCTTATCTTACGACACTAAACCCCAGATCCAGCCAAAACTCATACAGGGTGAGTTTGGACTGTGAAAAGGGAGAAGTGCACGGATATTTAGGGGAGTCGCAAAAGATTGTGCCGCTGGCTTTCGCGAGTGGGCGGGAGACAGACTCTCCCAACTGTGCCACTTCTGAGTCCACTAAGCCCCTGTTTCGGGCGAAACCCTGGATACCTAGACTCGTGTGGTCCTGGTGCGCAGGGGAGCTGGAAAGGCAGCGGTCTAGAGGCACTGTGGGTGCGCTCACAGAAGGACTGCTCCAGGGATTACCCAGTCACGTGAGACTCAGGGGCCATGGAGGGCAGGGCCGACTGGAAGGCAAGGCAGTCCCTTAAGCCCTGAGACTCCACCCATCCCAAGCTCAACAGAGGCTTCTTCGGTTTTGCAAGTCTGGTATCATAAGGCTGAATTCAACACAGAAGTTTCCCTGGCATAGTAAAAATGCCGAGACAAGGGAAGGGATCACAAACAAAAGAAATGGAGGGAAACAAATGACTGGATATAGAGTTCAAAACCACGCTTGTAAGGTTTTTCAAGAATATGCTAGAAAAGTTGGATAAACTTAGCGAGAGCCAAGAGGAGATGAAAAAGGACCAACTAGCGATACAAAAGAGCCAACTAGAGATGGAAAAGGTCCAACTAGAGATGAAAAAGGACCAACTAGAAATTAAACATACGCTGACTGAAATAAAAAATATTATACAGAGTTCTAACAGCAGACTAGAGAAAGGCAAGAATCAAGTCAAAAATTTGAAATATAAAGAAGCAGAAAACACTCAACTGGAAAAGGAAGAAGAGAAAAGAATAAAAAAATGTGAACATAATGTAAGGAGACTCTGGGACAGCTTCAAGCGTACCAACATCAGAATTGTGGGGGTGCCAGAAGAAGAGAGAGAGCAAGATACTGAAAACCTATTTAAAGAAATAATGACTTAAAACTTCCCACATCTGGTAAAAGAAATAAACTTACAAGTCCAGGAAGCACACAGAACCCCAAATAAAAGGAATCCAAAGAGGACCACACCAAGACACATTATAATTAAAATACCAAGAACAAAAGACAAAGAGAGAATATTAAAAGCAGCAAGAGAAAAACAGTTCATTACCTACAAGGGAGTACCCATACGACTGTCAGCTGATTTCTCAACAGAAACGAGGCAGGCTAGATGGGAGTGGCAAGAAATATTCAACGTGATGAATAGCAAGAACCTACAACCAAGAATAATCTATCCAGCAAAGCTAACATTCAGAATTGAAGGGCAGATAAAGAGCTTCACAGAGAAGAAAAAGCTAAAGGAGTTCATCAACTCCAAACCAGTATTATATGAAATGCTGAAAGGTACTCTTTTAGAAAAGGAAGAAGAAAAAGGTAAAAGCCAAAAAATTATGAACAACAAATACATATCTATCAACAAGTGAATCTAAAAATTAAGTGAATTAAAAATTTGATCAACAGAATAAACTGGTGAGTATAATAGAATCAGGAGCACAGAAAGGGAGTGGACTAATAATTCTCAGGGGGGAAGGGGTGAGGGTGTACAGGGAGAGACTGGACAAAAATCATACACCTATGGATGAGATCAATGGGAGGGAGCTAAGGGCAGAGGAAAGGGTGGGAGCTGGGTAGAGGGGTGCTGTTGAGGGAAAAAAAGAGAAACATGTAATAATCTGAATAATAAAGATTTAATTAAAAAAAAACACACAACTCTGGCCAGTTAGTAACAAAAAAAAAATGTTTCTATAGTTTTCTTAAAAAAAAATCTAAGATGCATGTGGCATGGAAAGAAAGCCATGCTGTGCCTTCTCTTTCTGATGTTGGCCAGGGTCTACTTCAGGGTCTTAACTCTGGAGCCTTCTATCTGCCCATAGCCCCAAAAGGCAAGTTTTCTCAGCCCCATTTTTAAAGGCAGTAAGTAGGATGCTCCCCGAAACCCCACTGCAGGGAAAGGGCTGAGCTGAATTCAATGGGCCTGACCCCATTCCGTTGGACCCACTGTGTGCTGAAGGCAACTTCAGATCTCTGTAGTTTCTAGGTTTTGTTTTGGTGGGCATGCTTCCCTGGCTGTCACCCAGAGGTGGGCACTGGCACACAGAGAATATGCTCTGAGTCTCAGGATCCCTGATGGTTTGGTCTGGGACTTGGCTCCTGGCAGGTCACCACCAGGCACCTCTACTGTATTTGTGTCAAAGGGAGTCAGAGGGACCTGGGTGCCATTGTCTGGCTGTGGGACTTGGGGAAGTATTAACCCCTTTGTCCTTTAGGTGCCTTTAAAATGTGTGCTTTGAGCATGAAATAAGAAAAGGGATATATAGCACCCGGGTAGGCATGTGATGAGAGATGTTCAAATATGGTAGCCCTGTGTTGCCCTGCTTCTCGTCTTCCCTGCTCCCCTTCTTCTTGTTTTCCAAGAGGAGAAGGAAGTAGTGAGACTCTCACAGCCTAGAGACAGTAGTGCAGAAAGCAGGTGTCTCCCAGTGAGAAGTGAACATCGAACATAAGAAAGCAGGTAGAATTTTTAATTTAAATATTGGAATATAAACAGGTATAAAGAAATAAATATTTCTCATGTTTTTACAGGTTAAAACAAACAAACAAACAAACAAACAAACAAAACTAACAAAACAACAACAAAAGAAAGCAGCCTAGGCTACCTGGGAGGGTAGAGTCCCAGCTCTGTGGCCTCCCTGCCACTCTTCTGCTTGCACGGCACATGGCCACCTTCCTCTCCTGAGACACAGCAGAGCAATTGACAGCTCAATACGCAGGTTACATCAGAGGAAGAGAAGCAGGGGGGCAGCCAGGGCCAGTTCCTTCTAGTGCTTCCCTGAGCAGCTTCAGCCCAGAGCTAAAGGCAGAAAGAGAGCAGCCAGCCCTGAATGCCTGGCCTTCCAGGGCCTGCTCTGCTCACGCCCGGGGCAGCCCCACGGCAGGGTTAACCACAGCATGTTATTTCTGCTCTGAACCAGACACCGGCCCCACAGGTGCTCAGTGGCCGTGCCAGGAGGCTGACCTCTGAGTGGACCAAGAGCTTGCAGAGGGAAGCTGGGTGGAGGCACCTGTGAAGAGAAAGTGGGGTGCCTTAAGCAGCAGCACTGGCCCAGAAGCAGACCCTGAGATGGGAACAGTGTTCATCTGGAAAGAGTCCCAGAAGGCAGGCAAAGGAAGGAGACTGGGTAGGAAGGAGAGCTAGCTGGTGAAAGGTGAGGATCAGCTAGCTATCACTGATGGCAACTGGGCTGAATCCTGGGAGACCACTGTGGGATGGTGAGAGCACATACCCTGAAGAAGCAAGAAGCCTGGATCTTGGGTTGGGCCTCTCTCTGGGAATCCTACTCCTGCTCCTGATGCTCTATTGGCTGTGGACAGAACAGGTCCCAGTGGTCAGGGAAAGCCCTTGCAGAGAGAGAAGGTGCTAGCAGCTGGAAGTCCAGCAGCTGGCACTAGTCTGACAAAGGCTCAGGGGAACTGGAGGTACATTATCTCCTTCCTGGGACTGCTCACTGAGCCCTGGGCTCCCTCTGCTTCCTCCCTGGGAGGTCCCCACCACATCCCGCACAGCACAGCCGTGGCGAAGGCTACGCCCAGTGCATCCCTGCTTCCTCTCCCACTACCTGTGGAGGTGGGAAGTCACATCACCTTTCTGGCAACTGTCCCAGCTTCCTGTGGCGGAGGCAATTCCAGGAGATAAGGCTTATGCACAAACCCTCCTGCACTCTGCGGCGTCATCATGATCTCTAGGTGGGGCTGGGAGATTGGTTATCTGTAATTAACTTTTTTTCCTCTGAGTGACATTTACCTTTTAAAAATTTATTTTTCAATTACAATTTACATTCAATATCATTTATTTAAAAATATTTATTGTTGAAAGTATTATATATGTCCCCTCCCCCCCAACTCTAATTGATCTCTTCTAGTCTCCATCCCCACCCCAGGTCTTCATCACTCTATTGTCTGTGCCCATGGGTTATGCATATATATGCATACAAGTTCTTTGGTTGATGTCCTTTCACCCACCCACCTTCCCCCACCTTCCCCTGAGGTTCAAAAGTCTATTCCATGCTTCTATGCCTCTGGATCTATTTTGTTCGTCAGTTTATTTTATTCATTAGATTCCACAGATGTGTGAGACCATGTGATACTTATTTTCTCGGACTGGCTTATTTCACTTAGCATAATATTCAATATTGTTTTGTATTAGTTTCAGGCATGCAGCCTCATGGTTAGACAAGGTTAGACAATCCTACACTTTGCAGTGTTCCCCCAGATATTTCTAGTACCCACCCGGCACTGTACATATTTATTACAATGCTGGCTGTACTCCTTATGCTATACTTTATATCCCAGTGATTATTTTGTAACTGCCAATTTGTACTTCTTAGTCTCTTCACCTTATTCACCCAGTCCCCTACATCCAATCCCCTCTGGCAACCATCAGTCTGATCTCTGTGTCTATGAGTCTGTTTCAATTGGGTTGCAATGTTTATTTTGTTCTTTAGATTCCACATATAAATGAAACCATATGGTAGTTGTCTTTCTATAACTGACTTCCACTGAACATAATATCCTCTAGGTCCATCAAGGCTGTGAGAGATGGTGAGATTACATCCTTCTTTATGACTCAGTAATATTCCATTATGTATATGTACCACTTCTTTATCCATTTGTCTATTGATAGGCACTTGGGTGGCTTTCAGGTCTTACATTTAAACCTTTAACCCATTTTGAATTTATTTTTGTATATGTTGTAAGAAACTGGTCTAGTTTCATTTTTGCATGCATCTGTCCAATTTTCCCGATACCATTTATTGAATAGACTAGAGGCTCAGTGCACAAAATTCATGCACGGGGGTGGGGGAGGAGGGTGTCCTTCAGCCCAGCCTGCACCCTCTCCAATCTGGGACCCTTTGAGGGATGTCCAACTTCCCATTTAGGCCTGATCCCACTGGGCAGTCAGATATCCCTCTCACAATCCAGGACTGTTGGCTCCCAACTGCTCACCTTCCTGCCTTCCTGATTGCCCCTAACTGATTCTTTCTACCAGCCTGATCACCCCTAACCACTCCCCTGCCAGCCTGATTGATGCCTAACTGCTTCCCTGCCAGCCTGTTTGCCCTAACTGCCTTTCCCTGTAGGCCTGGTCGCCCCCAACTTCCATCCTCTGCCAGCCTGGTCACCCCTGACTGCCGTCCCCTGCAGGCTTGATTACCCCCAACTATCTTCTCTTGCAGGCCTGGTCCCTCTCAACTGCCCTCCCCTGCTTGCCTGATCACTCACAACTGTCTTCCCTTGCAGGCCTGGTCCCTGCCAACTGCCCTCCCCTGCTGGTCATCTTGTGGTGGCCATCTTGTGTCTACATGGGGGCAGGATCTTTTGACCACATGGGGGCAGTCATCTTATGTGTTGGAGTGATGGTCAATCTGCATATTACTCTTTTATTAGATAGGATTATCTTTATTCTATTGTATTTCTTGCTTCCTTTGTCAGAGATCCATGTGTCTCTTTTTATGGCAGTACTATGCTGTTTTGATACTGTGCAGTAGTATAGTTTGTTATCAGGAAGCATGATACCTCAACTTTGTTCTTCTCTCTCCAAATTGCATTGGCTATTTTGGGTCCTGTGTTCATGGAGGAACCAATGAGGCCATGAAGACAGTGAAAACTGCTCCTCTTGAAAGGTAGATATGGCCAGAGCACCTCTCTTAGCAGGATGTGGTCTCCCTGGGAAGCGGCAGTAGCACCCTACTCTGCTCTGCACTCCCAGAAGGTGAGCAAAATCCAGGTAATTTAGCTAGTTTGTGCCCTGGGCTCTCAGGCACCCTAGTTCCCAGCACTCTTTCTGGGAATATGTCCTGCACTGTCTTTGTAGCCCATGGCACCCCCGATAGGGCACCACACACATACATTGGTTAAATGCAGGCCTGAACGAGTGGATGCTAAAATGAGGAGGGCCTCAGTAGCCAGCAGCATCTCCAGGTGGGAGAGGCCTTGCTAAGTGCTCCGTTGGCTTCTGGCAGTCTGTCTGATTGATTCCCTCTTCCATAGTTTGCTCTGAGAATAGGGCCAGGAGTATGTGTAGTGTTAGTTGCAGTTTATGGGGAGCTGGAGTGTGGGGGGAGGCAGACATCCCGTTCACTGCAGACTTGCAGGGAAGCTTGGATCATTTACTAGAAGATTCTGCTGCTCTTTTCAGTCCTCACCTATCACTCACAGAGACTTCCAGGATCCACATAACTGATGACTAATGTGCTTATTTCTCATCTCTGCTTCTGGAAATTGTTGTAGAATTGGGGAGGGAAGGGTCAGGTGGAATCCCACAGCCCATGTGCATTGCTTTCTTTCCAGGGTCCTGCTGCCTTGCCTGAGACCATTTGTTTCCAGTAAGAAGATGGTCACATGCCCCCAGCCTGGCTGTGGCTGCTTGGAATTTCATTTTCCACTGGGACTTGTATCTTGTCAAGTTCTTCAAAAATCCTTGACCTACAAGGACTTATTTATATTAGATCAACTGACAAAGCTTCCAGGGAAGTTGGTGCTAAAGCTACTGTATGCAGCCATTTTCTCTAAATCTGAGGTCAGATCACCAGAGTTCTCTGTGTAGCCTATGTTCAACCACTTGGAAATTCAGTGCATGGTGGGAAGCCGAATATTTCACTTAACAACTATTAGATTTCGTGCCATTCTCAGCCCCAATATTAAGAGACCCTGTGCTTATGGGGTTTAAGGGGGTTAAAACATGACTCTGTAGAAGCAACATTGCAAGCACTGATGAGGTCAGGCCCATTGTCCGGAAACAGGAAGCAGAGAGAATGTGGCTGCTAGTTCACTAACTGGTGCCGCAGAGTCATGGGGTGGGGGATGGGAACCAGTTATCTCCCAGCACTTGAGGTCAGGTCCCAGCAACTTCTTTGTCCTGTTGGCTCCATGAGCCATTGTGCCATGTCACAGAGGACTTGCTTTGTGTCTGACACAGTGTCAGAAAATGTTCCCAGGCAGAGAACTCTGAAGATCGCAACTTCTTTCTGCCCAGTGATATCTTGAAGACTGGGAGTAGGACCTGGGAGAGTGAGAGAGTTTACTTCATTCTACGGAGGCTGTATTACATACCCCACTTCTCCACTCTACTCTTACTCTCTTCTTATCACAGAAGCCAAAGTGAGCCTCCAAAATCCTGAGTCAGATCAGGTTACTCTCCAGCTCAGGATCTGCAAGAGGGGCCCATTTCATTTACTGTAAGGGTCACAGTCCCTGCCAAGGATCAGTGGGACCTGCCTTTATTTTCTAGGCTCACCTGTCCTCACTCTGCACCTCCTTTCCACACTCCAGCCTTGACTCCTTGATAGCCCTCAAGCACATTGGGTGTGTCTCAGGCCTTTGCACTGCTGTTCCCTTTGTAGGGAACAATCTTTGACCATATATCTGCTTGACTAATGCCCTTAGCACCTTCTCACTGAAGCACCTGTTTAACACTGCATAGCCTCCCCTAGCCCACCCCTTCCTATCGCTTACCTGACTCAGCTCTCTCTCCTTCTCAATAACATACAGATTATTTCCTTATTTTTTTAATTTAATAAATCTTTTTGTTCAGATAATTACAACTGTTCGTCTTCCCCCCCGCATAGCTCCCCTCCACCTGGTTCCCACCCCACCCTCTGCCCTTACCTCCCTGCCACTGTCCTCATCTATAGGTGTATGATTTTTGTCCAGTTTTTTCTCATACCACCCACACTCCTTTCCCCCTGAGAATTGTCAGTCCACTCCCCTTCTATGCCCGTGATAATATTATATTCACCAGTTCATCAGATTTTTAATTCACTTGATTTTTAGATTCACTTGTTGATAGATATGTATTTGCTGTTCATAATTTTTATCCTTTTTTTAAAAAAAATATTTTAACAGAGAGAAAAATGGCAGCAGAATAGACGGACGTGTCCCAAGCTTTCTCCCTGAGCAGACAGAGAGAACAGCTGAAGGTCAGTCACACAGGGAGTGTTTGTTGGTGATTTAAGAGATACTATACTTGAGGAGAAGGTGGGGGACTGCTGGATGGGGCTCCCCTGACCAGGCAGCCCCCACTGCTTCTGGGTTCCCTGCCTGAGCTGCCAGCTCAGACGTGGAGACCACACCATCTTGAAGGGGAAAGTGGATGTTTATGGAAGCCTGAAAATCTACAGTTGCACCACCCACTGAACAGCTGCAAACCCCAGAACACCGGTCCTCAATTGGCACAAACACTCAGATTCACAGGAGCTCCATATGCCACACAGAAAGGAGAGAGAGAACTACATAACCAGACACCCAGAGAAGAGAGACCATGGGCAGACAAAGAAATAGCCCACATATGAAAGAAAAACAGGCATCACCAGAAAAGGAAGTTAACGAAATGGAGGTAAGCAACCTGCCAGAGAAAGAGTTCAGAGAAATAGTCATAAGGGGGCTGAAAAAAATGGAAGACAAATTTTACAATAAGAGCAAGAACCAAGAGGAAATGAAGAAGAACCAAGAAGAAATGAAAAATGATATCGCTGCTGTAAAAAACTCAATAGAAAGCATTAAAAGTAGACTAGAAGAATCAAAGGACTGCATCAGTGAGCTAGAAGACAAGGTAGGAAAAAATACCCAAGTACAGCAGCTTCTAGAAAAAAAAATTAAAAAGCAAGAGGAGAGCCAAAGGGAACTTTTGGATAACATGAAACAAAACAACATCTGCATAATAGGGGTTCCAGAAAGAGTGGAAACTGAGCAAGGAATAGAAAACCTGTTTGAAGAAATAATGACAGAAAAGTTCCCTGATATAGGAAAGAAAAAACACACACAAATTCAAGAAACTCACAGAGTCCCAAGCAAAAGGAACCTCAAAAGACCAATACCAAGGCACATTATAATTAAATTGGCAAACACCAATGACAAAATAAGAATCTGAAAAGCGGCCAGAGAGAGACAGAAAGTTACCTACAAAGGAACCCCCATCAGACTAGTGACTGATTTCTCAACAAAAACTCATCAGGCCAGAAAGGAATGGAATGAAATATACAAAGTCATGCAAAGGAAGGGTCTGAATCCAAGAATTCTGTACCCAGCAAGGCTAACAATAAAAATTGAAGATGAAATCAGGAACTTCACAGACCAAAAAGAACAAAGGGAATTTATTACCACCAAACCAGCAATGCAAGAAATGCTAAAGGGTCTGATGTAAAAAAAAAAAAAAAAAAAAAAGAAAGAAAGAAAGAAAGAAAGAAAGAAATAGGAAGCGAAGAAGGAACACAGGGGTAAAGAATAAAAATGGCGACAAATAAGTACCTATCAATAATAACTTTATTTTTTTATTTTTAAAATAAATCTTTATTGTTCATATTATTACAATTGTTCATCTTTCCCTCCCTATAGCTCCCCTCAACCTGACTCCCACCCCACCCTCTGCCCTTACCTCCCCCTCATTGTCCTCATCCATAGGTATATGATTTTTTTCCAGTCTCTCCCTGCACTCCTCCTCACCTCTTTCCCCCTGAGAATTATTAGTCCACTCCCTTTCTAGGCCCCTAATTCTATTATATTCATCAGTTTATTCTGTTCATCAGATTTTCAATTCACTTGATTTTTAGATTCACTTGTTGATAGGTATGTATTTGTTATTCATAATTTTTACCCTTATTGTTTTCTTCTTCTTCCTCTTCTTAAAGAATACCTTTCAGAATTTCATATAATACTGGTTTGGTGTTGATGAACTCCTTTAGCTTTTTCTTATTTCTGAAGCTCTTTATCTGACCTTCAATTCTGAATGATAGCTTTGCTGGGTAGAGTAATCTTGGTTGTATGTTCTTGCTATTCATCACTTTGAATATTTCTTGCCACTCCCATCTGGCCTGCATAGTTTCTGTGGAGAAATCAGCTGACAATCATATGGGTGCTCCCTTGTAGGTAATTAGCTGTTTTTCTCTTGCTGCTTTTAATATTCTCTCTTTGTCTTTTGCTCTTCGCATCTTAATTATGACGTATCTTGGTGTGGTCCTCTTTGGATTCCTTTTGTTTGGGGTTCTGTGTGCTTCCTGGACTTGTAAGTCTATTTCTTTCACCAGGTGGGAGAAGTTTTCAGTATTTCTTCAAATAGGTTTTCAGTATCTTGCTCTCTCTCTTCTTCTGGCACCCCCATCATTTTGATGTTGGTATGTTTGAAGTTGTCCCAGAGGCTTCTTACACTATCTTCCTTTTTTTTTTTTGCTTTTTTTTGCTTTTCTGGTTCAGTGTTTTCTGCTTCTTTGTATTTCAAATCTTTGACTGGATTCTTGTGTTCCTCTAGTCTACTGTTAGGTCTCTGTATAATATTTATTATTTCAGTCAGTGTATGTTTAATTTCTAGTTGGTCCTTTTTCATCTCTAGTTGGTCTTTTTTTATCTTCTCTTGGGTCTCGCTAAATTTATCCATTTTTTTCCCTAGGAAATTCTTAAAAAACGTTATAACCATGGTTTTGAACTCTATATCCAGTTATTTGTTTTTCTCCATTTCTTTCATTTCTGACCTGTTCTTTTGTTGCCACATATTTCACTGCTTCCCTGAGTTGGTAGAGTAGCTTTGTGTGCTAGGTGTCCTATATGTTCCAGTAGCTCTGCCTCCCCAGTTACCTGAGGTGGATATCTTGGTGCACCCCTTTGTGGATTGTGTATACAGTCTTGTTGTAGTTAAGTCTTGATTTTTGTTGGTATCACTCGGGGAATTGACCTCCAAGCCAATTGGCTGTGGGGATCAGCAGTGTCTGTGCCCTGAGAACTTCTGTGCTGGACTCATCCTTAAGACTTGCAAGATTGCAACAGCCCTTGTGTTCAGCTTGGATGTGGTGGAGTCTCAGGGCTAAGCAGACAGCCTTGGCTTCCTGTCAGCTCTGCCCTACATGGCAGTCCCTGCATCTCAGTGCCTCTGAGTAATCGCTGCAACCCTCTCTGTGCACATGCACACGCTCGCGTGTCTTTAGACCTTTGCCTTTTTGCACTACTTGCGCGAGCCTCCAGACCTCTGCCTTTTTGGCTCCCCTGAGATACTGTGCACTCTAGGGACCCATATGAGTCTGGGTCCCCAGGATCTCACCTGAAACTGGGGTTCAGTGCAGTCGGACCTGGATTTCAGTGCTGTTGGGAGGTTCTGTTTTCCTCCTGCTAGAGAAAGCCAGCAACACAATCAGCAGTCAGTGCTCTGTGTGCTCACTTTCATGCCCCCCCCGCCCCGCCCAGACCTTTGTCTTTTGCGGCTTCCCTAGGTTTTTCTGCACTCCTTCCTTTTCATAATAGTCTAGACTCCCCCGTATGAGTCTTGCCTGGAACTGGGGTTCAGAGCAGTCAGAAATGGGGTTCAGTGCAGTCGGGATTTTCCATCTCCCTCCCGCTAGAGGAAGCCAGCCAGACTTGCCGCTGCCTGTCCTCTCTGTACCTCAGCTTTTTACAGCTCCTTGGAGTCTTTGTGAGTCCCTCTCTTTACTTCTAGTTGTAGAATTTTCACTCAGCCAGCTTTCCTCCCAACAGTACTGAAACCCAGGTCCAAACTACACAGAAATGAAAGAGGTGAAATAACAACAGAACCGACTGAAATACAGAGAATTGTTAAAAAAAATACTATGAACAACTTTATTCCAACAAACTGGACAACCTGCAGAAAATGAACATATTCCTAGAAAAATATAACCTTCCAAAACTCAATCAAGAAGAATCTAAACATCTCAATAGGCCAATAACTATGGAATAAATGGAAGCAGTCATCAAAAACCTTCCAGCAAACAAAAGCCCAGGGCCAGAATGCTACACAGGGGAATTTTACCAAACATTTAAGGAAGAATTAAAACCTATCCTCCTCAGACTATTTCAAAAAATTGAAGAGGAAGGAACACTCCCACGCACCTTCTATGAAGCCAGCATCACCCTAATACCAAAAACAGATAAAGATAACACAATGAAAGAGAATTACAGGCCAGTATCCTTCATGAACATATATGCCAAAATCCTCAACAAAATTCTAGCAAATTGGATCCAGCAGTACATCAGAAAGATCATATACCACGACCAAGTAGAATTTATCCCAGGAATGCAAGGATGTTACAATATCCACAAATCAATAAACATGATATATCACATAAACAAATTGAGAGATAAAAATCACATAGTCATATCAATTGATGCAGAAAAAGCATTGGACAAAATCCAACACCCTTTCTTGATAAAAACTCCCAACAAGGTGGGAATAGAAGGATCATACCTCAACATAATAAAGGCCATATATGATAAACCCACAACTAACATCATACTCAATGGGTAAAACTAGAACCATTTCCCCTAAGAATAGGAATAAGACAAGGATGCCCACTCTCACCACTCCTGTTTGACATAGTACTGGAAGTATTAGCCATTGCAATCTGAAAAGAAGAAGAAATAAAAGGCATCCAAATTGGAAAGAAGAAGTAAAGCTGTCAGATGACATGATACTGTACATAAAAAAACGAAAAGACTCCATCAAAAAATAATAGACTTAATAAATGAATTCAGCAATGTAACACAATACAAAATTAATGCCCAGAAATGTATGGCATTTCTATACACTAATAGTGAACTTACAGAAAGAGAGACTAAAAAAGCAATCCCATTTACCATCGCACCAAAAAAATTAAGATACCTAGGAATAAACTTAACTAAGGAGGTAAAAGATCTAAAAACAAAAAACTACAGGACACTGAAAAAAGAGATAGAGGAAGATGTAAATATATGGAAGAGCATACCATGCTCATGTATTGGGAGAATCAACATCATTAAAATGTCCATACTACCCAAAGCAATCTACAGATTCAACGCACTACCCATTAAATATCAAAGGCATATTTCACAGACCTAGAAAGAACTCTCCAAAGATTCATCTGGAACAAAAAAAGACCCCAAATAGCCACAGCAATCTTGAGAAAGAAGAATAAAGTAGGTGGGATCTCAATACCAGATTTCAAGCTGTATTTCAAAGCCACTGTTCTCAAAACAGCCTGGTACTAGCACAAGAACAGACATATAGACCAATGGAATAGAATAGAGAATCCAGATGTCAACCGAAGCCACTATGCTCAATTAATATTTGACAAAGGAGGCATGAACATACAATGGAGTCAAGACAGTTTCTTCAACAAATGGTGTTGGGAAAATTGGACAGATACATGCAAAAAAAAAAAAAAGGAAAGTAGACCATCAACTTATACCATACACAAAAATAAACTCAAAATGGATACAGGACTTAAACATAAGATGGGAAACCATAAAAATACTAGAGCAGTGGTTCTCAACCTGTGGGTTGCGACCCCTTTGGGAGTCGAATGACCCTTTCACAGGGGTCGCCTAAGATCATCAGAAAACACATATTTCCCATGGTCTTAGGAACCAACAGACCACTCCTCGGTGTAGCAAAGTGTAGCAATGTATTTTACTGTTGTTATATGAAGACTGTTACCCATGCTACACCATGATTCAAGACAAAAAATTTCATTTATTTGTAATTAGAAATAAATATTTCACAATATATAATTACATATTATTTTTGTGATTAATCACTATGCTTTAATTATGTTCAATTTGTAACAACGAAAATACAGCCTGCATATCAGATATTTGCATTACAATTCATAACAGTAGCAAAATTACAGTTATGAAGTAGCAACGG
This sequence comes from Lasiurus cinereus, assembly GCA_011751065.1. Taxonomy (NCBI): domain Eukaryota; kingdom Metazoa; phylum Chordata; class Mammalia; order Chiroptera; family Vespertilionidae; genus Lasiurus; species Lasiurus cinereus. The sequence goes on from JAAGEH010000006.1 coordinate 10,093,572, forward strand.
AAATAATTTTATGGTTGGGGGTCACCACCACATGAGGAGCTATCTTAAAGGGTTGCAGCATTAGGAAGGTTGAGAACCACTGTACTAGAGGAATCCACAGGCTGCAAAATTTCAAACATATGCTGAAGGAATTTCTTCACTGATATGGCTTCAAGGGCAATGGAAGCTAAAGAGAAAATAAACAAATGGGACTACATCAAAATAAAAAGCTTTTGCACAGCAAAAGAAGCCATCAACAAAACAACAAGAAAGCCCACTGTATGGGAGAACGTATTTGCAAATGTTATTACTGATAAAGGTTTAGTCTCCAACATCTATAGGCAACTTATACAACTGAATAAAAGGAAGATAAATGATCCAATTAAAAAAATGGGCAATGGGCCTAAATAGAATATTTTTGAAAAAAGACAGAAGGTATGCCAAGAGACACATGAAAACATGCTCAAAGTCACTAATCATCTGAGAGATGCAAATCAAAATGAGAATGTGATACTATCTCACACCTGTCAGAATGGCAATCATCAACAAATCAACAAATGACAAGTGTTTGTGAGGATGTGGAGTAAAAGGAACCCTGGTGCACTGCTGGTGGGAATGTAGACTGGTGCAACCACTGTGAAGAACAGTATGGAGTTTCCTGAAAAAACTAAAAATGGAACTCTCATTTGACCCAGTAATCCCACTCCTAGGAATATATCCTAAGAAACTAGAAACACCCATCAGGAAGGATATGTGCACCCCTATGTTCTTAGCACCACAATTTAAAATAGCTAAAATTTGGAAACAGCCTAAATGCCCGTCAGCAGATGAGTGGATCAGAAAACTATGGAACATCTACACAATGGAATACTATGCTGCCATAAAAAAGGAGAAATTCTTACCATTTGCAGCAACCTGGATAGAACTGGAGAGCATTATGCTAAGTGAAATAAGCCAGTCAATAAAAGAAAAATATCACATAATCTCACTCATTTAAGGATAATAAAGAAAATTATAAAATGATGAACAAAAAGATAGATACAGAGGCAATAAAGCATCAGACTGTCAAACTACAGTGGGAAAGTTAGGGAGAAGTGGGGAAGATAAGAGATCAACTGAAGGACTTGTATGCATGGATATAAGCACAACCATTGGACAGAAGACACTGGGAGATTAGGACATGCATGGGAATAGGAGGGGCAATGGAAAGATATGTACAAATGTAAAACATTAATACAAAATAAATTTTTTTTAAAAAAGATGAGAACATACGGATTTGTAAAAAACAAAAACAAAAACAAAACCCAAAAGTAAAATAGTTAAATAAAGCTAAAATACTTATAGGATAAATAAATAAAGAAAGAAAGAAAAGAAAAGAAAAAAATATTTTATTGATTTTTTTACAGAGGGGAAAGGAGAAGTATAGAGAGTTAGAAATATCAATGAGAAAGAACATCAATCAGCTGCCTCCTGCACACTCCCTACTGGGTATGTGTCCACAACCAAGGTCCATGCCCTTGACTGGAATCGAACCTGGGACCAATGCTCTATCCACTGAGCCAAAACAGTTAGGGCTATAATTTTTATCTTTACCTTTTTATTTTTCTTCCTTTCCTTAAAGAGTACCTTTCAGCATTTCATATAATACTGGTTTGGAGTTGATGAACTCCTTTAGCTTTTTCTTATCAATGAAGCTCTTTATCTGACCTTCAATTCTGAATGATAGCTTTGCTGGGTAGAGTAATCTTGGTTGTACGTTCTTGCTATTCATCACGTTGAATATTTCTTGCCACTCCCATCTGGCCTGCATAGTTTCTGTTGAGAAATCAGCTGACAATCATGTAGGTGCTCCCTTTTAGGTAATTAACTGTTTTTCTCTTGCTGCTATTAATATTCTATCTTTGTCTTTTGCTCTTGGCATCTTAATTATGATGTGTCTTGGTGTTGTCCTCTTTGGATTCCTTTTGTTTGGGGTTCTGTGCACTTCCTGGACTTGTAAATCTATTTTTTTCACCAGGTGGGGGAAATTTTCAGTCATTATTTTTTCAAATAGGTTTTCAGTATCTTGTTCTCTCTCTTCTTCTGGCACCCCCATAATTCTGATGTTGGTACACTTGAAGTTGTCCCAGAGGTTCCTTACACTATCTTCATATTTTTGGATTTTTTTTTCTTTTTTGCTTTTCCAGTTGAGTGTTTTTTGATTCTTTGTATTTCAAATCTTTGACTTGATTATTGCATTTCTCTAGTCTGCTGTTAGGTCTCTGTATAATATTTATTATTTCAGTCAGTGTATGTTTAATTTCTAGTTGGTCCTTTTTCATATCCTTGAAGGTCTCGCTAAATTTATTGGCCTTTTCTAGGAAATTCTTGAAAAACCTTATAACTGTGCTTTTGAAATCTATATTCAGTTGTTTGTTTTCCTCCATTTCTTTTGTTCGTGATCTGTTTTTTTTTTTTTTTGTCTGCATTTTCACTGCTTCCCTGAGTTGGTAGCGTAGCTTTTTGTGCTAGGTGTCCTATAGGGCCCAGTGGTTCAGCCTTCCTAGTTACCTGAGGTGGACACTCTTGGTGCACGCCTTTGTGGACTATGTGTAAAGCCTCATTATATTTAAGTCTTGATTGTTGTTGGTATCACTGGGGGGAATTGTCCTCTAGGCCAATTGGCTATGAGGATCAGTTGTGTCTATGCTGGGAGAACTTCTGTGCTAGAGTCAGCCTTATGATACAAGACTTGCAAGACTGAAAAAGCCTCTGTGTTTGGCTTGGATGGGTGGAGTCTCAGGGCTGAGCAGACAGCCTTGGCTTCCTGTCAGCCCTGCTCTATGAGGCCCCTCGGTCTCAGTGTCCCTCGATAATCGCTGCAGTTCTCTTTGCATGCACTCATGCGGGTGCCTCCAGACCTCTGCCTTTCGTAGCTCTCCTGAGTTTCCGTGTGCTCCTCTCTTTTCCCAACAGTCCAGACTCCCACCCTATGAGGCCCCAGGGTCTCACCCAGAACTGGGGTTTAGTGCAGTCAGGAGTTTCCATCTCCCTCCCACTACAGAAAGCCAGCCAGGCACCCAGCAGCCCATCTTCTCTGCACGCATGTCTCTGTACCTCAGCTTTTCACAGCTCCCTGAGTCTCTGTGTGCCCCTTTCTTTCCTTATAGTTGTAGAATTTCCTGTGGTTCTGGATGGTGTCCGTTCTGTCTTTTAGCTGTAGTTTTGAAATTGTTGTGCGAGGCAGTAGTTTAGGTGTTCACCTATGCCGCCATCTCGGTTTCTCCTATTTTTTAATTTATTATGCTCACTGTTCATGGATTCTTTACTGAGTTGTTCACTGAGCACAATATCTGGCTTGAATTTGTTAAGTGAGAAATACTGACCTTTGGATGTGAATTTGTTGTATCTTCTCAGTTCAAATGAAATCAACAAAAATTCACTTCAGCAGATGTCTGATCTAGCTGTATTGAGGTTATTTCATGTGTTTCTGCTTTGCTCTTTATTATCTTCTGTATCTTTTCTGTGACTTATTTGATTTTTTCATATATCTTAAGTTGAGTGATTAGCTTATTTATTCTCAGACTTCATGACTTTCTAATGTAACACTAATAGTATGTAATCAGTCTTAGAACATTTTTTGTTGTATCTGACAGGTTTTGATAGGTATCATTAACTATTGTTCAATATTAGGTGTTATCTGTAAATTATTTAGGAATGTGTTCTGATCAATTCACATCTTTTATTTGGAACTTATACATTCTATCTTTTTATTTACCCTAAAAATGACAACCTGCCTCCCTCACTTATCAGAGTTTAATGGTAACTAATAATTTTAGAGAAGTGTGCTTTATTTTCCAAATACATATTTTAAATATTTTTATCATTTATTTCTAACTTAATTCATAAAATTGGCAACAGTGAGTTTTGCAATCTTTTGAGACTTGGTATATGGCCACAATACCTGAGCAATTTTTGTTAGTATTCCATGATCTTACAAAAACACATTCTGCCAATAAATGGTTGCATGTTTTAGATATATTCATTAGTTCAAGTTAATTGTGTTGATTCATAACCTTGCTGATTTTTTTGTTTGCTTGATCTTTGTTGTTGAAATCTTTCATTAGGATGGTGGCTTTATAAACTTTTTCTTCTAATTCTGCCAGCCTTTGCTTTATATATTTGAAAGTTATTAGTTGCACACAAGTTTTAGAATCATCACTTCCAATGTAGTGACCTTTTTTTTTTTTTTTTTTGGCAATGTTTTGCCTTTAAGTCTGTAGTGGTTTTTGTGGTTAATAATTGCCTGGTATATCTTATTTATTATCCTTTTCTTTATACTGCTATCTTTTTATGTTTTGGATCTGTTTCTTTAAAATATCATGTAATGTCATTTCATTTTTATTCCAGACTGACCACATTTGTATCTTAATTGAAGAGTTTAATCCATTTACCTTTATTATGATTTTTTATATGTTTAGTCTAATTTTTACCATCTTGTTTTTATTTATCTTGTTTGCTTTGGTCCCTCATTCTTTCTCTTAAAAAAAAGTGGTGAAGACAGTATTTGAACCCAGATCTCTCCAACACCAAAGACTGTGTTTGTTTAAACTTCTCTAGTCTGAGATTAGGCAAATCCCAAAGTAGCATTTCTGTCTCAAATCACAATTTACATAAATGATTAATTGAGCATTTTTTGTATTTCCTATATCTCTACTTGTTTGGAATAAATATCTGAATAATTTACTAAGCTGACCTTGCTGCTTCTAAGCTTCACGTAGGGACCACTGCCCCGGGCTTGCTGGGCTCTTCCTCATGAGGGTAAATATTGTTTTTTTAAGTGTGATTCTCTCTCTTGTCAGTGAATATGGTTTTGTTCACATGTAACATTGTCCTCTTGATTTCTCCCTCTCATCTCTTCTGCCTCTGGTCAATCAACACTCACAATCTCTATTTATATGACAATATGCCTTCCTCCTTGCTCACCTGCCACTTCTTTACTTTGACCTTGTCTTCTTTACTTTCCCTGGAGTTTGTCGTCTTTGCTAAATAGGAAAGTGGCTGGCCAATGTTGCTTTCCTTAAGAATGTCAAACATTATGCTATCATTTGCAGGGTTAGTGCTGTGAGAGATGTAAACTGAAAGTAGAAATGGACCTAGAAACAGCCAGTTTAGGGGACAGGAAGCATGCAATCATTATAAGGCTGAAAGCGCCACAGTCAGATGGACTCTGGGTTCTCTCCCTGATGTTTGCACAAGAGCATGGGCAAGGGCTGCCACCCACCCATGCCATGCAGGGTTGGGGCCGCCAGGTCGACCAAGATGGATCTGAGGGCTGTTGGTAGGTAACCAGGTGACCTTTGGTCCTCACTGATGTCTCACACTGATCAGCACACATTTACAACAAGGGCCATGACCTCCCATCAGACTGGGCCTCCCTGTGAGGCGATGGCTGAGTCTGCATTCCACAATCATGCAATTTGCATGTCTCTGGCATATTTGCTTGAAAATACTTCTTAAACTTACTGTCCAAGGGTGGTATGGTGGCTAAGGGTCCCTAAAACAAACAATCAAACAGATTCAGGGTTTTTTTTTCCCTCTTCTAAAGAGGCAAGTCGTAGTTCACCAGAGGACATCTCTGACTCATTTCCAAACGGGAATTTTCACACTGTAAGCTGAAATGAATGAAGTGAATTACAAACCTGAAAGCCTTTCCCCAGGCTTTCTTGCATCCAGATGAAAAATCACAAGCTCATTTTCAAGGAAGTGCTTAGAGCCAGATTGTGTGGTTTCCCCTAATTATGAAGGGTTTTAAAATTATTATTTTTGTTTCTGAATGTGCACCCAGCACCACCACAGTGTTTTCCAGTTCGATGTGATCCATAGAATGATTCTGATGCTGGCCTCAGAATCCTGCATCATGGCAGCCCTATCAGAGCTATATGCTGGGTTCCTTAATGAACCAGAGTATCAACTTGTCCCTGGAGAGAGGAAGCTCCCTACCCTGTCCATGAGCATCTACAATGTCTGTTGCTAGAGGTTTATCTCTAAGAGAACATGCCTGAGATTTTCATGGATGGGATTATGAAACTTTTCCAAATCACTAGAAAAAGTCTGTTGAAACAATTCATGGAAGAAAACAGCACGTGGGGTGTGAAGGGTCAGTGGCTTACTCAGTGTACCGCAAGTATCTGAGGCCCTCCTCTAGCACCATGACCTCCATTAAGGTGCCTAACATTCGAGCCCTGTTGCCTTCAATATGAAATTAGGCTCACAAGCCTCATGAAACTGTTTTATGGATTTAGCGAAGTCATTACAGGCCAATCACTGATGACTCTGGCATAGCTAGACACTTGAATTCCTTGTATCCTTGGGGACATGAGTTGGCTTATCTCCATTCTTCTGTTGGAAATCACCCAAAGCCACCAGGAGAAAGGGAAGCCCAAAATAAGCCTTCTTTGGATGAATTAGGAGCATGTGCTGCCCCCTGCCCTTGCTCCTGCCCAGGCTTCTGCCATTTCTTGTCTCTGTACCACAGGTACTCCTGGTATTCATATTCTTTGGACCCTTCTCACCTGTCATGTTTTATTTCTCAGAGGCACCATCCCTCACTGTGCTAGCGCCAGGGGCAGCCCTTTCACATTGTGCTGTCTGGGTTTCTTCAGAGCCCTCATCAGCATGAACAATTATTCTATTTAGTTGTTTATCTTTTCAATGTTTGTGAAGTGCTTGGAACAGCACCAGTTTATAGTGAACATGGCATACATATCTGCTATTATTATTATTATTATTATTATTATTATTATTATTATTATTTATTACATCTCTGTGGGATGACAGGTATAGAGAACACTACCTTCCTAGACAATGTGCCTTCTCTGACTGTTTCACATCAAATATTTTCAAGCTCATTCTCTTGGAAGGCATCAAGGGGTTTCCTTTCTTTGTCCTGATGATTGTAATAGACTTTAGATCCACTATGCACTGTATGTATGGAATACTTGGATATATAGATTTACATAGAGATTAAGCTAATGAGATCAAAGTCTCTCTCTCTCTCTCTCTCTCTCTCTCTCTCTCTCTCTCTCTCTCACACACACACACACACACACACACACACACACACACACTGGAGTTAGAATATCTGGGTTCTACATGCAAGCTTCAAAAAGTCTCAGGCAGGCCTAGCTGGTTTGGCTCAGTGGATAAAGCATCAGCTTGCGGACTTAAACGTCCCTGGTTTGATTCTAATCAAGAGCACATACCAGTTGCAGCTTGATACCTGGCCCTGGTCAGGGCACATGTGGGAGGCAACCAATCAATGTGTCTCTCTTGCACTGATGTTTCTCTCTGTCTCTCCCCCTCCATTCCACTCTCTCTAAAAATCAATGGAAAAATATCATTGGGTGAGGATTAACAAACAGCAATAAAAAAGTCTCAGGCAAAGTACCTCCTTCCCTGTGCCCCTGACCTCTGCCTTGAAGGATCTCCACTCCCATTCTGCCCCCAGAACAGAGTTGACTAGCCAGGATCCAGGGGAGAGGACCATAGTCATTCTAGCAAGTCTAAGCACCTTCACAGTGACTCTTCCTTCAACCTCTCTCCTGGCTGTCAACATCTCACTTGATGAAACTGAACTTAAGAGAGGGCATGATCTGAAAGGCAAGTCTTTGCAATCTCGAGAAAGGGCATGAACTTGCTGTGGCTGTACACCACATGGGCTGGAGTCACCTGCATATGGAAATGACTAGCTTTGCCAACAAACCTGGGGTGTTAACCTCGGCCTTTATTTTAGGAATGTGCAGGAGCATTTGGTGAACTCAAGGGATGCTGCCCCAGGCTGAAGCCTATTCAGGACTTCTGTTACTAATGGGTAAAGAGTCTTTTCTAGGACACAGACCCAGGAAGCCCCTGTCTCCCCCACCCCCTTCCCACCTTGCTACATTCTCCAGGATCAGTTGTGATGGTTACAAAGCAGATGTTTGGTTTCTGATGTCTTGGTTGAGTCAGTATGCCTCAGTTGGCTATTACTTTATCTCAGTTGGGTTTGAAATGGGTAATTCGTATGATTCCACTGGTTCTGAACTTGAGTGTAAAGCAGAAGGGTCTGATTTACAAACCCCTTCAAAACATAAATCCTAAGAGCTAGGGTTTCCTTTTCAGCTTTTCTTGTGGCGACTGGCACATGGTGGTTGTACATGGTGGAGGTACATGGTGGAGAGGGGCGCCTTGTAACTGGAGAAGGGGTGGAGATAGGAGACAATGCAGGCCAATAGCCATGATCTGAGTTTCCATGATTGACAGAAACTAGGGCAGAAACACAGCAACAGCACTTCCAGCACTGCCAATGCCAGGATCCCTGCCAGATTCCCATGGCCAGGCACCTTCCTACTCCATCAGCTGCAGGGAAGTGTCCCATTCTCCTGTCCTGCAGGCCTGAAGGGGGAGCCTGACCGTCATACCCAAGGTGTAAACAACTAGACCTCAGGAACCTTCCAAGGAAATGGGTGATTTTTCCAGGGAATGGATGATTTTTTCCCATTGACCATGGCTGGAGTGGTGACTGCAAGCTGGTGGGTGGTGCCATCACAAGTCACCTGAAGCATCCTTCCCTCACCCCTGGCTGAGATGATGCCCCAACAACTGGGACAAAAACTAATCAGAAGCAACTGAAATTTTGATGTAAATGTTATTTTGGAGAACTGTTTAATGTGTCAAATTATTCAGTTCCCAAGGTATGGTAAAAATAACAGAGTTCTCTGTAATTTCATGATTGTACATTCAAATGACTGATTTAAGTTCCATTTCATAACATCCTATTTAAACCTGTCCTTATTTCCAGGGTGTTAGATGGATGCTTTGCTGTGTCCTGAATTTGTATGGGTCAGAAATTATGACAGGTTTTGAAAACTGGAACAGGAGGCTCATGGTTTATTCTCGTAATAACAGCGCTCTGCAATTGTATTTTTTAAAAATTTCTTTATTGATTGTGGTATTACATGTGTCTTTATTTCCTCATAACCTTCTCAATCCCCCCTCCCATCATTTATACTCTTACCCTCCTGTTGTCTGTGTCCATTGATTAAGCTTATATGCATGCATATGAGTCCTTTCTTTGGCCTCTTCCCCTTACCCCCACCCTCCCCTACCTTCCCTGAGTTTTGAGGTTCTGATTGATGTTTCTCTGCCTCTGGATCTGTTTTTGTTCATCAGTTTATGTTGTTCATTATATTCCATAAATGAGTGAGATCATGTGATATTTATCTTTCTCTGCCTGGCTTATTTTACTTAGCATAATGCTCTCCAGCTCCATCCATGTTGTTGCAAATGGTAAGAACTTCTTTTTTACCGCAGCATAGTATTCCATTGTGTAGATGTACCACAGTTTTTTAATCTACTCATCTGCTGACGGGCACTTAGGCTGTTTCCAAATCTTAGCTATGGTGAATTGTGCTGTTATGAACATAGGGGTGCATATATCCTTTCTGATTGGTCTAGTTTTGGGGATATATTCCTAGAAGTGGGATCACTGGGTCAAATGGGAGTTCCATTTTTAGTGTTTTGAGGAAACTCCATACTATTCTCCACAGTGGCTGCACCAGTATGCCTTCCCACAAGCAGTGAATAAGTGTTCCTTTTTCTCCACATCCTCACCGGCACTTGTTATTTGTTGATTTGCTGATGATAGCCATTCTGTCAGGTATGAGATAGTACCACACTGTTGTTTTGATTTGCATCTCTCGGATGATTAGTGACTTTGAACATGTTTTCATGTGTCTCTTGTCCTTCCTTTTGTCTTCTTTCAAATGCAATTGTATTTGTATTATATCAAAGAAAGCAGGAGGCCAGGAACATGTTTGCTGGGTAGTCCTGGCCCATCACAAGATTTAAGGGACAGGCTTGCCACACCAGGCAGCAGTAGTTTATTTAAGGGCCCTATTTCTCATTTTCTCTTCCTGATGGTAAAGGGAGAATGACCTCAGTGTGAATGCATCCTCCTGGTTCTGATATTGCTCCCAGTTGATTCTTGTAGAGGTCCATCCTAGACTGGACTCCCCAAAAAAGAGAGCCTGAGACATACAGAGCATGTGCTCACCTTTCACTGAAAGTGTGATTCCAGGGAAGGGAAGATAGTGAGCTGGAAAGGGGAGAGAAGATGGGAGATCATCTCTGAGAATTGCTGGCTGCACTAGCATCCTCAGAGAGACTTAGGAAGCCTGTGGAGAGAAATGTACCCCACCTCCCATTGTCTTGGGGTCTCCAAGCATTTTCACCCACATTTTCAAAGAGTTGTGCATAAATCAGCATCAGATGGCCTGCCCCGAAGCCTGTGATGGAGGTGAGATCTTGCCCCTTTGTGCTCCTTGCAGCATGCAGAGGCCAAGGTAGCAGGGCAGCAGGGACCCAGCTCCATGCTCCCTGCCCCCACTGGCTTCCAAAGGTTGGTGCTGTCAACTGATAGTAGTTGGTGCCAATTCAAAGCCAACAGGAATCCCTGATTCGGAGTGTGGGGAAGAAGAAAACTTTATTCAGTGCAAATGTGGTATCCTTGAGATTGTTCCATGTGCACTTGAAAAGTATGTATATTCTGCTGCTTTGGGGTGAATTGCTCTGTAAATATCAATTACAGATCACATACTTTTGATCTACCTGAATCATTTTTACAATTGTTTATAATTAAAAAAAAAGTTTTATGGAAAATGCCAAAAGAGCAAAAAGAGTTTTATGAAAAATACCAAAGTGACCAACCATGCCTTTTTTTCATCAACAACCCTAGAGACAAGCCACAGGAAAACTTTGGAATGTGAGCTGAGGCTGTGCAGAATGTTGCTAACTGGTGAGTAGCTGTTGGTCTCCTGTAATGGTCTCCTAGCATCCAACTGCTCAAGTGTCCTGGTGGCAATAATAATAACTTGAGCTTTGAGGCCCAAATTCTAATTTTGTTTTTAACCAGGAAATAATAAAATTTAGAATGAGAATAGTGATGAATGCCCACATCTGTCAATCTTTAGCAGAAATTTGTCATATTATATAATTTAATTAATCTTGCATTAAAAATATGACTAAAAGAGTTAATTTTCAATGTAATAATTTAAGCAAGCAAATCTTGCATGAGAATCAAAGATTCTGAACTTCTAATGAACTGTTTAAAATATTCCTGTGGAACTGACTTAAAAAAGCAGGCCTCTGATAATTCCTAAAATCGAAGACTCCCCTAAATGAACTATTTGGTGAATTAATCTGCAAGAGAACAAATCATGAGATAAGGACTAATGAATAGAAACCAATAAATAAGGGAATCAGAAGTCAGAGGTTCTGTATGTGGCACCCATGAACCAAACTGCCTGATGACCACTTCGTATGGACCACTCCCCATTGACATAGGAGTTTGCTATGTGACTTGATTAGGATGGACTATTAGCAAGTGTGATTCAAGGAGAACGTGAAATGCTCTCTCACAGAAGCCAGCTGCCATGTGAAAGGTCCAAATGGCCTGAAGCTACCATGCTGTGAAGAAGCTCAAGCTAGCCAACATAAGGGCATATGTAAACAACTATGTCTGACAGCTCCTCGCTGTCTGGCTCTTCTTGCTGGAGCACCAGATATAAGAATTTTGGGTGCCAAAGCCCCATCATGCAAACCTAGAGCTGAAGTCTGCCCAGTTGAATCCCAGCTCAAATTCATCATTACTATTTATGCTGCTAAGTTTTCAAGTGTCTTATATAGCCAGAGATAATGGAAACAGAGGGTGAGGGGTCCTGGTTAAGACATGTCTTGAAAAAAATAAAGAAAGATAGCATGCGTCAGAAATAAATATATAAAGAGTGTTAACACTTTTGTCAGTAATGGGATCAGAGCACTAAATACCTACTTTACAAGGATTCTGTGGCTGACAGTAGATCACAGATCACAAGTGTGGTCCCTATACCAGCAGTCCCAACATACCCATAAGGCTTGTAAATTTCTAAAAAACCCCTCCAAAAACAAAGAAACAAAATCTTAGTCCTGCCCAGACCTGGTAAGACAGAACCTGCCAAGTCAGAACCTGCCTCTTTGTAAGAGTTCCATGTTTGAAATTGAGATGCTCTGAGCTGGATAGAAGAGCAGAGGCCTGGGTCTGGACTCTGGGTGTGGAAGCTTCCAGGATGCAGTGCTCTGAACAGCAAGCAGATGAGGGTCCTGAGCTCCTGCACATCCATGCGTATTTGAAACACCTGACTCTATTGGGGAACTTTGGAAGGGGATGATTAATTTGCTGAATGTCTCAAATATGTGTTACATATTCAGCCTTTTACAGTGACGGTAAGTCATCAGGCCATTGGCAATCCTTAGAAAAATCTCAGTAAACTAGAGGCCTGGAACATGGATTTGGCCCAGTCCCTCAGCCTGGCCTGTGCCCTCTTGCAATCTGAGATCCCTCAGGGGATGTTGGCTGCCTGTGGGGATCAGGCCGAAATCAGCAGTCTGACATTTCCCCAAGGGATGTAGTAGTGCTCAAAGTGGCAGGCAGTCAGGGAAGAGCCTGAGCTCTGGCCAGGCGCCACATGCTCTCATCCCGGACCTGCCTGGTAGCACTGCTGCTAAGGCGGAAGAGGCTCAGGCCACTGCAGCTGTGCTCGCCAGCTGTGAGCCCAGCATCTGGCACCTGGAGCCTGTTGGTCAGCTGAGCTGTGCTCCATTTGTGGGAGCACACTGACCACCAGGAGGCAGCTCCTGCATTGCGTGTCTGCCTCCTGGTGGTCAGGGCCCATCATAGTGACCAGTCAAACGGTCAACTGGTCGAATGGTCTACCAGTTGCTTAGGGTTTTATATATAGAGAGTAGAGGCCTAATGTATGAAATGTGTGCAAGAGTAGGCCTTCCTTCCCCTGGCTGCTGGCACTGGCTTCTCTTTGGCACCTGGGACCAGGCTTCCCATGCAGTCAGATGCAGTCAATGGGGGGAGGTTTCCGTTAGCCTATCCATTAACCAAGGCCCTTCCAACCTGATTCCAAATCTGCCTTATAGGGTGAAGGGCCTGCTGGACTTTCTGCCTGGTAAGGCTAAGAGCCTCGCTGAGTGGGGCCTGTGAAGGCTTACCCCTGTACAGTCTTGCAGTGTCTCCAAGGAGCTAGTCGTCTGTTGGTATCAAAGGTGAAGTCTGAAGCGCAGAGGAAGAAGCACACTCCCGCAGGGCTACCGGGGCGCCCTGAGCTGGCCCGGAAAGCATGGCAGCACATCAACACCACAGAAGCTCAGGATCACACCCCCATTCTCACCTTCCTTCTGGAAGCCCTTGGTGACTTCCTGCAAAGAGCGTTCCAGTGTCTGCCCTGAACTCCCACCTTCCCAAGATGTGCATAAGCCGGGGCTGGCAGCAGGACGTGTGTGGCTGAGTTCTCCAGGTGCAAAGCACTGTCCATTTCACAGAGTGCACAGACCACCTCATATTGGCTTGGCTGTGAAGGTTGTGGTTCTCACCCCCTTGCCCTAAGGACAAATGGGATCAGGAATGTGGGAAGACAGGTGGGAGATGGCATCGTGTCTGAAGCCCATTCAAACTGTTGGTTCTCAGGCCCACGGGCTCAGGAGGACTTTTCTGAGCAATAGGTTGCTGTGTCCTCTGCGTGCATGGAAATGGAATGAAAAATGAACAATTTCACCAGGAAATGGAAGAGCAAGGGGCTGGCGCACTTCCATGGCAGGGTAATGGCAGAATTCAGGGCTTGGCAGGTCTGTCATTTAGAGTTTAAGAGGGAGGCTCTGTGGCTTAGTCCCTAAGCAAGGTGGACACTATGGGGAGAAGCTGTGGCCTGGAGTCTAGAGGAGGGGCTGCACCTGCCTTCCTGCTCAGGGCATGCTTGTCTTTTTGGGCCTACCCTCCACATCCTCTGTCTCCACAAAGAGCCGCTTTGCTGGAGCCAGGGCACGTTCTGGGGTTAGGGCTGATACACTGCAGATGCAGAGGTGTCTGGAGCTCCCACCTGCTAGTCCACATGCCCCACCAGAATCCCTTGGGGTCCCAAGATCACTGCTGTGTCTGTGAGCTGCTTCCTGGAGCTTGGTTTCTGTTCCAACTTTTGATATGTCACGTGTCCTCATACTAACTAGGAGGGACTCCATATCTTTGCACAATTATTGTTAACAATATAGCAACTCTTCATCATGATGTAAAAGAGGGGAGTAGCACCAGCAATTGCCTAGCAATGACAATTTTGTGAGTAAAGTGGACAGATGTGGTGGCTCACATAGACAGTTAAGTGGAGGGAGGGGTGGAGGGAGGAGTGTATTAACCCATGGGAGTTTCTGAGAAGTCCCAGGACCCCACCACTCTGGAGACTGGGAGCAGAACTAAAATTCTCTGTCCACAGGGCCAGTCTCCAATGTCTAGCAGTGTCTCCCAGCACTGAGCCCAAGAGGCATGTGTGAGTCATGGCCTGGCCTGGACAAGATGTTTAGACTGTTAATTAATGTAAATGTTTCTTAATCATTCTCAAATCATTCCATTGAGGGTTGCCATGGCCACAGGGTTCTGGTGAGGAAAAGTCTTTATGGCTTCACATCACTCTCTTACCCACATGGGGTCCAGACAGCTCAGGCTCTGAGCCCCAGGTGCCTGCAGCATTTACAAGTTGCCCAGCACTTTTCCTTCTGCAACTCCTGAGAATCCCATGGGTTCCCTGCCTAGGAATTTGTGACATGAGGGCAGGTTGCAACCAACTTTGGTATTTCCCACACGCCCGCACAACAACACCAACAGGAATGGCAGGGAGAGGCTGGTGCAACACTGGTCAGAAAGAAAAACAGAGGTTCACAGAGGACCAGAGATTCATACAAGCTCAGTCATAACTGGTCCAGCTTCGTGCCTGGTGAAGATGCTGAAGATATTGAGCAGCTCCACAGCATCAGGGGCCAAGCTGGGGGCATGCACTGTCCACTCAGTCCCCTAGGAGCACCTCACCTGCATTTCAGGTGAGGAGAGAGGCTCAGAGATGGTGTGTAATTTGCCTTGGGTCACAGAGCAAGTGAGTGGCTGAGTAGGGACTTCAGGGTTTCTAGTACACAGGCCTGGGTGGGAGGCAGGGTCCAGGGTTGGCCATGGTTTCTGTCTCTGCCACAGTTTTGAGCCACCCCTTTCCCCTGTCTGCCCTGCACCAGGTTGTGAGGCCATGGACCAGGAGCAAGAAAGGAGAGTTACACTGTTTGCTCCATGCATGGTGCAGGGGAGCGTGCTTCTGCCAGTTAAACACAGAAGTCAGTCCTGTCCAGAAGGCTGCAGTGTCTCCTTCCAAAGGTGTGGGATATTTTTGACTTGTACCAGCACTCAGGGACTGTGCAGGAGCCAGGCCAGATGTCTGAGTAGGGTCAACAAGCTGTGGTTATGCTAGGGCCCGCATTGGGCAGTCAGCACTGTTGATCACCATCAGGAGTGGCCCAGTTTCCATCATTAATGTCCCTTGCTCCATTAATTAGGACATGATATCATTATCTGTGCTCACTTGCAGATTTATCAGATTCCCCCCTCCCTCCCAAATTAGGCTAAGTAGGGCTGTTAGACCTAATCGAATTATTCGATTAGGTCTAACAGCCCTACTGAGCCTAATGATTAGAGGATTGTGGGTCACAGGTATCAGATATTCATTCTGGGAAGTTAGGTGTTTGAAGCACAGAACTATTGCTTAGTTATCTGCCTCTCCATTATGATGAGAATGAGTGTGGCTGCTTCTTTTGCCTGAGGCATGTGCCTGTTTGGTACTTGACCAGACCACAGGAACACAGCCCTTTCTTCCAAACTCAGATCTCCCCAAGACTCTGTCCTTGGTAGAAGTTCTGCAGATAACTTAGGTCTGACTCAGTTTGGGTATACTAGTATGGCTGCTATAGAAAAAGACCCCCAAATGTCTCATACTTCTGGTCTTACAAGGGGTGGGGGCCATCTTATCCCTCAGCTGGACAGTGCCAGCCACTGCAAGTTGTCATGTTGGAGAAAGAGGACTGTCCATGTTCAAGTCTGTGTTCACATCTCTCACTGCTTATTCGTTGAAGAATTCAGAGTGTGACTTTCTGGTGGGCAGGTGGCTCTTCGCCATCTGAAGGTCTCTCCAGAGACCCATCCTCCCTGCCTGGATACAGCCTGTGGAAAGGGAATGAGTATGCAGAAGGCACAGTCACTTCTTAAATCCGGACCTGGAGAGCATTATGCTAAGCGAAGTAAGTCAGTCCGAGAAAGATAAGTATCACATGATCTCACTCATTTGTGGAATATAATGAACAACATCAACTGATGAACAAAAACAGATCCAGAGACAGAGAAACATTGATCAGACCATTAAGCCTCAGAGGGAAGGCAGGGGAGGGTGGGCAGAAGCATGATCCCCTGCACCACACATGAAGCAAGGGGGAGAGATCAACCAAAGGACTTGTGTGCTTGCATATCATTCTAATCAATGGAGACAGAAATAATGGGGGGCATAAGTACACATATGTAATACCTTTATAAAGAAAAGAAAAAATTTAAAAAAGACTTTAAAAAAGTAAAAAATCTGGGATTAGATACCATCAGCCTTTCTTGCCCACATCTTCTTGGCGGGAACTCTGTTGTTACCTGGCTGCACCTGCCTGCAGGGAAGGCAGCACACAGGGACAGGTGAGTGGGGCCCCAGGTGGCCTCACAGCACAGGTGTGAGTGACAGAGGAGGAGTTGGCAAGGTCAGACTCATCCAGGCTGATGGTGAAAGGCTGGCTCTCAGTGTGGTGACTTGCATCTTCTTCTTTGTGTACAACCAGCTTTATCCAACCAGTACATGACCTCAGAGAGCTGCTGTGACCACACAGTGGGACAGGAACAGATGTGAACACATATTTGAACATGGACAGTCCTCTTTCTCCAACATGACAACTTGCAGTGGCTGGCACTGTCCAGCTGAGGGATAAGATGGCCCACTGGTTCAGCCCCCACCCCTTGTAAGACCAGAAGTATGAGTCACCAAAGTTAACAGAAATTGTTATAGTACTTTCTAGTGCCTAGCGAAATAGCTCAGAATAAGCAAATGAGGATCCCCCTGGTGGCCCAGCTAAAATTACTAGGAAGCTCTTGTGAGCAGAATATCAGATGTAGGCTAAGGCTGATTCTT
Organism: Lasiurus cinereus; assembly: GCA_011751065.1. Classification (NCBI taxonomy): domain Eukaryota; kingdom Metazoa; phylum Chordata; class Mammalia; order Chiroptera; family Vespertilionidae; genus Lasiurus; species Lasiurus cinereus. Next base: position 10,110,644 of record JAAGEH010000006.1, read on the forward strand.
CCAGGGCCAGAAGGCACGCAGTGGGACGTAGCTTCCTCCTATTACTTTTGCCACCTCCGTGGAAGGTCTCTGTGAGCAAGGCACAGCCAGCGCTGCCTCTTCCCCATTCACATGAGCCTCGACCCAGCGCAAATTCTAGGAGAGCAACCCACAGGCCCTTCAGCTGGTGAGTGGATGACGGCCTGTGACGGTGTCCACTGAGCATTAATGACCAAGGAAGCAGCAATACCCACGATGGCCTGGGCGAGCCTCAGGGCCAGACTCAGGAGGCCTCACACTCTGTGAGTCTGTTCCTGGACCAGTTGGAAGAGGGACCACTGCCGGTGGAGGATGGTGAGTGGTTATTACAGAGAGCAGGTTGACTATAAAAGGCACGTGAGATTTCGAGGGAGTGATGACATTTCTGTATCTTGACTGTGATGTTGGTTACAGGGTCATGTATATTGTCCAGCTTGTGGAACAGTACATGAGAATAGGTGAATTGTGGGATCCCAATAAATCAACAAAGTTGGGCTCTATGCGCTTGTGTGTATAAAGATGTGGCCAGGACACCTGTCTGAGGCGGAAGTAGATGGGAACCCAGGCTGAGCTGAGCCAGACTTCTCAGGCGAGGTGAGTGGTCCTGGGACTTCAGGTCTAAAAGCTGTAGGGCACCTCCAAGCAGGAGATCCATGCTCACAGCAGGGAGCTAGTGAATCTGGAAGAAAGAAGGAACCCAGCAGGGTTTGAAGGTGAGATCTCAGGAGGCTGCAGAGCAGATGTGGGGACAAGGACAGCCCTGGATGTGTTTGGAAGCACTTCACTCTGCAGGGGCCATGGAAGGACATTTGGGGCCCCAGCTTGCCCACCTTCCACCAGAGGCCCGGACTGGGACTTGGTGCCCATGGCATGTTTGGGAGATTGTCCAGGAAGCAGTGGTGGAGTGGGGGGAAGGAAATGAGATGAGACAGGGAAGAAGACAATGTGAGAAGGCATTAAAGAAGAGGTGACATCTGGGTGACACCCGAGTCCTGCAGGTAATCCTGGAGGACAGTGTTGTCTCTGAGCTGGGCTTTATTCACCATTCATTCCCACCTCCCTGGGTGAGGCTGCTCTTCACAATAACTTCATGGTACTGTGGCCCTGCGGGCAGAGTCAGAGGGTCAGACACTGTCAGCACATGTGACTGAGAGAATATGGGCAGGTGCCATCAACATTCACTACAGTTGGTATCAACAAAATCAACTTACATTTGGGTGATTGGCCAGTGGACCCCACCCCCAATTGGGGTGCAGAGACTGATTGGGGGTAGGGCCAGCCATGGAGAGGGGCTGTGGGCTGGCTGGCCCCAACCCCAATTGGTGTGTGTGTGTGTGTGGGGGCAATCGGGGGCCAGTGGCCTGAGGAAGGGGCCATCAACATTCACTGGAGTTGTCTTATTATCAGAAAAAGCAAATTGCTTTACATATTGTTCTGCTTTCTTATTTTATCTCATCAACATCCACATATGCCCCATTATATGCGTCATCAAAAGCACTCTTACCCAAAACAAAACAAACAAGCAAAAAAAGCACTCTTGCTTAGATGGTGTTGCTCAGTGGTTGAGCACTGACCTATGAACCAGAAGGTCATGGTTTGATTCCCAGTCAGGGCACATGCCTGGGTTGTGGGCTTGGTCTATAGTGTGGGGCATGCAGGAGGCAGCCAATCAAGAATTCTTTTTCATCATTGATGTTTCTATCTCTCTCTCCCTCTCCCTTCCTCTCTGAAATCAATTTATATACCAGTATATAAAAAGCCAGCAACTGAAATACCGGAATGACTGGTTGCTATGACGACCACAGCAGCCAGTGAACTGGCCCAATCAGGCGGCAGGACTGGCCAGTCAACCTCCTGCAGCCCCTCCTCCTAGCCAGCCCCACTCCCAATGGGCCCCATCAACCCACAGCCCCTCCTCCCAGCCATCTTCACCCCTTATCAGTCCCCCCCTCCCACCCCCACCACTAGGGTGAGGGGCAGGGCCAGCCAGCCAACCACCATGGCCCACATCTCCCTACATCAATTGGGGTTGGGGCCAACCAGCCCACAGCCCCTCCCCACAGCTGGTCCTGCCCCCAATCAGCCTTTTCACCTCAATTGGGGGTGGGATACACTGGCCAATCATCCATGACCCCTCCCCCCAGCCAGCCCAGCCCTGATTGGGGCAGGCCCAGAGCCAAACTCCCACAGTCTCCTCCTGACAGCCCCAGCTCCAATCCACCAAATGGGGTTGGCTGGTCAGACCCCACTCGTGCATGAATTTGGGCACTGGGCCTCTAGTAAAAATATATTTAAAAAAAAACAGTTGCAGTTGAGGTGTCCCAGGCAGGCCTTTGATGAGGCCCACTTTAGAGTCAGGGCCATTTTAGAGCCCAGACTCAAGGAAGCCTTTTCCTATGTCCTCATTGATGAGAAAGTCACACATGACCCTTCCCTCTGGGAACAGGCATTTGTGAAGAAGTTTGTTCATTTTTGCTTTAGTTGCAGTGAGCATACTTTTTCTCAAACATGAAAGGAAGGAATTTGTCACAGCAATGTTGCAAAGCAAAGCACTCTTTTTCAGACTTTAGCTAACTGTTTTCCAGTTCCACTTTTAGGAAACTCTGAGATCTCAAATGGCTGCTCAGCTTCCATGGTGGTGGAAGTGGCAGGCAGTGACTGGACTTTCTTTGCCAAACATATTGATCATGTTTCTTTTTGAGTTATGGCTGAATTCTCAGGTGCAGAGGAAAATCCACACTTTTAATAAAAAGGTAGCCTTCCTGTTTCCACATTGTTCTTTCGCCTGCTGAGAGGACCGTCATCTAGCCTCTCTGAGCGTCAGTTTCCCCACTTGTCAATTGAAGAACTAATGCCCCACTTGCTTAACCCACAGGGGATTTTTTGAAAGGATCAAATGCAATCAGATTAAAATATGTGCGAATAATACTAACTCAGGTTTCTAAATGACTGATGTCGAGGGAGGTTAATGCATATGATAAGTATCTGTTCTCAACAAAATCCTAAGATGCAGAGGAAGTTACAGGATTGTCAGCAACCAGGACACAGGTTGACAGTAATCACAATGACAACGGAGCACTGTGACTGCCTTCTCTAGGCGAGGCTGCCTGTGCCTGGAGTTACCTGCCACCACTCATTTGATTCTCACAAGAGTTCTCTAATAATGAGAAAACGAAGGCTCAGAGAAGTCCAGGAACATGGCAGAGTGTGGAATGGCAGGACGCCAGTCCATTCTGCTGACCCTAAAGCCTGTGAGTGTAATAGCTTCATGACCGATGTTAATCCAAGTAGAGACAATGAATCCCTGAGCAGAGGGGCAATGTCTTAATCAGCCTCCTTATGTCTCAAACCCAGGAGAATTCCTGGCACAAGCTAAATTTCGGACTTTATTAAACCATGAAGCGTATCACATAGACAGGCAATATGTATAATGGCAATCTGCAGCACCTATGAGTAGCTGCCTCTCCCTACCCCGCTCAGCCCGAGAACGGGAACCTTGCCAGTGTCCTTGCTCCACAGGGGATAATCACCACCTTGGACTGTGTGCTCTCACAGCCTAGCCTCTCATGTTCTTTCAGTCACTCATGTGTTGTTCATTGCAGTTCAGTTCTTCATTTGAACCACATCTAAATGGATGACATCATGTATATTCTGCAACTTTTTTTTTCGCTTATCTGTGTTTTGAAGTTCCTTCTGCACTCATTTTTCATACCCCAGAGTCCCTCCATGATAGCATTAATGGTGCTGGGTCCGTCATAAATGCTGCTGGTTCAGTGAATGAATAAAAAAAATCACAGGTGCTTCAGCACAGAGGATGGCGAGAGGAGTTCTGAGTTTGCAGGCAGCCCAAAGACAAGGCTTGGTGCTGGGCTTAGATTTACCTGGGCCTTCTCTGGTGAGCACCTGTGAGGGCTAGGGGCAGATTGGAGGGGGTGAGGTTTCAGGGACCTGGGTAGGTCAGGGCATGTCATACTGAAGGATCCCTGACCCAGAGCAGGGATCGGGGAGAGGAGTAGTGAGAGGCACTTCCTGAGGCCAAAGTTAAAATTTGGTTTTATGTGTGGATAGTGCTCCTCAGAGGAGGCTCTCAGACTTGAGCTCCATGGGGAATGAGGCCAGGTCCTGGGGACCTTTTGATGCCAAAGTCTCCCTGCTTTAGGGCAGGATGGCTGAGGTAGACACACACACTGCGAAAGCCCATTGATGAGCTCCAAGTCACCATTATTTCTAGTTGGGACCCCTAAATGTGGTCATTTACAGAATCCAGAGAGGCATTCCATAGTTTCCCCTTGCAGCATACTGTTTTCCTCAGCCTTTGTGTCTATCCAGGACTCTCCCAGCACACATATTTACTAGACACAGGTTGACAAAAACCCAGGACGATCCTAGTTAAGCTAGGACAGCTTGTCAGCCCTGGCAAATGAGTTCCTTTGGGATAGCGTCCCCACTTTCTGTGGATCTTTTTGTTTCTCCTGTGGGACGGCTTCTGCTTCAGTCCCCGTGCAGAGTCAGGAAACACAAAAGCCAGCTGATGTTTCTGAAGCTAGGGTGTGACAGGGCAGCCGCCAGGCTCTTGGATCAGCTGGTGGGAGGTTGCCTCTCAGGCTGAGGAGATGGGGCTCTGGTCTTCAGCAGAATTGTGATAGCAATATGTGCACATTTATTCTCTTGTGTGTGCCTATCAGAGAGAGGAAGAGGGGGGATGGAGGGTCAGAGAACACCAGTTTGCTTCTGGGCCCCAGAGAAACATTCATATTTGAGTTATTTATTGAGAAAAAATAATTAAAATCCCAAACTGGAGTAAAGTTAAGGAACAAACCGATAGCTCAGCGAGAGTGGATTAATTGAAAAGCAGGTGAAGATCGAAGTCACTTTCCCTTTATCCCCACTGTTCAAGCTCAAAAACCATTTGGAGAGAGTCACGCAACATTGGCCCCTGGACAATGTGAGGAGCCTTGGGCAGGTGTGTGCTGTGAAGTGGGAGGGGCCTTTTTGTGGCCTGTTTTTCCCTGCACATGTCTGAGTGGAGCTGAGGTCACGGGCATATGCCACACACTGTGGCAAGAAATTAACCTCCCCGCATTATGGTCACACCTCAGTCATCATCCTTTGTAATTACATTAAATATCCACAGCATCCCCGCCCCCCTGCAATGTGTGCATCCCAAAAGAGAGCCATACAAGGGAAGTGACAGCTCTGCACTCATCTTCAAACTATCATCTGTTCTCTGAGTTTCTAACTCGCAGGACATTTCTCAAGGGGCCAGCTTTTGCCAGATGAGCAGCTTAGATGGCTGGAGGCTGCCTCAGCGGGTCTGGAATACAAGTCCCTTCCCAACAGTCTTAGAGTAAGTTCTCTTTACCTGTAATTGGGGCTTGAATGGATTGGGGTTCACAGTTAGCAATGGGAGAGGCTGGCGCGCTGAAATCTTCATGCCCTTGCTGTTCTGTCTCCAGTAGCAAACACTGCGATGACTTGTGGGATGGCATAAGCTGAGCTGATTTAAACATGTACTTTTTTTTTTTTTAACATCATGCTCTTATAGGATTTTTACATTTTACATTACAAAATTTCAAGGTTAATTTTGGCCACGAGGTTTTCCTTTTATGCTCTGTTAGAAACTATTTCAAAATGCAGCTCCAGAGTACCACCTGAGATCTTGTAACACCCAAATACAGTCATCTTCAGCACCCACATCTCAAATTATCATCATCAGAGCTGGTGTTTGTGACCAGACTGGTGTGACAACCTGACTTCACACGGCACCCTGGCCATCCTAAATTCTTACATCTCTCTTCTCTCAAGCCTCCCACATCCTTTGCTGAATGGATATGGGCAGTGAGTTCTGCCTGTGACTTTATTAGTAAGGGAGAAGGGAAGGCAAGGGGTGCGGCCTGGAGTCAAGGGCGTGAGCATGACAGCAGTAACCTGATCTGGCTCAGATCTCTCTGTGTGTTTCATCACCAATGACACACGAGGTTCAAGAACAGATATGAGCATCTAAATCACCCTGTTCCAGGACTCTGCGTCAGTGGCATCTGAGTGGGCTTCAGGGCATCTCAGTGTTACCCCTGGGGTCAGCCATCCCTGACAATCCTCACTGGTCCCTCCCACTCCCATTCTGTCCCCTGCCTTTGTTTCTCCCTGACCTCCCCATGCTTTGCAGTTACTTCTGGGTTGTGCGATCATTGTCTGCCCCCAGGAGGCTGGCCTGTTCTTGGTGATCCCTTTTATGAGAGCTCAGAGTGGCACTAAGCACTGAGGAGGTCTGAAGTAGAAATGTATTGGATGTGTGGTGCCCAGCTAAGCTTTCGTGGCAATCAGCGGGATGAGTCAGGGCTTAGGGGTTAATGTTTAGATTGGGCAGGGGTCCCAGTGGGCTCAGGCAGGGGTCAAAGGAGCTTTGCATTGGCAGATGGGCAGCGTGTGGCCTGTGGGCCTCGGGCTGGGAATGTGGTAGCTGTACCAGGGCAGGGCACCTAGACCACTATCATACTTGCCAGCTGCTTCCCGCATTGTGGAGGGGACTGTCAGAGGAGTTCTCAGTTGGCCTTTGACATTCCTGGACAGTGGGGTCAAGTGGGAAAAATCTCAATGTTATCAAATTTGAATCAGAGGATGAGATCTCTGCGGGAAGTGTGAGTGCAGAGGGCTCCAAATGGCTGTTGGGAACTGATTCCTGGGAAAGCAACTGCTTGTGGGCATGGGGTGGGCAGAGACAATACGAGTGACACAGGGCTCCTCTCCCTTGGGCTGCTCAGTGAGGGTGTGGAAATGCTGCCAGGCTGCTGAGGAGGGCTGGGGGCAACCCTGGGGCAGCACACTTGCTGGCAGTTTTTGCTGGCCACATCCCCCCAGGCCCACTCCCAGGAGCTATGGCTGGGCTGTGGGAGAGGAGCTGGCCTGGTTCATTTTCACAGGAATCAAATTCGCTTTTCAAACTTGCAAACTGAAAGGCGTGTTCATTTTCTCTTTGGCGCACCACTTAGAAGTGACAAGTTTCCCAGCTGCACCGCACAGTCCCGCTCGGCTCCCGGACACCTGAGCCCAGTTTCGCCCAGTGGGGGACCTCCTGCATGTGATGAGCAAACAAAAGTGGGAACACGATAAAAACCCGTATAAACGGCCATGAGTATACAAACAGGGCTCCGCAAACATTGGCACTGAACCTAAAGGACACCTTTTCCATGGGGTTCTGCTCTCGGGCCCTTCTGCAGACACTGCCTGCTCTCTCCATAGACAGAGGACCAAGTCTGCCCTGCACTGTAGACTCACAGTAGGTTTGCTCAGTCTGTAGGCTTGTCTACTTCAAACCGAGTTTGTGTGAGCTGAGCTGAGCACCAGTGCAGAATCCGAGAGCAGTGTACCCCCTTTCCCTCCAGGAGTTCCAGCCAGAGCAGGGGCTGCTCTGTGCTGGGCAGCAGCAAGGGGCCTACCTGGATAGTATAGGGAAGAGATGTGGGCCCGGGAGCCCAGGAAAGGCAGGTAAATTCTGGAGCTGGTCACTGCAGGAGTTGGGTGTCATCTGTGAGAAGGGAAGGAGGTGGGGTGTGTGGGGACAAAGTGAAGTGTGAAGGTGTGCTGTCCCCACACACTGCAGTGTGGATGCTGGTTTGATGATGGGAAGGGGGTGGCATTGTAGGTAGTTTCTAGCTGCTCATGAATTCTGGGCATATCTTTTCACCCCTTTAAGCTTTACTTCCTAAAGCCTATGTCCACAGCTCCCAGACCTCACCCATGGAGGCCGGGTTCTCCTGGAAGTGACCCCAAGTGGAAGGTGAAAAGGTTTATTGGGGGTAATAGGTGTGAACTGAAAATGGAGGAAGCTGGACTGGGCAGGAGAAGCTGTCGGAACACAGGGTGCATTGGCAGCCAGAGGGCACTCCTAGCAGAGGGCTGGCGGAGAAGCCTTGAGCTGGGGAGAAGTGGCCGGGCCCTATGTATCACTTGGCTCCATCTTGGCTAGGGCTGTCCTGGGAAGCTTGCGGCTATCACTGCCACACCACAGCCGGCAGCAGCCACACTCCTCGCAGCAGGCGCCAGGGTCTGAGTAAAGCATCTGTGTTTCAGACACAGGGCCACTAAAAGCAGCTGAAGGGACCTTGGCTCCCACCCCCAGACAGGTTCAGGTGGGGTCTTACTAGTGTGAACACTGCCTGGCTGGCATTCCCGAGGACACCCCGGTGCTTATGAACATGTAACCAACACCTGAACATGCCATCCTTCTCTCCTGTGTCCCTGCTGGGATAGCCCTGTGTCCAAGCATCTTGTACCTGTGTGCCAGCAGGGCCTGCCTCTCCCATCCAACCTGACCTGAGAGCGCCAGCTCCCTAGGGGATCCCCACTGAGATGACAAGAGCTTGAAGCTGGGCCATCTATACTGGGTGCCCTGTCTGCCAGGTGCCCTGAGGCAGGCTGAGAGGAATGAGCAGGGCCTTCAGTCTCAGAGGCTTTGTAGGTTGTGCCACAAGGCAAGCCTGGCTCCTTCCGTCTCAGATCCTGACATGCTCTTTGCCTGCAGGATTCTGGGGGCTTGGCTCAGGTGACACAACCTGGTCAGGGCATCATACAGGTGCAGGCTGGGTGCTCTGTCCTGGGGGAAGCAGGGAGAGGTGCTGGGTCACTTACTGGCCATATGAACGTTCTGTCTATCAGACAGCTTTGGTTTAGGGCCCAGAGGCACAGGCAGACAGCTAGACGTGGCTGGGGCTGAAGACAGAGGTGGAGGGAAAAGGTGGTGAGGGGCTCAGGGTGACTACGGGGTGAGGGTATCTGTGGAGAGGCAGACAGTCTCTGGGATACCATGCATGAGCATGAGTGGTGCTATGGCTTGAATGTACCCCACCGCCCCAAATCCAAATGTTAAAGCCCAAACTCTGCATGTGCCGGTACCCAGTCTCCACTCTGGTCCAATGAGGCTGTGAGCATCCCCAGATCTAATCTCTTCCCATCTTTGTCCCCCAAGGGCCTCCCACAGCCCTGTGCATGGTAGGTGCTCAGCTAATGCTTGTCATGCCACACTGATGTGAACAGGCCGCCCTGAGCATCCACTTCTGATTCTGTTCCCAAGCGACATTGAACAATGAGCTGGATAATTCTGTGACTAAGTCTGCAGCTCCAGTAGCCCCTCCTGGAGCCCATTCAGCGGCAGTTTCTAAATTCAGTCCTTTCCTTCCTCATGGGAAAGAAGTGGGAGAAAGGGAACTGTTCCATGTACAGTTCTGGCCCTGTGCATCTGATTTCTGATCAGGGGCTGGAGGGGGGAGTGGCATGTGGCTTTCAGAGGCATCTGGACCAGCATCGTGGAAATGACAGCTGGGCCACTGGCAACATGTGCCTAACCTGGCATGAACGTCTCCATGGCCCACACCTTCTCAGAGCAGCCGGGAAGGAGACCTGGGCCCTGGTGAGGAGAGCTGAGTCCCATTCTCCACCGTTGACAATGCTGAATTGAGCAAGGCCCACCCCAGGTAGCCCTGGTCCTATCAGGAATGGGCCCTCGATCCTTTTGAATCAGAGGATTTCTGTGTGGCTATTATTGAGTGAACAATAAAGTTGTCTTTACAAACTCCAAGTCATATCACATGTGAGGGGTGTTATTATCATCTGCTACTGGTTAGCTAGAATGAACACATGTTGGTGGAGGTAAGTGGGTATGTGGCTGTGGAAGCTGAGGCTTCTTCCAAGAGGGTGCCTCCCTCCTTTTCCTCTCCTCCTCTCCCTTCTTTCTTAGTTGAACTATGGAGGGGTTTGAAAAAAGTATGGCTTTGCAAGTTGATGCCAAGCTTTCTGGGCTGTTTGGTGCTCCACCCAGGTGGCCCAGAATTCAGAGTCAGTTTTCAGAACATTTTGTGAATGACCAAGATAATGGTGTAGCACAGGCTGGCTGATTCTCTGATGTGGGCCGTCTTGTAGGATGCTGAGCAGCATCCTTGGCCTCTATGCACGAGAATGGACAGATGTGACAGCCCCAAATGTCTCCAGATATTGACCGATATCCCAGGCTGGCAGGCAGATAAGAAAACTGACCCTGGTTTGTTCATTCTTGTGCTATCAGACCTTGATCTCTGGCCTGTGGTGGATCAGCCAGGTTCCAGCCTCATTTTCTCACAGCTGGATGTCTTTGGGCTCTCTCTATTGTTCCCTCTATCCTGTGAATTGGCCTCTGAGATCCCTAGGCTGGGCTCAGGGGACATTCCCTGAACCATCTGAGAAGCAGATGCACAGGATCTATGGCAGCACATGCCAGACTTAAAGAGGAGGAAGCCTGCCTTCCCAGTTTTCCAGCTCCTGCCCATCTTCCTACAGGTTCATCAGTTCCTCCCAGCAGGTGCCCTCCTGGACCAGGCTCAGTAAGATCTCAGAGAGCCCCCCAGTCTCCTGATACTGGTTATGAAGGCATGGGCCCCAGAGCTGCTTGGTTAAGCCCAAGATCAGTTTCTGTCACTTCCTGGCTGGTGATGGTGGAGAAAGAGCCTCCCCAAGCTCATCTGACATTGAGGATATATCAGGCCTGGTATGGAGCTGGATCCACTTGCAATGCACTTTAAATTCAAGGTGCACATTATTTTAGAAAGACCTATTGTATGGGAGTTCACAGGATGTCAGATAAAGAGCTGCTCTGGGACTTTTGAATAGCTGGGTTTCTGTGTGGGAATGATAATTAGTGGAGCGTTATCTGTGGGCATCACCTTTAACTCCATTATGGGCTAAAACAAAGGGCGAGCGATGCTGAAGTGTCTTGATCCCTGTTTTTAAGTTAAAAAGGGACTGTCTCTAGACAGTGACAACCTCTTGCTTCTAATCGCACAGGACCTCGTGAGAAGATAAATGAAAGCCTGCTTCGTGGTGCTAAGCTGCAGAGATTTCATAACTCTTTATCATCCTTTTAACTAATTCAGCCCTTAGCAACAGCTGATTGTAGTAGACTCTGCTTATCAGGAATACTTTGTTTACCGAATCAAATAGAAAAATATGTTTTTAACATGTTCTGGGATCATATTCAGGGAACAAAAACACTAGGCATTTTAGAAGAATGCAAACTATTTCCCATCTTGTTCCACCTACAAATCTTGATTCATTTAATAAAATAGTTTGAATCCAAATATGAATTCTCTTGTGTAGACAGGCAACATACTCAAATCACCATTTATTTTTTTCAACTGAGCCATGAGTTTGACTAAGGTGACAGGAAGTGTCATAGCTGAAGACCTGAGAGCTGCATGTGTGGCTGGTGCTGTGATTTTGTTTGTACTCACCCCTTATCCTCTCTTCTTCCTTCTCTCCTTTTCTCCATTCCTTCCATCTATCAAATTGGCCCAGATCTTCAAATTGGCACAGAACGGCCTAATTTTAGTGAAAAAAACAACAACAAACAAACACCAAAAAAAAAAAAAAAACCCCAAAAAACAAAAAACGCAAAACAGGCATAGTTCCCTAGAGGTCACAGGGATGCAGTGAATACACCCCTGGCACTTACCTGGACCCCTTACAGAGTGCCTTATTTTTAGTCACCCCCTGCTGGTCAGTGGAGCACTTGGCTAGAAGCTGAATTCAGGTTCAGGAACCTGTCTCCCTGGCCTGGGAAGTGCTGCCTGAGTTCACTGAGGAGAGGGCCTCTGCGTGACTGAGGAGCCTATCAGCACTGCTCCACTAAAAAGACAGCCACCTCACAGCCTGGAGCCCAGATTCATACAAACAGCGAGGAATCATAGCCCAAAGCCCAAAGCAATTGCAGCACTGAACTCTGGGGAGGCAGCTTGAAAAAGCCCAGGCTAGCCCTATTCCTGGGAATGTCTCCAGCTCAGTGCTTATCCATGGAGGTACCCACATTCCACCTCATCACTTTAATCATCCTGCCATGCTCTCTTTTCTACGTGGTGGGTGTGGACAAATCTTTAGAGCCCCCAGTAATCTCCCCTGATCTGTGATTCACTCAAGACACACTCTCTACTAGAAAAACCCATAGGGAGCTCCACTCCTGATGACCATGCCCTTCTGTGTGGGGCAGCTGTACTGGCCGTTATTAGTGATCTTACCAATATCCTTCCTACAATGCATGACAACCACTGGCCCACAGAACCCTGCTGTACCTTAAACACAGGGCAGACAGCTGCTACCCGCTCTCTCCCCACCCATGTGGAGCCCTGACCCCTCCTGTGGGGCTCAGTGAGGAACAATTCACTTCTGTATTTACACCCTTGTTTGGCAGGGAGCCAGTGGTCTGCTGGTCTTGACCATCTGTAGGTCTAGTGTTCACCATTGCTTTCCTAAGATGTATAGTCTTCAAATGAGAACCCCAGAGAAGTGAAGTTTCCTCCACCGCCGGGGCTAGCTCGGTGTATCCTGAAGACCAGGGAGGGGCTTCAAGAAGTCATAGGGCAGGGGATATCACATTCACAGCTTCACACAACTTCTGACTCCCTCTGATGTTTCCAACAGCATCAAGAACAGAGCACAGATGCAAAGGTGGCATCTAGGTAGGAGATGGGACAGCTGTATTTTAGGGAGGTCAGCCTCAGTTTAGTGTAACCTTTTACACTAAATGGCTTATTGGTAAATTGGGTCAACAGATGTCAACACTCATGGCAACAATGCACATGGTCTTTGAGACGAAAGAGTGAAACACAAAATTATCCTTATAAGGGTTAGGAATGAAGCCAGTCCACAGGAGGCCTCAGAGGCCTTGTAGAATCTCAGGGGTGAGGCTCAGAAACCTAGGCCAGGATCTCTGAAAAGGCAGCTTTGGCCTGGCTTTAGCTGTGGTGACCTTTGGATGTTTGTATATCCTGGAGCAGTAGGAGTTGTTGGCAAATGAGAAGGCTGCTCCATTAATGCATTTTAAGTCCAGAAGCTGCTTCATATGAGAGAGGCTTCTAGCATCTTAAAAAGTGCTGAGAGACTGGCTGGGTGTGAGGAATGCCCTGCCCAGCTTTTGAAGAGGCTGGTCGGGTTGTCAGGGCCCTGGCTCTATTTAGCTAGCCTAACTGTCTGTGGCACCTTGGGCAGCTGTGATGACAAAGTAACCTACGGATGAGGCTTCTCTCACCATGTTCTCCTTGAGCCCATTATAGTTCCTTGGGCAGAGTTGGGCAAGTTGGGAATATCTGGTGAAGTGGGGACACTTGGTGAAACTGGAGACACTTGGTAAAGGAGGGACACTCAAGAAAGCCAGGAATGCCTAGTGAGATAGAGATGGGAAAAGTCTGGTGGCCTAGTGGAGATAGATTATTCAGGGATTCCTCTAAGGCTGTGAGAAGGAGAGCATTGTGATCAGGAATAAGATATGCCCTATTCACCTTTGCTGAGGTGTCATTTCCCCATGGAAGTCACCTCAGCCTTCCCCTCTTCTCACCACATTGTCCCACCACTTAGTGGCAAAGACAGGCTGTGAAACATAAACCAAAAGTATCTTTCCAGTCCCCTCAGAGTCTTGGCACACCAACAATGGGATCTTGGCCCAGATGCAATTTTTCTCGCTTGTAAAGCCACAACTAAGGCAATACAGTGTAAGAGGAATTGGATGGGGCTTATGATCCAATGGTCTAGGCTGTATCTTGGCTTTGCTGTTTTCTAGATGCACGACTTAGAGGAAAATTATGAATGTGTCTGGGTCTCTGTATGTCAATAAAATGGTTGTAATAAAGAGCACTTACAAAATGGAGTGAGTTGCTGAAGGGAAGGTTGTGCCTCACATGATGAGGGGCATGGAAGCAGGCACTATGTTGCCTGGAGGGGTGATGGGGCTGGGATGTTCTACAGCTGCCATTTGTGTGGTGCTGAATGAGTTATCTTCTCTGAACCTCAGTTCTATCACCTTTTCACCCACCTTCGTGGTCCTTGGGATACATGAGATAATGTGGGTCCAGTGACTAATGTAGGGCCTGCCTTGTCCATGGTGGTCGCAATGCCAACTAAGGTAATGTGACTTTAGAAGTTCATGGCAGCCCCACCTCACTTAGAAGACTGTTATGCTGTTCAACAGTCACTAACAGGACACCGAAGTGACATACAATCACCTCCCCAGTCAGAGAACTGGGTTGTGTTGTGTCTATCTATGCAGTGAGCTGTGAGACCATACTCACTTCATCCTGACAGGTTTGGCCCTAACCTTACACATATGACCATCTACACCACATGTGTTCCTCGTGCTGGTCCTTGGGAAGGACTGGGTAGAGTTTCAAAAATATAGAAAGGGATGATGCACTGGAAATGAAAGCTTTTCCAACTGAAAAGGCAGGGGCTGAGAGAAGTGGGAGGTTGGTCTAGTATAGTAGTCGGCAAACTCATTAGTCAACAGAGCCAAATATCAAGAGTACAATGATTGAAATTTCTTTTGAGAGCCAAAATTTTTAAACTTCAACTTCTTCTAATGCCACTTCTTCAAAATAGACTCACCCAGGCCATGGTATTTTGTGGAAGAGCCACACTCAAGGGGCCAAAGATCCGCATGTGGCTCACGAGCCGCAGTTTGCTGACCATTGGTCTAGTAGGAGACAGTGTGTCTGGGCACAGAAGGGTTAGTGTAGAGCAACCATGATGTGGTAGTGAGATGGCAGGACGTGACATATAGTGTTGGTTCTACTTCTTAACCAAAAATCCAAGGTCATGGAACTTGGGACACCTCTTAAACTTCAAATAAACCTTTTCTGGACAAATACAAAGAAGCCCATTTCATACAGTGGTTCTTGATAAATAAACCTGGAGAGATTGGGCTGAAATGATGGGACGGTACAAGCAAACCAGGGATGATTACCCAAACACTGGGAATAACAGCAGCCACTCCAAGTCCTTCACAGGAGCTGGGCTCTGTGTTCACACACTTAACAGCAATCCCAGGAAGTGGGCCTCACTTATCCTCTTCTAGCGATGAGATTCCAAGAAGTATACCCATCTTACCCAGGATCACACAGCTGGATTCAAGTCCAGGTTGGTTTGATCCCAAATCCCCGCTATCACTGGATTACTCTGATTCTTACAGGGGCATTTGGATTTCTTCCATATATTTTTTTAGAGCACTATTTGAAGCAGCTATAACAACCAAATGGTAGAAGATCTTGGACTTGACCTAGGAAGGCAGTACTAGTAATTTTCACAATATTAAGTGTTTACAGTTAAGGATGAGGGAGATCAAACCTGAGTTCTTATTCCAGGACAGTGATTCCACACACTGGAATCACCAGGCTGCACTGCAATCAATCAAATCAGAAATCTGGGGCTGGGATCCAGGCAACAGGAATGCTGTAGGTGCTGGATGAAACCATTGCCCTAGAGAGATGGTCTCAGCATCCACTGAAAGTATCAGAACAGTGCATGTGAACAGTGTTCCAGGTGGAACTTAAGCAGTCAGAGATGATGTGATTCTCATCTTAGGAGACCCTCATACTGTTTTAGCAACCGAGTCCTGGTTGGCTCTTCAATTTTTTAAAAAGAAACAACTACAAGTGAAACCTAAGAAGTAATATTAAGAAAAAAAAGTCTTAAACAAATTAGCTAAAAGATAATTTTTGTTAAATAATGCACACTCATGAAACAGCAATGAAATGGTATTAAAATGTCTGTGATTATTCCTCAGCATTCGTCTGATAACTAAGCGGGGTGAAGCAGTAGTTGCATTTAAAAAATGACAAGAAAATAGCTATTCATTTAGTTGACAGAGAAGTTCATCTCCTTCTAAGATCATTAGCTCCCCTGCTTATCACCAAGGCGAGCGCCAACACGGATCTTTATGCTGAGATGGTGTCCACAGTTCCTGGAGCAAACCTCGACGTCCTTCCAGGAGGAGTCTTGGGCCAGACTGTGGCCAGCTCCCCCAACCCTAGCTCAATGAGGCCCAAGGTTGCAGATTGCTGTGTGGTGACTGCTAAGTTTGGGTATGATAAGGGATGCTGGATGAGACTAGGCTGGGGAGAGGGAGGAAGGAAAGACTGGGCCTGGAGACAGGTCCCACACTATTCTGACTTGGTTTTCTTAGGGCAGCACCCATTGAAGACCAGTGACAACAGGGTTCCTGCCAGCAGTTTGTCTGTCTTTCTGATCATCCCTGTTTTCTTTACACAGGGAAGGTACATGGACTGGGGAAATGACAAAAGAATCAAGCAAGGCAACTGACAGAAGAGTGATGTCCCTCACCTTCTGCCTATTGCACCATATCCCATAAAAAATAAACACAGTTTTACTATTTGTATATTGCTAGTGCTATGGCTTTCTAGTGCTCTGTACTGCCACTTGTCCACCAGAACCCATCCAGACACAGCCTCAGGGTAAGGATCTTTGGATCTTCCACTTGGAAGGGTTAGCAGTGCCCAGCGGTATCCTGTTCTACAACGTGTTGTGAAAATAAAAGGTAAAAACAAAACAAATCGATGAGTAGAAAACTTCAGGGTGTTATGGAGTTGTTTGGCAATAATTTATACTACACAGCGTCACACAGGGGTTTCTCCCCTGCTAGCCCTGCTCGGTCTGCGTGGGCACAGCACTGGCCCCAAGTTCTTCTCCTTCATGCATGGAAGAAGCTCATAGGTGATTGTTCTTGGAGAGGTAGGCAATGAGGGCCACGGCCACACCCACGTAGATGCCAGTTCCGATGGTGATGGAGAGCACAGCCAGGAACAGGGCCCGCCGAGAGCTGGTGCTGGCCTGGTGGAAGTCCCCCTTGGCCACAGCTTTATTAGTCTGCAGAGTTGAAAAGAAAGGAGGGGGAAGAAAAAGGAAGTCAAGAGGAGCAAGTCAGGACAGATGAAGAGTGTGTGTGGTTCACTTCTGGCTCCCTTCCAACCTTGAACCTGACTGGTTCCAGAGAGCGAGGACTGCTGAGGGGAACTATGCCTGCTCCAAGCTGGTGACAGCAGTTCTCTCTAAATGGCAAGAAAGGAATGGGGGACTGCTTCTCCACTGCAAGACTCTGAAAGTGAAACAAATAAAATAAAAAAGAAAAGGGCCTCTAGCAAACACCTCTGGTCAGCAGTAACCCAGCTGAGCACCATAAATGTGGGGCCTTGGGTCTCGGGCAACAGTACCCCAGGGATGAATAGCCACACCTCCAGTGCCCTATCCAATAATGCAAAGTCCTTTCATCTGAGTAACACAAAATTTTCTAAAATATGTTCACACTTACTTTATTTACTTTACAGCATAGGAGGAGTGTGGAGAAGGGTATTATGGTTCTCATTTTCCAAAAAAGATACTGTGGCATGAGATTATTAAATTGACCGCAGGATACCAGACACTCTACTCCTCAGCTGGTGGCCCTGGAGTCAGGCTTCCCTTACCGTCTCCCTTCCTTATACAGCTAGACTTGTTACAATTCATCCTTCAATACAGTGGTTTGAAGTAAGAGCAATATCTAGGTATCTGGTTGCTCAGTTACATAACATGGCATTAGTTTAATTAGATTCATTTCTTAGGATCATGAGGTGGCAGGAACATGGTTATGGATGTTGAATCTGATTTGGTATTTTTTGGTAGAGCCATGTATACCCTCTTACTCCCTTCCTTTCTGAAGGAAGGTTTCTCGCTGGGTCTCATTTCCATGTGTCACCAGTGGTATTTCTGCATTGCATAGGCAGGTATAGGAGTCAGGATATTTTTTGCTCAAATTGAAAACACCAAGGCCTTTGCAATGGATCACAAAGGGCGAAACTCCAAGAGGACTCACAAAATGAATTCCGTTCTCTATGGTCCAGACTCCATCTGATGAAATCTGCATCCCTGTATCAGATTGAGAAGGGACTTCATGTTTGCTTCATGGCTGCTCTTTCTTTCCCCTAATTTCTGGATCTCGAAGGCCAGTTTTTATGTCCTTCTTCCTCAATTTTTGGCTTGGAAGTGAGCTTGGGATCTAACCACCAATGACTTCTAATGAAGAAGGGCTAAGGAAATGCAAAATGAGAAGTCTCCTAGGGCAGTAGTAATTAAGTCTTAATTAGCTGAGTTTCACTTTCTAGCAGTACTCCTACCTTCCAAGGCCCTAGAACATAATTCACTGTCACTGCCCATCTTCAGCCCAGCACCCATCCTCTATTAGAATGTCATTTGCTGCTATCTCTACCATTAGTCCTGTCCTTGTCCCCATTCACCCACAGCTATGCTGCTGGAGCAGTACAAACAGAGAGGAAGGCAAGGTGGACACCACATTTCTTACCCCTGGACTCAGGCCCCTGCAGGGAATTCCTGGGTCTCAGAGGACTATCCCATGAAAGTTCACACATTTTAGTAGTGCCCCCCCCAGCCTTTCTGTTTCATTGATCTCCATGCCTCTTCTTATGCCAGTGCCAGGCTGTTTTGATTACAATGCCATTGAAGAATAATTTGATATTGGGTAGTGTGATATCTCCAACTTGGTTCTTTTTCAAGATTGCTGCAGCTATTCAGAATCTTTTTTGGTTCCATATACATTTTTGAGATATTTGTTTTAGATCTGTGAAATATGTCATTAGTATTTTAATAGGAATTGTGTTGAATCTATAGATTGTCTTGTGCAGTGTGGACATTTTAATGATGTTAATTCTTCCTATCCATGAACACGGTATATGCTTCCACTTATTTGTATCTTCTTCAATTTCTTTCTTCAATGTCCTGTAATTTCCTGAGTACAGGTTTTATTTATTTATTTTTTTAATCTCAGTTAAATTTATTGCTAGGTACTTTATATTTTTTTGTTGCAATAGTAAATGGGATTGTTTCCTTAGATCTTCTTTTTTTAAAAAAATATTTTATTGATTTTTTACAGAGAGCAAGGGAGAGAGATAGTCAGAAACATCAATGAGAGAGAGACATCGATCAGCTGCCTCCTGCACGCCCCGCACTGGAGATGTGCCTGCAACCAAGGTACATGCTCTTGACTGGAATCGAACCTGGGACCTTTCAGTCTGAAGGCTGATGCTCTATCCACTGAGCCAAACCGGTTTCGGCTAGATCTTCTTTCTGATAGTTCATTATTAGTATATAAAAATACAACTGATTTCTGATTATTCATTTTATATTCTCCTATTTGGCATAATTCATTTATTAGAGCTACCTCTATTTACCTGGTTGCAAAGATACTTATAAAACCCAATTTTTAAATTCAAGAGTAAAAGTAAAACATTAGTGCTAAAGCCTATGAAAACAACAGACTTCCTGGACTAATGTATTATTTAAACCAAGGAAATGAAAATCGTATAAACAGCGCACACAAGCACACAACAAGTACACACGTTCTCTGTCTAAAATCTCTATCACCAGAACCATGATGCATTTTCCATCAGCATTTGCTGAAGAGGCAAGACTTCTCTATCCCCTGTCTATCCCTGCTCACCATGCCTCATTCCACAGTGGCAGACATCAAGGTTGGCAAGCTGGGAGGAGGACAGGAGAGGAGGGACCATATCCCTGCTTCCAAGTGCAGGCATGCCATTGGCAACTACATTTTAAAAGAACAGCACTATATAGCAACCCTCAGAATGGCTCAAATGGAAAAGTGACCCAGTATAAAATGTCAGCAACAATATGAAAAAACTAAAATTGTCATCTGTTCCTGGTAAGAGTGTACATTTGTATCACTACTTGGGGAAACTTCAGTACTTCTTATAGTTGAACATATAGCTACATTAAACAACTATTCTCTTCCTGGTAAATACTCTACCAAAATTATCCCTATGTTCACCAAAAGACATCAACAAGGGTGTTCACAGCAATATTAATCATTGTAGCTCCCAGATGGAAAATCAGGCAAATGTCCAACAACAGTAAAAAGTATAAATAATAATGGTACCCCAACATGGTAATGAAATAAATCTCAGGAACATAATGTTGACCAGAAGAAGTCTAACACATGATGCTATTCATACAAAGTACAACATAGGCCAAAATAATCTATGGTATTTGTTGGCAAAGAAGTCAGGCTATTGCATAGCTATGGGGAAGGTCAATAATTGGAAGAAAGCACAGTTTAAAAAATATTATTTTGCACCCCAATTTTAGAAATGATTCTAGCAAAAATTAAATGAACAGATAAGAAGCATCAATAAAGAATACAGAAACACATTTTATGAAACTATAGAAGAAAAGGAATGAGATGCTAATCCTATCTAATAAAAGAGTAATATGTAAATTAACCACCACTCTGCTACACCCACAAGCCATGCCCACCAGCCGATCAGGAGCAATTATGCAAATTAACCCAACCAAGATGGCTACAGCCACAGAGTGAGCAGGAGGCTTAGGTTTCCCTGGTAATCGAGGAAGCCAAGCTTTTCTCATACCCTGGCCAGCCTAGGCCTCCACTCAAGGCTACAAAGTTTCAATTATAAAAGATAAATAAATCCTAACAAAAATGGGAGCCCTGACCAGGATGGCTCAGTGGATAGAGTGTTGGCCTACAGACTGAAGGGTCCTGGGTCCGATTCCGGTCAAGGGCATGTACCTTGATTGCGGGCAGATTCCCAGTGGGGGGTTGTGGGAGGCAGCCGATCGATGGTTCTCTCTCACTGATGTTTCTAACTCTCTCTCTCTCCCTTTCCCTTCTTCTCTGTAAGAAATCAATAAAATATATTAAAAAAAATAGCAGCATCCATGAAGCAAGCAGGAGGCTTGGCTCTCTGCTCAAGGCTACAAAGTTTCAATTATAGAAGATAAATGAATCCCAGATACCAGGGCCTCCACTTGGGTTGCTGGGGGGCATGGCCACCACAGGCCCCTCACCTAGAGTGCCCCACACCCCAAGGGAACCCCCACCCTGATCCGGGACATCCTTCAGGGCAAACCAGCTGGCCCCCACCCATGCCCAGGCCTCTATCCTATCTAATAAAAAAGTAATATGCAAATTGACCATCACTCCAACACACAAGATGGCTGCCCCCATGTGGACAAAAGATGGCCACCACAAGATGACCAGCAGGGGAGGGCAGTTGGGAGGGATCAGGCCTACAAGGGAGGGCAGTTGGGGGCGATCAAGCCTGCAGGGGTGGGTAGTTAGCGATGACCAGGCTGCCAAAGGAGGGAAGTTGAGGGCCACCAGGACTGCAGGGAAAGGCAGTTGGGGGGGACCAAGGCCTGAAGGGGAGGGCAGTTGGGGTGACCAGGCCTGCAAGGGAGGGCAGTTAGGTGTGATCAAGTCCGCAGGGGAGGGCAATTAGGGGCAAACAGGCTGGCAGGGGAGCAGTGAAGCATCAATTAAGCTAGCAGGGGAGCAGTTAGGCACCCATCAGGCTGGCAGGGGAGTTGTTAGGGGGTGATCAGGCTGTCAGGCAGAAGCAGTTAGGGGCAATCAAGAAGGCAGGCAAGTGAGCAGTTGGGAGCCAGCAGTTCTGGATTATGAGAGGGATGTCCAACTGCCAGTTTAGGCCCAATCCTACTGGGAACAGGCCTAAACAAGCAGTCAGACATCTCTTGAGGGGTCCCAGATTGAAGAGGTTCAGGCTGGGCTGAGGGACACCCTCTCCCCTGTGCACGAATTTCATGCACTGGGCTTCTAATTTCCTTATAAACAGATGTAAATGAGATTCATCAAGATGTGCCCCAGCCTTTCTTCTTCAGGCTGCTCTGTTAAGGTCCTTGTATTTGCAATAGCATTTTCATTACTCATCATTTGAATCCCAGACTCATCTATATCTTCATAGGAGCATGGTCTACTCCCTGCTGAGAGATAGGCCTCTGGGGGTTCTTGAGGCTTCCATCTCAGAGCACAGCACCTGTGCACTCATACTTGCCTCTCTCTCTTCATACTGGGCCCTTCACCCAGCAGGGGTGGTATGTTTCATGTGCCTATAGGGGCTCAGTGCATGTTCACTCAATGAATAAACCAGAGGACTACCCAGTGGCAACTGGCCTTTTCTCTCACCATTCTGAGCACAATATGCTCTAGTCAGAAACACTGCCACTCCAAATAGGAATCCCTTGGATGCATCTTCACGGCTGATAATCACGGCCTTATACAGAATCTAAAAGCTGATAAAAATGATAGAATCAGGAGCATCTAAAAAGAAAATATTTATAGGCCTCAGCATCCATGGCACCATGCTATGGGTGCTGAAGCCTGTTTGGTTCTGCTAAGTGCCTGGAAGGACTTGGAAATCTAAGTGTGGGCATGAGGAAATGCTCTGCACGATAGGAGGGGTACTTGCTGCTTCTCAGGAAATACAGGAGGTGAGAAAGACCAAAACGACCGAGGCTGGAGAGAGCCTTCCGAGGTGAGTGCTGTGGAGGAGCTTTCTGTGATTGGTGGAGATGTTTCATGTCTGTGCTGTCCAGCATGGTGGCCACTAGCTACCTATGGTTATTAATCACAAGTGCAACAGGGTTATGAGAAAACATGGCAGAAGACTCCACAGGGAAGAGACGTGAGGGAGAAGGACCCCAGTGCTGGAGTGAACCAAAAAAGAAGGCAAAATGCCTAAAACTGAGATTCAAGGAGTCTACCAGGCTGTGACTGCATGTGGGGCACCACCAAGGCCCCTGGGAAACGGGCTCACACACGCCTTCCTTGTGTGGATCATGTGTGAGCTTATTTTACTGCCCACCCAATTTGGTTCAGTGTCTGGTTGAGACAGTGAAAGAGCTGATAGAGGAAGGAAACAGGTGACCCACGACAAGGGAAAACCCCTTGAATTTGCAGATAACTTGGGGAGGCCTTTGGACATCTGCATGGCCTGGTATGAGCTTACCTGTATTTGGGGTGCACACAGGGTTCCTTTACATTTGGAATTGGGAGACACACTGACCCTGGCCTTCGGTGATCCCGAGGCAAGGACTTGTAAACGGAACTCCCTCCCCTCATATGTGACCATCCCCACTTCTCAAGTCAACCCAGAGCTGCTCTGCGGGGCCTGGGCTCCGTCTCTCTCAGGTGGACCAGGAACCTTGGGCAAACATTTCTCTTAGCTCTGGATTCAGTTTCCTATAGGATTTGGCCAAAGTCTTCATTTATGTGTGAGTTTGGAAAACACCCACTATTTTTTTAAAATATATTTTACGGATTTTTTTACAGAAAGAAAGGGAGAGGGATAGAGAGTTAGAAACATCAATGAGAGAGAAACATTAATCAGCTGCCTCCTGCACACGCCCTACTGGGGATGTGCCTGCAACCAAGGTACATGCCCTTGACGGGAATCAAACCTGGAACCCTCCAGTCTGCAGGCTGACACTATATCCCCTGAGCCAAACCGGTTAAGGCAACACTACTATTTAAAAAAAATTTTTTTTTTAATGGATTTCAGAGGAAGGGAGAGGGAGAGAGATATAGAAACATCCATGTTGAGAATCATTGATTGGTTGCTTCCTGCACGCCCCCTACTGGAGATCGAGCTCCCAACCTGGGTATGTGCCCTTGACCAGAATCAAATCTGGTACCCTTCAGTCTGCAGGTAAATGCTTTATCCACTAAACCAAACTGGCAAGGGCAGAAAACACCTGCTATTGATTGAGGTTTTGGAAAAATGATTTTCCTTGGAATATGTTCTTGCTGTTTTGTTTTTCTTGCACACTTATTTTAGGGGTAAGGTCGGATGTTTCCAGGTTCCATTAAATACAGATATATGCAGTATTCTCTCTGCTTCTGTTGAGGACTGGGTCCAGGCACAGCTGGGAGGGTCTTAACAGGCAAGCCCATGCCGGAGCCCAGCCTCTGAGATGTGTGATGGGCTCCCCAAGACACTCGCTGCTCCTGCAACCATCTCTTCAGAAATGTATAGCTCACTGGGGACTTGGGGGCTTATTTCCCTCCAGTACCAGTCTCTGGCTGACTGGTTTACATTTCTCTGCATTATCGCAATGTTTGTTTCTAGTATTTATTACTGCCTAACATTCACTATGCATTCACCAGGCACTTGGAGCTGTACTTGAAAAATAGCCAGACTCAGTGTAATATTCTATGTAACAAGATAATGTAGACATCCTATACCTCAAGGATAAAAAACCTCTCAGATACAGGTGGTTTCACACATAAGCCTCACCACACACGTTTCTTTCCTTACATGAGTTTAATTCCAGGTGTATTTACATGCACCCTCCCACCCCCACTGTTCTTTTGAAGCAATTCTTCTATTTTAAGTCATTAAAAATATATCTGTTGTTAGTTAGGTCTGAAGGGCAGAAAGGGTATCAGTTACAAAACAAATATGCCAACTGTGTCTGGGTAACTGGTTTACCTGGGTTTGAGTGCCGGCCTCCACAGAGCCACCCCTTCTGTCCTTGGTTTGGATCGCTGCTCTCAGAGGGAGGGACTTCCCACAGAGATGTCTGTAGTTCCTTTCATCAAAGTCACTTCTTCTGTGGATCTTATTTTATAGCAGTGGTTCTCAACCTTTCTACTGCCGCGATCCTTTCATACAGTTTCTCATGCTGTGGTGAACCTCAACTATAAAATTATTTTCGTTGCTACTTCATAACTGTAATTTTGCTACTGTTAATGAATTGTAATGCAAATATCCGTGTTTTCCCGTTAGCAGGGTCATGACCCACAGGTTGAGAACCGCTGCTGTAGAGCCTAAGACCATCTGAAAATACAGATATTTACATCATGATTCATTAACAGTAGCAAAATTACAGTTATGAAGTAGCAACGAAAATAATTTTATGGTTGGGGTTCACCACAGCATGAGGAACTGTATTAAAGGGTTGCGGCATTAGAAAGGTTGAGAACCACTGTTTTACAGGGACCACAACATCATAAACATAACAACATAAATATAAATGGAACAACAGTTTACTGTGCCTGGCCCACGCAGGACACCTGAGTTGCTGTTATCTATCTCCATGTGAGATCAGAGAAACCCAAAGCCTTTAAGCCACTCAGCTCATGAGTGGCCTTCCCAGTGGGCCCAAAGCATTTTCAAGCCCTTGTACTCTCTCACGTGCTAAGCTCTGGTCTCAACCAGAGAAAAGCCCGCCTTGGTTCCCCACACAGGTTTTCTCTGCTGTGAGAGGAGGGCTGGGAGCCTGGGACTCCTCCAGCAATGACCCAGGAAACTTAAGAAGCCATCCAAGCAAAATGGGAATCCCTGGAGGAGCGTAAAGGGATGCCTTCCACTCAGCCCGCTCCCTGGTGACCTCTCACTGCCACTTCCCCCATTTAGGCTGGTGGTTAAGACTCAGCCTGCCATCTACATCCTCAAATAGGCTCTCTCAAATCTCCTACCCAGTGCTGCCCCATTACACTCCCATTCTCTTCTGGGTGTCACTGGCACTCAGGTTGGTAAGGAGTAACAATGATAATAAGGACTTTTACTATTAAATCTGAATTATAGACAAAATCAGAGGGACTAAAAGTTGTTAACTTCATTTCTTAAATATGAATAGCTGTAACTGATCAGAAATTTGTATACTGGCTTTCCTGTGTCCTTCATATTTTTTTAAACATTTGTTTGCATAAATATACACACATAATAAGTATAAGACTCAGAGAAAGTGTACAATTTAAAAATTAATAATACACAGCTTGGTGTATTACAATGTGCACACAGCCATGTAACTATCATTTGGAACAAGAACAGAACAGTATGGCCACTTGAAAGCCTTTCACTGCCCCTTCGCTGTCACTCTTCTCCAGCAATAAACATTGTCCTGACTTAGCCTGGATTAGGATTTTGAGCTATAGCAGGCACACAGGTGTGCTGCAAGATTCTTTAGAATTTGCAATACCTGATTATTTAGTTGAGGGCACCTACTTCTTTTCCCTTAGGTTGTCAAATTAAAAAATGACAACAGCTAACAAAACAATAGCTGTCCAGTAAATGAATCAAATTATACCCATTTTTTGGTCAGATAGGCAAAATATATTTTTGGCGAGCCACAGAATTTTAGTAATTAGTTTATGTGTGCCATGAGGTAAAAAAGGTTAAAAATAGCTGGCCTAGATTGTGTGGCCTTCTTTGGAATTTCCTATAACAGGTCTTATTTTATAAAAACTGGCTTCCACCCTAGCTGGTTTGGCTCAATGGACAGAGTGTTGGCCTGCGGACTGAAGGGTCCCAGGTTCGATTTCGGCTAAGGGCACATGCCTGGGTTGCAGACTTGATCTTGAGCAGGGGGCGTGCAGGAGGCAGCCAAGCAATGATTCTCTCTCATCATTAATGTTTCTATCTCACTCTCCCTCTTCCTTACTCTCTAAAATCAATAAAAAAATATAAATAAATAAATAAAAAATAAAACTGGCTTCCTTCATTCTGTGAGATTCATCCCTGTTGCATGTAATTACAACATCATTTATTCTCTAGTGTCCTGCTGCATAAATATACTATGATTTATTTGTCCACTCTCCTGTGCAAAGGCATCTGGGTAGTTTCTAGTTTTTGGCTATTATGAAAAGGGCTGCTCTGAACATAAACATTGTAGCACATTTTTATGATCATCTATATTTATATAGCTAAGAATAGAACTACTAGTAATAGGGTATGTATATATTCAGTTCATAAAGTAGTTTTTATAACCATAGTAACCAATGAATGCAGGGTTTTATAAAATACATGATACAAAAGTTTCTAAACTAAACCATCAACAGCGGTGTCACAAATATTCTGTACCTCTGAGGCCTTTTCTGAAAGACATGTGATGAACTTTTTCGTGGATCTGTTATTTATTCAATTCTTAAAAGGTTATACTTTTTATTTCTTAATTTATCAACTCATCAAATATTTATCACTGACCCACCTATCGTGGTCCTTTCTTACAAAACTTCCTGCCCCTGCTCCCACCTCCCATTTGTCACCTATTCCCTTCCCTCACCTCCTAATGCATTTAGTTAACTCTTTTTTTTTACTTTTTTATTTTATTGTGTTACATGTATACATATCTCCCCATTGCCCCCCCCCCACTCCCAGGCATACCCCAATTCCCCAGTGTCTATGTGCATTGATTATGCTTATATGCATGGATACAAGTCCTTTGATTGATCTCTTATCTACCCCACCTCTCCTTAATCTTCCTGCTATAATTTAGTTAACTCTTTATCTGACCAAGCCAAGCACACTGGTGTTGCTTCTTCTCTTCTAGCCTTGATTACTATAGTTTCTCATATATTATGAAATTATTCATTTTCTTTACCACACTCACCAATAGCCTTTCCATATATATTTTTCATTATATGATCAAATGTGTCAGATAACCTATCCATTTTTTTCCTTCTTAGTTTCCTAGAGACTACACTCCCAGAATCTGCTCTCTTTCTGCTTCAATTTAATAGGATTGCCCTTTGATGCCATCCCTTTAATTGTATTTTGAGATTTCCTTTTGCTTTTCCTCCTCTAAGATAAATTTTTTAAATTAATTTTTTATACATATCTCCCCAATTGCTCCCCCTCCCTCCCAGGCATACCCCAACCCCCCAGTGTCTATGTTCATTGGTTATGATTATATGCATAGATACAAGTCCTTTGATTGATCTCTTATCTACCTCACCTAACTTTAATCTTCCTGCTGTAATTTCACAGTCTGTTTGAAGCTTTACTGTCTCTGTATCTATCCTTTTGTTCATCAGTTTATAATGTTCTTTATTATCCCCCAATGAGTGCAATCATGTGATGCTTCTCCTTCATTGACTGGCTTATTTCGCTAAGCATAAGGCTCTCCAGTTCCAACCAGGTTGCTGCAAATGGTAAGAATTCCTTCTTTTTAATGGCAGCATAGAATTCTATTGTGTAGATGTACCACAGTTTTCTGATCCACTCATCTGCTGACAGGCACCTAGGCTGTTTCCAAATTGTGGCTATTGTAAATTGTGCTGCTGTGAACATAGGGGTGCATAAATCCTTTCTGATTGGTGTTTGTAATTTCTTAGAATAAATTCCTAAGAGTGGTATTACAGGGTCAAATGGGAGATCCATTTTTAGTTTTTTGAGGAAACTCCATACTGTTCTCCACAGTGGCTGCACCAGTCTGCATTCCCACCAACAGTGCACAAGGGTTCCTTTTTCTCCGCATCCTCGCCAACACTTGTCGTTTGTTGATTTGTTGATGATTGCCATTCTGACAGGTGTAAGATGGTATCGCATTGTCGTTTTGATTTGCATCTCTCGGATGATTAATGACTTTGATCATGTTTTCATGTGTCTCTTGGCTTTCCTTCTGTCGTCTTTAGAAAAGGTTCTATTTAGGTCCGTTGCCCATTTTTTTTATTGGATCCTTCATCTTCCTTTTATTAAGTTGTATAAGTTGGTTGTAGATTTTGGAGATTAAACCTTTATCAGTGATAGCATTTGCAAATATGTTCTCCCATGCATTGATCTTTCTTGTTGTTTTCTTGATGGTTTCTTTTGCTGTGCAAAAGCTTTTTATTTTGATGTAGTCCCATTTGTTTGTTTTTTCTTTAGCTTCATTGACTTTGGAGCAGTATCAGTGAAGAAGTTCTTTCGGCATATATCTGAGATTGTGGATTCCTCTAGTATTTTTATGGTTTCCCTTCTAATGTTTAAGTCCTGTATCCATTTTGAGTTTATTTTTGTATTTGGTGTAAGTTGGTGGTCCAGTTTCAATTTTTTGCATGTATCTGTCCAATTTTCCCAACACCATTTATTGAAGAGGCTATCTTGGTTCCATTGAATGTTCATGCCTCCTTTGTCAAATATTAATTGAGCATAGTGGTTTGGGTGGATATCTGGGTTCTCTATTCTATTCCATTGATCTGTATGTCTCTTCTTGTGCCAGTACCAGGCTGTTTTGAGAACAGTTGCTTTGTAGTATAGCTTGAAGTCTGGTATTGAGATCCCACCTACTTTATTCTTTTTTCTCAGAATTGCTGTAGCTATCCATGGTCTTTTTTTGTTCCAGATGAATCTATGAAGAATTCTTGGTAGGTCTGTGAAATATGTCGTTGGTATTTTAATGGGTAGTGCGTTGAATCTGTAGATTGCTTTGGGTAGTATGGACATTTTAATGATGTTGATTCTCCCAATCCATGAGCATGGTATGCTCTTCCATCTGTTAACATCTTCCTCTATCTCTTTTTTCAGTGTCCTGTAGTTTTCTGCATAAAGGTCTTTTACCTCTTTAGTTAGGTTTATTCCTAGGTATCTTAATTTTTTTGGTGCGATGGTAAATGGGATTGCTTTTTTAGTTTCTCTTTCTATAATTTCATTGTTAGTATATAGAAATGCCACAGACTTCTTAGCATTAATTTTGTATCCTGCTACATTGCCAAATTCATTAATTAAGTCAATTAGTTTTGGAATGGAATCCTTTGGGTTTTTTATGTACAATATCATGTCATCTGCAAATAAGGACAGCTTTACTTCTTCTTTTCCAATTTGGATGCCTTTTATTTCTTCTTGTTGTCTAATTGCAATGGCTAATACTTCCAGTACTATGTCGAACAGGAGAGGTGAGAGTGGGCATCCCTGTCTTGTTCCTGTTCTTAGGGGAAATGGTTTTAGTTTTTGCCCATTGAGTATGATGTTAGCTGTGGGTTTATCATATATGGCTTTTATGATGTTGAGGTATGATCCTTCTATTCCCACTTTGCTGAGAGTTTTTATCAAGAAAGGATGTTGGATTTTGTCAAATGCTTTTTCTGCATCAATTGATATGACTATGTGATTTTTATCTCTCAATTTGTTTATGTGATGTATCACATTTATTGATTTGCGGATATTGAACCATCCCTGCATTCCTGGGATGAATCCTGCTTGGTCATGGTGTATGATCTTTCTGATGTACTGCTGGATCCGGTTTGCTAGAATTTTGTTGAGGATTTTGGCATCTATGTTCATGAGAGATATTGGCCTATAATTCTCTTTCATTGTGTTGTCTTTATCTGGTTTTGGTATTAGGGTGATGCTGGCTTCATAGAAGGT
>JAAGEH010000006.1:10140823-10198805 GCA_011751065.1 Lasiurus cinereus
CCCCCCCCCACTCCCAGGCATACCCCAATTCCCCAGTGTCTATGTGCATTGATTATGCTTATATGCATGGATACAAGTCCTTTGATTGATCTCTTATCTACCCCACCTCTCCTTAATCTTCCTGCTATAATTTAGTTAACTCTTTATCTGACCAAGCCAAGCACACTGGTGTTGCTTCTTCTCTTCTAGCCTTGATTACTATAGTTTCTCATATATTATGAAATTATTCATTTTCTTTACCACACTCACCAATAGCCTTTCCATATATATTTTTCATTATATGATCAAATGTGTCAGATAACCTATCCATTTTTTTTCTTCTTAGTTTCCTAGAGACTACACTCCCAGAATCTGCTCTCTTTCTGCTTCAATTTAATAGGATTGCCCTTTGATGCCATCCCTTTAATTGTATTTTGAGATTTCCTTTTGCTTTTCCTCCTCTAAGATAAATTTTTTAAATTAATTTTTTATACATATCTCCCCATTGCTCCCCCTCCCTCCCAGGCATACCCCAACCCCCCAGTGTCTATGTTCATTGGTTATGATTATATGCATAGATACAAGTCCTTTGATTGATCTCTTATCTACCTCACCTAACTTTAATCTTCCTGCTGTAATTTCACAGTCTGTTTGAAGCTTTACTGTCTCTGTATCTATCCTTTTGTTCATCAGTTTATAATGTTCTTTATTATCCCCCAATGAGTGCGATCATGTGATGCTTCTCCTTCATTGACTGGCTTATTTCACTAAGCATAAGGCTCTCCAGTTCCAACCAGGTTGCTGCAAATGGTAAGAATTCCTTCTTTTTAATGGCAGCATAGAATTCCATTGTGTAGATGTACCACAGTTTTCTGATCCACTCATCTGCTGACGGGCACCTAGGCTGTTTCCAAATTGTGGCTATTGTAAATTGTGCGGCTATGAACATAGGGGTGCATAAATCCTTTCTGATTGGTGTTTGTAATTTCTTAGGATAAATTCCTAAGAGTGGGATTACAGGGTCAAATGGGAGATCCATTTTTAGTTTTTTGAGGAAACTCCATACTGTTCTCCACAGTGGCTGCACCAGTCTGCATTCCCACCAACAGTGCACAAGGGTTCCTTTTTCTCCGCATCCTCGCCAACACTTGTCCTTTGTTGATTTGTTGATGATTGCCATTCTGACAGGTGTAAGATGGTATCGCATTGTCGTTTTGATTTGCATCTCTCGGATGATTAATGACTTTGAACATGTTTTCATGTGTCTCTTGGCTTTCCTTCTGTCGTCTTTTGAAAAGGTTCTATTTAGGTCCATTGCCCATTTTTTTATTGGATCCTTCATCTTCCTTTTATTAAGTTGTATAAGTTGGTTGTAGATTTTGGAGATTAAACCTTTATCAGTGATAGCATTTGCAAATATGTTCTCCCATGCATTGATCTTTCTTGTTGTTTTGTTGATGGTTTCTTTTGCTGTGCAAAAGCTTTTTATTTTGATGTAGTCCCATTTGTTTATTTTTTCTTTAGCTTCCATTGCCTTTGGAGCAGTATCAGTGAAGAAGTTCTTTCGGCATATATCTGAGATTGTGCTGCCTGTGGATTCCTCTAGTATTTTTATGGTTTCCCTTCTAATGTTTAAGTCCTGTATCCATTTTGAGTTTATTTTTGTATTTGGTGTAAGATGGTGGTCCAGTTTCAATTTTTTGCATGTATCTGTCCAATTTTCCCAACACCATTTATTAAAGAGGCTATCTTGGTTCCATTGAATGTTCATGCCTCCTTTGTCAAATATTAATTGAGCATAGTGGTTTGGGTGGATATCTGGGTTCTCTATTCTATTCCATTGATCTGTATGTCTCTTCTTGTGCCAGTACCAGGCTGTTTTGAGAACAGTTGCTTTGTAGTATAGCTTGAAGTCTGGTATTGAGATCCCACCTACTTTATTCTTTTTTCTCAGAATTGCTGTAGCTATCCATGGTCTTTTTTTGTTCCAGATGAATCTATGAAGAATTCTTGGTAGGTCTGTGAAATATGTCGTTGGTATTTTAATGGGTAGTGCGTTGAATCTGTAGATTGCTTTGGGTAGTATGGACATTTTAATGATGTTGATTCTCCCAATCCATGAGCATGGTATGCTCTTCCATCTGTTAACATCTTCCTCTATCTCTTTTTTCAGTGTCCTGTAGTTTTCTGCATAAAGGTCTTTTACCTCTTTAGTTAGGTTTATTCCTAGGTATCTTAATTATTTTGGTGCGATGGTAAATAGGGTTGCTTTTTTAGTTTCTCTTTCTATAATTTCACTGTTAGTGTATAGAAATGCCACAGACTTCTTAGCATTAATTTTGTATCCTGCTACATTGCCAAATTCATTAATTAAGTCAATTAGTTTTGGAATGGAATCCTTTGGGTTCTTTATGTACAATATCATGTCATCTGCAAATAAGGACAGCTTTACTTCTTCTTTTCCAATTTGGATGCCTTTTATTTCTTCTTGTTGTCTAATTGCAATGGCTAATACTTCCAGTACTATGTCGAACAGGAGAGGTGAGAGTGGGCATCCTTGTCTTGTTCCTGTTCTTAGGGGAAATGGTTTTAGTTTTTGCCCATTGAGTATGATGTTAGCTGTGGGTTTATCATATATGGCTTTTATGATGTTGAGGTATGATCCTTCTATTCCCACTTTGCTGAGAGTTTTTATCAAGAAAGGATGTTGGATTTTGTCAAATGCTTTTTCTGCATCAATTGATATGACTATGTGATTTTTATCTCTCAATTTGTTTATGTGATGTATCACATTTATTGATTTGCGGATATTGAACCATCCCTGCATTCCTGGGATGAATCCTGCTTGGTCATGGTGTATGATCTTTCTGATGTACTGCTGGATCCGGTTTGCTAGAATTTTGTTGAGGATTTTGGCATCTATGTTCATGAGAGATATTGGCCTATAATTCTCTTTCATTGTGTTGTCTTTATCTGGTTTTGGTATTAGGGTGATGCTGGCTTCATAGAAGGTGTTTGGTAGTATTCCTTCTTCTTGAATGTTTTTGAATAGTCTGAGGAGGATAGGTTTTAATTCTTCCTTGAATGTTTGATAAAACTCTCCTGTGTAGCCATCTGGACCCGGGCTTTTATTTGCTGGAAGCTTTTTGATTACTGCTTCAATTTCTTCCATAGTTATTGGACTATTGAGATGTTTGGCGTTCCATCCCCTCACCCTCAATCTGTGTGCATCTCTTTACCTAAGGTGGGTTTCTTGCAGACAGCAGATATATGGATCATGTTTTCTTATCCAATCGGTTACCCTATGTCTTTTGATTGGAGCATTTAATCTGTTTACATTTAAAGTTATTATTGATAAGAACTTATCTGTTGCCATTTTTAGTCCTTACCCCCGAGTTCCTTCTTCACTTCCTCTTTCTTTTTATTACAGCAGACCTTTTAACATTTCTTGCATTGCTGGTTTGGTGGTAATATATTCCCTTAGTCCTTTTTTGTCTGTGAAGCTTTTGATTTCACCTTCAATTTTGATTGAGAGTCTTGCAGGGTACAGTATTCTTGGATTCAGACCCTTCCTTTGCATGACTTTGTATATTTCATTCCATTCTCTTCTGGCCTGACGAGTTTCTGTTGAGAAGTCAGTAGCTAGTCTTATGGGGGTTCCTTTGTAGGTAACTTTCTGTTTCTCTCTGGCTGCTTTTAAGATTCTTACTTTGTCCTCAGTGTTTGCCAATTTAATTATAATGTGGCTCAGTGTCGGTTTGTTGGGGTTCATTTTGCTTGGGACTCTGTGGGCTTCTTGGATTTGTGTGGGTTTTTTCTTTTCTATAATGGGGAAATTTTCTGTCATTATTTCTTCAAACACGTTCTCTAATCCTTGTTCAGTTTCCACTCTTTCTGGGACCCCAATTATGCGGATGTTATTTTGTTTCATGTTATCCCAAAGTTCCCTTAGACTCTCCTCTTGCTTTTTAACTTTTTTTTCTAGAAGCTGCTGTACTTCGGTATTTTTTCCTACCGTGTCTTCTAGCTCACTGATGCGGTCCTCTGCTTCTTTTAGTCTACTTTTGATGCTTTCTATTGAGTTCTTTATAGCAGTGATGTCATTATTCATTTCTTCTTGTTTATTCTGCACCTCCTCTAGTTTCTTCTGCATTTCTTCTTCATGCTTCTTCACCTCCTCTAGGTTCTTCTGCATTTCTTCTTGTTGCTTCTTCATCTCCTCTTGAGTCTTCTTCATTTCCTCTTGGCTCTTACTCATATTGTCAAATTTGTCTTCCATTCTTTTCAACCACATTATGATAAATTCTCTGAACTCTTTCTCTGGTAGGCTTATTTGTGGTTCTATTTTGTTTACTTCCTTTTCTGGTGAAACCTGCCTTTCTGTCTTTTGCGGGCTGTTTCTTTTTCTGCCCATGGTCTTTCTTCTCTGGGTGTCTGGTTATGTAGTGCTCTCTCCTACATTGATTGAAAGGCACAAACTACAACACGACCAGGTACAGCACACGAGGCACTGAGTAGAAATGTATTCAAGATGTTAATAATCACAAATAAGGTGACCACCAATGAAGGACAAATTAGGGGTAAATAGAGAAAGAAGAAGAGGAAAATGAGGAAGAAAGAAAAGAAAGAAGTGCCAAAATCAAACTGGGAGAGTGAGAAAAAAAAAGATAAATAAATGAACAATAAAATAAAATAAAATAAGAAAATAAAAAGGAGAAAAAGAAGGAAAGAGGAAGAGAAAAAAGTCAGAGAGAAAAGAAAGTGTATAAGAGAGAAAAGAGGAACAAAATACAGATGTCAGGAGACAACTCCAATAGAACAGTCACTAATCCCAATAAAGGCCAGCAACCAGTACCTAGAGATTAATGCAAATTGCCAATAGCAACTGGTATCGAGGGAGATGAGGGAAAAGAGAGGTAGAAAACAAAGCAAGCAAAAAGCAAAATAAAACAAGTAAAATAAACTAAAACAATCTCTCAAAAAAATTTCAAAAATTCGATATAATCACTTTTCAGGCAAATAGCAACAAAAGGACATAGAGAAAAAACAACTTTTTGGCTAGTGAAGACAATAGGGGAGAGGTTTGTGTGGACTTGTAGTAGGGGAGTTGAAATTAGATATATAAATGGGGTGAAATTTTAACCAGGTAAAGAGAAAAATAGGGAGAATCTAAAGTTGGAAAAGGGAAAGAGAAACAAGACAGCAAAATGGGGAAAGTTAGGAGGAAAGTGTTGGCATAAAGGTGGAGTTGAGTTGGAGTAAAATTATGCTAAAGGAAGATGAAAATAGAATGTAGAACTCTAATCCCGAAATAAAATAAAGAGAAAACAAAATGACACTTTTTTTTCCAAAAACAGTAAATACTAGTAGTAATTAATAATACTAGTTTAAAACAAAAATGTAATAATTATAAAGGTAAAATCAATTGAGGCAGAAAGAAAAAAAATTCTTTTAATTAAAATATGTGAAAATGAAAAATAAAGAATTAAAAATGAAAAAAAAGAAAATAGGAAAAATAAAAAAAAAAGAAGAAAAATAGAATGGTCCTTCACTTCCACTATTATTCTGCTTGGCACTCCTGTTTCTCAGTAGGGGAGGTATTGCAGTTCCCTGTGTTCCCCTCTTGGTGTTTTAATCTCTTTATTCTCTTGTGGTTATGCAAGAGTCAATTTGTGTGTCATCCATTGGGTGGCAGTGTTTCGGAATTGATCTCTGAGACAAAGCACAGGACCTCTCTAGGCTGTGCTCAGATCCTGCTACTCTGTGGTTCCCAAAACCAGTTTGTGGGGGTTTTGCAGCCTGGACATTGCAATAACTCCCAGGTTGTCCCTCTGTCCCAGAGAAAAAGAAAAAAAAAATAGAGTCGTTTTCCAGAGCTCTCCTCTGTCAACAGCTCAGAGGGTCTGCCTTCACACTCAGGGATCACGCCCTGCCCACCTCTGCGGACCTCTCCAGAGGCAGCTTTCCCGCAGCCCGGCTCCCACAGTGTGCGCGTCTCTGCCCTGCGGGGGTAGGAGACCGCATCCTGGCCCAGGCGAAATCTGACCCTTCCGTGCGCGCCGTGTGGATCTCTGAATCCTCCGCCTGGGCGTCTGTGCCGCCTGGGAAGCCGCGCTCTGGGTCCTGGCTGCTCTGTGGGTGCCTCCGTCAGCCGCAGCTTTCAGACCTCGGCAGACATCCACCTCCCCCTTAAGTCAGGCGCAATCTGACCTTTCCGTGTGTTCTGTGGAACTCTGATTCCTCCGCGTGTCTGCGCCGATTGGAGAGCGGAGTTCTGGGTCCCCGGGTTCCTGGCTGCTTGATGGGTGCTCAGCCGAAGGCTTCAGAGCGCCGCAGACATCCACCTCCCACTGCAAGATGGCTCGGGCTGGCTCCGGTGGACAAAAAGCCCCTGGCAGTGGGGCTGCCTGGCCAGGACAGCCCCTTCCAGCATTTCCCCACTTTCCCCTGGAGGACAACTGACTCCTAGCTTGCCAACAAACACTCCCAATGCAACTCTCAGCTGCTCTCTCTCCCTCTGCCCAGCGACAAAGCTCCAGACGCGTCCGTCTACTCCGCCGCCATTTTCTCCTCCCTCGATAAAATTTTTGTATCCTTGGGTCTTTTCTGAGGAAGACTCATGCCCACAATACATGCTACTGAAAACTCCTGAGAACTATTAGTGTGTGGATGATATGTTGGTAAGACTTTGCATATCTATATATGACCATATATTACCACCACTGCAGCCACCACCACCAACAACACCACTACCACCACTCTTGATTGATAGTTTGCCTAGAATTCCACATTGGATATCATTTTTCCTCAGATTTCTGAAGACATTTGTCCATACTTTTCCCATTTTCAATCCTGTCTAAAGGTCTAAAATCCTCCTTATAACCCACTCACTATTAAAACCTGCTTCTTCTCTCTAGAAGCTTTTTGGGAATCCCCCATTTATGTCCCAGATTCTGAAATGTTAATTTGAAAAGCCTTGATATTAAATCTCTAAATTAATCCTTTAATTGTCTCCCCCTGCCCCCTTTTTGTACTACTGTTCATCTCTGGCCTTTTGTTAATATTTTATGGGTGATCTCCTCAACTGTTGAAAGGTATTTTTTTACTTCCTGCATTATCTCTTTATTTGTCCCTCCTCTTACCCTCACCCATAAATTCAGTTCTCATTTTTTCAGGTTAGAGGCATTCTCAAATGTCAGGCAATCACTGGTGGCTACTTGACAATTAAGAGCACCAAAGGCCAACTAGATGCTCTGTGTGCTACTGAGATGTTCTCTATACCCACATTTTCTAAAGGTGCTATTTTTTTTCCATGTCCATTCTCTTTTTCTTCCATGGCTTTATGATTTTTATTTTATTTTAACATTTAAAACATAATCCTATATTATAAAAGGCTAATATGCAAATTGACTGAACAATGGAAGGAACTGTCAGTATGATGCACACTCACCACCAGGGGGCAGATGTTCAACGCAGGAGCTGCCCCCTGGTGGTCAGTGTGCTCCCACAGGGGGATTGCTACTCAGCCAGAAGCCGGGCTTACAGCTGGCTAATGCAGTGGCAGTGGTGGGTTCATGTGTACTCTTTTTGATCCTTTGCCACTTGTGTAGTAGTGTTGCCTACTCACTACTTTAAGAAATTTCGATAGACTCTTGATGGGGAAGTTTATAAACCAATCAACTCATAATCTCTTGCTCCCTCATATTTTTTATTAAGAAAGACATTTGTGACATTTTTGTGTAATTTTTTCCAACACAACTAATTCAGCCTGTTGCCATAT
This sequence comes from Lasiurus cinereus, assembly GCA_011751065.1. Taxonomy (NCBI): domain Eukaryota; kingdom Metazoa; phylum Chordata; class Mammalia; order Chiroptera; family Vespertilionidae; genus Lasiurus; species Lasiurus cinereus. Next base: position 10,148,583 of record JAAGEH010000006.1, read on the forward strand.
TTCTAAGATAATATTTGGGACATGGCCCTGGTGGGCATCATACTTACAGTTGGCCTCTTTGCAGGAATGCAAGGCAGATAAATTTAAGAATGCTGGCCTTATGAGTAAACATATATGAACAAATAAAAAGAAGATACATCAATAAGAAAACATTAATGAAAAATAAAAGCATGAAGAGAAAGACAAGAAATTTCTTGGTATACTGGCAAGCTTACATAGCTCACTGGCTTTAGTGGCAAGATGTGTTTTAAGAACTATGAGATATATTGCAGTTTCAAGGAACACAGATTTGTTTTTATGTTATAAAACAGTCAATTTAAATATTTACCACAAAACAATAACAGCTGACAGCAGCACCTTAAGGGATTCTAATCCCAGCTATGTAGGTTAACATTTTGAATTCTGGGACTCCATGCTTAAAGTGAACAGTAGGACCGTTTCCTTACCTGAAAAATTTGTACAACATACAGAGTTGAATCTTCTACAATTCAAGTAAAAGAAAAACAAATATGGAAATGGTGCTGCCCCAGGCCATTTGTATTATTTGATTCCATGATGCTGACCCTAGACATAATGAAGCAGTGATGATGCCACATAGCACTGGATGGTACCCAAATACAGGCGATCAGATTAGAGACACACAATTGGATATGGTTTTTTGTGGACTGAGAATGGATAGTCAAATGTGGCCAGGACACAGTACAAATTGGAAGGACTGTTTATTTCTTGCACAGCTCGCAAACTTGCAGCTTTCTGCTTATGAACCTGTTGTTTCTTGGAAAGTAGGCATAGCATTCTGGTTGTTTGCATGCTACTTCTTAGTTGGTTTACTTTCGGAGAGGCCCCTTTCAGAACAGCCTTAAGAACTGGTCAGGCTGCCATGTGATAGATGAGAAAACAGAGGCTGGGAAAGACTCAAGGATGCAGTCAGCAAAGGTTTGAAAGTAGAACTTGTGTTTCTCTCTCTCTCTCTCTTTCTCTCTCTCTCTCTCTCTCTCTCTATATATATATATATATATATTATTGATTTTTTACAGAGAGGAAGGGAGAAGGATAGAGAGTTAGAAACATCGATGAGAGAGAAACATTGATCAGCTGCCTCCTGCACACCTCCTGCTGGGGATGTGCCTGCAACCAAGGTATGTGCCCTTGACTGGAATCAAACCTGGGACCTTTTAGTCTACAAGCTGATGCTCCATCCACTGAGTCAAACCAGTTTTGGCATGAACTCGTGTTTCTTAATCATACCCAGCACTTTTTCTGTTCTGCATGCTAAATGTTTCATGTTATATGCCAAAAGTTAGTATATACCACAGGGAGGAATGACTATCTACTTTTTAATTACAGTTGTGTTTGCATTTTCTATTCTAATTGTTTCCTGTTTCAAAAAATTATTTATTTTTACTGTTATTACTGGTGCTTATTTGCAAAGGCACCATGTCCTACGTTCTGGCAAGATGATAAATTGACTGACATGGGAGATCCCCCTGGGAAGATAAAAAGCCATTAAGCCCATGGAGAATGCACTTTAGGAGAGAGATCTGGGATCCATATCTGGCCTTCTAACACTTTTGAGGGGAAAGAGACCTTGGTGTTTGGCCAGGGGAGATCCTATACACAAATCCCATAGCTTCAAAGAGTGTCCCTGTATGAAAGGAGCTAGAAACTTCTTCCTATGGCTTGAGAAACCAGAGGGTAAGTTTTTTGTCTGTCCTGGGCCCTGAATGTACATTCAAAGTTTTAGCCAGGCTAAAAATAGGTGCAAGCGCTGAATTTTTATATAGGCACAGTGCAGAAGCTCTGCTAACAAAATAAAATATATATGGATTCCGGACTTAAACCATGGAAAACACAAAGATGTTCTCTAAGTACAATGACAGCTTTGCAAGCTAGAGCTCATGAGTTTCCATCGGGAGGAAAATTAATCTTAGCTCTAGATAAAACCACAATAGAAAATTATAAACTACATGGGGTATGTGTGTGCAGAATACAATACATAAGAGGGTGGTTGGCAGAAATATCTCCCAAAACAGAACTATTATTTTCAGAATTAAATTACTCCAAAACAATTCATTTTTAATCTCTATTACAATGCAAAAAGATTAAAGTAGTTAAAAGAATTTAAGTGATTATATAGATGCATCTGGGCTGGAGTTATAAGACCTGAAGTTCACTATATATGGGTGGTAGTCAATGCTATGGGTATCAATGATATAGAGTGTACTTGGTATAAAAATAGAGTACTTGGGAGAGAATCCAAGATGGCGGCATAGGTAAACACTACACTGCTGCCTAGCACAACAATTTCAAAACTGCAACTAAAAGACAGAACGGACATCATCCAGAACCACAGGAAAGCTGTCTGAGTGGAAGTTCTACAACTAGAGGGAAAGAGAGGGGCTCACAGAGACCCAGAGGAGCTGCAAAAAGCTGAGGTACGGAGATGCGTGGGCTGAGAGAGCGGGTGCCGGAGTACCTGGCTGGCTTTCTCTGGCGGCAGGGAAATGGAGACTCCCAACGGCATTGAACCCCTTATCTTACAACACTAAACCCCAGATCCAGCCGAAACTCATACGGGGGGGAGTTTGGACTGTGAAAAGGGAGAAGTGCCCGGAAATTTAGGGGAGTCGCAAAAGATCAAAGGTCTGGTGGCGCGCACGGCACTGCGCACAGGACAGATTGCTGATTGTGCCGCTGGCTTTCCCGAGTAGGCGGGAGACAGACCCTCCCAACTGTGCCACTTCTAACTCCACTAAGCCCCTGTTTCGGGCGAAACCCTGAGGACCTAGTCTCGTGTGGTCCTGGTGCGCTGGGGAGCCGGAGGGGCAGCGGTCTAGAGGCACTGCGGGTGCTAGGGCACAAGGATCACTCGCTCCAGCGATTACCCAGTCATGTGAGACTCAGGGGTCATGGAGGGCGGGGCCGACTGGAAGACAAGGTGGTCCCTTAAGCCCTGAGACTCCACCCCTCCCAAGCTCAACAGAGGCTTCTTCAGTTTTGTAAGTCTGGTATCATAAGGCTGAATCCAACACAGAAGTTCTCCCGGCATAGTGAAAATGCTGAGACAAGGGAAGGGATTACAAACAAAAGAAATGGAGGGGAAAAAACGACTGGATATAGAGTTCAAAACCATGCTTATAAGGTTTTTCAAGAATATACTAGAAAAGTTGGATAAATTTAGTGAGACCCAAGAGGAGATGAAAAAGGACATACTAGAGACAATGACTGAAATAAAAATGTTATACAGAGTCCTAACAGCAGACTAGAGGATGGCAAGAATCAAGTCAAAAATTTGAAATATAAAGAAGCGGAAAACATTCAACTGGAAAAGCAAGAAGAGAAAAGAATCCAAAAATGTGAAGATAATGTAAGGAGCCTCTGGGACAGCTTCAAGCGTACCAACATCAGAATTGTGGGGGTGCCAGAAGAAGAGAGAAAGCAAGATACTGAAAACCTATTTAAAGAAATAATGACTTAAAACTTCCCACATCTGGTAAAAGAAATAGACTTACAAGTCCAGGAAGCACACAGAACCCCAAATAAAAGGAATCCAAAGAGGACCACACCAAGACACATCATAATTAAAATACCAAGAGCAAAAGACAAAGAGAATATTAAAAGCAGCAAGAGAAAAACAGTTCATTACCTACAAGGGAGCACCCATACGACTGTCAGCTGATATCTCAACAGAAACGAGGCAGGCCAGATGGGAGTGGCAAGAAATATTCAAGGTAATGAATAGCAAGAACCTACAACCAAGAATAATCTATCCAGCAAAGCTATCATTCAGAATTGAAGGGCAGATAAAGAGCTTCACAGATTTGAAAAAGCTAAAGGAGTTCATCAACTCCAAACCAGTATTATATGAAATGCTGAAAGGTACTCTTTTAGAAGAGGAAGAAGAAAAAGGTAAAAGAAGACAAAAAATTATGAACAACAAATACATATCTATCAACAAATGAATCTAAAAATTAAGTGAATTAAAAATTTGATCAACAGAATAAACTGGTGAATATAATAGAATCAGGAGCACAGAAAGGGAGTAGACTGATAATTCTCAGGGGGACAAAAATCATAAAGCATCAAACAGAGTGTGAAATTACAGCAGAAAGATTAAAGTTAGGTGGGGTAGATAAGTGATCAATCAAAGGACTTGTATGCATGCATATAAGCATAACCAATGATCACAGACACTGGTGGGTTGGGGTATGCCTGGGAGGGAGGGGGGGCAATGGGGAGATACGTATAAAAATTAATAAAAATTAATAAAAAGAAAAAAATCACACAAAAAATAGAGTACTTGATATAAAAATAAAAACAATGTAAGGGCCAAATAGCAGACTGACTAGATGCAGCTGAAGAGAGAATCTATTTGCTGAATGACACTTAGAAGAGAATCAGTAGGAATGCATAGAAAGATACAGAGATGAAAAATAGGGAACTTAGCACGTAAAAGAAGTCCAATATACTACCAATAGGAATTACAGAGGAGAGAATGGGGAACTAATGAGGTCACAGCAATAGTCAGAGGTGGGAACTGTCCAAACTTATGATATATGCATCATCAGATTGCAGGTGTTCACTGAATTCTGAGCAGAACAAATAAAACTGAATATACATAAAGACACACAATGGTGAAACTGAAGAGAATGGATTGAAAGAATCAACAAAAGGCTTATTCTAGACCATCCACATTCCCACTTTACTCTTTTACCTTTAAGCATATCATTGATACCTATAGCATTGATTACCACCCATATATAGTGAACTTCTGGTTTTATAATTCCAGCCCAGATGCATATATATAATTTGATATCTTTATTTGAATATATAAAAAATAGACTCAAATCCAGTGATCAAGGCCAATCTTGTCATTCTGCCTGCTAGCCACTGCCCCTTCAACCACCACCATCATCATTGCCAGTCTTCCTTATGACCTGCTTTTCCAGTCTTCTCTCAGGACACTGGGTTTTGCCTAAAAGCCCCCAAACCAAATTCCTTTTGTTTCACTGCTTTAATCTTTGACGATGCCAGCTTCTATTCCCTATCCTTCACTCTAGCATTTTGAAAGAGGAATGGAGTACATTTTAATAATGCACCATATGCTCTCCCTTCTCTCTTTTTAAAACAGCCCACAGTAGCTTCTCATCCTTAAAGGGCTTCCAAGACCTGCATGGTCTGATCCTTTCTGCCTCTCTGTCTTGTTCTCTTCTGTCCAGTCTCCCTGGTCACCTCTCCCTGTGCCCTACCTTTAGCCTTCTTTGCCCCTACTTGCTTTCACAATAGGACATCTTCTGATTGAATGCAAGCTCTTAGTCCCCAAGGAAATTTTGCCTGACTCCCAATTTGGTCACACTCCTCTGAAACATGCTTTCATGCAACTGTGACCCTTCATTTATGCCACTTATGATGTTAATGTTCAGTTCAGCCCCCCCAAATGTTCAGATCCCCACTAGACTATAAGCTCCAAGGCAAGAAAGGCCACCTTCTTGTTAACTTTTTTAACTTCAACATTTAACACAGCATCTTACACATTAATGGCATTATAAATATTCCTTTCATAAGTTCTTATTTTATAATTATATCCAAAATACATGAGTGAGTCAGTATCTTCTTTTTCTTTTTATAAATAGGTGTACCAGTTAATAATGCATTTTTTCAATAGGTGGAGTTACACATATGTTGATATATATGCGATTTTATATGTATGCTATTTAGTTGTATTGACAGCAAGCTTCAATACTTCATATGTCAAATTTGCTGAAGGTGTTATCATAGATATTTTTACCCTTAAAAATGTCTAATTTTGTACCCAAAAAAGGAGCATTTGTGGGAAGTTTTAATTTATTACTTTATTTTGAAGATAAGTTATCATATACTTTGGGAAGCTTATGGTAAAGATGCTCCATCTCAAGATACTTGTGAACGTTGGTTTAGACACTTTAAAAGTGATGATTTCAATGTGATAGATAAAGAACGTCCAAGTGAACTGAAAAAGTTTGAAGACCAACAATTACAAGCATTATTGGATGAAGATGCATGTCAAACTCAAAAACAACTTGCAGAAAGATTAAACATTGCTCAGCAAACAATTTCCGATCATTTACAAGCAATGGGAAAGATTTTAAAGGAAGGAAAACAGGTGCCACATCAACTACACAAAAGATAAATGGAAAACCGAAAAGTCATCAGTAAAATGTTGCTTCAATGGCAGGAAAGAAAGTCCTTTTTGCTTCAAATCATGATTGGCGATGAAAAATGGATTTATTTTGAGAATCCCAAATGCACAAAATCATGGGTTGATCCAGGTCAACCATCAACATTGACTGCAAGGCCAAATCACTTTGAAAAGAAGACAATGCTCTGCCTGCGTTTGATGGCATCAGGAAGGTGTGGTGTATTATGAGCTTCTAAAACCAGTTGAAACCATCGCTACTGACCACAAATAATCAATTTGAACCGTGCTTTGATCATGAATGGACCAGAATGTGCCAAAAGACACGGCAAAGTAATTTTGCTTCATGATAACGCACCATCACACACTTCAAAGCCAGTTAAAGACATGTTAAAAGATCTTGCCTGGGAAGTATTAACCCACCTGCTGTATTCACTAGATCTTGCTCCTTCAAATTACCACTTGTTCTGATTGATGGCACACGCACTTTCTGAGCAGCACTTCAAAACATATGAAGAAGTGGAAAATTGGGTCTCTGAATGGTTTGCCTCAAAACAAGAAAGGTTCTATTGGGACAGTATCCACAAATTACCTAAAAATGGGGGAAATGTGTAGTTAGTGATGGACATTACTTTGAACAAAGCCCTTTTGATTTTTTTTTGAAATTATTGTGTTTTCTTTGATTATAAAATTCGCCTTATTAACTGGTATACCCATATAGTTCTATTGATTTTAGGGAGGAACAGAGAGAGAAATAGAAACATTACTGATGAGAGAGCCATTGATTGGCTGCCTCTTGTACGCCTCCCACTGGGGATGGAGCAGACAACCTGGGCATGTGCCCTTGACCAGAATTGAACCTGGTACCCTTCAGTCGCTGAATCAGTACTTTTTTCAACACGAACTCAAACATCATGCTGACTTGTAAAGATAGCAATGATACATCTTACAGACATAGGCCTTAGTCAGCTGTTAATATCACAATGTTTATTGTTGAAAGTGAGTCTGACTTAAGTGGCTTGGCCTCTGTGTGGCTGTGCTCAGCTTGCACACTCATTTATGACATTTATCTCTCTTCCTCTTATGACAGCTTGCTTAGTAGAGAGCTGCATGTGTATGTCCTAAAATCATTCTGCATCTGCTGCCAGCAAAGTAGTCCATGCTGGTCCTCATTTTGGGCTCACTCCTGACCATCTGGCCTCTTCCTGAGGAACTGCACTGCCTTTGGGTTTGGCTGCTGGGGGTGTGCCAGCTGGGGGTATCACTTTCCAATTATACTCCCTCGGGATTCAGTCATTTGTTTTTATTTTCCTGCTGCAAGAATTTCTGACCTGAAGAAACCCCAAATGTGTGATGGTGACATAATGAGAAAGAAAAAGTTGGGCCTCAGAACTTATTGTTAAATCAAGTGGAATGAAGGTGAGGTAAAATAATAATTGCTAGTAAAACTAAGGAAGCTTCAAACAAAAATAAAATAAAATATCTAGGATTTGAATTATCAAAAGGACAAAGATATTCATTGCTGGATTGAAAGGAAGCATTAGCCAGAGTGGCTGTACCCACCATCAGAAGGCAATTACATGGATTCTTATGAATGACTAGGTTTTGTTGACTTTGGATTCCTAATTTTGAACTCAAAGCTAAACCCCTATATAAAACTCTTAAAAGAAATGACAGTGAGGAGAGAAACCAAGATAGGAGCATAGGTAAATACCTGAAATTGCTGCCTCACACAACCACTTCAAAACTACAACTAAAAGACAAAACGGACATCATTCAGAACCATAGAAAAGCTGGCTGAGTGGAAGGGAAGAGAAAAGCACACTGAGACTAAGAGGAACCGTGCAAGTAAAATGCAGAGGTACAGAGGCGAGTGTGAGGAGAGAACTGGCAACTGAGTACGCAACTGTCTTTTTCAATCTGAAGGGAGACACAAGTTCCTGACTGCTCTGAACTCCAGTTCCAGGCAAGACTCTGGGGACTCAGACTCATATGGGGAGAAACTGGACTGCAACAGCAGGCAGAACTTGAGGGCTTTCTCTTAGAGGTCATTGCAGCGATTACAGAAGGACACTGAAACCCATGAGCCTCTTAGGGCAGGGCCAACAGTCAGCCATAGCTGTTTTCTCCACCCTGAGATCCCGCCCAACCCAAGCTGTGTGCAGAGGTTTTTGCATATGAATGGTCTGGTCTTTTGAAACCTAAAATTACCTAATAAACTGCAGCTGAGTCAAGGAGACCGAGAACATCCAAAAGAAGGCCCAAGGTCCCACAGCAGCTTGCATTGCTTCTTAGCTGGGCTTCATCTGGACACATCGCTCTCCCTCTTATGACAGCTTGCTTAGTAGAGAGCTGCATGTGTATGTCCTAAATTTATTGGGGTTTGGCTGCTGGGGGTGTGCCAGCTGTGGTATGCATTTTCCAATTATACCCCCTCAGGATTCAGTCATTTGTTTTTATTTTCCTGCTGCAAGAATTCCTGACTTGAAACAATTCCTGACCTTTCAAACCCCAAACAAAGAAGAAGAATCTGCAGATCTTTCCATAGCTCCTACTGGGTGGCATCAGGCAGAGGCTAAATTAGCACCTCCTTGGATATCCAAGAGCCAGTGTAACCAGGGGTCAGAGTAGGACCATCCAAAATACAACTCCTCAGACCCATAAGGGACACACTCAGAGGGCAGACTCAGTGAACACCAAAGTCCCACTGAAGCAAATCTTGCCTCATGAGGGTGTCTCTAGCACAGAAGTTCTCCCATCATAGACAGCTGATCCTCACAACCAATTGGCCTGGAGGTCAATTCCTCCCAGTAATACCAATAACAATCAAAGACTTACCTACAACAACACTGTACACATAATCCACAAAGGAGTGCACCAAGAGTGTCTACCTCAGGTAACTGGGGAGGCGGAACCACTGGGCTATATAGGACACCTAGCACACAAAGCCACTCTATCAACACAGGGAGGCAGCCAAAATGCAGAGACAAAGAAACAGGTCACAAATGAAAGAAATAGAGGAAAGTAAACTATGGGATATAAAGTTCAAAACCATGGTTATATGATTTTTCAAGAATTTTTTCGAAAAAGCCAATAAATTTAGTGAGATCCTCAAGGATATGAAAAAGGACCAACTAGAAATTAAGCATACACTGACTGAAATAAAGAATAACATACAGAGATTCAATAGCAGACTAGAGGATCACAAGAAACAAGTTAAAGATTTGAAATACAAAGAAACAAAAAACACCCAACTGGAAAAGCAAAAAGAAAAAGGAATCTAAAAGTTGGAAAATAGTGTAAGGAGCCTCTGGGACAACTTCAAGCATACCAACATCAGAATTATGGGAGTGCCAGAAGAAGAGAGAAAGCAAGATACTGAAAACCTATTTGAAGAAATAATGACTGAAAACTTCCCTCATCTGGTGAAAGAAATATACTTACAAGTCAAGGAAGTGCACAGAACCCAAAACAAAAGGAATCCAAAAGGACCATACCAAGACACATCATAATTAAAATACCAAGAACAAAAGACAAAGAGAGAATATTAAAAGCAGCAAGAGAAAAACAGTTCATTACCTACAAGAGACCACCCATAAGATTGTCAGCTGATTTCTCAACAGAAACTACACAGGCCAGACAGATAGGCAAGAAATATTCAGAGTGATGAATAGCAAGAACCTACAACCAAGATTACTCTATCCAGCAAAACTATCATTCAGAATTGAAGGTCAGATAAAGAGCTTCACAGATAAGAAAAACTAAAGGAGTTCATCAACACCAAACCAGTATTATATGAAATGCTGAAAGGTATTATTTAAGAAAAAGAAGAAGATATAATAGAATCAGGGACATAGAAAGGGAGTGGACTGACAATCCTCGGGGAGAAAGGATATGGGGGGTGTGGGAAGAGACTGGACAAAAATCATACAACTATGGATGAGGACAGTTGGGGGATGATGTAAGGGCAGAAGGTGGGGGTGGAAACCGGGTGGAGGGGGGCTGGGGGGAAAAAAGAACATATGTAATAATCTAAACAATAAAGATTTAAAAATAATAATGAGGTAGATACATAAATATTGGTATGATATAGAATTATGTTCATGATCTATTATAAAGTAAAAGATTATATGTACAGGATATTTGCAAAACATATGTGAAGAATAGCTCACCTCAACAGATACACACAAAATTGTAATATTATTATCTCTGAATGATGCGTTTAGGAACATTTTATTTTTCTTATTGCTCATCTGTAACTTTTTCTGTTATACACTTGCATCATTTGTGTAAAAGAAAAAACAGAAATGACAACGAACCATTAAATTGGATTGCAGAATGCCTTAAGGCATTCCATGTCATTTAGGAGACACTTTCAACAGCTCCAGCACTTGGTCTCTGGGACATTAGAAAGCCATTTGATCTTTTTGTGCACAATATCACAGTTTGAGTCTTGGAATGCTAACTCAAAATTTAGGAGTCAGAAGTACTTTACTTTTTTAAACAGTGAAACAACTGCAATTCAAGAATGGCCAGTTTGCTTCTGGGCTGTGGCCTCACATTGTGACCTTTTACAGGAGGCTGAAAAGTTTATGCTGAGACAGCCTACCTTTGGGCATACTCCACATTATGTGTTACCTGCACTTGAACAAAAAGATGCTGAGTAAATGCTAGGACATATTACTTGACAACTGAAATGTTAAATTAAAGGTGTTATTTACTCTACCCCTAGTATGACAGGAGAATATGTTCAAGGTTGTATATAAATAATTGAAGATGTCTTTTCTAGCAGACCTGACCTGATCTTTCAGTCTTTGGAAACTCCAGACATGGTGTTGTTTATTGATGGAAGAGCTTCATGGCCTGGTGGTTAAGTTCCAGATATTTGGGAAATCCCCCATTCTCTTCCTGTTGTTGCTTTCTACTTTAATTCCTGTGTGGTATGAGATGTATTTTGTATTTTTTTTCTAATCTTTCTCTGATTTAAGGATTGTGTTATGGCTCAAAATATGGTCTGTCTTGGTGAATGCTCCATGTGTACTTCAGAAGAATAAGTATTCTGCTGTTGTTTGTTGACATGTTCTTTTAATGTCATATCAGTCAAGTTGATTAATAGTGCAATAAATCAAGTAAAGATATCTCTATCTTCATTGATTGTCTACTTGACTATATTAACAGAGTGTTGATGTCGCCAACTATTTACCTACTTCACCTTTCATTTCTTTAGTTTTCCCCTCATATTTTGACTCTCTGTAGTTAAGTGCATACACATTTAGGATTATTTCTTTTTTGAAAATTGACCCTTTTTTATTACACAATGAGCCTCTTTATTCATGATAACTATCCTTCTTCCAATGTAGGCTTTTCTGACATTAATATAGATACTACTTTGTGTTGAGATAGTATATCTTTCTTCATATCCTAACTTTTAATCTATCTGGGTATTAATATATAGGTTTCTGCCAAAACCGGTTTGGCTCAGTGGATAGAGCTTTAGCCTGTGGACTGGAAGGTCCCAGGTTCGATTCCGGTCAAGGGCATGTATCCTGGTTGCGGGCACGTCTCCAGTAAGGGGGCGTGCAGGAGGCGGCTGATCGATGTCTCTCTCTCATTGATGTTTCTAACTCTCTATCTCTCTCCCTTCCTCTCTGTAAAAAATCAATAATATATACATATATATATATGTTTCTTTAACTATTTACAGTATATAATTTATATATAGATAGCATATAATTTGGTCTCTTTTTAAAACAAGTCTGACAAACTCTGTTTTTTTTTAAATTGAGTATTTAGACCACTTACATATAAATTATTAATATAATTGAGTTAATATTTACCAACTTTTTATTTGTTGTATTTTTTCTTTCTTTTAGCCTTCTCTGGTTTTAATTGGGCAATTTATGATTCCATTTTTATCCTCTCTATTAACTTATGTACTAGAGGCTCAGCACACAGAATTTGTGCACTTGGGGAGAGGTCCCTCAGCCCAGCCTGCCCCCTTTCACAGACTGGGATCCCTCAGGGGATCTCCTACTGATGGCTTAGGCCTATTCCTCTGCAGGAGGTGACCAGGCTGATCAGGGGAAGGTGCCAGCCCCATCACTCCACTGCTGCTGCCACTACTGGCTGCTGCAGCCACCAAGGTGTTTTCATCAACATGGACTCTAGTCCCTTCACCATGAAAAAATGATAACTTTCTTTAGGTATTTTCAAAATGTGTTTTTCATAGGGAAGGTATGACCTATCTTCCTTCCTTCCTTCCTTCCTTCCTTCCTTCCTTCCTTCCTTCCTTCCTTCCTCTCTTTCTTTCTCTGTCTCTGGATTTATTTTTGTTCATCAGTTTATGTTGTTCATTATATTCCATAAATGAGTGAGATCATGTGATATTTATCTTTCTCTGACTGGCTTATTTCACTTAACATAATGCTCTCCAGTTCCATCCACACTGTTGCAAATTGTAAAAAACTCCTTTTTTACCTTAGTGTAGTATTCCATTGTGTAGATGTACCACAGTTTTTTATTCATTCATCTGCTGATGGGCACTTAGGCTGTTTCCAAATCTTAGCTATTGTAAATTGTGCTGCTATGAACATAGGGGTGCATATATCCTTTCTAATTGGTGTTTCTAGTTTCTTGGGATATATTCCTAGAAGTGGGATCATTACTTTTTATTTTTTTACATATGCTACAATCACCCAGTGGAGTGTTACTATTTCTTTAAACCAAGCATGTCAAACTTGCAGCCCGCAGGCCCCATGCAGCCCACAAGAAATATCTGCCAATATGATGGTTCGTAAGAAATGTTTTAATAAAAATTTTGTAACTTAATTTTTAAAATATCCTATTATACATAACTATAGGCCCAATGCATGAATTCATGCATGGGTGGGATCCAATCAGTTCACCCTGATTGGGACTACAGGCAGTTGGCTGGCCAGCCCCACCTCCACCCCCTGGTCAAACTCCTGGTTGAACTCTGGGTCCAGGGGACAATTTGCATATTAGCCTTTTATTATATAGGATTATTAATAACAAACTATAATGTTTCCTAATGGCTAATTACTATAATCGCATTGCATTCATTTTCCTTACATGCAAGTGCACCATTTCTCTCCACTAATACTAGCAGAAAATATTTTAGCAACCAAGTGCCACATCATTAGTCTTGGACTGACTTGTTTGGTGTGTACAAGAGGAAATATTTCACTTTTGAAGAACTAGAAAAATAGGTTTATTTGTGGTATGCTTATTAATTTGTGCAGTTATTCAGTGTCTGTTAAGTTATGTTTAAGAAAAAATATTAATTTTTATTGAAATGTTTTATTATTTTATGTTCTGATTACTCATTTATTTCAGCCTTTGTTTTTAGCATGTTTCTATTGAAATAAACCTATGTTTCTATGAAAACTGAAGCTTTTATTTTTTTGCAGCCCACATAAACTTAAACCTTGTTTATTTGGCCCATGTTAGCCTTTGAGTTTGACATGCTTGTTTTAAGTAGACATTGATCTTTCAGATAAATTAAAAATAATAGACTAAAAGATTATATTTCACCTTTATTTTTTTGCATTTTTGCTGCTCTTCTTTCTAAAATGTAAATCCTATTTTCTAACCCATACCATTTTCCTGTACCTGAAGAACTTCTATAATAATTTTGTAGATATCAGATCTGTTGGCAATGAATTTTCAGTCATATTTTTGAAATCATTATTAATCCTCAGCTTTTGAAGGGTATTCTCACTGGATGCACAAGTTTAGATTGGCAGGTTTTTAGTTTCAGCACTTAAAGATTGCATTCAGCTGCATTCTTAGCTGCATGGTTTCTCTGTAGGTAAGAGTTTGTGTTTTTTTTTCCTTTATGGAGATCTTTCAGATTTTCTCCTTGTTTTTAATTTTTTACAGTTTAAATATGACACATCTAGGTACCACTTTTGTTGTTTGTTTTCAGTTTTTTTGTTCAATTCTGGTTGGAGATTTCTTTGCTTTTTGAACAGTGGTTTGGTCTGTCAGTAAGATTGAAAAACTCTTGATCATTATTTTAAAAAATATTTCTTCTTTTGGTATTTCAATTATACATGTTATACCATGTTCTGTGGTTCCACCATCCTCAGTTCTTGGTTGACTGGTCAACACTTTTCTGCTCTGTTAGTTTTTTTAAAAAAATTCTTTTCTCTCTTTTTATTTAAGTAACTTTTTGACCTATCTCAAGCTCACTGATTCTTTCCTTAGCTGTGTCAAGTCTATCAACAAAAACATTCTTCATTTCTTTTACTGCATTTTGGTTTACAGTTTTAATCTCTCTGCTGACATTGCCCATTTGTATAAACATGTCTGCTTTTTCTATTAGAGCCTTTAACCTATTGGTCATAGTTGTTTTGAATTCCCTGTCTAATAATTTCAACATTTAAACCATAATCAAGTTTCATTTTGATGATTTCTTTGTCTCTTAAAACTTTTCTTGATTTTTGGCATGCCTTGCAATATTTTGTTGAAAGGCATCTTGTGTATGGCAGTGTATATTGAGGAAAATAGGCCTCTAGTGTGAAAATTTATGCTAATTTCACCAGGGATGGAGCTTATTTGATGTTTGTGATAGCTTTAGGTACCAAAAGCTTCAAGGTCCTCTATGTCCTCATGTTTGTCTTCCCTTTTGAATTCCCTATATACTTCTCCTTACACAAAGTATATGTCTTTCATTCATCCCAGCTCAAACCCATGGTTATCATAGTGGTGGCTTATTCACATGGTGGTAGAGTGTGGGGAGGAGAATGTTTTCTGATATAATTAAGTTTCATCCCTTGGAATACATAGTGGGCCTAGGGTGCACTCCCTACAGAGGTATACATTTTACAGTCCTTCTGTTCCTCCTACAGGGTAGGGTCCCCACCCATCAAAAGTATGCCAGAGGCCACCTTGCATCAGATATGAATACCAGCAGACACATTCAAAAGGGGGCTTGGGATAAAGAGCTATTTAAAACTATGAACAAGCACTGTGGCAACTTAGAAATGCAGGATTTAAGCAAATATGAGATGACATCTTTTGTAAATAGCCACTTCACAAGACGGTGTGCTAAATTGGTGCTAACCATGTGCTCAAACCTTGGAAGTGCAATGCACTTACGATGCAATCATTTATTTACTTAAATGGCAAAAGTAAAAATGATAAGCTTTTTTCAGCACTTTGCTTTTGAATTGACAAGTGAAAAACATGTTAAAGATTTTTTAAAAAATCCTCTAAGATAGCTTTTTTTTTGCTCAGAAAGTTTCTATTTCTTTCCTATACATACACATAGTGTTAGGCTATAGATATTTGAAGGAATATTTTAAATTAACTTGTTTTAAATTATTTAAAAAATTTAATGCGGTCATTTACCCTTACCAAGATAATGCTGTGTGCTCTGCTGACAGAAGATTTACAAGGTTCTCAGATCTTCTATCTTCTTTAGGCAACGTGTTTTCAACACTGTTGTGCATGCCAATGTATGTTTTATCAGTATAACAGCTTTTAAGTAAAAATACTCCTTACTTTTACTGTAATAATGCCATAACCTAATAAAGGAGAAGGCATTTTAGGTCTCAGAAGAGTTGTTAATTTCATATAATCTTTCTAAATATAGTATTTAGAAAAGAAAATTGTTCTGGATTACAAATTTTCCTATAAACCTAGTAATATAAATACATGGTGGGACAAAAATAGGTTTACAGTTGTTCATATAGAAAATAATACAATAGTTAATAATATAAGAAAAAATTGTTTCACATACTTACCGCTGTAAACCTGCTTTTGCCTATCCCTATATCTTGAGTGCATAATTTTCTTTCCTCCCTAGAAATGTAGCTATGACAGATTATATTTTCTCCAAATGGCTGCTGCTGTATTTCCCATTCCTTGTTCTAGAGCCTTGACTTCAATGTCCCTTCCCATGAGTCTGCATGGACCTGTACCAAGGCCTTGACCAGTAAGGTCTGGCAGTAGTGATGCTGCATGACTTTGGAGGCTAAGTCATAACAAGGTCTCATGATCTCCTTTGATATTTTCGGACCCTTGCTCTGGGAACCCACTGCCATGGGAAGGCCATGCAATGGGTACTCCTGAGGGAAGTCTGGTTCAAGTCTCAGCCAACAGTCAACATCAGTTATAAGACATGTCTGTGGAGGCACTATTAGAACTTTCCCCACTAGCTGTCAAGTCAGCCCAACCTTGAATCTTCCCATTTAGGACAAACCATCCTAACGATACCCATGGGTTCCCAACCCACAGAAACAGCGAACACAGTGAAAATGTCTTATGGCACTAAGTATAAAGTGGTTTATTTTTTAGAAATAAGTGAAATCAGCATCCTAAATAAAATGTAAAGCTCTTTTTTTCCCCCCAGAAAACTTAAAGCAGGTGTTACATGTAAAACACTTTTACTGTAAAACCAAGAAGTACACAGATTGTGGGAGTTTGCAGGAAATTCTACAAGCCGCTTAAAGGCAGAGGAATGCAGCTACTTCTGTAGAAGTCTTAGGGCATTTCTCCTTGGAAGCCAAGGTTTTGTACTTCTTATTAGTTGGTACACTCTTGTGTCCACATTATAATGTCAGGAACTCAGGTGCCTCATATGCAGAATTTAACTAAGTGCCTTGGTTCATGCTACTCTCAACTGGAAAATGATGAACTAAGTCTAGACCAAAAAGTTAGGCTGGGACACGCTGCATTGGATTAGGAATACAGGATGTTCTGGTCACTAGGAAAGGATTTCCCTTTTATCACTGGAGCTTTGCAGTCTGATAAGCTAATTAAAATACTATAGACAGTGAGGGCTATTCTATTTTATAGAATATAGTGACAACACTACATATATCTGGCATATAAGCATTAAAAATAAGTGTGACATATGGGTAAGGTTCTTAAATTATGTGTATGCACATGCAGGCATGTTCATGTGCAAATGTGTAGTCCTGTTCATTTCACAAACATTTTAGCCCCTATGAGAATCATCTCTGAATAGGAAAACATAAAGGGCAGGTGGAGAAGGGACTTGGGGAGGTGTCATGGGCCCACATACTCCTCTCTGCTCTTGCTTTTCATTGTGTGGCTATCCCTTTTGGAAGCCTCAATATTCTTGCCACCCTCTTTTTCATTTAAGGAACAAGTATAATCTCTAGAAGTAAAGTGCCCCTTTTGGCTAGGAAATTAGTAATGATAGACCAAACTTTGCTCTTTCCTACTCCCACCCCTCTGGATAACTACTTTTGTTGTGTTTCACTTTTGGGTCAGGTAGAAATAGTGACCTGTCTTGTTTCTCCTCAATACTGAGGGATAAAAGGAGATGTGATTAATACTTGCTACCTTACCCTAATAACAGTGATAATTAAAGAACAGACTTAACTCTGACAAGTGACAGCTGAGTTTGGGATGGCCTGGGTGTGCCTGCTTTTTGGAGGAAGTACAGCACAGTCTGCTGCCCTGCAGGGAGCTTAGATGGACATGCTGCCAGACCAGGCCTTTTCTACCCACCTGATTAGGATCTGTAGGGCCCAATAATGGTCAAGTCTGGCTAAGGGTTCCAATAAGTCAAACTTCTAGATTTAACACTTTCTTCCTTCCCAGCATTCAAACAAAGTGTTATATTGTACACTTTAAATATATATAATGTAATTTATCAATTATATTTCAATAAAGCTTGAGGGTAAAATGATAAACCCAAGAACATGGTCCTTCTCTATAACCAGAGGCTCTCAACCTTTCTAATGCCGCGGTTTTAGGCTCTACAGCAGTGATTCTCAACCCACTGCTTGAGAACTGCTAGCAGGGTCACCTAAGACCATCGGAAAACACAGATATTTACATTACGATTCATAACAGCAGCAAAATTACAGTTATGAAGTAGCAATGAAAATAATTTTATGGTTGGGGGTCACCACAACATGAGGAACCTATATTAAAGGGTCGTGGCATTAGAAAGGTTCAGAATCACTGCTCTAGACACTTTTTGTAGTTCTAAATTATAGAAAACCTCAAAGAAAAGCCCCCCACCTGGGTTGTGAACTACACCTTCCAACTACACCTCAAGGTCTAAATCTTCTCTGAGATTTGCTGAGGCCAAAATGGAGAAAATGGGTGCATCTCTTTCCCTCTACGTCACCTCATAATTTTCTTCATTACTGCTGTTGCTTCAGTTGAGGAAATACTAATTCTGAAGGATGCCTTGGTCACTGGTTATAAAGGACTGATATCTGAATTTCAAAGAAGCAACAAAGGGAAAGCAAAGTAGAGGGGAAGGAGAGAGAGGGGGGGAAAATAGATTCCTCTAGAAAGAAGAAAGGTCACTATGGCTATTTTCAATGGGTGAACTATTCCATTAGTTCTATTATGTGGAAAGCATTAGCGTTGTGCACACGGGAAGGGACATTTTGATGTAGAACATCTTTTTACAGCTTCAAAAGATAAGACTGAAATATAAAGGCAATAAAATGGCTGTTGGGATGATGACTTTTCTTCCTGCGGGCTTTGCAGGTTGGCAGAGTGACAAGAACATAAATTCCCAGGTCAGAGATGACTCTGGCAAGAGAAGAAGAGGCAGGCTGAGCCATTAGAGCCAGCAAAGCTAGGTGCTCTAACTGGCAGAGATGCTGTAGGACCCTCCTCATCCCTCTTCAGCCAGCAGAGGAGCAAGAGAGCCATGGATTAGCCCAGAGGGTTAGCTCATTTCCCTCATGTTAAGTGGCCTGTTCTCATGCATTTTCCTAGTCCCAGTTTCTAAGGTCTGATGGACTACATTATCCTGATTGCTGCAACATCTTAAATGAGGAATTAGGGTCAGAAAGACCTGGCTGAACCACCAACTAAGGATTTTAGGTGGGTGTGTGGCACCATTTTTCAATTAATGAGAATGGAAGGTTTTGGAAAAAAAGCTTGTGCATGCTAGGTCCATTTAATCTTGGATTAAGTTTTAGTCTTTACACCACCAATCAACAAGCTTATGGACATGCATTTATTATAAGCCTTTACTGGGCCATAGATTGCACAGGTACTAAACACTCTACTAATGCATATTAACACTATAGAATGATGCACAGCCCCGTGACTGCCATTCTGCTCTCCTTAGTAATCAGCATTGTGAGTAGTCCTCATGCTATATGGGGGGGGGCAGCAGACTATCCATCCAAGCCATCCCTGGAGCTTTATAAGCCCATCCTCTCTTACCTTCAGATACTAAGAATGCAGATTCACATCTTACTTGCATCTTTGTCATTAGTGGGTCACAGTTCAAATTAGAAAGTCCCCTGAAGTCTTTCACTGTAGCTGGAGAAGAGCTGACTGGGGGCTAAGGAGAGGGCGGGCAGTGATTCTCAGCCATCCACCAGGGGCTTTGGAATGATATTACCAAAGAGGTGGCTGTGTGGTCAAAGCTGAAATTCCCACATGTTGAGAAGAGGATGGGTACAAAGGGAGAGCCTCTAGGCAGAGTCTAGGTGAAGGCTCCAAGGTGGAGTGGGCAGGCAGCTTTGGGAGTTGCAACTGGAGAGTGCATAAGGTGGGTGCAGGCAAGACTCCATAGGTACTAGAGACATGTTCTCACCTCAGCAGGTTGAAGTGTTTGTATTCTATACTGTTGGCCCTGTGGAGTCTTGAAGTTTCCAAGCAGGGGACCCCATGAGCAGGTCTGTGGGGCCAGCAAGAAAACGGCACTGGATGTGGAGGATTAACTCTGTTTCAGCTGTTAGATAAGGACAGGACAGTTGTCCAGGTATGAGAGGTGATGTTCCTATGACTTTGCAAAGCATGATCACCCCCTGTCATCCAGGGTACAAACTGCTCTGTGAGGCCAAATGACATTACTTCCTTTATCTTGTATTGTTTTATCTTAAAGGACCAGGAACCATAATAACTTATCCAGGGTCATGCAGCTGAGAGTGGATACTGCTAGGGTGATTTCCAGAATCCCAACCCCAAGTATTTACAGCCTTTATTTGAATAACATAGAGATGCATATGAAAGGGTATGCTCTGAGTCAGGTCTGCAACCCAGGTCTCCACCTTACACTCTTGCCTTTAGGGAAGGTAAAGCCTCTCTGGGACTTTGGACAAGTAATCTGATTTCCCCGAGATTCAGTTTCCTCATTTCATCTCACAACTATGGAAGGGTATGTGCCATATGGCTCATGAGATGCCTTGCAGGGTGCCTGGCACATGCAAGTGCTCAAGAGATGATGGTAAGAATCACTGTCAGTGTCAATAGGGTAGGCTGGGGGTGGTTTCCTGTCCCAGAGTGGGCAATGGGTTATGTGTCCTGTCCCTGAGTGGCTGACAGTGATGTGTTTAGGTTACGGAACTTGCTCAGATCCAGAGTTCTTGACTGTTCATAAATCACCATGAACTAAAACGCTTAAACTATGTTTTAGATGATAAACTATTATTATAATTCTTTGCTAGGAGCTGAGGGGAAATAGTTCTGAGATTATACACATTTAGAAACATATCTAAAGCTGACTCTGCTTTAAGCCCTTTCCTTTAGTTGTTGAATTCTATTGCTATGGTAAAATGAAAGTAATCACTTTTCAGATTAATGAAAGTAATCATTTTGCAAATCACTTTTAAGTTCTGCTCCAGAACCATTCTTTAGTTTTATGGCTCACGGTGTTCCATGCCATGTGTGATGTGCACTGTCTTCTTAACTCTCTTGCTTATGCAAGGGCAATGGGAGGGCCATTCACAATAATCCCACCTGGACAGGGATGGGGGTTGGTGGTGTTCGGGGCACATCTGATTTCTGACCTGGCACTAAAGGTTAAGTCCTTTCTCCAAGTCAATGACACCACCTCCTCAAACCCTTCAACTGGAGTCAGACAGTTCCTTTCTAATAAAAGAGCAAAAATTATTTGAGGAACAGATCACTCTATGGTGAAAATTTTGAGTCACCTTAGGGACCCTCTTGATCCTAAAGTGGAGATGAAGAGTAACAAAGAATGTTTAGAAGGAATTGGCCTTTTCCATGAAAGGTTTATAGGGCAAGAATTCAGACAAGTGGAATTAGCTTGCATTTAACCAATCATATACTTACAGAATGTGATAATTTAATTGAATATTAACTAGGGTAATATTTTCTTGCCATTACCATTAAGTGGTAATGTAACTGTCAGGTCAGTTATGCAATACACTTGACAAAGCAAAGACATGCTCATGAAGTTGTCTAATTACAAATAACAGTGATTTGTGTGTTCCTGTATTTTATTTTAAAACTTGTAGCCTGGCTGGCTTAGCTCTAGTTGAACCAGGAAGTAACAATTCGATTCCTGGTCAGGGCACATGCCTAGATTGCAGGCCAATCTCCAGTAGGGGGCATGCAGGAGGTAGCCAATCAAAGATTTTCTCTCATCATTGATGTTTCTATCTCTCCCTCTCCTTTCCTGTCTTAAATAAGTAAAAAATAAAGATATATATATATATATATATATATATATATATATATGACACATAGCCGTAGCTGGTTTGGCTCATTGGGGAGAGCATTGGCCTGTGGACTGAAGGGTCCCAGGTTTGATTCCAGTCAAGAGCACATGCCCAGATTGAGAGCTCGATCCCCAGTAGGGGCATGCAGGAGGCAGCTGGTCAATGATTCTTTCATCATTAATGTTTCTTTCTCTCTTTCCTCCTCTCTTACTCTCTGAAACCAATAAAAATATTCAAAAACACACACACAGAAACTTCTGAATTATAGGTTCACCCCTCCTGGGTGATACTGACAAGAAGATGGGTCTGCCTTGAGTCCCTGTGAGTCTGAGCCAAGAGAAAGTTCCCAGATGTATCTGAGATTGGTGCCACAAAATGGAAACAGCAGCAGAAAGGACCAGGGCATTTCCCTTGCGGGGCACACTGAGTGCATATCTGGGTCACAGCAGGAAGGGTTAATGGAGAGCACTCAGCACTGATTCTGGAGACCAAGTAGAAGCCCCCAGGAAGAAAGCCCAGGAAGGGTTCTTGAGGGCAGTGTGAGGCAGTCATTGCTGGCCCCAGTGAGTAGGTCACAGGTTGTGGGGAGAACAGCTCAGAAATGTAGATAGCAAAGGACATTCACACAGCATTTGGAGGCCTTACTGCCATCAAACGCTAGCTCCTTTAGGGGAAATAAAGAAAACACTCTCAGCCTATCCCCACACTAATCCTGAGCATTGTAAAGTTCACACATGGGAGCAGTTCTAAACTATCATCTAGTCATTGTACCTGGAGTGCACCCAGGCCAGAAAACACCCCTCTGACTACAAAAAAGATGTTAGCACCTCCCAATTTCAAGCCAGAAGAGCCGGAAAATTAACATTTCCTGGAAGCAGCTCTAGACCTACCACTGACCACAAGCCACTCATGATGGAGCATCATGGAAGAATGAGATCCATACTATCCCTTAGAGGTCCCTGATGGGGTTAGTGCTAGCTGTCCACAGTCCTGCAGAGGGAACGTGCACAGCATTTGGTGACTTGATTTGATTTCATGCATGGCCAACTCTTCCCCACTCTGTCTGGAAACATTTAGATGATGCTACATTTATAAGCCACCTGGTTCATCTTCAGCATCAGGGCTTTCAGGGAAGATACAAACCTTCCTTAGAAGGCACAGCTGCCCTGATCAGCTTCCTTTTGCCCCTGAACACATTGCCTCCCTCCCTAAGAAGTGACAAGCACAACATGCACCCACATGCACACAGGCAAACATACAGTGCCCACCCAGAGGGAGAGGCCTGGTGGCTGCATTCAGGGGTCTGGCTTCCTTCAGACTTGAGCATATCAGCTGGACTTGCAACTCCCTTTCTCATAATTCAGATTCACGCATAGTAAATGGTGCCACGCTGAGTGTTCCCTGCAAGATGTGTTGCCAATTACTTAAAAAAAAAAACAGTTTAAGAACCAAGCAATCAGGTACTGTATAAATCTGAACTTTTGTGAGCAGTATGCCTGACTCAGGAACCTGCTGCAGAAGAAGGGATAGGATTATTACCCCAAGTCTGGATGATTAGTTCTTGGTTTCGTCAGGGGCACGGTTACAGGCATAAACTTGTTCCCAAGAGCTGCTGATGGGTAATTCGAAACAGTTACCATAAACATAGATGGCTCTGAAAGGAAGATTTGTCGCTTACAAGATTCATTTAGTTTTCAGGCTCTGCATGTCATTTCCAAAGGAATGCAAGGCACTTTATACACCTATAAGGACCAGGCAAAATTATGTGAAATAATCTCAGAAATGCACAGAATTATTTTAAGATTGAGTGCAGGAGAAAGTGTCTCAAGATGGCCATCTCTCTCCCCACCTACTCACCACATCTCCACTCCATATAGAAGGATTTCTGGGAGGACCACATCGGGACAGGCCATCTGTTCTTGTGAGTTTGATGCCTGTAAACCATTCAAGGACAGCCCAGAGCTCCTGTGATTTTCTTGGTGACTAAGAAAACCTCAGAGACCATATTTGGTGGTAGGATGGGGGCAGGTGGCATTGGAGGGTAGCAACGTATCAAGATGCTGGGATGATGATAGAATTGGGTCAGAAGGGTAGCCTTGGGGTTCAGGCTTTGAAATGCCAAGTTAAATGGAGCAGGCAGTGCCAGGGAGGTCCTGAGAGGTGATGCTGTCCATGTGAAGATTGTGCCTTGCAGGAGCCGCTGAGACAAGGACCAATAGCTGTTCTGGAATGGGGCATGAGAAGGGTCTAGCACATGGCCACAGGAGGTGCCTGGCCCCAGGAAGACCTGACTTATAAATTCACTTGCATTCTACTATAGCCCAGTACAGGGCCAGCCAGTTCTAACAGAAACCTTTCTGCATATCTTGATGTTTCCAAGTCCCCTAAGTAATCTGCAGCCATCTCATTCAGGAAGTCATTGAATGAGTTTTTAAGTCATTGATTTCAAACCATGCAGACATTGCATGATCTCTGTTTTGTTATTTATCTTTGAATTATTTTTGAGACAACCAGCCTACAGCTTACAAGCTGAGTACATGGGCTCACTATGTTTCTATTTTTGTGTGTGCCTGAACATTGCTGCAAAGCAAAGCTCAGATGGATTTAGATATAGATCAATGGAAACACATTCTGTAGTTGCATTTCAAAGATTTCTTACTATTTTATACATAATCTGGACAAGTTAAAAAATAGTGCCTTGTCAAAAAGAGATAAGAAAAATAAAATTGAGGAGTATAACATACATTCTCTGCAGGTCACAGTATATGTTATGCTCAAGGTAACTTTTTCAGCTCTACATTCAGTATCTGCTAATCTCTATGTCTGGGATTCACACAACTGTCAAAGTGCCAGAAAATGCTTAAGCTAAAGGAAAAGAGGGGCATTGGTGAGAGCAGACACCTCCAGGGTCATAAGGCAGGGCCCTGTACTTTTGCAGCAACATATTTTATGGCAGATGAGGATGTTATAGCACCTTTAAAATGTCCACATACAATGGGCCTAAATGGTAAGGGGTTTCTGTCTGTGAGAAAGACTGAATTCCACTGGTGTCAAATCAAAATCCATGAAAATTTATAAAGTGCTCATAACTAATGACTAATCGCAACCCTTCCTGAATTTGTATGTTTGGCTTGCATCAATATACATGTGAGTTGAAGCACATTAAACTGCTATCATCCATGCAAAGTGGTACTTTATGCTATGAATGGCAGGATGGATCAGTAGCCCTGGCCCATCCCTTATTTAGGAGGTAGGGGTATCCCATGGACCACACTGTTAGTCACACCACTGCCATACCTGGAGCCCCGAGATCTGACTCAGAGCCCTCTGGAGGCCAGCAGGGCTGTCCATGTGGCTGTACCCAGAGACACTTGTGGTGACCCCTTGGTGCCTCTTCATAGACCATGGCATGCCCAGCTGAGTGTGTCTCACAGGTGCTGGCCGGGCTGGAGTCACAATTCATGGGCATGGCCATGGGTGGTGGCCAGAGCTTCTGGCACTGCCCTTTCTGTTTAGTTCTTGGGAAATCAATGGATCCACGCAGGGGGCTTCAATCTTAAAAGAAATGAAACAAACAAACAAAACAAAACAAACAAAAAAACAAAAACAGGAACAACCATGCTTTTAGAGGCATGTTATGTCCTCAGAGCTTTAGCTACATCATTTCTAAGCAAAAAGATCACACATTTGGAAATGAAATTTGAGGTGAGCCATAAGGACAGATGCAAGAATGTAAAATTTAACACATTGTTATTGTAATCCGAGATTCCAAACATGCAGGCATTACATGATCTCTGCCCTTGGACATTAATGTGTGATTTTCTCTAATACAGACAATCACAAAAACAAAACACTCATCATTGAGACACTGTTTCACTTATAATTGAAAAATGACCCATCCATACATCAAAGAAACAAAACAGACATGCTGTATTTGCTCATTTATACACCCAAACAAGTAAAAAGCAGTAATTTAACTCCAGTGTAGACTCTAGATGAAAAGAAATAGATCACAACTCGGTTTTGTCTTCCCTATACTGGATCATTAATATTTATATGGAATTGTTTAAGTCCAGAAGTTGCAAAACAGCTTTCAGAAGCTATAATTTCCATATTAAATATATATATAAGCAGACAGAATGATGGGGCAGAAAGGAGGGGGTGAAGGAAAGAAAGGGGGGAGAGATGGAGGAAGGGAGAAGGAAAAAAAGAGAGAGGGAGGAAAATAGAGATGGGAAATTAGGGAGGAGGAAAGAGAGATGAAGAATGTAAGGGGAGAAAAGGAGGGAGGAAATCTCACTTGATGATCATGGAGCTGCCATTGTACATTTTCCTGATCCAAGTTTAAATACTATATCTATTGTTTTATTGGGCCTATCCCTCTAGCAGTGTATTACAATCCATTTGTGTGCAACAGCAATGCTATTCCTATGGTTGGTTGGTCTCTTGTATACCCAGCAGTTCTTTCAATGCAACCTTAATTTACATGTCATTCACTTTGGAAACTGAGGTGTTCTTGGTCCTAGTCCTTCTCACCCATCCTGTCCGTGGTAGCATTTTCCTCCCCACATGGTCCCATTACTCCTTCTATGCTTCATGGGGCTGAGGCATGCTTTGCCACATCATTCTCCTTAATTCCAGCACAGATTTTAAGGCTTCAACAGTTATCCTGCTGAACCTCTAACTATGTCCCTATTGGATAACCTGTAGCTCTCAAAAAAAGAGTTAGATCTTAAGCTAATTCTAAACCTGCTAGTGCCTATATACACATTCATTTGGTGCATTCAACTTACTATAAATCAGGGGACATTTGAGAATAATGAATCTGAGGGCAAAATAGGGACATGGTGAAATACATAAAACATTAGCCCCAATACTTGTTAATGATTATGATGATACTGTTCAGTGTGTGGAATATGCAGGGTCTATTTTTTATGTAATGAACATGTTGGAACATGTTCACACATCTTTGGGAAAACAAAAAGAATGATGAACATTTCAAATGTCTGTTTTTGTGACAAGGTTTAGATAGGAGAACATAAAAATGCTTTGGTGAGATAAATGGTGAGAAAAGACAGGTGACAGCTGCTGAAAACACTTAAAGCATTTTACTTTAAATGTTGGAAAAAGTCCCAGTTCAATTATCACACCAGTCTAAGGTTTACTGTAACTATGCTGCTCGCTGTCAGGAAGGCAGAGGGAAATGAATTCTTTTGGGTTTCCTCCATCTATGCCTGTGACCTCACAGAGCTTGACAACATGCTTGCTCATTTCCTTGTGACAAGATGTTATGGTCTAAGAAAGAGTCTATTTTAGAATATATTCACCTATAATTGTTTCCATATTGTGCTTTCTGATTATTCTTCCTGTTATTCTATTTCCAACTCTCTGGCTTAAAATGTTCTGTTAAGAGACAGACTATACTTTGCATTCAAGATGCTTTGACCCTACCCTGCCTTGCCAGTCTTAAAGTCAATCTACTTCTTTTTGCAGCATAAAGCTTATATCAATATGATTTACTTCCTCCCTGAATGACCACTCAGGTTCCTCTATTTTTTTATTTTCTCCACCTATGATACATGAAAATTAACATTTCCTGGAAGCAGCTCTAGACCTACAACTGATCACAAGCCACTCATGATGGAACATCATGGAGGAGTGAGATCCATATTATCCCTTAGAGGTCCCTGATGGGGTTAGTGCTAGCTGCCCACAGTCCTGCAGAGGGAACATGAACAGCATTTGGTGACTTGATTTGATCTCATGCATGGCCAACTCTTCCCAACTCTGTCTGGAAACATTTAGATGATGCTACATTTATAAGCCACCTGGTTCATCTTTAGGAAGTGACCAAGCAGAACACTGGTGTGCAGATCTCTGCATCACACATAGATTCAACCAGGACTTAGTGAGTAGCTATGAAGTGCCAGACTCTGTGCTTTCTCAGAGTTTGATGAAGCATATGTGTCCCATTTTCTCACATACTCTGTCAACTTAAGTGGAATTATAGTTGCTGTGATCATGCAAAGAGACAGTTCAAATTTCTATTAGCGCCAGCAAGAATGGGAATTCAAGTACAAATAATCTAAATTCTTCAATCAACCTTACTTTTCTAATTAAAAGATATTCCTGTTAAAAGAGGAATACGTTTTCTGTATAAACAATTAAGGAAAGAGAAAAAGGCATATTTCTGCTCCTGATAATATCACTAGAAACCACCTGCAGAAGACAACTAAAAATCATAGAAGATATCCTATATAATAAAGAAGTAATATGCAAATTGACCCTCATGTCCTTGCACAAGATGGCCACCCCCATGTGGTCAAAGATGGCTGTCACAAGATGGCCAGCAGGATAGGGCAGCTGGGGGTGACCAGGCCTGTAGGGAAGGGTAGTTAGGAGTGACTGGGCCAGCAGGGGAGCAGTTAGGTGTCGATCAGGCTGGCAGGGGAATGATTAGGGTGTGATCAGGATGGCAGGCAGGTGAATGGTTGGGACCCAGCAGTTTTGGATTGTGAGAGGGATTGGGCCTAAACCGGCAGTTGGACATTCCCTGAGGGGTCCCAGATTGGAGAGGGTTCAGGCTGACTGAGGGACACCTCCCCAGTGCAAAAAATTTGTGTGCCAGGCCTCTAGTATGAGATAATTTAAAAGCACCGAAGAGATTAAAAAAAAATGTTGAACTATTAGGCCAAGACAAAGAGAATCTGGAGGGGTGAATCAGCCACAGAGATGTTTGCTGACCATGAGAGATGCCAGAGAGTGTGAGTTTTAGGTTACTTTGGGGTTCAGAGACAAACAAAGAGGGAGATCTTGGCAAATCAGCCACTGCCATAGAATGGAACATCAAAAAGCAAAGGCATAGGAAAAAGAGTGAAGCAAAAGTATATCCTCCCTCTCATGAATTACAGTCTGTCTTTGCATCAACTCAAAACATAACTAAGGTGACTCTGAATTGTGCCCTGTGTTCTGGTGAAAGCAAAGAAATATCCTATCTGAAGGAAGGTGGCATCATCCTAATCCTCAAAATATTACCATGAATTCTTTAAAAAAAAAGATTATCAACATGCAATGAAGAAAAAATCTAAGAAAATATACCATGAGTGACAATAAGAAAAAGAAAGAAAAAGAAAACTTAGATTCATGGGGGTTCCAGATGTTATAATCATCAGGCACAGCCTATAAAATAACTCTGCTTACTCTACTCAAGAAAACAAATAAAAACAAGTTTGAATATCTTGGTATTTTGGCAGGTAATTGGGAAATGATAAAAAATGTTATATTAAATCAGAAAAAGGGCCAAATTCTAGAACTGATAAATTTTGAAAAAAGGGATATTATAACTCAGTGAATAAGTTTATCAGAAGTTTCAATACTAACTGAAGAAGAAAGTGTCAATCAGAATTTTATGCCTAGTGAAACACCTGTAAGAATAAACGTACTGAAAATACATTTCCAATGACACAAAACATAGAAAATTGCCACGAGCAGATCCATTCTAAAGGAAATTCTAAAGAATGGTCTTTAGACAAAAGGGAAATTATTCAAGTACAAGGTCAAAGATTTAAGAAGGACTAAGGAACATAGTATGTGGAATATGTGGGTATATATAAGTAAATATTGACAATATAGTAAAATAATCACAACATTGTATTTTTGGAGGTAGGTATATTTATCCATTTATCTAGATGTCTGTCTGTCTGTCTATCTATATATCCTTTTATTTATATTCAAAAAATAAATAAGTCAGGCCCAAATTCATATTTTGAAAAGACTGATAAAATTATGGAAAAAACACAGCTTGCCAAAATAAAAGCTAATTAGATTCATCAATATTAAATAAATTAAATCAGTAATTAAAAATTTCCTGCAAAAAAGCTCCAGGCCTAGATAGGTCCAACCAGTGAGTGCTACCAAAAATTCAACAAATAAATAATTTCACATTCACAAAACTGTGACAAAGCAGAAAACAAATGGGAAGTCTTCACAAGGAGATAATACTGCTACAAACTTAAGGAAGCAATTACCAGAAAGGGTAATACAGATCAATCTCTCCCATGAACACAGATGTAAAAATCTCAAGGAACACAGAAGCACACAAATTCAACAACATATAAAAATTATGACCAAGAGAGTTTACTCTATGAATGCAACGTCAGTTTCATATTTTCAAATGAGTCAATGCAATTTACTACATTAAAGATGATTATAGATTTATAGATTAAAGGAAAATACTCATAATTATTTTCATTTGCACAAAAAGCTTTTGATAAATTCGACATTCATTCATGATAAAATTAAAAAAGTTACTAAAGATCCTACTTAACAATGAATGTTGGACATTTTCCCCTAGAGACCTAAAACAAAATAAAGATGTCACGTTCAATAGTGTTTATAAGTACAGTAAGAAAATATATATATATATATATATATGAAGAAGGCTTAGGGATACAAATTTAGAGGGTAAAATAATAAAGATATGAAAGGAAGTAAATCCTATAGATGCCATTACAGTGTGTAATGGTGGGGTCATGAGTTGTAATCAGGAGGGAGCAAGGAAGGGTGGAGTTTGGGATCCTGGGGATATTCTATTTCTTATCTTGGATGATAGTTACTTGGCTCCATGCTCTAAAATAATTTGTCAAGCAATACAAATTTTCAAACTATGATAGGTTTGAAAATCATCTTCACATTAATGGTGTTAAACAAATACACACAAAAACACATGTGGAAAGGAGAAGAAAACCAATATTTGGGGTGATTTTCTTTCAGCCCCTTTTTCTTTTTTCTAAATTTAAGAAATATACAATAGCATATTTCATAACTGGAGAGTTCAACATTTTTTCAAATGGAGACATAAGAAGAAAATTTTTAACTACTTTCCCAAGAAACAGTTGGATGCCATGGGATACTTTCTGAAGACACAAAAGGAGAAATGGAAATAACGGAAAACAATTTTTCAATGGAAAAGTAGTAAATGAAAACCAAGTAGCATTGAACTGAAAAAAAAAAGTAACCATGAATAAATTGAACTAGAATCTCTAAGAGCCAAAAATCCAACATCCACAGAGATTCTCTCAGCACCCCCCTGTTTCCTTTTAACCCTGCCCACCGTGGGCATGCTGTGTGCAGTTAACCTGCTGTGTGATTTTGCAGAAGTCTAACAGCTTCGCTGACCTCCAGCTTCCCCACTTGCTGGGTTTATAGAGCCTGCCTCTCCTTCAGTGGTCCTTGTGAGGACAAAATAAAATCGACCGTAACCCTGTTCTGAAAAAGTAGCTTTGGGTGTATTTAAAGGATTTAAACATAGCACAAACTCTGATCTGAACAGGGTCCATAAGTCTTTTTCATGTTAAAATGGTGATAATTTAGTACCACACTTAATAGGCCTGCTGTGATAATTAGGAGCATGCAAAGCACTGGTACATAGTCTAGTTAATATTCATAGCAACATTCTAGTTCCATGGAGGCCTGAAGGGGCTTCACCTGACCCCCTGCAGTACTGTTTGCCAGAGGCCTGAGGTGGGGTACTGCCCTTGCCCAGCAGGACACTGTGGATCTCAGCAGTCCATACAGGGTTGTCTCGGGAAGGATTGCCCTTTCCAATGCAGGGGTCCAGTGTAGCTAACACAGTTTGAATTTAAAAAAAATGCTGAATGTCAGCTTATTATATCACCTGGTTTAGTTTCGCTGTCAGGTGCGGTCCAGAGCAAAATGAATCTACATGCTAAATTTTCTTTTTTAAAAAAAAATATATATATATATATTGATTTCAGAGAGGAAGGGAGAGGGAGAGAGGGGCAGAAACATTAATGATGAGACAGAATCATTGATAGGTTGCCTCCTGCACTCTCCCCACTGGGGATCAAGCCCGCAACCCAGGCATGGGCCCTGACCGGGAATAGAACCGTGACCTTCTACTTCATAGGTCTAAGTTCAATCACTGAGCCAAGCCAGCCAGTTACATGCTACATTTTCAACTGCCCAGCATCCTCAGAGGAGGGGGGCTTCCTAGGGGGGACTGAGGGGCTGCTTCAGGTTGCTGGATGCCCAGGAAACTCTAGCTTAGCCTTTTGCCTCCAGGAGGAAAGACATCAGACACATCTTCTGTGCCTCTGAGACATTAAGCCTCATGCCTCTCACCCTGCCTACTCTGCCTCAGGCCTCTCCTTCCTGACAAACCCAGGCAGGCCATGCCACTCCACCTGGGGGCTGGACAAAGAACCCCCTCTCCTGAATCCCTCCACTGCTCCAAGACATCCCATGTGATGAACAGCCAGCTCCTTCCCCTGGGAAGTGTTGACCAGTTTGGTAAGGCAACTGCTTGTTTTTCTTTCCTTCCTTCCCTACCTTGCTTCCATTTGCCCTCACTTTTGTGGGCTTGGGATTTTACCTCCAAATAAAGCATTAGCACCCTAGCTTGCTGTGGGGTCTGAGTCCTAGGAAGCCCGAGGCAAGGCCAGGAGGATGGCAGGCATTTCTGCTTAGTGCTTATGAGCCACCCAGCTGTGGGGTTTGGTGTCTCTCAGGGCCCATAGGAGAAGCAGGGGCCTTCGGCCAGCCCTCCCTTGGTCACTCTATTAAGAGTACTCCCTCCCCCAGTATCTGCATCCCATGGAGAATAAGCAAAAATTGATGCCATG
Source organism: Lasiurus cinereus (assembly GCA_011751065.1). Taxonomy (NCBI): domain Eukaryota; kingdom Metazoa; phylum Chordata; class Mammalia; order Chiroptera; family Vespertilionidae; genus Lasiurus; species Lasiurus cinereus. The sequence goes on from JAAGEH010000006.1 coordinate 10,180,841, forward strand.
GAAAAACACTACCCTCTGCAATAACTGCAGCTCTTTCTGAAACAGACATAAAATGGAATGAGACAGTCCCTAAAGAGGTAAACTATGTATTGAAATATTAGGACAGGAACAAGGAAAAGCACATATAGCCCATAACACAGAGCCATAATCCCTACTGCACACACAATTTCTTTCCCCCAACCTGCACATTTATGTGCAGACAGACACACAGTGGTCATGACATCCATCATCTGTCTCCAAATGCATTCTGGAAGAAGACTGTGAGAAGGCCTTGGGTAATGGGCCAAGGTAAGAAAGGACAGAGAAAGAAATTCAGGGGCAATCTTTCTCCTAATCCCCCATGGAGGAAATGATCTCATTGCCTTCAGCACGCCTGAAACACTGCATGTACTCCTCAGTGGTACCCTGAAGCTCTCTGCACCCCAGCAACAAGGACTGATGTCCCTTTTCACCCGCACAGTCTGCAACACTTGTGGGCAACAAGTGACACTGTGTGGTTTGCATTGAGACAAAGCATGTAAATAAGATGTCCCACTGATGGCCACTGAATCTGCTGAATGAGGCTGGAGGGCGGGGCAAGGACCCAGAAAAGTCACCAATCCAGAAGGTGACTGCTGAACCATTCTGACTCTGAGGGGAAGAGGGAGGTAGTGCCAGGACCCAGAAATGACATGTAGGTAAAGCAAATGTGTGAGGAGTGTCAAGAAGCAAATGGCATGAAGAAAATGCCACATTTAATCATCTCTTTGAAGAGCTCTTGGCAAATTACTCTCTCTCTCTCTCTCTCTCTCTCTCACACACACACACACACACACACACTAAACATAAAACATCTGACTTACTGCAGTTGCAGGAAGTCAGAAGTCTAGGCAATGAGCAGGCATCCCCAATAGTTCCCTATTTTCTATTTTCCAATCATCTTACCAACCTCACATTCTTCCAAGGGCAAATCAACATGTTCTTTTGATAGTAGAAACTGAAATACGGAGAAAGTGTTCTAAGTCCTCATGGCCTTCCCGGTTTGTTTATTTTTGTAACACCAACAGCATGGTGGCTCAAGAACCAATTATGAAAAAGAAAGCCAACAAAAAGCATTCTTTGGTAGGCTAACAGAAACCAGGCCCTCGCTCTCCTTGAGAGGCACATGTCTTGACAGTGATGATAGAAGTTTGGGCTCTTTCTGAGAAATGGACTGAAAACATCAAGGAGAATCCTAGGAGCTGGCCGTAAACGATTGGTCTTAACATCTGGAGTAAATATTTAGCAGGCAAACATTTATTTCCCTTGGGAACAGCGGTGGTGTTCCTTGTGCGCTCTACCAGGGCTTACCTGATGACAGGTTTCCCACCCCAAATCTCATAATTGTTCCCCTCCACCTTCACAAAATTTGCAGAGCTGCTTATTTAGAGATGAAAAGGCACAGCCTGCAATGAACTTGACTTATATACCTGCTCTGCTGGAGAAAGTCAAATTCAGGAGAAATAGTAGTGTTACTTTATATCATTAATCAGGATTGCCTGTTTCTCCCCCATGATTTAACAGTATACTGTCCTAATGGATTCTGATGGGGAAAGGATAGACAGATCCCTGGGAGCTATGGTCAAGGTTCTTATCTCACTGAGAAAAAAGGGAAATGACTCTGGACTTAATATGTTTCCTCCCTATTTGGGGATGTGTAAGTCTAAACGAGGCCTGGTTTCCTTTAACACTATTTGGGTAGATCTGTCACCAAGTACTTAATTCACTGAGCACCAACCCATAAGTGAGTAATGATGTTGGGGTATAGGGATCTAGGCTCTACCCCTGGGAATGTGACCTGGGACTGGCTGGTTGACTTCTCAGGGCCCATTCCCTTACCTGAGAGGAACACTGCCCTCAGGCCTGCTGTAGTGTGAGTGCAGGGACGTGTGTACCCATGGCCAGCAAGGTGCTTGGAGCCGAAAATGCTTTGTGCACAGGGGGCTTATTATCAGCACCCCATTGCCCTCACGTTGTCCCTTCCTGCTTTGCTCTGATGTCATGGTTGGCATCAGAACTGGTCCTTTGCCCACATTGCTGAGTTCCTGCACCTGGTGCTTGTGGCCTTCCTCAGGCAGGTGGGCAGCCCCTGTGCAGTGCATTCCTTCTCTGCCCTTGCTCGCACTGCATGTGCACTCAAAATGTGGTGAAGGAGCTCCTGGTGTGGACCAGGCTGCCAAGGTTCTGAACCTTCACCAGGGGCCACTGTCCTGCCATGCTCTCTCTGAACCCCTGGTACAGCCTCATCACTCTTCCTTCCTTCCCAGATTTCGATACCTGTTTCTCCAGCCCGGCTTCTTGGCAGCTCTCACCCACCTCCTGCTACTCTGCATGAACTCACAAGCTCCATTTCTCACTCCCCCCATCTACTCAAGAACATCTCTTCAGTCTTTCACCAGCCCCCCCCCCCCGCTGACTTGACAACATCAATTTTCTCTCTTTGTTGGATTATGTTCATGAGCATTAAAATATGCAACAATTTCTCCCACTTGAAGAAATGCTCTTGACATCACTTTTCCTGTTAGTGATGAACCAGTTTTCTCTGTTTACAATAAAATTCTTCAAAAAAGATAACTCAATGTACCATACCCAATTGGTTATTTCCCACAATGTTTAAAAAAAACTTTCAAAAGTATAACATACCTACAGAAAAGTGCACAAATCATAAGAGTATAAAGCTCAGTAAGTGGAAACTAGTTTACTTATGACTATGATGGCAAGTGGGTAGCCAGCACCCAGAAATCCCTCTTGTGCACCCTGCCCAGTGCCCTGTTCTAGCTCCCAGCAGCAGGGCCTGGTATTGTCTGATCTTTTTCTCCTGATCTCTCTTGAGTCCACACCACTGGGTTTTCACTTCCAGCCCCGCAAGATTGCGCTTGCCAGTGTTGCTGCTGGCATCATTGCTGAGAGCTTAATGTTCAGACCTGGCCTATCCTCATCCTCGATTTCTTCCTTGAACCCTCCAAAATGTTCACACCCAGCTGTCTGCAGGTGCCTCTACCTGTATGCTCACAAGCATTTCAAACCTTCCAGAGGAAAAGGATCAAAGCCCAGCTCCACCTGCTCCTTTGGAACCTACACCCTGGCCAATGGAGACTCCATCTTCTAGTTGTCCTGTTCTCTCCTCCCTTTGCACCCATAACAGAAATTTTGTGGCTATCCTTCTGCAGTCCATCTGTCACCCATTGTTCACTAAATCTCCAGCAAGACCGCAGTCCAGACTACCGCTGCCTCTTCTGGATGGTCACCCCAGACTCCGGCATGGGAGCCCTATTTCCACCTTGTCCTCCACAGGCTCCCCTGAGAGGGTGCTGATGGTGTCTGTCCCCTGCGCAAACACCCCATGACATCTCACCCCAAAGAAAAGGTCCAAGTTAATGTTACAGCCTAAAAGGCCTTGTGGGGTTTGACCACACACACCCCAAGTAACACCCAATGTTACTTCTCTTGCCTCACTCCCTATTTCCACACCCAAAGGGCACCTGCCTCAGCCACAGGGCCCCCCACGTCATTCTCAAACACACCTGGCATGTTCCTACTGCAGGGCTTTTGCACTGGCTGTCCCTCTGCCTGAAAAGCTCCTCCTCAAGAGATCCGCATACACAGTACCTACATTTTCTCCTTGGAGTCTAGGCACTCCTGGGTCTTGCTCCACCCAGAGCTGCCTAGGCCCCTCCCAAACCTTGCAGTCTTGCTTTCCAGCCAATTCTTGTGCCTCCAAAGAAGGGGTGCTTATGGCATTCTTGGACAAACTCACATAAGAGATGTTCAGGTTGATCCTCCAGGCCATCAATGGACGTAGAGCAACTGCTCAGCCCCACCTCAGCAGTGCAGGACTTTCCCATCACCCTCCCCACCCATCACCCTCCAGAACCAGGACCACAGGGCAGCAAGGAGTGGGGCCCCACCCTGTCCCTCAGCTCCATTGCCCCTGCCCTGCAGGGCCTCTGAGTGCCCCTGCTAAGAGGTGCTTGCCTTCAGGAGTACCACCACCTGTCAGCTCACCGCTCTCTCCTGCACGGTGTCAGGAAAGCGGGGACCAGGGGTAAAATAAAGGGCATAATGGGACTCTTGTCACAAGCCAAACAAAAACCAAATCAACACTGAAACCAGCAAGAAGCAGTGAGAGGCCGCTGCGGGGCTTGCCCAAGGAATCGGATTTTAAGCCAAGATAAATAAATATTTCAAACAAAAGGTCAGAATCAGTGTTTTCTGCTTCAGTCCCAGACCTCACAGCTGGAGAGGGAAGCCCAGGGATGAGGGGTGTCCCAGGAGCCAGGAGTGCAGCGCCACACTCTCCTAGAGATGCTGGGCTGGGATGGTGGTGTTGCTGAAACCTCATGCTTCAATGGGCAAATATAAATGTCTTCCTTAGATTAATAAAAATGGGAAGATAGATTATTTTTGAAAGAATGCTTTTCATTTGCTAGAGGAAACCTTTCAAAGATTGGGTTCCATGAAGGCATAACAAGGAGGATGCTCTGCCGTGAAAGAGGGTTAGACACCGAACCCTTCTGAAGCTCTCACACTGCCCACCCACCAAGATATACCATTTCCTCTGGCAGAACATTGACTAGGGGTGAGTACACAAAGGCTGCTGTGCAACTAGGATCTATTTTATCAAATGGCCCTTTCACAAAGAAAACGCACCCATTTGAGTCCATTATCAGTTGGTTAGATGTCCTCACCCTGGGCACAGTGCTCTCCGGCACTGGGTCAATGCCACTGCCGAGGCCCAAGCGCATGCGTGAAGGCCAAGCTCCCCAACTTATCTGCTTTTCCCCAGGGGACACCTGTTTCCACCCTTTCCCAGAAGATTGCTCACCTGACCTTGGGGAGCCATGGGGGCAATCTCAGGACAACTATTGAGGTAGGTGGCCCTGATCCCTGAGCTCCCTGTGGCACCCCAACTTACCCAGGCATGTTCTCCAGCCATAAAATAAAGAGTCCTCTGGTGGCATGAGTAGGATGTCTTTTCCAACTCTCCTCTTTACTGCTGGGTGTGCTGGGTGTGTGTGGCCTTACCTCGTGGGACAGGTAGAAGGCTGCAATGCCCAAAGGCCAGAAGCAGCAGAGCATGGAGAATACGCTGAGACCCAGGTGGTCCCGGGGAGGCATCATGAGAAAGTTGTCTTCGCTCTCTGTATCACTGGAGTAGTTGCTCTGCAAGAGAGAATGGAGGGATGAAGCAGAAGAAGAGGGTTAATAAAGGAACCACTCTGTGATGCCCTCTGAATCTGGCGGTGGAGCTGGTCCCCGGGAAGGTCACTGTTGTTGTTATTGCCTGCAAGTACTTCCCCTCAAAAGGAAGTGCCCAGCCAAGGGAACTCTTACCAAGGACAGGAGGAGAAAAATTCCAGGCACAAGGTTTTGGGTCATTCCACAGATGACAAAACCCTAGAGGAGTCAATTACTTACAGATTTTTGGAATGACAGCTGGGCAGTGGGGGTAAAGGTCTACTCTACAGAAGATAAAATTGGATACTCTCAGAGAAGGACACATTCTGTGGATTCCACTCTTTATTCTGACACAGGGGAATATTTATTTATTTATTTATTTATTTATTTATTTATTTATGTCACTAGTGGCCCGGTGCACAAAATTCGTGCACATTAAAAGGGAATTAATTAGAGGAAAAATTTTAATATTGCTATTTGCTCTTTCTCTGTAATAGGAGTGTCTGGGAAACCCCATGCCAGTGGGCAACACCAAGACCCAGCCAGCCCCAACCCCATCAAGCCCTGCCGGTCAGGGGACACAACCTCATGTCCTGGCACTGGAAGGGTGCAGCCTCAGGTCTTCCCGCCCTGGCCTGCACCACACAGCCTCACCCCAACCTGCCACACCATGGGACCCATCATTGCACCTTCTGGCGACCAGTTGTTTGGTCATTAAAGAAGAAAATAAAGCCATGCATTTAAGCATGCACATTCATTTTCAATGCCTGATTTGTCTATGTTCTCTAAATTGTAAAATAAATAAGATCTTCATCCAGATAGCATCATAATGCCAAGTTCTTTATAGAATGACACATACCATTCTCTCCACTCAGTATGCTCCATTTGAATGGGTTAAATGTATGTGATTAATATGAAAGGCACTGCTGCTTGGCCTTAATACAGGAAGCATTAGCTCATTACCTAACGCCATAAAGTGGTTTAATTGGCATATACTGACTTAAAGAACAGAAAGAAAAATAACAACAAAAACCAAACAAAAAACAATGTTCAGTGCTGTGGATGGCAGAATCCCCTCCCTTTCCCTTTCCCCCCCCTGCTTTTCCCATGAACCTATTGCGCTCTGCCTCAAAATCAACACAGAAGACAAAATCAGATGCTGTAATCTGCATTTTATAGTGCCATTTGAGTACAAAGAGGTGTTTTTCAAACTTCACTTATTTTATTTTTTTAAATTAATGCAGCTCAAACATGCTTTCAATGTTCTAGGAGCCAGGCCAACATGGCTGTGCAGACACACCTTTGCTAGTTGCTGTCAGGCTTCAGGGCTGGGACAGGGAACACGCCAGGTGCTGCTGGAAATGAATCAGCTCTCCTCTTTACATAGCAGGAGTCTTTTCACTATAAAATGCAAAGCAGCAGGGATTTTCCATTACCCTCATCCTCAGCCCTCCTGGCCTGGGGCATAGGAAAGGGCTGGGAGGATATTTACTCTCGGCTCTTTAATCTTTCTTATTTAAGTGAGCCCAGTGACAGCTGCTTCTCTGAGTGCAATGCCAGCCAGCTCAGGGCTAGCCGCTCCTGGAAGGCAAGAGGCAGAGCTGACCAGGGGCTTTGGCCAAGCCTGAGCGCGTGGGTCACAGCAACTTCGGCAGGGGGAAGGGAGGGCTGTTCCTGAAGACTCTAGACCCTCCCAGCTCTGCACCCCAGCTCCCTGCTCTCTCCCTTTCACCCACAGGTGCCACCAGCATGGTGTGCCCCAAGGCTTGGTGTGCAGATGTCAGGGTCGCAGGTTCAAGACACTTCACCTCTTCCTGGCACTTTGAGCCATAAGTGCTGGCAGGGACCTTACCACTTGGTCTTGTTCTTTGGTTATTGCTAAGGTTTTCTGGATTCTCTAGGCCAGGGACAGTCAGGACCTTTGCCTCAGACAAACGCTGAGACTGCAGCCTGCCTGGGGTACCCTCAGCCCCGGGAAAGTGTGGGGGTGTGGCCAGCCTGGGTAAGGGGCTGTGGGAGGATTGGGGCATTGGCTGGCTGCTCCACCCTCAATTGGGGTGGGAGAGTCTAATCAGGAGTGGGGCTGGGAGAGGAGCTGGGCAGGGCAACCATCTTGTGATGGCTTTATGTCGTGAGGGTCAAGTTGTGTATTACCTCTTTATTATATAGGATTTTTAAAAAGAATAGCTTATTAATTTCTAGAGAGAGAGGGAGAAGGAGAGAGAAAGAGAGAGAGAAACATCAATGTGAGAGTGCAACATGGATGGCTGCTTCCTGCATACACCTACTGGGGTCCAAGCCTGCAACCTGGGCATGTGCCCTGACTTGGAATCAAACCAGCAACCTCCTTGTGCAGGGACTATGTCCAACCAACTGAGCCACACCAGCCTGGGCTGACTGAGACAGCCAAACCAAGGACACTTGAGAGTAATGACTTATATATTTCCTCCCTAATCAGCGAATACAGAGCTCAGTCACCCTGGCCTGGGAAAATAGAAAACAAAGACCCAATTAATGCAATTTGTACCAGTTAAACCCAATGACAGACAAAGCTCGGGAACAAATAATAAAAACCCCAATAAAGCCAGACAGACCTAAGGTAAAAGTACAACAGTAAAACAGACCAAAGAATAATCCAAAATTCCCCAATATACTCATTTTGATACATCAGCATATTATAAATACACCTGGAAAGCTGATGAATATTCTGCTAAGATTATTATAATATTCTCCTCTAAGATTCTCACCTGTGGAAAAAAAGTGGGGGAGCAGGGATAAAAAGCCCTCAGGACAAAGAGTCAGGGTGGTGCCTATGCCCCTTCTTGGGCACGAACATTTGATTTTTCCTGAACTTTAAGGGTCCCCATGAGACTTGCAACCAGGGAGCAGTGGGAAGCTGAAGCCTGACCTGGGCTCATCCCCTGAGTCTGTCTCCAAGGCTCCCCCATCACACCTTTCTCTGACTTCCCAATGAGCTAAATAGCCCTGCCCTGGCTCAGCTCTTTCCTGTAACATTTCTAGAGAGCCAAAGCAGAGCCTCTCCTAGGCTCTCCCCTGCTGTTTCTTCACCCTAATTCCTTCCTTTGTTCACTGTCCCCAGCGTTAGTAAATGTACTCTCAAACCCATCTGTACTCCTGATGTGAAATTTTTCCTACACAAAGTCAAGAACCCATTCACTACAGGCCATCTTGCGGCAGATCTGCTTTGAGTCGGTCCTTACTGGTAATCATGTCAATGAGCTTCACTGTTGTACTTTTACCTTAGGTCTGTCTGGCTTTATTGGGGTTTTTATTATTTGTTTCCCAGCTTTGTCTGTCCTTGGGTTTAACTGGTACAAATTGCCCAGCTAGAGGATTCTTTTGTTCCAATTAGTTATCCCACTTGCTGGGCCCCACGACACATTTTCTCTCATCAGCATATGGCACACTCATGCCAATTCATCGCAAACTGGGGCCAGTCTCCGTGATTATTTTATAGAGATGGATTCACATTTTACTCCAGCTTCTGTGAGCTGTAGGAGGTTGTTAAACACGTGCCCTCCTGGTGCAGGCTGGAGACATGCAGGATCACTGCAGTGCATGCTAGCCTGAGGTGGTTTCAAAGACAGGCAGGCGATCACCTAAGGCAGTGGTCGGCAAATTCATTAGTTAACAGAGTCAAATATCAACCGTACAATGATTGAAATTTCTTTTGAGAGCCAAATTTTTTTAAAAATATATTTTATTGATTTTTCACAGAGAAGAAGGGAGAGGGTTAGAAAGTTAGAAACATCAATGAGAGAGAGACATTGATCAGCAGCCTCCTGCACCCCCCCTGTTGGGAATGTGCACGCAATCAATGTACATGCCCTTGATCGGAATCAAACCTGAGACCTTTCAGTCCGCAGGTCGAGGCTCTATCCATTGAGCAAAACCAGTTTCGGCAAGAGCCAAATTTTTTAAACTTAAACTTCTTCTAACGCCATTTCTTCAAAACAGCTTCGCACAGGCCATGGTATTTTGTGCAAGAGCCATACTCAAGGGGCCAAAGAGCCATATGTGGCTCGCAAGCCGCAGTTTGCTGACCACAGACCTAAGGTACCAAACACTCAAGTGGGTGCACTGAATGAGCCTAACACCTGTGTGGGTGCCATGGCCACCAGTACCACCCAGCAACATCCCTCGTGTCTCCCCTCCTTCCTACATAGACAGACCCTGATGAAGCCCACAGGTGACACCGGTGTCCTTTCCTATTTTGTTAATTAAAATGCATGCGACATTTTAATTCGCAGAGCCTCTAATCAGTGTGCAGACAGCAGCAGTGCTTTAGTGAAATGGTAGAAGCTTCATGTTAGGACTTCCCTTGTCTCGTTGAGAAAACAGGCAAAGTCTGATGAGCTCACTCAAACCACAAACAAGCACCTTGTCTGGAGGGCCCTGCGACAGAAGTGGATGATGCACAGTCTACACAGCAGCTGTCCCTCCAGCCCTGCAGGGCAGGGGCTTTGAGGACCATCCCCTTCCTGCTAGGAGGCACTGCCCTTTCTCAGGTGAGTCACAGGCATTGCAGTTTGTTATCACACAGCATATGTCCCCCAGAGCTGTGTCTGAAATTTACATTCTTTTACTTTGCAGCATCACCTCCCAGATGGTCTCCCCAACAATAGAGGGAAATGAAAATTACTCCCTTTATGTCTGTCAGAGATGGAAACTGAACAGCCTCCAGGGATGCATAATTCATGGGTGAGGCCCATGGGTGGATGAGGGCTCGCTCATGGGTGTGCTACCAGAGGGGTACATGAGTGGGGGACACGCCATTGTTTGTGGGGTTCTTGAGGCACAGATGACATAGGAATTTTCAGAAGATTTTATTGGTATAGAGTTACATCTCTCAGGTCCCAATGTCCCATTTCCCCCAAGCCAGTCCAGGAAGAGGGGCAGCCGGGAGTTCCATAGAGACAGAAAGAGGGCCAGTATCCAGAGTTTCCATCCCATGTCGCAGCTGGGAGTGGTTCAGCATTCAGGCCAGGTTAGAGTCTATTAGTTCTTTTGTGGAGGCCAACAATGCCGTGGGCCCCTGTGGGCAGAGGGGAGCACAGCCCCTGCCGAAGGAGGCCCACCAGGAACCAGCATGGGAGCCAAGAGAGCTCACTTCTTTGTTTAGAAGTTGAAATACTCAGGTTTTGTGCATTTGCAGTGGCCATACCCATTCTGGCCAATTACCTATTTCCAGGTCTGATTGACGGGCAATTAGCCTCCCACATCACTCAGACCTTACTGGTCTGCCTGCCTTTGTCTAGTCCTTTCCCCCGTCAGCTAGAAAATAGACCTGGAGAGTTTAAATGCAGCTTTTTGGCAAAGCTGTGTAAGTGGCAAGCCTATACTATCTGGTCTCCTTTTTCACTCCTTTCCTGTTAAACAATAACCAGGTTATTACAATGGTATGAAGTGGAGATGCACAGGTGCCAGCCCCTTGGAAGTTAAAATTTCTTATTTGCATGGAGGCTGTGCAGTGTTGCGGGCAGAGTCTGAGTATCTTCATACTCTCCCCAGCCGTGTTAACCCCAGGGTCTCCAGACCCTCGTCTGGAAACAAGGGACCTGGAGTGCCGAGCTGTGTTGGAAAGGCTAAGCCGCACTTTTTGGAAAGGGAAGAGCCTACAGTGACAGTCCCAAAGAGGCTCTGAGTGAGGTGGAGGGGCAGGACTGAAAGGACAGCCTCTTCTAACCCTCAGCTCAGTCCCTGACTTCATGAACTTCATGCTGATAGATCCAGGTGCTGCTCCTGGGTGTCCTCAAACATGTACAGCAACACTGTCTGTCGATATTTGTTTAGTGTTTTTGATTGTTTCTTTTATGTATTTTTTAAAATGATTTTTGGGTTTTGGTTTTAGTTCACAAAAAGTTTTATATACCTGAGTTGGCTGGATTCTAATAGCAACTCCGGAAATAGGTGCTGTCCCTGTCTTTATTGTTATTTCTATTTTACAAAGGACAGAGCTGGCCTTTGAGAAACTGAGATCTTTCCAAATCACAGAACCACCCAGCCAGTGGCTGCTCAGTGATCTTTCCAAATCACAGAACCACCCAGCCAGTGGCTGCTCAGTCCAGAATATGCTGTGTTTGTACTCCAACCAAAAATGTGGCTATGAATAAACTCCACTTTACCTCAGTTGCTTCTTGTTCAAAGATAAGGTGTCTCCTATGACCCAAGGATTCTGATAACTTTACTTATTTTTTAAAATATATTTTAATTGATTTCAGAGAGGAAAGGAGAGGAGGAGGAGAGAGAGAAAAACATCAATGATGGGAGAAAATCATGGATCGGTTGCCTCCTGCACGCTCCACACTGGGGAGCAAGCCCTCAATGTGGGCATGTATCCTGACTGGCAATTGAACTGTAACCTGGTCCATAGGTCAACACTCAATCACTGAGCCAACTGATTGGTTGGGCATGACTTAACTTCTTGACTGGCCTGCTTCATGGTGGTGACATGGAGGCCAGTGGTGACAGTGTTCAGTTGAGAGTTTTCTCAATCAAATGGCCAGGGTGTGTGCACTGCTAGCCCAGGCCACACAGGCAGCCGGCAGCACCAACTTCTGCCTTTGGAAACTGCTTAGAATGACACTGCTACACCCATAAAGCAAAGAATTAGACTTCAGGGCACTCCCCCAAAATCCTCACCGAATTTTATTTAGAAGCATAAGAGAAACACACTACAAATTACCAAGTTGTGGCTACATGGCACCAGAACAATTAGTCAATCTTGACTAAAATAGATTTTAAAATAGATTAAGACAAATTACAGGGTAGACAAAACAGCCCAGCTCTTTTCATGTTCTTTCTTCCATTAGTAGGTTGAAAGTGTCTGTGGGCTTCGAGCCACCAAACAGCAAAAAGAGGAAACGAGGCCACATGCAGGAGGCTATGTACACACCAATAAACCAAATAGAGAAAATATGCATAACTATCAACACCAATACATCATCACCTACAGCAGCTGTTTCTAAAATTCCTCCTCATGGGTCGTTGGATTGGAATAGCTGCAATGCAGATTGAAAGTATTCTAATGAAGGTGACAGTCCACCTGAAGGTCCTCCCTTTTGATCTATCCCTTTGCAGGAAGCCAATGCTATAAAAATGCTAGAGAAAGGAATGAGCCCCTGTGTCCCTCAGCCAGTGCCCTGCTGATCTGGGTGCTCCCCCTACCATCTGTCCATTCTCTATCCCATTTTTGTTGCCTCCATTCAGTGGAATGGCTTTTAGTCAGCTTGAGGTTTTCTTCCCTGGGGTATTTTAACTCCTAATGTTCCCCATTCTCTCAGCTCTGTGAGCAAGGGCTACAGGGTGCCTTTTCAGGGTTGGTAAGCTGTGCTCAGCTGTGTGACTTAGTCTCCCTCAGGCCTCACTCATCCCCACAATGCCTCCCTCTGGGTCACATGCTGCTCTCCCAATTTCCCCTGGCCTTCTCTGCTTGCTAATTCTGGACAGCACCTACTGTTCGGCTTGAGGGAGAGAGCAAAGGACCAGCAAGCAGGATGGGACAGGTGTGGGCTTTGACTAAGTCAGAATATAGAATAATCCAGGATGCAGCCTTCCTATCAAGGCTCAGGTTGCAGGAGCACTGTTTAAGAAACACAAGGACAAGCATGCAGAGGTGTTTGTTCTAGAGTGTTCCTGGCAGCCCTGTTTAAAAACAGTGAAATTATAAAATAATTCTACACACCAGGGTAGCGGTGGGAGACAGCAGTAACAGTCTGGCAGAGTATCCTGGAAAGCTCTAAGGAGAAATGGCATTTGAGTAAAGCCCTGAATATGGTGAGAATACTAAAACTGGTGGCATGGCTGTTTATTGATTGCCCAGGGAACGTGCTTATAATAAATGGAGTGAAAAACCAGGGTAGACAGTGAATGTATCATAGTTCCTCCAGGATGCCTGGAGTTAGATGCTTCTGAATGGAGGGCATATCATTAACTTATTTCTTTTTGATTTCTGGGTTTTAGTTTTATCTAAGATAGGCAAGATGCATTTGGCAATGGAAATTATAAAGGGACAGAGGTGCTCACAGTGCAGAGGCCTCCACCATCTCTCTGTTCTCACAAAGAACTCTGTTTACCTGAGACTCAGCCTGGAGAAATCGAATGGCATGGGCCTGGTGCTCAACAAACCGTGGGTAGAGCAGGATCTGAAGGAACCCAGCACCACCTGAGGGCGTGCTCTGAAATGCAGTTCACCCATTATCCCTGGCCCCTTGGACCTGTCTGAATGAGCATTGAGCTCAGAGGCCTCAGAGCTGCCCAGGACACCTACATCTGTGTGGACTGGTGCAAGCAGCCATAGCCACATGGAGCTCCATAAACTGAAATGATTTCAAATCAAATACACCTACCAATTAGTTCCCAAGCCACGTTACCATATGCCAGCGCTCAGTAGCCAGAGGCTGTTGGTGCCTCTTACAGTGGATAGCACAGATTCACAGCATTTCCGTCATCTCAGGAAACTCTGTTAGACAGCCCTGTCTTATAGGGTCTGATCCCTATTAACTCTTGTCCCACTCTCTCCCACCGATAGGGAGCTCTCTGCTGTTCTTCCAACATGCTGGCACCTGTTCCTGCCCCAAGGCCCTTGCACTTGCTGTTCTTCAGACAGGAACTCTCTTCCCCAGGTATACACATGACTGGTTTTCTCATCATATTCAGGGCTTTACCCAAATGCCACTTCTCCTCAGAGCTTTCCAGGATACCCTACTAGATTGTCACTGCTGTCTCCCCTGCTACCCTAATACCTGCCTGGTGCATCCCTTTGATCCCCAGGTGGTTTTGGCTTATTTACTGTCTGAGTCCCTTCCTCTAAGGGCTAGGAGGGCAGAAGTCTATGCATGTTTTATTTGTAGCTATATCCTAAGTGCCTACAATAACGCCTGGCACACGGTAGGCACCTAATGTACCTGCCAAGTGAGGGAAGAATTCATGTGTGCCCTCAACCAACAATGACAGCACCAACTGATGCAGGAAAGCTCCCAGTTTGTTCAGAATGCCCTGGGCTCCTTTAGGCTTATCATTGCCCACGAATACACCGTCTTCAGCCCTTCTGCCCCACCTTCTGCACCTCTCCTTCCACACCTAAAACACCTTCCCTGTGTATTCCAGGATGCACACCCTAGCCCAGTGGTTGGCAAACTGTGGCTCACAAGCCACATGCAGCTCTTTGGCCCCTTGAATGTGGCTCTTCCACAAAATACCATATGTGGGCGCACATGTAAAGTGCGATTGAAACTTCGTAGCCCATGCGCAGAAGTCGGTTTTCGGCTCTCAAAAGAAATTTCAATCATTGTACTGTTGATATTTGGCTCTGTTGACTAAGGAGTTTGCCAACGACTGACCTAGCCAGTGATTCAGGTGAAATGGCAGGGAAGGTGGGAAAGAATGACGATCCAATCTAGCTCAAGGCTATCTTACTCAGGGCAGCTGATGAACAGAACCAAGGATGAACCATGGCCAGCATGCAGGCAGTTGTGTCTGTTAACCTGCATGTGTTTGTCAGCTGCATACTCGATGTTCTATGGTCTTGGTAGCCAGCATGCAGCATGGTATCTTTGCGTCAGAGTAGAGAAGTGCGGGGAAGCATCTTTGATATTCCAGACAGGTCAATACCTAACAGAGCGTCTACTGCCACAGAAGGAAATACAGTAACTCCTGGTGAGCCCTATTGGCAAGGCTAGTGTTTGGGTTTTGAGCCCTGGATTTCTTTTTAAATTTTTTTTTTATTGATTTCAGAGAGGAATCACACCCTCTACTGGGAATTGAGTCCACACCTGGGAATGTGCCCTGACTGGGAATTGAACTGTGACCTCCCGAATCATAGGTTGATGCTCATCCACTGAGCCACCCTGGCCAGGAGAGCCCGGGGTTTCTTACAAGGCTGACACTGGGATTATCTTCCTTTACCTGTACCATTAGAGTGAGTCCCAAAGATCCCCTGATATCCTCTTAGAGGTTTTATTTGGGCAGTGTGGCTATGGAAGACTAGGTGAAATCATCCCAGCTTTCCCAGCACCTTGAAGCCCACTAGCCTCCCCTGTACCCCAAATTAGATCAATAAACACCACAGATGTCTCCCGAGGATGCTTTCTGTGTCATGCGTATACAGCTTGCAGATGCAAAGAGGTATAGAGCTCTGGGGGTTCAATATTATGAATGCAAAGAAATTATATTTTAGTTTCTGAACACATATGACCCTAAATTACTATTAAATTATTCCAGGAATATAATTTAGTTTCTCCTACTAGGTATTAATTCTCTTGTAGATAGAGACTATTTCCTATACTGGTGCGATGGAAGCAAATTAAGGCAACAAACCCCTCTACTGCAAGACTGACACTGTCTCTTTGGGGCTCTTTTAAAGAGCTCGTCTGTTAAGCATGTTGTACCTGAATGAGTCAGGTAGAAAATAAATAAAACAAGGAGCTGGAAAGAGCCCCACCGTTTTTCCAAAAGTGGTGGGGATTTGGGGACTCCTAAGGATAACTGTGTAGAAATGGTGGGAGGGAGAAGGGAGGTAGAGAGAGGGGTCAGGGGGATGTCTTGGGCCTGGAGCACAGCAGAGGGTGCAAGCAAGTGAGTGACAAGGCTTCAGGGACAGTCTAAGGCCTGGGGCTATCCTTATTCTTTACCACACGGTAGAGGCCATCTGAGAAACAATCCCAGTATCTGTCACTCCCTTCCCAGTGCTCGGTGAGGGCCAAGGCATATGAGTTCACAATTTTGGAATTAGTCGGCCAGGACAAGGAGCAAAGCATAGCACAAAGTCAGAACTCAGCCTTTGCTGCAGCCTCTTTCAAGTATGTAATGTTGGGAGCAATTGCTTTGCAGGCCAGCCCTCTCCTTCCCAGCACTGAGATAGCCCAAAGCAGATGCAACAAGATTTTCCTCAGAAACACTCAACAGTCATCCTTCCTATTCAGTAGCTCACTGCCCCACCCTCCTGCTGATCCGTGATCTGGTCATTATGCTTCATGGCATAACAACCATTTGCATATTACATACTTATTATATAGGATATACATAACCCATAGACAGACAATAGGGTGCTGAAGGCCTGGGATGGATGCAGGGTTGGCTGGCGGGGGTGAATGGGAAAAAAAGGTACATATGTAATACTTTCAATAATAAAGAATTATTGAAAAAATAATCACCACTCTAAACTAGCACCCTGGATTATCATAGGAAGATGTATTGCACTCTTTATTCTTTATTCTAATTCCTACAAGCTGAAAATTCAGTTATTCTTTGTTAACTACTCCATTAATCAGGCAAGTAAAATCAGGGGCACAATTTCCCAACAAATATGTGTTTCTAACTGCAGCATGTTTGAGGTGGCTTCTGTCATAGCCATCTAGATCTATCCCACTCTGTGTGCCCAGAAATGGGAAAAACACCACTTACTTTTGGTAGGTCTGGTCTAAACAGTTGTTCTCCATTTGTCTTTTAGGGGACATCACAGAGAGTGTTCTGTAGCTGGCAGTGTCATGTGTCACTTTAAGAGGGGCACTTCCATGCTATAGTGCACGCAGTGGGCCTGGGGTCTCTGTGAAGCGGGGATGAGATCTATAGCTCTAAGTTCTTAAACTGGCTTGCACCCAAACCGCTTCTCCTATTCCTCTTTTGCATGTTGGGTTCCCAAGAAAACTTTCATAAAGCCAATGTCTCTCAACTAAAAAAGAAAAAAAGTTTAAAAATATAGGGGTCAATACATCACTTAGAAGTAAACTTTTTTTTTTTTTGGTCTCTTAGTAGTATCTGGTACAATAGTCCTGAAATGAGTTTACATTCCTTGAGGAAAGAGGTATTTTTAGAAGATGCTAGTCTGATTAAGAGCTTAAAAATAAAATTTACTAAAGATGAGGTAAAAATAAAGTTAATTCAAAGGGAAATAAAATACAATACCAGTGTCTTGCATTTTCTAGAATGAATGCAATCCAGTTCCTATGGCCCATAATGCTGAGATTAGGAAGTACAAACTACCAGTTATAAAAATAGTCATAGGGATGTAAAGTACATAAGAGGCAATATAGTCAATAATATCATAATAACTATATACGGTGTCAGATGGTTATTAGATTCATTGTGGTAATGACACCATAAGCAATATAAATGTCTACTCACTGTGTTGTACACCTGAAGCTAATATTGTACATTTATTTATAATTTGAAATTTTTATTGAATTTATTGGGGTGATATTAGTTAATAAATGTACATAGGCTTTGAGTATAATTCTATAACCTACCATCTGCATATTGTACTGTGTGTTCGCTATTCAAAGTCGTCTCTTTCCATCACCATTTATCCTCCCTTTCCAAGCCTCTTCCACATCCCTAAACCTCCTTTCCCTCTTATAATCATCCCATCACCCTACTGTTGCCTGTATTTATGAGGGTTTATTTCTTGCTGTCTCAAAGAATGTGCACTGATTAAAGTAGAATTGAGGGTATTAGTGTTTATCTATCTATTATCTATCTATCTATCTATCTATCTATCTATCTATCTATCATATAAAAATATATGTGCATGTAAATACACACTATTATATAGATATGTTTTTGTATATTCCCAGCTCAGTCTGCTGAGAGGACTTAGATACAATCACACCCCTACCTGTCCCAAGTAGCAGTGAGGCGATCTGGAAGTCATATGTTGGTTTCTGAACACATTTTCTTTTTCTTTTTTTTGCATTTTATTTATTTATTATTTTTTTAAATTAATTTTTATTAATTTTTATACATATCTCCC
>JAAGEH010000006.1:10199205-10250678 GCA_011751065.1 Lasiurus cinereus
CTTGAAGCTGTCCCAGAGGCTCCTTACATTATCTTCACATTTTTGGATTCTTTTCTCTTCTTGCTTTTCCAGTTGAATGTTTTCTGCTTCTTTATATTTCAAATTTTTGACTTGATCCTTGCCTTTCTCTAGTCTGCTGTTAGGACTCTGTATAATATTTTTTATTTCAGTCAGTGTATGTTTAATTTCCATTTGGTCCTTTATCATCTTTAGTTGGACCTTTTTCATCTCCTCTTGGGTCTCACTAAATTTATCCATCTTTTCTAGCATATTCTTGAAAAACCTTATAAGTGTGGTTTTGAACTCTATATCCAGTCCTTTTTTTCCCTCCATTTCTTTTGTTTGTGATCCCTTCCCTTGTCTCGGCATTTTCACTATGCTGGGGAAACTTCTGTGTTGAATTCAGCCTTACGATACCAGACACAAAACCGAAGAAGCCTCTATTGAGCTTGGGAGGGGTGGAGTCTCAGGGCTTAAGGGACCGCCTTGCCTTCCAGTCGGCCCCGCCCTCCACGGCCCCTGAGTCTCACGTGACTGAGTAATGGCTGGAGCCATCCTTGTGCCTCTACCCACTGCCTTTCCAGCTCCCCTGCGCAGCAGGACCTCACGAGTCCAGGTCTCTAGGGTTTCGTCCAAAACAGGGGCTTAGTGGAGTCAGAAGTGGCACAGTTGGGAGGGTCTGTCCCCCACCCACTCTCGAAAGCCAGCAGCACAATCAGCAGTCTGTCCTGCGTGCAGTGCCGTGCGTGGCACCAGGCCTTTGATCTTTTGCGACTCCCTAAGTTTCCGTGCACTTCTCCCTTTTCACAGTCCAAACTCCCCCCGTATGAGTTTCGGCTGGATCTGGGGTTTAGTGTTGTAGGATAAGGGGTTCAATGCCTTTGAGAGTCTCCATTTCCCTCCCGCCAGAGAAAGCTAGCCAGGTACTCCAGCACCACGCACGCGTCTCCGTACCTCAGCTTTTTGCAGCTCCTCTGGGTCTCCATGAGCCCCTCTCTTTCCTTCTAGTTGTAGAACTTCCACTCAGCCAGCTTTTCTGTGGTTCTGGATGATGTCCGTTCTGTCTTTTAGTTGTAGTTTTGAAATTGTTGTGCGAGGCAGCAGTGTAGGTGTTTACCTATGCCGCCATCTTGGATTCCCTGAACACATTTTCTTAAACCAAAGGAGTCTGGGCTCTTTGGAGTAAGGGCTGATTTGGGAGCTGGGGTTGGCAACAGACAAGATACATTTAGAGCAGCTTGCCATAGCAGGAAATGATGATCACAGCTGATTAAAGAATGATGAGCTACTTTAAAAAGGCACAGAAGCCAACTTGAAGGGGCTTTCCTTTCCCGTATAATAAAGTGAGCAACAGAATAAATATGCAATACACATTGTAATAAATGTGACAACAACCCACTGAATAAAATAAGAATCAATGGCCAGCCTGAAACAAAGTAATAAATAGATAAAACAATAAATATGGGTAGGAATAACTCTTCCTTGTAATGGAATACTAAGTAATACATTTAGAAGGAACAAAAGAGTTAGAAATTTGTTGAAGAATGGTAAAAACAGTAGGCTAATGGAACACACGATATGTTCTCCCAACAAGTGCCTTTCTAAAAAATACTTATCAATTGCAAAGAAACACCATCACTTGGTCAGTGAAAAACTTCAACAAGTGATAAAATTACCACCATGAGGAATGGGACACATTGACTTCAAGGGCCTACTGAAGGTACTAGCAAGGGCATTGCACCACCTACGTGTTGATCCTGCCAAAAATGCAGTCACCTGAATCCAATCAAAGGAATCATCAGACAAAACTAAATTGAGAGCTGTCTATTAATCTCCACTGCCCTTGGCCTACTGTACCTATTCAAGGATATGGATATGAAACATAGTGACATATAACAAGTGACAAAAGAATGATGGAGACATTCAGGCATTTCTTTTACATTTCCTATTCCAAACTTTTTACTGCTGGTGGATATTATATATTGAAGCTGATTTTCCTAAAACTCATAGCAAAACTAAAAATCCTTTGTTGGCCAACATGGCCATTTAGGGTACTGGAAACATCTATGTACAAGAGAGGTCTGTGCATACATGATTTTTGGCAATACCTTCACCTTCATAAGTAACACACAGACACAGACAATAGTGTGGTGATTGCCAGAGGGAAAGGACTAGGGTGCTAGGTGGAGGTGGACAAAAATGGGGGGAGTGGGGATGGAGAGGGACTTTGCTTGGGGTGATAGGCACATGATGCAGTGTGCAGATAATGTTTTATTGAGTTGTACATTTGAAACCTGTATGGTTTTGTAAACCAATGCCAACCCAATAAATTTATTTTTTTTAAAAGAGAGAGGCCTAACTCTTTTCTTCTCATTATCTCCAAACAATGGCCTATTTTACTTTTTAAATATTTAGTTTAGTGCTGTCCTGATTCTCGTTCATCATCCCTGACAATAGGCCCCCACCAGGCTCTGTGCCTCCATTGTAACTAGCCCCATGCCCTCTCCTGTCTCACCTCCATCTCCTCTACACATTTGTCCCACTCCGCATCAGAACAGCTTCTAAAAATATGGATCTGACCATGGTTCTGCTGCCTGAAACCCCTCAGGGGTTCCCTATGCGCAGTAGCCACCAGGGTGTCCAGCAGCCTGGTCTGTGTGATGCAGCACCCTGAACAGGCCTGAGGCTATAGATGGGCCTGGGATCTCTTCCCACACCCCACCTCTCCATGGTGTCAAGAGCTCTTTCTTGACACTATTACTTGTCCATCCTTCCTGTCCTGTAGTTGCCCACCTAAAATCCAGCCTGCCTTAGAGGGCTGATAAGGCCCTCAGTGATGGGACCCTACTTCTTTTAAATCCTGTCTCCAGACCTCACCATGATCCATAGGTTTTTTTAAATTCTAACTTGTTAGCATTCCCTGCAGATCTAGGTTGGATGCCCCCATCTTTATCTACTCACATGTCTCCTTGGACTGAAATTCTCCCACCACCTCCCCACAGCCCTTCTTGGCCAACAGTCTGGTTCCCCTCCTCAAGATGCAGTGCAGGAACCCCATCCCTCCCTTAGATGCTTTCAGGGCAGATTGGGAAGTCTATTACAACTCTGTTATGATGAAATTGCATTTTTGTATCTGCTTCCTAAAATGTGTGCAAGTAAGCAGCATTTCTGCTTTTGCTTTCAGCAAAAAAAAAAACTCAGATCTTAACAGAGTAGAAACTTAACAGAGGTTTTTGAATGGAAGCCAAAACCCTCTCCCAACTTACTCAAAACTCTAGCATTGCCAGAGCTCACACCCTTCTCTTTGCCTTAATAGGTGTCATCAAAGACTGTGAAGGTCTCCTTGTATAGCTTCTCCCACTCAAACAACTTCTCTCCACAGCCTGTCCCAGAAAATAAGATTTTTTTCTTTTTTAAGGCTGAGTAGCATTCCATTGTGTAACTATACCATAGTGTTTTCATCCCCTCATCTGATGGGCATTTGGGCTGCTTCCAAACTTGACTACTGAAAATAACACTGCAATGAACCTGGGTATATGTAGTCTTTTGAATTAGGGTTTCAGGTTTTTGGGATATATTCCCAGAAGTGGAATTGCTAAGTCACAAGGCAGTTCCATTTCTAATTTTTTTAGGTCTCTCCATATTGTTTTCCGGTGGCTGCACCAATCTGCATTCTCATCAATAGTGCATGAGAGTTCCCCTTTCTTTATATCTTTATCAGCACTTGCTGTTTGTTAATTTATTGATGATAGCCATACTTACAAGCTTTAGGTGTTATCTCATTGTGTGTGTGGTTTTTTTAAATTCTTACCCAAGAATATTTTCCCATTGATTTTTAGAGAGAATGAAGAAGAGAGGGGAGTGGGGAAGAGAGGGAGTAAGAAACATCAGTATGAGAAAGACCCATCAATTGTTTGCTTCCTGCACGCACCCTAACCACAGCTGGGAATGGAGCCTGCAACTGATGGATGTTCCCTTGACCAGGAATCAAACCTATGACCCTTCAGGCCACAGTTTAACACTCGAACCACTTAGCTAAACCAGCCAGAGGTCATTGTGGTTTTAATTTGCATTTCTCTGAACATTTTGTCTATTGGTTATCTGTATATCCTTTTTGGAGAAGTGTCTATTCTGGTCCCTTGCCCATTTTTAAATTAGATTGTTTGTTTTCCTGGTGTTGAGTTGTATAAGTTCTTTATATATTTTGGAAATTAATGTATCATTGGCGAATATGTTCTCATACAATTTGTTCCCTTTTATCTTGTGATGGTTTCCTTTGCTGTCCAAAAAATTTTTAGTTTGATGTAGTCCCATTTATTTTTTCTTTTGTTTCCTTTGCCGGAGGTCATATATTAGAAAAAAAATATTGCTATGAGAAATATACAAGATTTTTTCACTTATATATGGAGTCTAATGTACAAAATAAACTAACAAACAAAATAAAGACAGACTCATGGATGCAGAGAACAGTATGGTGATTGCCAGAGGGAAAGAGCAGTGGGGGGAGGTAGAAGAAAGTAAAGGAGTGTAAATAGTGATGGAAGGAGACTTGACTTGGGGGGTATTATAGAACTGTGTACCTGAAACCTGTATGATTTTTTAACCAATGTCACCGTAATAAATGCAATTAAAAAAGAAGAACATCTCTCTCCAGCTGCTGCTTTCACCTCCAATCCTGACAATTCTGGTTTCATTGACTTATCAATTCCTCATTATTTCATTGGCCTTCTACCTAGTCTGGGGCCCTATAAGTGTGTGTCTGATTCTACTCCAAACCTCTTCTTTCATGCTCTCTCCAGCCAGAAAATCTGGCTCTTCTTTCTCTGCCACTCATTTTCTGGAGGAATATCCTCTATCTTCAAGGCAGTAAAATTACTTCCTTAAGGTTGGGTTTCTGCTTCTTAATTAACAAATGTATGGTTTTGTCCAGATCTGTAAATAAAAGAACCTCTCATTTGGGGTGTTTTATCAAAGGAGAAGGGATGAGCTAAACTGGAGGCTGTTGTGCATGTTACACCAAATCAATGTGCATGTTTCTAAGAATGTAATCCAACCATCCTTACCTGCTCTCCAGTCTAATGAAGAAGTGACTCTTGCAATAATTTAACTTCCCTTCTCTTAAGGCTATCAATTCTATTACTTCTTCCATGAGGTTTTAGCTCTACCAATGATCCTAGTAGAAACTTTGGCATGCCAAATTAAGGAAACGATGCACATGTGACAACAAAAATACATCCTAAATTGACATTTCTAGCCTTTTGCTGCCTAGTACCACATGTCCTTCTCACCTTGTTCACTTTGCAAATGACCCCTCTTTCCTGTGGATGGGTTGTTAGTGGGAGTCCCCAAGTGACCTGCTGGTGCTGCCAACCTTTAAATTCACCTGTAGCCCCATTGCCACAGCTATTACCTTAGGCCTAGGGCATTTCTGATGAGAATTCCTGCTGAAGCCCTCACTGGTCTTGGTCATTTAGTCTCTCTCCACTCCTCCCATCTTTCACAAATACTGAGGAGTTTAAGTGGCACCCAAAATGTTTCAGTTTCTCTGCATTTTATCTTTCACTAGTTTCATTTCCTAATTTCTGCCAGGCACTCGTGGATTCCCACCAAATCACCAGATCCTATTCCCATCTGACCTCCAGATCCTGAAATTCCTCTTCCTCCTCCACATCATAGGAGAGGGTATGGATTTTGATGTCATCAGCTGAGAGGTCAATGAACTTCCCATCGGGGTACTCCAGACCCTCTTTGGTGGGTGACCGGTCCTCAATGAAGGTGGTTTCGCAGCAGTCGGCAGCCACACCATCCCCCCAAGAGCGCAGCATGCCCTCAGAGTAGAGGATGATGTTAGGATGGTAGTGGGATTCCACTGACTGCTGTAGAGTGTTAGGGTCCAGCAGCTGCTGGACTGGCTCACTCCTGCCACTGTCCAGGGTGGCTGCTGCTGCACTGCCCAGCAGCCGGCAATTCTGGTACTGGGGTGCTGGGTAAACAGACACCAGGCCATCTCTGCTCTCAGCCATGAAGTTTCTGGTGTTAATTAAGCCATTCCTCTTGCCAGCATCGTTGATCTTACTGTGCATCAGCATATTCTTCTGTTCAATGATGCCATCCATGGTGCTCTGCTTGCCCAGCTGGGTGTCGGGCTGTGCTGAAGAGCTGGGCTCCAGGGTCACACTTGCCTCATGGAACCCATGTCTCCTGGAGGAGAAGAAAAGAGAGATGAGACAAGAAAATCACACCTGAAAAAGAGCTTATCACCCAGACCCTTGTTCTCTCAGGTATATTAGTCAGTCAGTATGCACCATAGCAAGGAGAGGGAGATAAGAGTCCAGCCCTACTAAATCTGCCAGTTTTATTTCCTTAAGATTTCTTAATTGACATTTTTTTTTTAGAGAGAGAGAGAGAGAGAAAGGGAGAGGGAGAGAAAAACATTGACACGAGAGCAAAGCAGTGATTAGCAGCTTCCTGCATGCCCCCAGCTGCCTCCTGCACACTGCCTACTAGGGATTGAGTTCAGAACCCAGGCATGTGCCCTGATTGAATATTAAACTGGAAACTTTTCAGTCCATTGGACAAGGCCCAATCAACTGACCTACATGGGCCAGGGCATCTAATCCATCAATTTTAAAAAGGCTTTATCAAAGCAGCCAGCCAGAGTAAAGCAGAAACTGATTATCTGCATTTCTATAAAGTCTGTTTCCAAAAAGGACTCTGCAGAAATTGGAATCACTGCAGCTCTAGAGAAACCTGTGATGGGTAGCACTCACCCTGACTCTCACAGGTAAACCCAATCACATTAGCATCAGACTGGTCCTCAGGGAGAACAAGGCTGTAAATCTGTAATAGAGTTAGAGTTTCTAAATCCATGGCTACTCATGCCAGCAAAAACACACACACCCAAAGAAGAAGGTGTTTAGAAGAACATCCCACACAGATTTAGAAAATAAATGTCAAGACCATATCATTGTACTGTAGATGGACAAAAATTCCCCAACTGAGGAAGTACATGCATATTCTGAAGTAGGTATTAGAATTAGCTCAACACACATGTCTACTGGCCTTCCAGCATAGTCCTGGGAATCAGCCTAGAAATTTCTTTGCCTTAATGGTGCTCAACTGAGAGAAATATCTACATATTAAGGATATAAGTAAGAAGTCCTCCAAATTGTTTCTCCCTAGATTGTGTTTCTTTCTAGAATTTCAAATGTTTTATATATATATATATAAAATAGACAAGCTTGAGATTTTCAGAACCAATGAATGAATTTCCTCAGGTTTTTCATCTTTGCAAGTTAACTATTATTCAGAAAAATATTCTGTCTTGGGGGCTTAGGGTACTCAGGCTTTCTATGTGATTGAAGCACTTTCTTACATTATAACTGTTTTACTCGGTGGTAGTTAGTTATCAGAATTTACCATTTCAGACTGACTAAAGGTGAAGAGATAGAGAGGACACCTTGGTGACTAACTAGGAAATAATATTTTAATAGAGATGACAAATGACTAATCAAACTACAGTATATGTGCTATGAGATTGGCCCTATTATTAATGTTACACTGTGCCAAACTTAAGAGAGGTCAGAAACATACTTCGACCTCTGCTTACACAGCACAGAGTAGTTTGCTCAAATTTAAATATTTGTACAAGATGTCGTGAGCATTTGCAACAAGCAAGGCACTCCATGTGTTTGATCATCACCTCTATCATCCCCCAGTAGCATCATATGCTTATTGAGGTATTTCTGTTCCAAACACTACACTTCTTTAATCGTCTTCCTTCCACAGAGAAGCCACAGGATTGATCTCAATACTGGGCTCCTCCTCTGGTTTGTGATCTACAGGATGTACTATCAATACTAGAATAACTTTCTTGAAATCAGTTCATTCTCAGGCTTAGCTCCTTCCACTCAGATCCACTGTAAGCATCTTACAAAAGATACTTGGTTCAAATCTCACCTCCTCAATGAAACCACATGCTCTTGCTAAGCCAGAGTAACCTCTTTCTGTGCTGTTTCTCTTACAGTTCCTATTGTATCCTTCTCTGCCAACATGGCATCTACTAATGTCAGCATCCTCCTCCAACTCCTGTTCCTGCCCAGGAGCTCCATAAAACCAAAGAACCAGTGTAACCTTTTCCCTTTCTAGTGCCTGTTATGCAGCAGGCATTCAGTGAAAGTGTGTTGAAATAAACAGTATCATCTTATATGATACCCATAATCTCTACTTAGTGATCTCCTTGCACTGCATAGCCCCAGATGTGAAAGGCAGGCAGAGCTCAGGTCTCTCCATAGTTGGCTGCCCAAAGTGCTCAAGTGAGAGATGGCGGCATCAGCACCCTCTGGAAGCTTGATAGAAATGTAGGATTCTGAACACCACCTGGAACTAGTGAAGTAGAACCTGCATTTTAACATGAGAACAAGTTATTCATCTTCACCTTATAGTTGAAGGGCACCTTGCTAGGGTGGAGAGAGCAAGTTTGGCCTGTTGGACAAGTTGGCTCAAATTTACAATAGATTATTTACTATATTTTTAAAGTATTAAATAAACATACGTATTAAACAATTGCATCCTTCAATAAATATTTTCTTCTTGAAGTTTTACAACTTTGAGTATTATAAATTACTAGCAGCCTTGTGCATGAATCTGTGCGCGAGTAGCTTGCTGCTGCTTGCCTCAGTTGGCTATCCACCCACCATCACTGGTAGCTCTCCACTGCTTGTAGCTTGCTGCTCCACCCTCCTATAGCTCTCCACCACTTGTAGATTGGTTGTAATGTTATGGTATAATGGATAATTAGCATATTCCTCTCTTATTATATAGGATGATTACATTTTCAGAAAAGGGGCTGGAATTAATGAGATTTTATTTTTGTCCCTGCATAATGCTTCAGTATCTCTTTTAGCACACACTGGCTTATCATATATAGACTTCAACTTCATGATTCCTCTTAATGCAATTCTCCTATGTTTCCTTCTGTACACTCCTTCCTAATAAGCCTTTCTTCAAGTCCCAGCTTAGCAATTCAGAGATATTAGTGGAGAGAGAAAGACCCCAACATTGCCACCGGCTGGGTGATTTACCAGCCCCCTCACTATTGCCCTCTGGGGCCATACCCAGTGACTGTGTTGTTCTTCTAAGATTCTTCACAACAGCTATATAATCATATAATATGATTGGTTATACTATATGACAAATAACATTTTGTTTATTTTGTATTTTTCCCCTCAGTCCTTGATACTCTGAACCGGTGGCTCCAACGAGGAAAACCTCCCATTTGATCCTTTATTTCTGCTTGAACAGTTTCTGCTATGTCTAGGATGCTGCCTTCTGTTGATAAAACTCTTTCTAGGTGGCAATCACAGCTAAGCTCCTGATTCCATCCTTTGGGTGTGGCTTTGGCATCTATTTGTGTGAGACTGGCAGAGGGAGCTGACTGAGTGCATCACCAGCCAATCACACTCCACCCGATGCTTTCCCAATGCTGGCAGTGGGGAGAGAGAGGTGAAAAGAGGCCTCTTTGTCCCTGAGTGTGACCATCCCCCTCCCTGCCCCATTACTTCTTCTTTCTTTCTTGCTCTCTGTACCACTGCTCAAAGAATCCTTCTGTCCACAAGTTTGGGTGAAAATCCGACAGGTGTGCTGCAATAATAAGCTATTGATAAATACATATTTACATAGTCTCTATCAGAAACTGACTATGAATGGGAGATTTTAAAAAAAGGACAGAAAATAGGTTTGCAACATCTGCACACATTTTTATATTGTATAAAAAAATGTTTTTCTTTACTTTGAGAAATATATGTATATGATACTACACTGAGAGTCAGGAAACCAGGGATTTAGCCTTAGTTTTGCTACTTCATGTCTGTAAGATCTTGGGAAAATTTAATTATTTTTTAAAATATTTTTTTTATTGATTTTAGAGAGGAAGGGAGAGGGAGAAAAAGAAACATCAATGATGAGAGAAAATCATTGATTGGCTGCCTCCTAAAGGACCCACACTGGGTGAAAATGGAAGTACTAATAAAGCAATTGAGCAAGAGCTTTAAGGTCCTTGCAGCTCTGTGATTGGTTGGTTTTAGGCACAAGTCTTAAGGTTTTATGGAATTAAGATATCACTTTTACTACAAGGTGGTGAAAATTTCACATTGTTCACAATTCGCTGGGTTTAAATTCAATAAAATGTGTATTTATCAATAGCTTATTAGTATAAGGCACTATGCTAGATGCTTCCTGGAAATAATAAGGAGAGTTCCTAATATTAAAAGTTGAATCAATGAAAAAAAAAGCACTATTAAACCACTGTAATAGTAGTTATACATGAACATATCACAAAGACATGCCAACGTAAAACTGAAATCTAGTATTTCAAAATGAGCTAAAAGAAATTGAAAAAAATGTAAAAAGTGGGAGGAAACAACATAAATCAAAATCGGGAAAGAATCAGAAGCAATGTAATTTGTGAACAGAATTCAGGAATTAGAAATAAAAGAGAAAGTAATTTCAGAAATCAAGGCTAGACCAGGAAGGACAGAGAGTGAAAAAAAAAAATACAGTGGGTCACACTTTAAAATAAGTAGGACATGGAAAATAGAAAGCTGTCTTAAATTTTTAAAAATGAATACTTAAGTTCATTTGAAATTCTAGAGTATACAAAAGTGTTTTGATGTGAAAACCATCAAATACTGACTCAGGTAAGAAGGAGAAGTAATGCAGATACTCTTTACATTGGGAGAATAGAGGTTATGTAGACATACGCATTTACCCAAACTAATCGAATTCTAACACTAAATATGTATGTATTTAGAGTGCTAAAATATTTTGAAAAAAAAGATAAATATAGAAAAAAGACAAAGAAAGCACAATATGCACATAAAAGGAGAACTTAGAGAATAAAATAACTAATGGATAAGAACAAGTACTAAAACTATGATTTCTATAAAGCCTCCTGCATATTCATGGTGAAAGGGTACAATAATTACTTGAAAAACTGACTCAGTATTACCAACCAAAATATCAACTATAGTACATCACTAAACTTAAAAGAAAAACAAACAAACATAACCCCCCCCCCACCTTGGTTATTTTGGGTTATGGCGAGGGTGGGAAGGGGGCACAGAAAACCTTACCACTAAAAAAGGTAAAAAAATAATATTATCTTCAGACTTGTCAACAAAAAAAGCTTTATAACAAGCCAATAAAATAAAGTCCTGAAGATACCCAAGGCATTAAAATGTGAGTCTAGGTTTTATATCTAGTCAAAATGAACTTTAAGTTTAAAGGCTATATGCAAGCTGATATGAAAGAACTGAAGGAATATTATTTACATGAGTTCTTCCTGTGGAATCTAAATGAATAAAACTACAATCAAAATGACCTGAGAGATGTTACATAGGACAGGTGGTTTTCAATGCCTACCAGCATGATAAAAAGAAAGAAAATGGACATTATATTATCCCTTCTGATGGAAATTCATGTCATTACCCATGAAATCAACCTTATTTTAATCAAATATTTTATATAATTATCAAATATAAGAAATTCAGAGGAAAGAGGAACATGTCAAGTGACATCATGGGTGTATGCAATCAAGTAAATTCCAGAATTAGGAGAACTCTATAGGAATAATAACCCAGAAATTGTGAGGATTAAGAAACAAAGTGAGAAAGTGAAAGATTCTACAGATAAATAGATTTAGAAGATATAGTAATTATATATGTGTGCATATATAAATATATATATTTATCTTATTTGAACCTAATATAAACAAATGAACTGATATTTTTATATGGATATAGATATGTACATGTACATACATATACATTTATACATATCTGTACACACAAACACATATACACACATATTTATACATAAATGTCTCTAGATTTATACATATATTCTTATACATTTCTATGCATTAAGACATTGAGGAAATGAGATTGCTGGCTGGATAGCTGATGACACTAGTAAATAAGTTCCTATAATTTATTTAGATATTAATTTTGAGGATATATTATGAGTCTTAAAAGAAGAGCTACCTACTTTAAGAGTTTAATATTAAAGTGTTTACAGATAAAAACATGATATAATATTTGGATTTGTTTAAAAATCATCTGGATAAGAAGGAAGCGTGGGTAGGTAACAGCGAAAACAAGACTGGCCATGGGTTGATAATTATTCAAGTTGGTACCTTGGGTCTATTATGTAATTCTCTTTATTTTCATGTCTGCTTACAATTTTCTATAATAAAGTAGTTTTTACAAACCAACAAGTGCAGATGTGTAAGACAAATATTCCAGGCAGAGGGAACATCATGAAACAAAGGCAAAGAGGCAGGGACATGTGCAGGTTGCATTTAGGGAAATTCTAGTGGTAGGGAGCTGGGAGATAAAGTTGATGGATGGAGAAGGCTTACTTGGAAGGTCTTGGATGCCTATTACAGATACATTTACTTTAGTAAATGATGGGGATGTTGAAGATAGGCTCTTGAGTGGAATGTGATACTCATAGATGGGTTTTTGGACAGTGTGGGGAATGGTTACGAAAGAAAGCACAGTAAACATTAGCGACATGGCGCAATGAGGCACAGTGTACTACTCTAAGAATCTTTATGGTGACATGAACTAACAAAGCACTAGTTATGATTCCTTTGTTTTATATATTTCATCTCTGATAAATGAATCATAAAGAGGCAATCTGAGAAGCCACGTCAGTGGCTGGAAGAGTACACAACCAGCACCTCCAATGCTCTTGAAAATGATAACAGAGGCCTTCCTGGGGGCCAGTGGTACCTGGAAACCCTACTGAAAAGTACTGCTTCCACAGTGAGTGCTTCCCCTTTAACTGAGTGGGTCCTGCAGGGGCAAGCAGAAAGGCAGGAGGTGATGAACTCAGGTGCACTGCCGGTTCCTCTCACTCAGTCATCTCAAGTACAGCCATTCTTACAGCTCACTTTCCAGAACACTGTGTTCTGTTTGGATCACCTTGGTGAGGATGTGTGTGAATTATAGACTGGGTTTCTAACACTGAGATGGCTGTGTGGACTGAGGCCATCTCCAAAATGCTGAGGAAGAACTCCTGTCAAGGTGCATAGTACTGACGGCGCAACCCCCGTGACCTGGGCACACTGGGCTGGATCCTCTGAGAGTCAGGGCAACTGGTGGCCTTCCAGAAGACTGTGTGGGACTCTCCAAGTCTCACAAGTCGAGCACTAACTGCATCCTATTCACAGAGAGCCTGAGATTCTCTGATTTGGAAGCAGAGCAGGGGGTTTGTTCAGAAGGAGGTGAAGGAACAACAGCTGACCCTGACACTCTGGTCAAAGAACTGAGGATCTACTTCAATCTGTTTGTGAATAATTCATGGAAAAAATATTTATAAACTGATTCCAAGATGAAGGAGCCATCGAAGAAGAGAAAAACAACAAAAATAAATAACAATGAAGAGTAGAGTGGTGGTGATAGAATAGTGGGGAGCAGGGCTGAGAATAGGGTTCTTGATGCCCCCACCATTTTTGTTGTTGCTTTTAGGTTGGAATTTGATTCTGATGTCGAACCTAATTTAGAAACCACTTTCAAAAAAAAAATTCTCATCAAAATAATCAAAATTGGCCTTTAGCACAAACAAGTAGAAGAGCCTGTGATTTGGCAGTGG
This sequence comes from Lasiurus cinereus, assembly GCA_011751065.1. Lineage (NCBI taxonomy): Eukaryota > Metazoa > Chordata > Mammalia > Chiroptera > Vespertilionidae > Lasiurus > Lasiurus cinereus. The sequence goes on from JAAGEH010000006.1 coordinate 10,212,862, forward strand.
AAATAGTTAATGAATTATAAGACCCAGATCAGTTATTATTATTTAACATTTAAATGGCACATTACAATTGCAAAATGCTGCATCATGAAACTTATCTCTCCTGGTGGTCTGGTCACAAAGCCACCAACACTTATGCTAAGTGAGCAAGGCTTTGTCATAGCTCCCCCAGAAATTCTAAATCTGATTAATCAAAGGTCAGGGGAGTGCAGAAAAAATGCTGTGGTATTGCAAATGAGAAAACCTAAGTTATTAGGACTATTGCTGCCTACACAAGCGGCACTAACTTCTTTTAGCTTTGAGTTTCTATCTCTGTTTTAAGGAAGATGCTATAAGAGGAGGCTTCTTTAAAAAAAGTTTTTTTTCCCCATTGATTTCCTAGAGGGAGAGGGAGATAGAAACATCAATAATGAAAATCATCAATCAGCTGCCTCCTGCATGGAATTGAGCCGCAACCACAACATGTGCCTAACTTCCATTACCTTTACAACCATCACCACTACCAACATCATCAATCACCACCACTGCCTTCAGCACCTTCACCACCAGTGGTATTATTCTCACCACTAACCACAAACAGGAATTGGCAAACAATCGCTTACAGGACAAATCCAGCTCAAAACATGCATTTGCATAGCCCACAAGCTAAGCAAGCTCTTTACATTTTTAAGTTTAATGTTGAAGTATATTCCAAGACACATGAAAATGATAAGAAATTCACATGTCAGTATCCATAGATTAAGTTTTATTGACCCACACCCACATCCATTCCTTCACATATACCTATGGTGGTTCTGTACCACAAGTTGAATAGTTGTGGTAGAGATCATATGGTCCATAAAATAGTTATATGTAACTTCAAAGATAAAAATGACTAATCCATGACCATTAGCCCTTCCATACCATCATCACCACCACCACTACTAATGACATCACAGCCATCAGAACAAGTACTGCTTCCAGTACCATCACCATCAACTGCAACAACACCACAATCCCACCCACACACACCACTCCATGGCTTAGAGATGTGGAGGCTTCACATGCAGTCGAAGAATTCAGTGAGGAGATTATAAATGTGGACATAGACTCAAATGCAAGTCTTTCTCCCACCACTGAGTGAGAAAGAAAGCCTTGAAAGTATCCTTGTCTCTAAAATTCCTGTGGGTAACCTGTTATTTTAGAAGTGTGCTGGGGTGACTTCATCTCAGAATTTCTAATTATAAGTCTGGACTCACACACACATCAGTGTGTCTTGAACAACACAGTTTAACACTTAGTCTGGAGAGTTTTAGGCTGGGAATCCCCCATGCCTAATTCTTACCAAAAACAAACACAAAACTCTTCTGGCCTCAGGAAATTTCTATAAATCCTATATAATAAAAACCTAATATGCTAAGTGTCTGGTCATCTAGTTGGTCGTTCAACCAACCGAAATGTGATATGCTAATAATATGTTAAGACTGCTCAACTGCTTGCTATGACATGCACTGATTACCAGGGGCAGACACTCTGACCTGCAGGTTAGCTTGCTGCTGGAGTCTGGCCAGTTGGGACTGAACAAGAAATGCTGAACATACCCTGGAGCCCTCCCATTTCCCTCCCTGGCTGGCCAACCTTCCACATCCATTCCTGGTCCCAATCGTGCACTGGTGGGGTCCCTCAGCCTAGCCTGTGACCTCTTGCAATCTGGGACTCCCTCAGGGAATGTTGGAGAGCCGGTTTCAGCCTGACAGTGGAACAACTGGTTGCTATGACACACACTGACCACCAGGGGGCAGACGCCCAATGCAGGAGCTGCCCCCTTGGTGGTCAATGTGCTCCCACAGGGGGAGTGCCACTCAGCCAAAAGCTGGGCTCACAGCTGGTGAGCACAGCTGTGGTGGTGGTAGCCTTTCCCACCTCTGCGGCAGTACTAAGGATGTCCAATGGGCCTAACGCAGGAGAGCAGGCCTAACCAGCCAGTTGGACATTCCCCAAGGACTCCTGGACTGTGAGAGGGAGCAGGCTAGGCTGAGGGAACCCCCGAGTGTGCAAATTTCATACACTGGCCTTCTAGTAATGATATAAAAACCTTGAGTTTGGAATTAAACATTAGGAAATAAGCCACCAAATTAGACAAAAAAAAAAGACTGAAGATACTGACATTATCAAATAAAGGTTATTAAATAAACATGCAGAATAATTTTAAAAGGAATAAATTAGAACATCAGAAATAAATGAAATACATTTGTGAAATTAAAACTTAAATACATAAACTGTCATTGCTGGCATTAAAGTTGACTAGATGCTCTGATGGATTCTTTTATTACAAAATAAGATTATAGATCAGAAGACACTTTTAGACATAGCTGGTGATGGAGGAAAATTATCATAGATTACCACCATCTCATACAAAGATTACTGGAAAAGGTAGAGTTGCATTGATTTAGAATGCCAACAGTAACAATGGCAGTTTTATAGCCTTGGTAGAGACACAAGATTAAGAAGTTGAGACTGAATCCTCATTTTCTACTAAGATTCTTTATGAAAATGATCTCAAATTCAGGCATTAGAATCATCTAGAGGGCTTGGTAAAATGTGGATTGTTAGGCTTATCTTTTTTCATTCATTTGTGTGAAGTCATATGGTATTTGTCTTTCTCTGTATTATTATTTCACTTAGCAGAATTCCCTCTGGATCCATCCAAATTGTTGTGAATGGCAAGATTTCATTCTTATTTGTTGCTAAGTAATATTCCAATGTTTTTTATCCTCTCATATATCAATGAATAGCTCTGTTGTTTCCATATGTTGGCTATTATAAATAATGTTGCACTGAGCATAGAAGTGACATAACTCTTTGAATTAGTGTTTTTGTTTACTTCAGATAAATACCCAGCGAATGGGTTGAAAGGTAGCTCTATTTTTGTTATTTTTATTTTTTTCACATCTTTGAAATTTACAGGCAACATGCCTTATCTCCTTATCTGGGAGTCAATGCCTTTATATTTTTAATTTTTTTCAATTACAGTTCACATTTAATATTATTTAGTATTAGTTTTAGGTGTACAACATAGATTTATACAATCATACTTTATAAAATGTTCCCTCCAATATTTCAAATACCCACCTGGTACCATTCATAGTTATTACAATACTAGAAGCTTGATGCATGAAATTTGTGCAAGAGTAGGCCTTCTTTCCCCTGGCTGCTGGCACCCAGGACTTGGGCTTCCCTCCAGCCTCTGGCAGGCACTGGGGACCCAGGCTTCCCTTGCAGCCCCAGCTTCGCCTGGAAGGTCATCTAGAAGGACATCCGGAAGGACGTCTGGTCTAATTAGCATATTGTTTTGATTATTATAGATTAATGACTATTGTTCCTATGTGTAATTTACATCATATTACTATTGTGTGATTACCAATTTGTAGTATTTGATCCTTTCACCTTTCTCACCCAGCCTTCCATCACCATTTAACAACCCTTTATCCTTGTCTACATACCCCACTTCCCTTTTGCTTTGGTAAGCAACAAACTGTTGTCCATGTCTATATTCTTTTTTGTTTGTTTGCTTCTGCTTAATCTCTTCAACTTTTTCACTAAGTCCCCTAAACCAACTCCCATCTGATAGATGTCTGTTTTCTGTATTTATGAGTCCGTTTCTATTTTGCTAATTTGTTTATTTTGTTCATTAGATTCTTCTTATAAGTGAAATCATATGCTAATTGACTTTCTCTCTCTGGCTTATTTGACATACCATAATAATCTCCAGAGCCATCCATGATATCAAAAAGTTAATGTTTCTTCTTTTTTATGACCGAATATTATTCTATCATGTAGATGTACCACAACTTTTTTTTATTTAATAAATCTTTATTGTTCAGATTACTACAATTGTTCCTCTCCCCCCCACCAGCTCCCACCCCTCCATCCTTACCTCCCTCACATTGTCCTCATCCATAGGTGTATGATTTTTTTCCAGTCTCTACCTGCACCCCCATTCTCCCTCTCCCTCTGAGAATTGTCAATCCACTCCCTTTCTATGCCCTTGATTCTATTATATTCAACAGTTTATTCTGGTCATCAGATTTTTAATTTACTTGTTGATTGTTATGTATTTGTTGTTCCTAATTTTTATCTTTACCTTTTTCTTCTTCTTCCTCTTCTTATAGAGTACCTTTCAGTATTTCATATAACACTGGTTTGATGAACTCCTTTAGATTTTTCTTATCTGTGAAGCTCTTTATCTGACCTTCAATTCTGAATGATAGGTTTGCAGGGTAGAGTAATCTTGGTTGTAGGTTCTTGGTGTTCATCACTTTGAATATTTCTTGCCACTCCCATCTGGCCTGCATAGTTTCTGTTGAGAAATCAGCTGACAGTCGTATGGGTGCTCCCTTGTAGGTAATTAACTGTTTTCCTCTTGCTGCTTTCAATATTCTCTCTTTGTCTTTTGCTCTTGGCATTTTAATTATGATGTGTCTTGGTGTGGTCCTCTTTGGATTCCTTTTGTTTGGGATTCTGTGTGCTTCCTGGACTTGTAAGTCTATTTCTTTCACCAGGTGGGGGTAATTTTCAGTCATTATTTCTTCAAATAGGTTTTCAGTATCTAGCTCTTTCTCTTCTTCTGGCACCCCCATAAATCTGATGTTGGTATGCTTGAAGTTGTCCCAGAGGCTCCTTACATTATCTTCCAACTTTTGGATACCTTTTTCTTTTTGCTTTTTCAGTTGAGTGTTTTCTGCTTCTTTGTATTTCAAATATTTGACTTGATTCTTGCATTCCTCTAGTCTGCTTTTAAGTCTCTGTATAATATTATTTATTTCAGTCAGTGTGTGTTTAATTTCTAGTTGGTCCTTTTTCATCTTCTCTTGGGTCTCACTAAATTTATCCATCTTTTCTAAAAAATTCCTGAGAAACCTTATAACCATGACTTTGAACTCTATGTCCAGTTGTTTGTTTTCCTCCATTTCATTTGTTTGTGATCTCTTGCTTTGTCTCCGCATTTTCACTAAACTGGGAGAACTTCTGTGTTAGATTCAGCCTTATGATACAAAACTTGCAAAACTGCAAAAGCCTTTCTGTTGAGCCTGGGAGGGGTGGAGTCTCAGGGCTTAATGATCACCTTGGCTTCCAGTCGGCCCCGCCCTACATGGACCCTGGGTCTCATGTGTCTCTGGGTAATAGCTGGAGTGGTCCCTGTGTGCAAGCGCAGTGCCTCTAGACCGCTGCCTTTCTGGCTCCCCTGCTCCCCAGGGTCTCGCCCGAAACTGGATCTTAGTGGAGTTAGAAGTGGTGCAGTCTGTAGGCTGTTTCCCGCCCACAAGCCAGTGGCATAATCAGCAGTCCCTCCTCTGTGCACAGTGGTGTGCGTGCCCTCAGACTTCTGCTTTTTTGCAGCTCCCCTAAATTTCCGTGCACTTTTTCCTTTTCATAGTCCAAACTCCCCCCATATGAGTTTCGGCCAGACCTGGGGTTTAGTGCAGTAGGATAAGGGGTTCAGTGCAGTTGGGAGTCTCTCATCTCCCTCTTACCAGAGAAAGCCAGCTAGGCAATCCAGTACCCGCTTTTTCCATGCGCACATCTCCGCACCTCAGCTTTTTGCAGCTCCTCTGGGTCTCCGTGAGCCCCTCTCTTTCCTTCTAGTTGTAGAATTTCCACTCAGCCAGTTTTCCTGTGGTTCTGGATGATGTCTGTTCTGTCTTTTAGTTGTTGTTTTGAAATTGTTGTGTGAGGCAGCAGTTTAGGTGCTCACCTATACCACCATCTTGGATTCTCCTCTTCTTTTTCAAGATTGCTGTGACTGTTCAGACTATTTCTGAGCATTTTTTGGTAGAATTTTAAAGGTTCTTTATATATAGTATCATACCATCTTAAATAATGACAGTTTTATTGCTTCCTTTACAATTTGGCAGTCTTTTTTTTCTTATTTTCTAACTGTGGGTAGAACTTCCAATACTATGTTGAATAACAGTAGAGAAAGTGAACATCTTTGTCTTATTCCTGATCTTAAGAGAAATGCTTTTAGTTTTCCCCACTGAGTTTAATGGTACCTGTGAGTTTGTCCTCTGTGGTCTTATTATGTTGAGGTATGTTTTCTCTTCCCTTTTTGCCAAAAGTTTTTATCAAAAATGAGTATTATATTGTGTCAAATGCTTTTTCTGCATTTATTGATACGATCATATGGTTTTTATTCTTCATTTTGTTTATGTGGTGTATCATGTTGAATGATTCACAAATAATCCATCCTTGCATCCCATGAATAAATTCCATTAATCATGGTGAATGGTCTCTTTAATGTATAGCTGAATTTGTTTTACTAATATTCTGTTGAGGATTTTGCATCTATGTTCATCAGGGATATGGGCCTTTCATTTTCTTTCTTTGTAGTAGGCTTCTCTAGTTTGGAATAAGGATCCTGTAAAATGAGATTTGGGGTCTTTCTCTCCTCTTGAATTTTTTGGAATAGCTTGAGAAGGATAGCTTAATTTTTCTTGGAAACTTTGTAAAGCTACCCTACTAGCACTTTTGTTTATGGAAGTTTTTAAAAATTATTACTGATTCAGTGTCATTGGTTGTAATCAATCTGTTCAGATTTTCTGTTTCTTCCTGATTCAGTTTTGAAAGATTATGTTTATAGGAATTTATTTTTTCTAGATTGTCCAATTGTTTCACATATACTTGAACATTATGTTTTCTTATACAGGCACTCCTTGGGTTAAATCAGACTCGACATACATTGTTTCATGGTTACATCACCATCTCCCATTTATGCATATGTAAAAAAATTCCATCATTTCAACATATGTGTTTTATGTTTTTTTTATTTATTTACCACAAATAAAGGTCAGAAATTGTTATATTTTAATTTTTTTACTGTTTCAATTCATTACTGCTGTGTATATGCTCCATGTAAGAGATGTAGGTGCTTATGTAGGTAGGTTCTGACTTATGGCGAAAATCACCTTACCTCGTGCTGGGTGAATGGATCTCTGACATACCCTGAGGACCTACTGTACTCCTTTAAATTTTTATGCTGCCAGTTGTTACTTTACATCTTTCATTTCTGATTTTCTTTATTTGAGCCATCCCTCTTTTTTTTCTGATAACTTGGTTAAAGATTTATCAATCTTGTTTATCTTTTCAAATAACAAGCTATTGGTATCATTGAACTTTGTATTATTTTCTTAAGACTTTTATTTATTATATATATTTTTTATTCATGTTGAGTTTTGTTTATTGTTCTTCTAGATCCTTTGAGTGTAAGGTTAAATTGTTTTTTGATAATTTTCTGTTTTTAAATTAAATTTATTGGGTTTACACTGTTAAAAGGACCACATAGGTTTCAGGTGTAGATTTCTGTTAAAAGGTCTGATAATTGCACTATGTGCCCACAATCCAAAGTCAAGTAATCTTCCATCACCATTTATTAGGTCCCACCACTCTTCCCTCTGGTAACTACCAAATTTCTGTTTGTGCCCATGAATTTCAGTTTAATTTCCCACATATGAGTGAAATCATATGGTTTTCATCTTTTTTTGACTTACTTATTTCAAATATTCTCAAGGTCCAGCCATGTCACAAATAGCAGTATTTCATCTTTTCTTATGATTAAGTAATATTCCCCTGTGTATATGTGCCACATCTTCTTTATCCAATTCTACATGGTAGGACACTTTGGTTGTCTCCATGTCTTAGCCACCAGGAATAATGCTACAATGAACACAGGGGTGCATATATCTTTGTGAAAACATGTTTTTGAGGTTTTGGGGTATATTGGGGGTAATACTGGTTAATGAAATTATATAGGTTTCAAGTGTAAAATTCTATAATACATCACCTCTATATTGCATTGTGTGCCCACCAGCCAAAGTCAAGTTCTTTTCTGTCACCATACATTTGATCCCCTTTACCCTTTACTACCTCCCCCCATCAGCCTTCCCTTTGGTAACAACTATACTATTATCTGTGTCTATGAGTTGTTCTTTTTTCTTTATTTGTCCATTTGTTGCTTTTAGTTTTATTTACCACCTATGATTGAAATCATATGGTTTTTGACATTTTCTGTGTGACTTATTTAATTTAGCATTATATTCTTAAGACCATCTATGTTGTCACAAATGGCAGTATTTCCTCTTTTCTTATGGTTGAGTCATATTCCATTGTATATACTAATATGTATCACATCTTTACCTAATCATTTGTTGAAGGACACTATGGTTGTTTTTATGTCTTGGACACTGTTAATAATGGTATAATAAATAGAAGGGTGCCTATATCTTTGTAAATAAATGTTTTTAAATTTTGGATACATACCCAGGAGCAAGTTTGCTGGGGTTATAAGTTAACTCTATTCTTAATTTTGTCATCAACCTCTATAGTCTTTTATAAAGTCTATACTAGGTTATGTTCCTACCAGTAGTGAATGAGAGTTCATGTCTCTCCAATGCGTATCTTTCTTTTCTTTATTTTTTCAAATTCTTTATTCTTTAAAGTATTACATGTCTCCTCTTCCCCACTGCCCCCCCCCCTCCGCTTAGCACGTGCCCTCACCCCCCTACTATCTGTGTCCATGGGCTTTGCTTATATGTATGCATACAAGTCTTTTGGTTGCTCTTATCCCCCCTTCCCTGCCTTCCCTCTGAGGTTGGACAGTCTGTTCGATGCTTCTATGTCTCTGGATCTATTTTTGTTCATCAGTTTATGGTGTTCATTATATTCCACAAATGAGTGAGATCATGTGATATTTATCTTTCTCTGAAGGGCTTATTTCACTTAGCAAAATGCTCTCCAGGTCCATCCATGCTGTTGCAAATGGTAAGCATTCCTTCTTTTAAATAAACTCAAAATGGATAAAGGACTTAAATGTAAGATGGAAATCATAAAAATACTAGAGAAATCCACAGGGAGAGAAATCTCAGACATATGTTGTAACAATATCTTTACTGATACAGCTCCTAGGACAATGGAAAGGAGAAAATAAACAAATGGGACTACATCAAAATAAAAAACTTCTGCACAGCAAAAGAACTATCAACAAAACAATAAGAAAGCCCACTGCATGGGAGAACATATTTGCCAATGTTATATCTGACAAGGTTTTAATCTCCAAAATTTATAGGAAACTCATACAACTTAACAAAAGGAATGTAAACAATCCAATCATAAAATGGGCAAAGGTCCTAAATAGACACTTTTCAAAAGAGGACATACAGAAGGCCAAGAGACATATGAAAACATGCTCAAAGTCACTAATCACTTGGGAGAGGCAAATAAAAGAGACAAAGAGGTAGCATCTCATACTTGTCAGAATGGCTACATCAACAAATCAGTAAACAAGTGCTTGTGAGGATGTGGAGAAAAAGGAACTCTTGTGCACATGTGGTAGGAATGCAAACTGGTGCAGCTACTGTGGAAAATATTATAGAGTTGCCTCAAAAAATTAAAAATGGATCTCTAATATTTATTTCTTATCCTACTGATAAAAGCCTATGTGGTTGTGATGCCCTCACACAATAATGAATGATCACCGGGAGAATGCGTACTCAGCATTCTAGTCCGCGTGGGTGGGCAGGGGCTAGCCACTGCATGTGCAGTGTGGAGGTGGGTCCCACAGCTCTGGACTACCTCTGTGGGGCAATCCATTGAGGAGCCCAAGATGGGTGGGTGGTACCTACCTCTTTGGGGTGATCAATTGCAGGGCTCCTGCACTGTGAGAGGGCACAGGCCAGGTTGGGGGAATCCAGTGCATGAATTTCATGCACTAGGCCTTTAGTATTGTTCAAAAAAGCCATTCTAACTGTAGTTAGGTGGTATCACATCATGCTTTTTATTTGTATTTCCCTAATAACTAAATAAGTTGAGTATCTTTTCACATATCTGTTGGCCATTTGTATGTCTTCTTGGGAAAATTGTCAGCTCAGGTTCATTTGCTTGCTATTGAGTTGTATGAATTTTTCTTATATTTTGGATATTAACCCTTATTGGAACTGTTGTTTGCAAATGTCTTCTCCCATTTGGCTAGTTGCCCTTTGGTTTTATTTGCCATTTATTTTGCTCTAACAAAGCCTCTTAGTTTAATACAGTACATTTAGTTATTTCTGCTTTTACTTCCTTGTCTTGGGGTCAATTTGTAAAATCTTCTTTAAGGCCAAGGTGCATAAATTTAGTATCTATGTTTTTTTTTTAATGTAATTTATTGCTTCAGATCTTATAATTCAGGTCATTGCTCCATTTTGAGTTAATTTTTGTGTATGGGAATAAACAACAGTCTACTTTCATTCTTTTACATGTTGCTTTCTATTTTTTTAAAATTTCTTTATTGATTAAGGTATTAAATATCGGTCCTCATCACTCCATTAGCCCCCCAAATGCCTCTTCACTCATGCCCTCACCCCCCTGGTGATCTTGTCCATTGGTTAGGCTTATATGCATGCCTACAAGTCCTTTGGTTGTTCTCCCCTCTTTACCCCTCCCCTCCCCTATCTTCCCTCTGAGATTTGACAATCTGATCGATGCTTCTCTGTCTCTGGATCTGGCCATGTTAATCAGTTTATGTTGTTCATTATATTTCACAAGTGAGTGAGATCATGTGGTATTTAACTTTCTCTGACTGGCTTATTTTATTTAGCACAATGCTTTCCAGTTCCATCCAAGATGTTGCAAGTAGTAAAAATTCCTTATTTTTTACCACAGAATTGTGTAGATGTACCACAGTATTTTAATCCACTCATCTACTGATGGGCACTTAAGCTGTTTTCAAATCTTAGCTATGGTGAATTTTGCTGCTATGAACACAGGGGTGCATATATCCTTTCTGATTGGTGTTTCTAGCTTCTTGGTGTATCTCCTAGAAATGGGACACAGGGTCAAATGGTAGTTCCATTTTTAGTTTTTTGAGGAAACTCCATACAGTTCTCCACAGTGGCTACACCAGTCTGCATTCCCACCAGCAGTGCACAAGGGCTCCTTTTTCTCTGCATCCCCATCAACATTTGAAGTTTGTTGATTTGATTATAGCCATTCTGACAGGTATAAGATGATACAGCATTGTCGTTTGATTTACATCTCTCAGATAATTAGTGACTTTGAGCATGTTTTCCCATGTCTCTTGGCCTTCCTTTTGTCCTTTGAAAAGTTTCTATTTATGTCTATTGCCATTTTTTTATTGGATTGTTTATCTTCCTTTTGTTAAGTTGTTGAGTTTCCTGTAAATGTTGGAGACTAAACCCTTATCGGTGATGACTTTGGCAAATATGTTCTCCCATGCAGTGGGCTTTCTTGTTGTTTTGTTGATGGTTTCTTTTGCTGTGCAAAAGCTTTTTATTTTGATATAGTCCCTTTTGTTTATTTTCTCTTTAGTTTCCATTGCCCTAGGAGAAGTATCAGTGAAGAAATTGCTTTAGTATATGTCTGAGATTTCTCTGCCTGTGGATTCCTCTAGTATTTTTATGCTTTGTCATTTATGCTTAAGTCCTTTAACCATTTTGAGTATATTTTTATTTATGGTGTAAGTTAGTGGTCTAGTTTCATTTTTTTTTGCATATGTCTTTCCAATTTTCCCAACACCATTTGTTGAAGAGACTGTCTTGACTCCATTTTATATTCATGCTTCCTTTGTCAAATATTAATTGGGCATAGTGGTTTACGTTGATTTCTGGGTTTTCTATTCTATTCCATTGATCTATATATCTGTTCTTGTGCCAGTATCTTGGTGTGGCTATTCAGAGTCTTTTTTTTTTATTTCAGATGAATTTTGGGGAAGTTCTTTCTAGTTCTGAAATATGCCATTAATTTTTTAATGGGGATTGCATTGAATCTATAGATTGCTTTGGGTAGCATGGACAATTTGATGACGGTGATTCTACCAATACATGAATACAGTATGTTCTTCCATCTGCTTATGTCTTCCTCAATCTCTTTTTTCAGTGTCCTATAGTTTTTCACATATAGGTCTTTTACCTCCTTAGTTATGTTTATTCCTTATTTTTATTTTTATTTTTTTGGTGCGATGGTAAATGGGATTGCTTTTTTAGTCTCTCTTTCTATAAATTCATTACTGGTATAAAGAAATGCCATAGATTTCTTGGCATTAATTTTGTATCCTGCTACCTTGCCAAATTCATTTATTGAGTATAATAATTTTTTTGATGGAGCCTTTAGGGTTTTCTATGTACAATATCATGTCATCTGCAAATAAAGGCCATTTTAATTCTTCTTTCCAATTTGGATGCCTTTTATTTCTTCTTCTTATCTAATTGTAATGGCTAGTACTTCCAGTACTATGTTGAATAGGAGTGGTGAGAGTGGGCATCCCTGTCTTATTTCTGTTCTTAGGGGAAATGGTTTTAGTTTGAATTTTATGTTGGCTGTGGATTTGTCATATGTGGCTTTTATTATGCTGAGGTATGATCCTTTGAATTTTATGTTGGCTGTGGATTTGTCATATGTGGCTTTTATTATGTTGTGGTATGATCCTTCTATTCCCACCTTGCTGAGATTTTATTAAGAAGGAGTATTGGATTTTTTCAAGTGCTTTTTCTTTTCTTCTTCTTTTTTTTTAAAATATATTTTATTGATTTTTCACAGAGAGGAAGGAAGAGGGATAGAAAGTCAGAAATATCGATGAGAGAGAGACATCAATCAGCCACCTCCTGCACACCCCACACTGGAGATGTGCCCGCAAGCAAGGTACATGCCCCCGACCAGAATCGAACCCGGAACCTTTTAGTCCGCAGGCCGATGCTCTATCCACTGAGCCAAACTGGTCTCGGCTCAAGTGTTTTCTGTGTCAATTGATATGACTATGTGGTTTTTATCTCTCAATTTGTTTATATCATGTATCACGTTTATTGATTTGTGGGTATTGTACCATCCTTGCATTCCCGGGATAAATCCTACTTTGTCATGGTGTATGATCTTTCTAATATATTGCTGGATCAAACTTGCTAGAATTTTGTTGAGGATTTTGGCATCTATGTTCATGAGGGATATTGGCCTGTAATTCTCTTTCATTTAGTTGTCTTTATCTGGTTTTGATATTAGGGTGATGCTGGCTTCATAGAATGAGTTTGGAAGTGTTCCTTCCTCTTAAATTTTTTGGAATAGTCTGAGGAGGATAGGTTTAAGTTCTTCCTTGAATGTTTTGTATAACTCCCCTGTCTGCGCCTGGGCTTTTGTTTGCTGGGAGCTTTTTGATGACTACTTCAATTTTTTCCATAGTTATTGGTCTATTGAGATTTTTAGATTCCTGATTGAGTTTTGGAAGGTTATATTTTTCCAGGTTTTCTAATTTGTTGGAGTAGAGTTGTTCAGAGTATTTTTTCAACAATCCCTTGTATTTCGGTGGGGTCTGTTGTTATTTTGCCTTTCTCATTTCTGATTTTGTTTATTTGGGTCCTCTCTCTTTGCTTCTTGGTGAGCCTGGCTAGAGGTTTATCAATATTGCTTATTCTTTCAAAGAACCAGCTTTTGGTTTCATTGATCTTTTGCATTGTTTTTTTGGTCTCTATGTCATTTTTTTTCCTGCTCTGATTTTTATTATCTTCTTCCTTCTGCTCACTCTGGGCTTTTCTTATTGCTCTTTCTAATTCTTTGAGTTATATAGTTAGATAATTTACTTCCACTTTTTTCTTGATTTTTTGAGGTAGGCCTGTAGAGCTATGAACTTCCTTCTCAGGATTGCTTTCATTGTGTCCCATAGATTTTGGATTGTTCTGTTTTTTGTTGTCATTAGTTTCCAGGATGCTTTTAATTTCTTCTTTGATCTCATTGGTAATCCAGTCATTATTTAATAGCATGCTATTTAACTTCCAAATACTTGAGATTTTTGGATTATTTTTATTGTAGTTTATTTCTAATTTTATGGCATTGTGGTCTGAGAAGATGCTTAGTATGATTTCAATCTTCTTGAATTTGGGGAGAATTTGCTTGTGACCCAATATGTGGTCTATTTTTGAAAATGTCCCATGTGCAATTGAGAAGAATGTATATTCTGTGGTTTTGGGATGAAATGTTCTGAATATGTCAGTTAAATCCATCTGATCTAGTGAGTCATTTAGGATTGCTGTATCTTTGCTGATTTTTTGTCTAGAGGATTTATCCTGTGATGTCAGTGGTGTATTAAAGTCCCTTACTATGACAGTATTGTTGTCGATCTCTTCCTTGATATCTTCCAGGAGTTTTGTTATGTATTTGTGTGCTCCTGCATTGGGTGCATATATGTTTACCAGGATTATATCCTCTTGTTGTTTTGATCCCTTTAGTATTATGAAATGGCCTTACTTATCTCTTGTTATGACCTTCACTTTGAGGTCTATTTTGTCAGATATAAGTATTGCTACCCCAGCTTTTTTTTTCATTTCCATTTGCCTGAAATACCATCTTCCGTCCCTTCACCCTTAATCTGTGTGCATCTCTTTTCCTGAGGTGGGTCTCTTGTAGACAGCATATATATGGGTCATTTTTGTTTGTTTTAATCCATTCAGACACTCGATGTATTTTGATTGGAGCACTTAGTCTGTTTACATTTAATGTTATTCCTGAAAGGTACATGTTTGTAGTCATGTCCACATGTTTGTGCCTGTGTTCCTTTTTACCATTTTATCTCTTCTTTTTACAGCATTCCCTTTAGCATTTCTTACATTGCTGGTTTGGTAGTGACAAACTTCCTTAGCCTTTTTTTTTTTTTGTCTGTGAAGTTCCTGATTTCCTCTTCAATTTTGATTGCTAGTCTTGCTGGATAGAGCATTATTGGATTCAGTCTTTTGCTTTGCAACACTTTGTATTCCTCCTTCCATTCCCTTCTAGCTTGATGTGTTTCAGTTGAGAAATCATTTGATAATCTGATAGGGGTTCCTTTGTAGGTAACTCTCAGTCTTTCTCTTGCAGCCTTTAAGATTCCCTCTTTGTCATTAATATTTGCCATTGAAATATGACATATCTTGGTGTGGGTCTTTTGGGATTGATCTTGCTAGGAACTCCCTGTACTTGTTTAACTTTTTTCTTCCTCATATCAGGGAATTTTTCTGTCATTATTTGTTCAAATAGATTTTCTAATCCTTGCTGCTCTTCTTGTCCTTCTGGCAGCCCTATTATATGTATGTTAATTTGTTTCATGTTGTCCCAAAGCTCCCTGAGGCTTTCCTCCTGCTTTTTAATTTTTTTTCTCCAGTTGCTGTTCAGATTGAGCTTGTTTCTCTACCTTATCTTCTAACTTACTAATTTGGTCCTCTGTTTCTTTTAGTCTATTTTTGAAACTTTCCATGGTGTTTTTGATTGTATTTATATCACTTTTCATTTCTTACCGATTCTTGCATAGGTTGTTGATTTTGTCATCCATCTGATTTATGAATTGCATGACCATTACTCTGACTTTTTCGGTCATGTTGCATGCTTCAATTTCACTAATTTCCTTTCTTGGTGACTCCTCATTTTCTTTCTTCTGAGGATTGTGTCGTCTCCCTATTCTGACTATCTCCAGAAGATTCAAACTTCAAGTTGCATGGACCTGGGCTGTGTTCAGTGGGAGCTTCATACCACCCGAATGTCACTGAAATGCTCCAACACTAACACGTGTGGTTGCCATGGGTTGGTGGGAACCAGCTTGTCCAGAATCAGTGTTACCAGCATTCAGTGTGGTCTCGTGGGCACACCTTGAATCAGGGACCCCGCCTGCACCATGCTGTTGGTGTATGCCAAAAATCAGAGTCCCTTAGCACGTGCCAAGAGTCAGAGTTCCCCTGCGTCTGCACCAAGAATCAAGTATCAGAGTCTCTGTTGCCTCGTGTGGCTTCTCACTGAGAATCAGGGTCCCTGTGTGTGCATGCACCAAGAATTAGAGTCACTGGCTCTTAGTGTGAATGCTCTGTGAATCAGGTATCACAGACGCACACAATAAGAAACAGAGTCAAATCAGTGGTGCTCAATGCTGCCTCCATTGGGTCCTGGTCACCATGGGGAACTGGGTTGCACAATAGCACTGTGGCGTCCTTGTGCTGTGAAAAACAGACTTCCGTGTGCGCTGCAGAAAACAGACTTCCCTGTGCACTTGCCCAGAATCGAAGTCAGGTGGTACTGCCGCCCTGCGTGAGCTTTGGGTATGGTTGCCCGACTGCGTTGCAGTGAACAGATTCCCAGACTCTGTGCGTGTGCAGGCCTAAATTCCCGTAGTGGAGCTGCGGCCCATGCACACGCTCCCAAGCTCAAATTCCTGTAGGGGTTCTGTGGCCCATGCGAGGGGTGGGTCTCTCAGTTACTATGGCACTATCTGTGAGCCTATGGGGAGGAGGATAGGCTCCGTGACTCCCTCCATGACTCAGAAATCTTCGGCCGGGATGTCTGGATTCTTGTCTGTTGGTCTGAAGCTGTGGTTGCAGGTCTCTGTCCTGAGTGGCTACAGGGTCCTGGTTTGCATTTGAGATGCAACTGGGTAGTGCGAAGCCAGGATCCTAGTCTCAAGTAGCTCTGTTTCTCAAGATGGTATAGTCTTTGTGCCTGAACTGGCCGCTCACAAGTGTCTGTGTTGTGCGCATGGGCTTCGCTGTCAAAGACTGCCCAATTTGTCAACCCCTTGGAAGACCTGCAGAATCTAACTGTCCCTAGCTCATACACACACACACCACACACATGTCTACACACTCCTCTATTGCTCCCTCCCTCTCTCACACTTGCCTTCCTGCCAGTCGCCATCTTCCTTCTCTAACTTTCCATTTTCAAAGTACCAGTTAGTGAAGAGGTTTGCTTTTATCCATTGTATGTTTTTGGCTCCTCTATCAAAAATTATTTCCACATATACATCTGGGTTCATTTCTGGGCTCTCACTTCTGTTCTCTTAGTCTGTTTGCCAATTCCATGATGTTTTGATTATCATCTTTTTGAAGTATAATTGAAATCAGGGATTATTATACCTAAAATTTTATTCATGTTTCTCAGGATTGCTTGGCTATTTAGAGTCTTTTGTGGTTCCATACAAATCTGATAATTTTTATTCTATTTCTTTAAAAAAAACACCTTTGAGATTTTGATAGGGATTGCATTAAATCTGTATTTTGCTTTGGATAATATGGCCATTTTAACTATGTTGATTCTTCCAATCTATGAACATGAAATTTCTTTGTATCTTTTTCAATCTCTTTTAATAATACCTTATAGTTTTTAGTATACAGGTCCTTCATATCCTTTATTAAGTTTATTCTTAGTGTATTTTATTTTTGTTGCAACTGGAATTGTTTTTTTTTTATTTCTATTTTTGAAATGTCATTCTTACTATGTAGAATTGAAAAGTTGTTTGCTTTGTACATTGATTTTGTGTCCTGCAACTTTACTGTATTTATTTATCATTTCTAATGATTTTTTGTTAGAGTACTTATGGTTTTCTATATAAAAAATTATCTTTTGTGATAAGCGACAATTTTAATTCTTCATTTCCAATTTAGATGCTTTTTATTTTTTCTCTTGCCTGATTATTCTGGCTAGGATTTCCAGTACCATATTGAATAAGAGTAGTGAGAGTGGATGTCTTTGTCTTGTTCCTGATCTTAGAGAAAAGTATTTTAATTTTTCACCATTGAATATGATCTTAACAGAGGGTTTGGTATATAGAGCCTTTATTATGTTGAAGTACTTTCCTTCTATACACATTTTTGGTGATTGTTTTAATCATAATTGGATGCTGTATTTTATCAAATATTTTTCTGAATCTGTTCATATAAGATGATTTTCATTTTTTATTTTGTTAATGAAGTGTATTATATTGATCATTTTACATATGTTGAACCATCCTTGTTCTCCTGAAATGAATCCCACTTGATCATAATGTATTTTTGTAAAATCTTGTTGTATTCTTTTTTGCTAATATTTTGCTTAGGATTTTTGCATCTATATTTATTAGAGACCAGAGGCCTGGTGCATGAATTTGTGCACCAGTGGGGTTCCTCAGCCTGGCCTGTGGGATTGGATTGAAACCAGCTCTCCAACAACCCCCAAGAGGTCCTGGATTGCACAAGGGCACAGGCCAGGCTGAGAGACCCCCCCAATGAACAAGGCCAGAGAGAGACAGGGGAGGTTGGCCAGCTGAGGAACCACAGGAGGGCTTCAGGGCATGTCCAGCCCATCTCACTCAGTCCCAATTAGCCGGATCCCAGCAGCAAGCTAATCTACTGGTCGGAGTGTCTGCTCCCTGTTGGTCAATGCATATCATAGCGAGCAGTTGAGTGGCCTTAGCATATCATTAGCATATTAAGCTTTGATTGATTGAACAGCTGACCAGTCAACCAGACACTTAGCTTATTACGCTCTTAATATATAGGATATTGGTGTGCTATTATTTGTTTGTTTGTTTTCCTTGCCAGATTTTTGTATCAGGTTTTTGTTGGCCTCATAAAATGTGTTAGCAAGCAATGCCTCTTCAATCTTTTGGAAGGGTTTGAAAAAGATAGGCATCAATTTTTAAAAACTGTTTATAGAATTCACTAGTAAAACCATCTGGTCCTATATTTTTACTTTTTGGTAAGTTTTTGATGGGTGTGCTTATATTTTGCAGTTCTTTATGATTCAGTCTAGGTAGGTTATATATTTCTAGGAACTTAACTATTGCTTTGTTTTTGCATTTGGTCGCATATGGTCTTTCATAGTATATTTGTATTTTTGTGGATTTTGTCATTCTCTTTTATTTCTGACTAGTGACCTGGTGCATGAAATTTATGCACATTAAAAGGGGATTAATTAGAAGAAATAATTTAATATTGCTATTTGCCCTTTCTCTATAATACAAGTGTCAGAGATGAGAAAAAAAAATTAGTAAAATGTTTATGAAAACCTTCCTCCTGTCAGAGTCTGGGGCACACCACAGGACCCAGAGTTAAGTCCCCGCCCACCACAATCACCTCAAAATTGTGTGAGACCCAGACCCAGCTGTCCCTTCCCCCCCTGGGGCTAGATCTAGATCTGGCCAGTCCCACCCTTGTCAAATACTGCCAGGCAGGGGACATAGCCTCAGGTCCCTTGGCCTGGTGCCAGGATGGGGGGCATGCCCTGAGATTCTCCAGCCCAGACTGGGGTGGGGAACAGGGCTGAGATCCCCCATCAAGCCCTGCTGGGTGGGCGGTATGGCCTGAGGTCCACCATCAAGCCCCACCAGGTGGTAGGGCACAGCATCAGGTCCCCCAGGACAGCATCAGGAGAAGGCCACAGCCTCAGGTCCCCCATCAAACCCTGCTGGGTGGGGGCATGGCTTGAGTTCCCCTGACCCAGCACTGGGGGTGCACTTTGAGGTCCCCTGTCAAGCCCTGCTGAGTGGGGGGCATGGTCTGAGGTTACCTGTCAAGCATCACCTAATGGGGGGCATGGCCTGAGATCCCCTGGCCTGGTGCTGAGGTGGGGAGAGCAGCCTGAGGTCCTCTAGCCCAGTACCAGTACAGGAAGTACACCTTGAGGTCCCCCAGCAAGCCCTGCCAGGTTGGGGGCATAACCTCAGATCCCCAGCCTGATGCCAGGGTGGGGGTGTGGCCTGCGGTCCTCTGTCAAGCCCCATGGGGGCAGGGGAGGGCATTGCCTCAGGTCCCTGCTGATTGCTCATTAAGACTCCTTATGGGAACTTGGTCTCAGCTGTGGGGGCAGCTATCTTTATGATGGAGTGATAGTCAATTAGCATATCCCCTCTTTATTAGATAGGGTTTTGTTTATCTCTTTTTTCCTTAGTGAGCCCAAGTGATTTGTCAACTTTATTAATCTTTTCAATGAACAAGCTCTTTGTTGCATTAATGTTTTGTATAGTCATTTTGTTCATTATTTCATTTAATTTGGCTCTGATTTTTATTATTTCCTTTATTTTTCTGACTCGAGGCTTCTTTTTTTCCCTCATATTTTTTAAAATATATTTTTCAGAGAGAAAAAAAATCAATGAAAGAAAATCTTTGATTGACTGCCTCCTGCATGCCTCACACCAGGGGTTGAGCCCACAACCTGGGATATGCCATGACTGGGAATCAAACTGTGACCTTCTGGTTCATAGACTGTTGCTTAACCATTGAGACACGCCATTTGGGCTGTCTATTATTCTTAAATTATTCTTTCTGACTGGTGTCAAATAGAGTTCTTTAAAAATTTTTTTCAATGCTCAAGACTGTCCTTCCATCTGTGTTATTTCTAGGTTTCTATCTTCAATATCACTAATTCTTTTCTTCATCTAGTCAGCTCTATTTCCTAAGCCCACTAGTTCATTCTTTATCTCTTTTAATGAATTCTTCACCTCTGGAATTTCTGTATGCTTTTTATGCGTGTTTTTTTAAAGTTTCCAAGTACAGGTCCTTTACATCCTTGGTTAAATTTATTCCTAGGTATCTTATTTTTTGATGTTGCAATGGTAAATAGAATTTTTTTCTCTCTCTTTTAGTGTAGATCTTTAAGAGAGGGAAGAAAAATAATGTATTCCCAGTCTTCTACTTTGGATCAGAATCATGGTCCCATTACTGGTACTTTGTCCTGTCTCTCTAATCAGTTTCATTAAAGGATTGGTTTTCAAAGATCAAACTTTTCGCTCTGTTGATTCTCTATGTTGTTTCTTTGCTTTTTATTTCACTAGGTTCTGCTTTCTGTCACCATCTGTGACATGTATTCCTTTCCATTATTATTATTTTAGCTAATTTATTAATTTAGTTGTTGACTTATTATATCTTAATCTTTATTCTCCTCATATAAGCATTAAAGCTACATATTTTTCTCTAAATGTTGCTTTATCTACACTCCTAAGTTTGAGTTGTAGTTTGTTTTGAAATGTAGTTTTTTCAATATGATTCAGTTCTAAACAATTTTACATTTTGCTATGATTCTCTCTTAGTCTAATGGTATTAGAAAGCGTTTCTTTTTTCCTTAATTTCCAAATGAATGTGGAATTTATTATCTATGTTTTATTAAATGTAAATATATTTTTGTATCAATTGTGTTTTGGTTAAAGACTCATTAAAACATACTAGTTTTTTGATACTTTATGGTCTAGTCCTTGATCAATTTTTAGAAGGAATGGAGAGTGGGATGGAGGGAGAGAGGGAAGGAAGGAAAGATATAAAGGAAACAGAAAAGAAAGAAAACATGAGCCTAGAAGAATCTCTATTTTCTAATGGTTAGATTCAGAATTTTATATATGCTTATTTGCTTAAAATTATTATTGTTTTTTTTAATATTCTATGTCTTCCTTATTTTTAGTCTGTGTATTTCTTAACATAATTGAGAGAGTATTTTGAAAGCTCTTGTACTGGTGGTAGAGATATCACATTATCCCTGTAATTTTATCAATTTTACTTTTTACACTGAGACAAATTATGTAGAACATAAAAGTTGAGACTTGAAACTGGTGAATTGAACCTCTTCCTATGTAGAAACTATGTTACTGTGTAGTAATATTTTCCAGTCCTTATTTTCTGTTTTGTTTTAGATTCATTAAAGTGGGTCTGGTTTGATATATTTTGCTTACAGTTTTCCTTATAGATATTTTTTACACCTTTTTCTCTCAGTGTTTCCAAGTACTTATGCCATATGTACTTTTATTAAAAAATAATGTATGTCTGGATATTTTTTAAAATCCTACCTAAAATTTATTTTAACAGACAATTTAAATTTATGCTTACTATGAATATTAGTTACATTTCCAATAGTTATTATCTCAATTTTTATCTGTATATTTCTGTCATTATTTTTCTCTCTTCTGGCTTGAAATGTATATAACTCTTTCTATTCATTTAATAGTTATCCTTGAGGTATACCCATGTATATTTAGCATAAATCTAAAACTGAATATTTTAACATACTTCTAGAACACTTAAAGGAGATTAGAACCACCTAACTTTTGATTTGCATACTATTATTTTCCAGTGTCTACATTTTCTTAAATACACCTCAGCATTTAGGGAGTGAGGTGGCTTGTACATAGTCAATGTTTATTTGGATTCACAAACATGTCTTTGGTTCATCTGTTCATCAGTCTTTGCATATCCTAATTTTCCTTCTTCCTGAAGTGCATCTTTTAGAATTTCTTTTGCTGTAAGTTTTAGTTTTTCAGTCTATCTGTAAATATCTTGTTTTACTTTTTTTCTGAAAATATAATTTTATTATGTATAGTTCAAAGTTGATAGCTAATTTCGTTCAAGATATTGAAGATACAAGTTTACTGTCTTCCATTATTGCTTGAGGTTGGATGTCTTTCTAATGTCGCTGCCATGTACTTATTTGTCTTTTTCCTAGGATTGATTTTAAGATATCCTTTGAATATCATGTAGCATGTCAATGTGGTGTTTTCTGATGGGGGTGACATGAAGGTGAAGGGATTAGCTAAATACCATATATGCAGACCCCAGAGACATGGACAATAGTTTGGTGAAGGTAAAGGGAGGGGGAGTAATGGGTGGGTGGTTGGGCAAAGGGTGGGGTAAAGGGAAACACCTGAAATTATGTCAACACTAAAAGGTTTTAATAAAAAATAAAAGAAAACAAAAATATTTTAATAAAAGATAAAATATTAACAAATACCATATTTTCTGGCATATAAGACGACCCCCCAACTTTTCCAGTTAAAATACAGAGTTTGGGATATACTCGCCGTATAAGACTACCCCTCTTCCAATACACATGAAATAAAAATTTAAAAAACATCAGATTTGATTTGGTAATATGGTAATTTTAATTCAAATGCTTAAGACATGCAGGTACTTACCAGGAAAACTGTCACTTATAAACATAAGGCTGTTTGTCATCAAACATGTAAACATAAAACAGTGCAAGTGGATTAAACTTTTCCTAATTCACTCTAAAGCTGAAAGGAAGGATAAGACAATAAACCCATGGGAGCTGCCATGCTGTTTGTTTTCTAAGCTGTCAACCAAACTGGAACTGATGGTGATGGGAGGAAGATAAACACTAGAGAGAGAGCAAGTGCCAGGAAAGTCCCTGGCGAGTTAGCAACGCCCATCATAACTGCAAGCTATGGTATTTTTACAGGTTTAGCTGGCGTGACAGTTTCCCTTTAAAAGCCTTCAAAATTCTCCTGTTTATCATCTGATATCATAAGTATATCAATGACATTTGTAAGGCAGTCATCGTATGGATTGAATTCCGTATCAGATGGTGTGGTCTCAGCTTCGGCTTCCTCTTCATCTTGCCACAAGTAGTCGTCCTCCATTCCATCTAATGAATTTGATATGCCACACTTCTTGAAAGATTTGATTACTGTCTCTGCATCAATATCATTCCAGGCTTTTATGACAAACTTGCACAAAACATCCAACTGTGGAGCACCCATGTTTCCTCCTTTTGTGAATGATTTTTCACTGCTAACCATCCATTCATTCCACTGTTCTCAAATGTGATCTTTAAATGGCTTGTTTAGGCACACATCCAGTGGCTGTATCAACGATGTAAATCCTGCAGGAATAACTGCCGCTTCTGTGTTTAGTCTTGCAAACCTTTGCTTGGTGCTGAGAATTAAATGAGCCCTGAACATATCCTACACCAGTAAACTACGTTTTTGAATAAGTCCACCTGGTCACCTGCTCCATATATTATCAAGCCATAGCTTTACCCCTTCTTCATCCATCCAGCCTTTTTCATTCACATGTATAAAACAACCAACAGGGAACTTAGTTTCGGCATTGTTTTTCTTTTAAAAATAATCATTGGTCTCAGTTTGGCGCCATCAGCTGTGCATCCTAGTACCAATGTAAAACTGGACTTCTCATGTCCTGTTGTTTCAATTAAAAATGTTTTTTCACCTTTTTGATGGACAGTTTCATTTCCAACCACATCAAAATTCATTGAAGTTTCATCCATATTTCCAATACTACTTAACCCATAGCCATGTTTAGTGCGCTGTTGTATTATGTATTGATGGAAACTATTTACTTTGCTATCAAGATCTGCAGGTAATTTTGGGGCAATTTTCGTCTTTTGCCTCAGTACCATATTATGCCTTCCCATGAATCTAGAACACTAGGATACAGTGGCCTTAAATCTGTTGCTGTGATCTAGGTTAGATTTGGCCCACTGAAATGCAAACAAACATAGTATTTTATTTTGTGTCACTACATAACAGTTTTGACGATGCTCATTCACCATGTCTGCTACATGTTTTTTGAGTTCTGGCCAGTGTGGGGTGCCTCTTCTTAATGCACACTTACCCCTTGGCATACTCTTTAATGCTTTTTCATTTGCTTTTCAGTCCCGAACCATCTTTTTTGTTACTCCATATTGTCTTGCAGCAGCACAGTTATTATGTTCCATGTCAAAATTTACAACTTTAAGTTTGAAACTGGCTTCATATTTCTTTCTTCTTGCTGGTGGAGCCAGGATGGAGTTTTGACTTTTGGACAGTTATATACTGTACTGTATGTACTGGTGCTATACTGTATGAACAGGTACAGATACAGGTGCTGTACTATATGTGGTACCCAGTATACAAATAGCCAATCACGGTAAGCAATGTACCTTACTGGCGATTGACTGGTGTTATATACAAAGCCTGCTCTCCCTGCCTGCCCAACTCTCCCTGTCTCCAAGACTATCAGAGGGTAGTGCAAACACGCCTCTTTCACCCGTCTGGCCCGCCCTTGTATCCTATTACTCCTTCTTTGTCTCTCAGATCTCGCACATGTGTGCCTGCACTGCTTCACTGCAGTCCTCAGGAGCGAGATCTGAGAGGCAGAGAAGGAGGTACGGTAACAGGATACAAGGGCGGGCCAGACGGGTGAAAGAGGCATGTTTTTCTGGGCACAGCGGTGCTCTATCTCTTTTTTCCATACCCCGGGAGTCCCCGACACCTGCAACTTGCTCCACCCTTCACTTTCACCTTCCCAGTGAGGCGCCCTTCCCCTCATCATTGGGACCGTATTAAGTCACTTCTTCCCACGAATCCTGGTGAGTGGCTTTTCTTCTACCGTACTTGTACAGCGCCGCCCTTGCTGCTTTCATATGGTCGGTCGCAGTATAGGGCGGGGATGCAGCCACAGCTGTTTTTGAGCTCCCACCACCATATGTGGCGACCATAGATTCTCCAGTCCAGCTCGGAAGTTTCAGCACCCGCCCTATAAGATGATACCTGGCATATAAGACGACCCCGACTTTTGAGAAGATTTTCCTGGGTTAAAAAGTCGTTTTATATGCCGGAAAATATGGTAATTAAATGAAATGAAGAATTTTAAAAATTCCATAGTAGATGATGAGTTCAGTAGATTGTTGAAAGAAGGAAAGTCACTTTAAGCTGAATGAGGAAACTATAGCCTGGATTTCCTGAGAAGAGATGATGGCAGCTAAGAGGACGAGGCATACAGACTGAAGTCAGACTTCCTGAGAACAACACATGCTGTTAAGGACAATGGGTTTATACCTTCAAAGTTGGGAGAAAAAACATTTAAGTTAGGCACCAACAAAGAAATCATTGAAATGTGAGCAAAAACAAAAAAGAAACAGCAACAACAATAATCAATATTTCAGTACTCAGAAAATTTATCTTACATATTGCCTCTCTAAATAAGCAACTTACAAATTTACTTTAGAAAGATATGACATTAGAAACAAAGAAAATGGGCAACCACGTATAAAAGAGGCAGTGGATAACTCCAGAAATGAATAAAAAGAGATCCCCATATATCAGCTGTTTAGCAACAATATGTACAATTTTAACAAATATCTGCATCTGTTGGCTTCACAAAGTCCATCTTCTTGAACAGGAAAAACAGAACAAAGAAATTAGGAAGATAACAGTTATGGTAAAATAAGGCACAAGTTTCTTTCCTCAATATTAAAACAAAGTCACTTAGAAACTCCAGAAAAAAACACACTCAGAAAAACCAGAAAAACTATAAGAATTCCATGGGTCCAAACACAAAAGAAAACAAAATTCCCCATTATGTTGAGTAGTTATGAAATATAAAAATAGTCCATTTGACCTAAACACTAAGAATATTTTCCTTCTTCTTGTACTCATGTCATAATACTGAAACCTAGTCCAGAAAAAATACTATTTTATCACTAGCACTTGAGTTTACAGTAATGTTTATAGAATCACTGTAATAACAGTTTAATAATTTAACACGTGGAATTACCTAATTAAAAATACAGATTTTAAAGACAAAGTCATCATCATGTCTGCTAACATTATTGTCATCAACATCATCATCGTCATCGTCATCATCATCGTCATCATCATCATTTTGGCCAGGAAACATTGGGCATTTCCTAAATGCCAAATACTATACTAAAATCTCATAAGAATTATTCTATTTAATTGTCAGAGTAATCCCTTGAGGTAGGTATTGTTGTTATCCTCATTTCATTTATTAGGCACTGAGAAGCTAAGTAACTTGCTCCACATCTTTCCTCTGTAAGAAGTAGGATCTGACTCATAGATACTAAAATTAGATCCACTCATTTTAATGTAGGAGTGAGGACACAGCCAACCTCAATGGGAAAGCAAATGGGAATGAGGAAAGAAGAAAGGCCAGCATGCCATCCACAGTTTCATTCTGCCTGGTGGGATGACAGGAGGTGGAGAAGGGATAATATTCATTTAAACATACAATAGCAATCAATGAAAGAAATAAAAATTTTATAACCCCGAAAAGTTGGGAGGAGGGGAGAGGAGATTGGCAGTTGGGTTTGTGCACTGCTTTCTAACCTTAAGCTAAAATTTACCCTTTCAAAGCACGGAGAGCATTTTGCTAAATGAAATAAGCCAGTCAGAGAAAGACAATTACCATATGATTTCACTTACATGTAGAATCTAATGAATAAAATAAAAACTAATAACAAAATAGAAACAGACTCATAGATACAGAGAACAGATTGACAGGTGTCAGAGGGCAAGAGTGTTGAGGGCTGGATTAAAAAAAAAATCAAAGGTGTAAGCAAAGAAAAAGAACTTTATAGACACAGGCAGCAGTATAGCGATTACCAGAGAAAAATGGAGGTGTGTGAAGTAGAGAAAGGTATAGGGGGAATAAGAGGCAATGAAAGGAGAGTTGATTTGGGGTAGTAAATACACAATTCAATCTACTGATGATGTACCTAAAACCTGTTTAATTGTATTAAATAAAAATTAATAAAAGATAGAGTGCCACATGAAACCTCAAGTACCCACAAAAACAAAATGGTAGTGTTTTTTTTCTCCATGCTTTTACTAAACCTCAGAATTGCTAAAATAAACTGAAAGCAAAAAACAAATAAACAGAAAAATCTAAACTAAATATGATTATCCCTTCCCATTTCTCCTATAGCAAAGTGTTTCTTTAATATGAAAAAAACAATTTCTTTATACATTGATTTAGAAATAAATGCATAACCTCACAGATTGAATCCATGGTCCACCTTCTAATTATCTAACATAATAATCTTTCAGACTGCATCCTGGACATTTATGTGTGAAACAGAGAGATTAGATACAACCAAACTCATTTGGCTAGATGTGTAGTTGGTCTTTATCTTGTGGGTTTTGACAGAAGCAAACCTCAAAGCCAGAACACTAGGTCCCATAAAAATGGTGGATTATAAATGCCAACAAAGGGATGAGAATTATATTATAAGTGATAAATTATAGCCTGAAGAAAGGGCACATGTTCCAAACCAAGTTTCTAGTCTATTTTAGTCCTGCTGTAACACAAACCTTGTGTTGCCAGATCTTCAAAATTTTCAGGAAAAAATCTTTCACAACTGAGGAAGACCACTATTTGAAACCTCCTACAGTAATGCATCTAAGTATGTTGTACAATATAGCAAAGATTCCTTTAAAATCATAACTGAACTCACAAAAAGGTAAAGGAAATTTGAAGCTAAAATTAAAGAGGGAAATGTAATACAGATTCTGAAATTCAAATTGATGCTGCCCTACTCTTGGGGAGAGAGACTGGTCTTAGTAAACAAGGCTTTGGATTTAGTGGCCATAGACAGTGGCTCTTCCCCAACTTTTTAGAGGAGAAAGGCCTTGGGTCTCCTCAGGAAGACAGTAGAAACCCCTACATAAAGGCAGGAACCCCAAATGATGATACTTCCTGTGAATGCACTGTATAGAGTCACTCTGCCAATCACTAACAGATCTTCATTAAAAAAACTACTAAAGTATATCTCCTAGACAAAAGGAAATTGATCACAAAAAGTGGAAAGGAGATGCAAAATATAAGGTAAGTAAAAAATATGAGTAACCTTTAACTAATAGAAAATTTTAACAACAACAATGACAATAATAATGATGAATTCTGGTGTTAGAAGAGTTAGAAGAAAGTGAAATATTGAACAATAATATTAAACAGTAAGATAATTATTAAAAAACAAAAAAACAAAATCCATCATGTTCTTATTGATTTTAAAAAGTGAGGAAGGGAGAAGGATATATATAAACATCGATTGGCTACATCATGCATGTCCCCTTCTGGGGTCAAACCCACAACCTGTATTTAAACCAGTGACCTCTTGGTTTATGCGTCAATGCTCAACCAACGAGCTACATCAGCCGCCTGACACAAAGAAAATTCTAATGGTGATAGCATTAACTCTAGGGTTTGTACATTACAGAATGCACCTGGGAGAGTCCACACTGTGACTCAAGGCAGGCTGCCAACAGCGCTGGTGTCTGTGAGCAAGTGAATCTGTGTGCAGTCTCTGTAAGAGGACAATGGGTTTCCAGAGCCCTGTGTTTTCTGACTCACTGAGGATTCAGCTGAGTGGATGAGGCAGGTCTCAGGGAGTCAAGGGAAGTGGGGAATGTTCATCATGTTCAGGCATATTCTGATTTAGTGCAGGGTGTGCCTATAAGGTTGTGCAGGGGGAGGAGTGCTGAACACTGGGATAATAGCGGACCTGCATCTGAAGCCACTCAACTCAGCCCCTCACAAATATCTGGCATCTTTTGAGATGCTGTCCCTTTGCTAAGTGTCTTGGAAGGAATCTGTATGTGAACCCTCTAAGAGGTTTCCTGTACCCCTAGACGGAATCCCTTTCAGCTGAGTGGGGCAGGGTCTTTGCAAGTCACCAGGGTGAAGCAAGCAGTACAGATTCAGATTTAGAGCTCACCTGCAGGAAGTGTGCTAGGACAAATGATGTGATGTTACTTTCTTAGATGACTATGAAAACATTCTATTGTAGGACTTGTCATCTAGGCAATTGGTTTTTACTTCTTAATGACCTGATAGTGAAACCCTTTATTTAGTCTTTAGGCTCCTTATTCTACCTCTATATATTTCTTTTTCTTCAACTCATACTATTCCAGTTTGTGCCTGTAGGGGAATGTGAGACTGGGAGCTTCAGTCTTTTTTTTTTTTTTTTTTTTTTTTTTGTTTTTAAAATTTAGTTTTCAAAATTGAGCTTTATGTGGAATCTACTGTACTAAACAAAATAAGCTGACAAATAAAATAGATCCAGAGACATGGAAGCATGCAACAGACTGACAAATCATATCCTTTTTATCATTAAAAAATATTTTTATTGATTTCAGAGAGAAAGAGGGGGGAAGAGAGAAACATCAATGATGAGAATCATTGATTGGCTGCCTCCTGCACTCCCCCTACTTGGGGTTGAGCCCACAACCTGGGCATGTGCCCTGACTGGGAATTGAACCATGACCTCACCTGCTGGCATTTAAAAAAAATCATTTTGAAGTAGTGTATTTATTTAGTTTCCAATTCCTAGTCTTGTTTTTATACTTGTTTGCTCATTTTTTTTGTTTTGTTTTACTTTACAATATAATCTTTAACTTCTAGATTTTTCTTTTAATTTTGTTGGTTCTATGTTTGTGTTAATATTTATTTTAAACATCTTTCATGTCACCTCCTCTTTTTTCCTTGGGGCTTTTAAATTGTTGAACATTTAAATATTACTCCCCTTAATTTAAATTTTCCACATATCCATTATTAACGTTTTTGTTTTAATCTCTTAACTTTTTTTCCTCCTTTCTTATCTATGTTTTATCTCCTCCTCTTTTCAGGCAGTTTTCCTTCTCACTGGTTTTCACTTTGAAGCCACACTTGCACTTTAGCGAGATCCTGACCCTTCTCTGTAGTTATTCCTGAGTGATCCCTTTAGGCTCAGGCTCTTATAAGGGACCATTGCTGCTGGCTGACCTAACTTACCTGCTTAGATGTTCCTGGATTCATAGGAATAGTGCCTCCTGGCTCGCCCCTCAGCTCTTCTTGGCATTGAACTCCTTGAATGGAATAATGAGTTCTGGTCAGTTTGTGCTGGAGAAAGAAGAGACAGACTACTGGCAGGAGCAGGTGTAGGCAGCTTCACTCTTTGGTTGGATGATGGAGAAGACATGGCTGGCTGCAAACATCCTGTTCCCACCTGCTTGCTGCTCACTTTGTTTTCCTAGGGGGGAGGAAGTCTTCAGGGACCACAGAAGGAACTTGCAGCTTTGGCAACTGCACTGTATGCTGAATACAGGCAAGGAGGAGCTTTCTCATGGGCCCTGCAGGTCCCTTCCTTCTGAGCCAGTCGTCTGATGGTGGTAAGGTTTACATTCTTATTGGTGCAGAGGAATGAGCTTGGAACAGGGCTTCATACAAAGGAGGAGGCTAAGAGGTGAGTTCCAAGCAACATCTTCCAGAAATAATGGAATCACCAGTCCCAGGTAGATTGTTTTGTTCTCAATCTCCTTGGGGAGTTATTTTCTTTAAAGCCTGGCTTGGTTTCCTGACAACTTGGATGTGTTTATCTTAATTGTATTCTCCTTTCTGGGTATGTTGGGTGTGTTGCCAGTGGGACACATGTTTTAGATAGAAGTTTAGCTTATCTTATTTCATGTGACTTTGGTCTTAAAGCTTGCTAAAGATAGCTATGCTGTATTAATACACCCTAGCTGTGTGCTTCCAACCACAGCTGAATTAACCCAAATAGAAAATTCTTCTTTGAAATCACTTATAAATAGAATTTCATGGTGCCTAATTAAAGCACTTGGGATAAACTGGACCGGGGCTTGATGGTATGAGAGCTAAATCCTAATCCAAGCCTTAGGTCACCAATGAGAATATATCACAGGCCCTCTTATTTCTGCCATCCTAGGTCATATATTCTGAACCCCTTAAAATAAACCATTTTCCTCTATACATGTTGTTCTGTAGTAGGCCTCTGGTTGGTGAGAAATACTGAAACTTTCAATGACATGTCATTATGTAACATTCTTTTCTTTTTTAAAAATATATTTTATTGATATTTTTATAGAGAGGTAGGGAGAGGGAGAGAAACATTAATGAGAGAGAAACATCAGTCAGCTGCCTCTTGCACAACCCCCACTGGGAATGTGCCTACAACCAAGGTACATGCCCTTGACTGGAATCGAACCTAGGATTCTTCAGTCCATAGGCTGATGCTCTATCCACTGAGCCAAACCGGTCAGGGCTATCTATAGACTTTTCAAAACTTGTTTTTTGTGTATCAGAGTAAGCATCTTTCCTTCTGTGTTTGGACTTCTAATCTTCGGAATAAGCCCTAGCCTCACTGTGCTCTTACGTCTAAGACCTGGCCTTCTAAGGAAAATGCTGAGAAGATCTTATTGTTAGCCTACACACCCTTGAGCTGGTTAGTAAAGCAAATTGTGTTACATGCCCTTCAGTATGGAGACCCTATAATGAGTGGTGTCTATAATGTCCTGTGCACAACAGCTCTGCTCAGCTCCTATAGACTCAAGCCTATCTTTTCTTTCATGGAGTCAATCCATCTTATATTTGGTCTTCTTCTTTTCTTGCTGCCTTCTATTTTTTTTCTCCAGCATTATTGCCTTTTCCAAAGAAGCAAACTATGAAACAACAAATATAGGTGGATGTCATCTGGGATCTTATTAAATTCAAATTTATAATAAAATAAATATTGCAGTGCTACTAAAACCCCCCAAAATATAAAAAATCAATGTGAATGTCTGAAATCTACGCAAATTTAGCTGTGATGTTGAGTGAGAAAGGGCAGGTTTGGCGCATGAATATGCAAGAACCAATCTGGTCCCCTCCCCAATTCCCCTGAAAGAACCCCTGGCTTAAATATCATTGAGCCAAAAATATACTTTTCATGCTTTATGTCACTTTTCATGACAACTCTCAGAAACATGTGCCCCCTTATCCCTGAGATAATTTTCCCCTTGGCTTTCCCCACTGCACTGACCAAGCAGTCTGTCTCCTCCTGCAGTTTCCTAGCCCCTCAACAGATAGTCCCCCATACTCTTTGTCATCTTTTTCTGTCCAGCCCTAAAGTGTTGGGTTTAAATCCTTTTTTCACTCATATTCTCCCTGTAACCCCTGGTGCCAACTATCACCCACATGACAGTGTGCACCAGATCAACTGGAATCTCCACTTAGGACTTTTTAAAAGTACCAACCTTGCCTAGCCATCATGGTTTAGTGGTTGAGCATCAACCTATGAATCAGAAGGTCATGGTCCAATTCCGGGTGAGGGCATATGTGTGAGTTGAGGGCTCAATCCTCAGTGTGGGGCATGTAGGAGGCAACTGATGGATGATGGTTTTTTATCATTGATGTTTCTCTCTCTCTCCCTCTCCCTTCCTCTCTGAAGTCAAGAAAAATATATATTTTTTAAAAGCACCAAGCTCAATGTGCTTCAGACCTGCTGGTTTGTCACCCCACCCAATGTCTATGAACAGTCCCACCACTGTCCATTTGTCCACCAAGTTTCAAATCTAGGAGCCTATTTTGCCATTACCTTCTCCTTGCCATCAAAACTAAGTCTTTGACAAGTCCTGTCAACTTTTCCACCTGTCTCTCCTGTCACCCTAGTTGAAGCTATTATCATCTCTCTCAGCCATGCCACTTCAACTATCTTCTAGCTCTTCCTGCACTCCCTTTCTTGGTCAGTGCAATGGTCATAGGGGTCTCTCAGGACTACAACTGCTCTTGTAACACTCCTACATAATTATTCAGTAATAGTGACCCTTGGTACTGACAAATAGTCTTATTGTAGCTTATGAGAACCAACATAAACCAACTCCTCAACTTTTAACATCCCCACCCTCAACTTTCTGTGCTCCAGGCCCACTGGCCTTCTTTCACTTCTTTGAAGTAAAAGCTTGTGTTCATACATTACGGAGTTCAAGTTTAAATGTTGATCTACTCTGAAGAAAACTGAAAACTAATAACTTGCATGCTACACAGCAGAAAAAATAACCCTGATCACTCAACCCCTCAAATAGCCTTATAGCCATAGATGGAGATCTAGAGCCAAAGTTAGAACTAGCCAGCCCACGAGTCACCTGAGAGTGACCAAGTCTAGCTTGCAAAGTTTTTTTTTTAACTTTGTCGCAATCCTCACCTTTCCCTATTTTCTTTTAATGTGCTTCTTTAAACATTTTTGTTATTTATATCACAAATGAATATATGTATATGTATACACACAGACACACACACACACATATATATGTATATGTATATGCATATGTATATTTGGACTAGATATACTAAAATCAATGTTGTAGTGAAAAAAGCACTCAGTGATCCATACACCAAAATTGTCTATTCTTGCTAGATCCCACAGATCTCCTTTCTAAGAATACACCCAATGAAATAAAATTTATGCAATCCAATCATTTAACAAAGATGCAATGAGCACCTGCCCTGTATCAGGCATCATTCCCAGTGCTGGGGGTACAACAAGGAACCAGTCAAATGAAACCTTTGTTTTTGCGATGCTTATGTTCTATCTGAAGATGAACGTTAGATCATGGATTTAATAAGTGTGCTGATGAGAGTATGGAAAAGATAGAGCATGGTAAGAGACTGGAGAGCTGAGTTGAGGGAAGGGAAGCATTCTCAGTGGAGTGTTTTCAGGGAATGCTGCTCATTGCAGTGCAGTATTGTTTAAATGAGAACTTTGCATCTCATCTCAGTGACAGAAATAGATGAGCTTCTCATAAGTCCCTGGACTATTTTTACCACTTGGACACTGTGAGTCATGTTGCTGATTGTATCTCCCTTTCTTCATTGCTGCTGATGAGCTTACAGCCATTTCTGGACATCAACACATATATTTGAGGTACTGACCTCTCTCCTGGTTTTATCTTACCAGCCTCACCTGAAGACCACAAAGCAAGAACCTACAACCAAAATTACTCTATCCAGCAAAGCTATCATTCAGAATTGAAGGTCAGATAAAGAGCTTCACAGATAAGAAAAAGCCAAAGGAGTTCATCAACACCAAACCAATATTATATGAAATGCTGAAAAGTATTCTTTAAGAAGAGGAAAAAGAAAAAGGTAAAGATAAAAATTATGAACAACAAATACATTTCTATCAACAAGTGAATCTAAAAATCAAGTGAATAAAAAATCTGATGAAGAGAATAAACTGATGAATATAATAGAATCAGAGGCATGGAAAGAGAGTGGACTGACAATTCTCAGGAGAAAAGGGATGTGGGGGTGCGGGAAGAGACTGGACAAAAATCATACACCTATGGATGGGGACAGTGGAGTGGGGGGAGGTAAGGGCAGAGGGTGGGGTGGGAATGGGGTAGAGAGGAGTTATGGAGGGAAAAAGGAGGGACAATTGTAATAATCTGAACAATAAAGATTTAATAAAAGAAAGAAAGAAAGAAAGAAAGAAAGAAAGAAAGAAAGAAAGAAAGAAAGAAAGAAAAAAAAGAAAGACCATAAAGGGTGTTTCTATTTTTTCTGTCATTTTCTTCCTGTTGTATTGACTCCAACTGTATTAACATCTTCCAATTATATTTATTTATTCTTAAAGAAGCATTGCAGTCACCATTTGGCATCTTTTAAAATGTCTTTAGTATGATACAAATAAGCAAATCAAAATGTTACTTAGAGGACCAGGTGCCAGCATGCCCCAGTGCCCCAGTCTGCACAGGTTATACCTGATCCTGAGTCTGGGAGCAAACCTTTGGCTGGTGAAGGGATGACTTCTTGGCCATTTTTGTTTTACCTTTACTGACACTTTCTGGCCATTTGAGTTTCCACCTGGCCTCAGGAGAGGTGTGGGGATGCAGTGCGAGTGATTGTGACACTTCTAGATGCAGCTATTCGTATCCGAAGCATGCTTTGCACAGAATCATTAGGGTCAATGGCACACTTAACAAGCATTATTATCTCTTCTCCCTTTGCTGACAATCAGGGGTCAGCTTTATGTATTTATCCCAACCATTTATAAAGATTTTCATTTGGTTCTACAGAATTCTTAAGTGACAGGATGGACACTTCCTGCTTATCCAGAATGCTTGTTCCTTGCTTCTGTCCCACCCAGTAACCTCTGCCTGCACATGGCATGAGGGGATGCTGTTTGGCTGTTAAAGCTCTTGGCAAAGCTGGTAAATCTGAGCTGGTACTGACCCACCCTTTACAACTTATTTCTAGTCAATAACATCATGAAGTGACAGAAATGTTTATGCCATGGCAGGTCAGCATTGCAGTTTCACTGTATTTGGGCAGTTTTCATGTGCTCGTGGGTAAATAGCATAATGGCAATATACTGCAGCCTTGTCCAGTACTGCAGCTTTGCCTGGTACTGCAGCCTTACCTGGCACTGCAGCCTTGCCTGGTGCCGCAGAGTGTGTGCTAGTGAATGTGAAACCATTGCCCTTCACTGCTGCCTGCAATGAGCTATGTGCCACTAAGTGTGGGAATGAGAGAACATGAAACAGTCTCAGTCTCCTCACTAATCACGCCTGTGATCAGGAAGGACTTCTCTCTCCTCACCAGGGTGAAATCCATGCCCATCAGGCTGCTCCTTCCCAGTCTAGGCTGTGATGTCAGCCTGTGGTGAAGCCACTAAGGAGTGAGGGCTGTGAGGGTTTGTGTAACAGTGCATCGGGCTGATGACAAACTGTATGAAAATGTGAATTATTTCCAGTGTAAAATCATAGATTTTGACAGTCCATGTTAGTATTTAGCCATCCTTTCCATCTATCTCGAGCAGAAGTGAACCCATGTGTCACATACAAAATCAGAATAGAGTGATCTTCAAAAGCTCACAGGAGTCGTTAGCTAAACTCAACTTTTCAGCTCCTGTTGCTGATACTCTTCACCAGCTAACGATTCTTCTTTTTAATAGCAATAGTCTCCAGTATTATTGTTTTTAAATATATTTTTTTATGAATTTCAGAGAGGAAGGGAGAGGGAGAGATAGAAACATCAATGATGAATGGAAATCATTGATTGGCTGCCTCCTGCATGCCTCCTACTGGGAATTGAGCCCACAACCTGGACAAGTGCCCTTGACTGATATCGAACCCAGGACCCTTCAATCTGCAGGTTGATGTTCTATCCACTGAGCCAAACCGGCTAGGGCTCCAGTGTTTTCTTTTTCTTTTTTTTTTTTAAGCCCCTGTGTCTCTCTAATGTGTGGAGAAGACTGAACATTCCTAAGGTTCTGCTTTTACTAGTTCATCTGACTGAACCCAGGTGGGGCAATCACATTCACACTCACCATCACCTCACCATGGTGTGTGTAGTGTGGCAAGTATAGGACAATGGTACCTGTCCTTTCAAGGACTGGTGGTCAGTCCCTCATTATCCTTCTGAAATCTTTTTTTTTTTTTAAACAGTCCCTATGCACAATAAAAAAAGCATTGAACTCAAAGAAAGGAAATAAACTTGCTTGATTTAAAGGGGCTAGGCATCAATAACCCCAAATATTTCATTACATTCTTAAATCTGGTAAAATATAGTTAAATATAATCTAATAAAAGTATAATATGCAAATTAACCATCACTCCACAACAAAGATGGTGGTGCCCATTTTGGCTGGGGCAGGATGCTGGCATCGTCACCCTGATGACGACAGCAGCTTCCTGTGCCCCAGCCATGGAAGGAGGGAGGACTGCGGACACAACCCAGGGCTGCTGAGCTGGGGGTGTGCCCCAGGCCTCTGCCACGGAGCTCAGGGGAATGCCCCCAGCCCAGCAAACAGAATCCCAGTGGACAGCAGCCCAGTGGACAGAATGCCCCCAGCCCAGCAGACACAACACAGGGGGTCCTTTGTGCATGAGCTGCAGAGGAAACACCTTTTCTGATCTTTCATTGGCTAAGCTCCCTGTACACTGCCACTCAGTATTCTTGGTAACTTGGGTAATAAGAATCCAAGAGGGAAATCTAGATTTTTCCACCACACCCCTGAAGGAAAAAATGAAGGTCCTCTGCTGGAGAGGTTAAGAAATGTCATATCTTAGAAAGCTGTTGGGGGTGGGGAGGGAAAAAAAAAAGAAAAGAAATGTCATATCTTGCCCTAGCCAGTTGGGCTTAGTGGATAGAGCCTCAGCCTGCTGACCGCAGGGTCCAGGTTTGATTCTGATCAAGGGCATTTACCTAGGTTACAGGCTCCTCCCTGGCCAGGGTCCAGGTCAGGGCTCATGCAGGAGGTAACCAATCAAAGTGTCCCTCACATTGATGTTTCTCTCTGTCTTTCCCTCTCTCTTCCAAGCTCTCTAAAAATCCATGGAAACATATCCTCAGGTGAGGATAAAAAAATAATAAAATACATCTTGCAAATGCCCAAAGAAAATTATCATTTTTTCATGGTGAAGGGACTAGAGTCCATGTTGATAAAAACACCTTGGTGGCTGTGGCAGTGGCAGCAGCAGCCGGGTGATGGGGTTGGTACCTTTCCCTGATCAGCCCAGTCACCTCCTGCAGAGGAGTGGGCCTAAGCTATCAATAGGACATCCCCTGAAGTTTCCCAGTCTGTGAGAGAGGGCAGGCTGGGCTGAGGGATCTCCCTGCCCCAGTGCACAAGTTTCATGCACCAGGTCTCTAATATACATATACATATACATACACATATACATATATGTATATATATATATACACACACATATGTATATGTATATGTATATGTATATGTATATGTATATGTATATG
>JAAGEH010000006.1:10250688-10306288 GCA_011751065.1 Lasiurus cinereus
TATGTATATGTATATGTATATGTATATGTATATGTATATGTATATGTGTGTATACACACACACTACCTATCTATCTATCTATATATATACATACATACGTATATGTTTTATATACATATATATGAATGAGTTTCTGATAAAATCCATTGCTTTTAAGGTAATAAAGCTAGCAATGAAATATTAAATGAAGAAAATTGTATGACTGCTACTTTGAAGATATAAAATTCTAAAATTTCAAAGGGATTTTTTGGGGTGTGAGAGGGAGAAGTTGAGAATTAGAAATAGATAAAATATGTTATCACTCAAGAATATGAGTGAAAAAATGTTTTAAAATATTTAAAGTACAAAAGTAGACAGAACTCCCCGCCTCAATACTGCATATGAGGACAAGATATTATATGTGGAAAATAATAGATTTTACTGCAGAGTTAGTACAGGAAGGAATAACACTAATATTTACTTTCACTCTCCTGTATATTGTCACATATATTTCCCTGGGTAATAACCTCCCAACCCAAGCAGGAATAAATTATGATACCCACCATATAGATGAGGAAACACATGTTCAGGAAAGCTAGTATCTTGCCCAGGGTTACAACCTGGTTAGTAACAGAATCAGAATTTACAACCACATTTGTTGGATACTCACACTCATCCCAGTATATAAAATGCCAACTTTTAGAATCAAGAAGAATAATATACTTAA
The DNA here is from genome assembly GCA_011751065.1 of Lasiurus cinereus. Classification (NCBI taxonomy): domain Eukaryota; kingdom Metazoa; phylum Chordata; class Mammalia; order Chiroptera; family Vespertilionidae; genus Lasiurus; species Lasiurus cinereus. The sequence goes on from JAAGEH010000006.1 coordinate 10,251,395, forward strand.
GAATGTATTTAACAAAAGTTGTGTGAGACTTGTACACCAAAAAGCATAAGATACCATTGAAAAAAATTATAGATCTAAACAAATGGAAAGGCACTTCATGGTTATGAACTAAAAAACTTAATGAAGTTAAGATAGGAATACTTCTCAAATTGATCTACAGACTCAATGCAATCCTTACCAACATTCCAGCTGGCTTTTGGCTGAAATTAGTAAGCTTAACCTAAAATTCACATAGAAATGCAAGCGAGAGGTTTTCTCTCTTGTTGTTCTTGCAACATGCAGTCAATCTAACAGATTTGAATATAAAAATAGAACCAATCCCCATTTATCAGGCAGTTGCTGTTACCCTAGGGGTTAAGCATGCTAACCAATATGATCTTTGTTAGAATCCTTCATAACCTTAGTATTCTGTTATTCTCATTTTTTGTATGAAGAAAGTGAGGCCCAAGTCCTAGAATCTGATCCTAATTCTGTTCAAATAAACCCTCAATGGCATTGTTCCAAAGGATGTCTCTACCATGCTTACTCCAACCATGACCAATATTGTCTAAGATTTGGATTGTCAGTTTGATGTGTCTCAGAGAAAAGCAGAGTATCAAAGATGGGTAGGGGATCTTCTAAAGATGTTCAAGTGGCTGACCTTCAGGAAGCCAAGGAGAGCATGGAGGTTTGGGCTGAAATTAGTTTACTTAGTAAGGATAAATCTATTGTCTGAAACCTACAAGGAACTCACCCTACTTCTCCATGTTGTAAAAGTCCAGATCACAAAATTTAACTGGCAAATCCCATCCTAGTAGAGTAGCAAGTATACATATGTTCTTTGCCCCAGGATATATTCTGATCTTAGATTAAAGAGTACATAAAATGGTAAGCATAATAAATACACTGTTAATGACCGCAATTGTAATAGATGCATTAGTGAGTATTCTTATAACCAGAAATTTTTATTAAGAGTGAGTTTTATATAACAAATGAGAACCGGCATCTCTAGGACCTTGAACTAAACAGTGCAATTCAAGCTGAACCTATAGAGACAAAGTAACTTAGAGAGCTGGGCAGGACCTCCATGAGGTGACCTCATACTGACAGTGGGATAGGTGGCATCTGTAGATTGGTCACCATGATGGAAGGAGAGGACATCACGAAAACCAGAACTCCATGGTACCTGCCACATCCAAGTTCCTGACAGCCAACACAACAGGGGCTTCTCTGGGGAGTCACTTAAGCCTTCCTCATGACCAAGGAGCAGGTGTGACCAGATGGGTTCCTCAGGGTCCCAAATCCAACTCTGAGGGTAGTCCTGGCAGCCGCTTTCTTGGCCACCCCTCTCTTGCCCCCTGCAACCTCTCAGAGTTGGGCCTTCCTTTTTCCAACCTGTGAGGCTCAAGTTCAAGGACACCTTCAATATGAATCCCTCACTAGCCCACTGTCTCTTCACTCTCCACCATTATGTCACTGCTTTGTGGTCATGTGATTAGACTTTTTCTTAACTGGTTTAGTCATAAATGTTCACCTTGCCTGGCTTTTGTTTTAGAACTCCCCCAGACTTATCATGTCACCAGGACTGAGGGTGAGCTCAATGGCCTTTATCGGTAGAGGCATCCCAAAAATCAGAGCTATCAAAGTAGCCCTGTATATGAGACTTTTATAAAAGATGGTTTGAAAATCTCCAGGAGCTTATTTTAATAGGAGAGGTTATTGCTTGCAAAGGTATTTGATATCGGTGGGGGGGTAGTTACAATAAATCCAGGAACCAAACTTCACATGTGGGCTTGATGCTCAAAGTAGAAACCCAAAATTACAAAAGTGAATTCATTTACTCTTTAACAAGATTTTGATTACAACTGCATACATGTATTAATTTTCAGAGAAAAGAATGATTGAGTGTTGTTTAGGTTTGCTGGTGTTAATTCTTCCAATGAAATTCATTTAGACAGCACCTGTTAGATTTTTGCATAAGGATTCATGGCTTCCCTAACATTTGTGAGGACACCTCAATACTTTAATAGTCTTGTATTACAAACCTCTTTACTTGTCCAAAGCATCATAGATTTTCTCTTCCATTATAAAGGCATTAGTATGTCAGAACTATCATAATCTGTTTTGATCCCACATGAAACCATTCCCCAGCATCACCTGCATCAACACTTTAAATTCCTGCCACTGTGCAAGAAGTCAAAAGTTTCTCTTTGCCTGGAGGATCTAGCTAGCAGCAGGAAGTTTCTGCTGGGTGCCAGGGACAGGTTCTGACACATAAAGGGCTGCTGAGGGGACTTATAAGTGTAAAGCTAACTGGCCAGTGAGTCCTTCACCAGGCAGCAATGTGGACCTGCAGGATCTTCATTCTCCAGGAAAGAGAGGAGGTCCAATATTTAGTAATTCTCCCAGGCACACACTACCTGTTTTTATACTCTCTCCAGCTCAGTGGTGTGGAATGGAAGATTATGCAAAACCTCACTCAAACCATTCTCTGCAGAAAATGCAAGGCATTCATGTCCTTTATCCTGAAAGGAGGTAACTGTTAGGTTTGTTATTTGTTTCTTCTTTGGAAGTTGGAGGTTTACCAAAGTCTCCCAAGCAGGAATATGGTAGTCAGCAGCAAATCTCTCAGACCAGACAACAGAATGGTGTTGTGCACACCCTTATCCTCCCTCCCCTGCCTGGCCTAGCTTTCTGTCTACTGAATGCCCATTTCTGATCTCTCATTCAAGGCAGAACTATGGGGGTTGCTTCCTCTGTTCAGTGTTGGCAAAGTGCTAACCCCAAGAGGAAACTATGATGCCTATCAGGAACCAGCAAAAAGGGATAGGCACCTCCAGAGGGCCAAGGACAGAGAAGTCTCTACTCAGTGCCTGTATGGATGCCCCAAAGTCCAAAACAGGCACAGGAGGCATAAAAGTACAGTGTTAGGAAGCATAACTCTCTAGTAAGACAGAACTGGGCAGGGTCCTAGCTGGGTCCCCTATACCCTGCCAGATACTCCATCTACTAATCAGCAGTTAACAGTAACTCATGTTCATGACATAGTATATTTTAGCCATAATTTTACTCTCTTCACCTATCCACAGTATTTCTTATTCTTCTTGTATTTTTACACCTTTTTGTTTTTTGCTTCCAAGATGTACCTGAATCAAAGGAAACTATCAGCTTCCTGAAGAAAGGTATGACAATTCCTATTTTATTGTGTTTCTAAAAAGCACAGGCATGCAGTAGGTGCCTAATGGCTTGTGACATAGTGAGTTAATGAATTGAACTGTCTTCAGTCATGATATATCCCTCATTTTTTTCCCAAATACTTCTAAGTGCTGTCAAGTTTATGTCATTTGTCATTATGGCTAGATTTCCAATTTCATCATTCGATCAGTTTAAAGATTAATTTGGGATCCCCACTTGGGAGCCACTCCTGAGATGTCTGTCTTCACTCCAGGCTTCAGAAATCGTTGATGAAATATTCCTGGGTCTACCATGGAAAGATGTCAATAGCACCTCCCTCATGCAGTAGTCCCTCACTGCTAGCCCTGTACTTGGCTCTGCTGTGGGCCATCTTCTGTCAAAATCAGCTGCTAACAAGGTGATAGCATCTTAGGCTCACCCTTTTAATATGCCGCACCTGCCTATTGGTGGGGTGTGGGTTTACACTGATCTGATATGATTTGCTCTGCACAAAGACTCCAGAATGACTATAAATGGTATTCTCCCAGCCTGTACAGATCTTGAATTTCAAGGGACATCCTTTCCTTTGCTTCATTTGGTATTCCACTGGTCACGACTTGTACGTTGAAAGAATTCACACAACTGATTGAAACTCACAACTGATTGAACTCACATTAGTTCAGCTAATTAGCTGGTGTCTTAAGCTCCAAATCCATAAGGCCCGTGAATGAAGCACATTGGGCTTGAAAATTTCTTTTCTGTGAGTTTTAGGACCTTGGTCCCATTAATAGTCCCATCTGCCCTCTCCTGGTACCAGTCCTCAATGGCCAACTCCCACCTGCTACCAGAGTCAGACCCACAAAGAAGTGCTGGGCAGTGACCCTGTGGCACCTCACCATGAGCTCAGAAAGGTTGGTCTAGCCAGGTCCTCTGGGATTTGCTTCATCCCTGCCTAGACCAACCTTTCTGAGCTCATCCTTGGACCTGAGATGGTCCAAGCCTACAGAATATTGGACATGGTTTGATTACTTGGCATTTGTCATCCCCTTCTCTAGCCTCTCAGCTTCCCAGCATTCCCTCACCCCCTAGACCAGTGGTTGGCAAACTCATTAGTCAACAGAACCAAATATCAACAGCACAACGATTAAAATTTCTTTTGAGAGCCGAAAACTGACTTCTGTGCATAGCCCACGAAGTTTCAATCGCTCTGTATGTGCACGCCCTCACGTCGTATTTTGTGGAAGAGCCACACTCAGGGGGCCAAAGAGCTACAAGTGGCTCACAAGCCACAGTTTGCCGACCACTGCCCTAGACAAAGGATTCTGACAAGTTCACTTCCTAGGGGTTCACTTTAGTTAAGGATGGAGGTAAGGAAACACTAGCATCAGTTGTTGCACGATGGACCCCACTTTGGCTGACACTACTGAAGCTGCCTATCTTTCATCTCATGTAATTGTCTTGACAACACATGGAGAAGTACTGGTGCATCCTCTTATTCACAGGGAAATGGAGGCACAGAGAATAATTGAATAATTACTTGAATAATTTCCCAAAGGGTAAGGGGTAAGCCAGGATTCAAATTTGGGCAGACTGACTACAGAGTCCCCAGGTACATTCCAGAGTCCCCATTTATACTCCAATACTTCTTCTCCAGCTCCAGCCAATCCCTCCCCAAGTTACTATGGCTTGTTTTCCCCTCCTTTCAGCCTGTTTCCCAAATACCATAAGCAAATCTCATCCTTGCGGGCTCATAAGCAAAACAATAACTGCTATTTTTATGAGAAATAACTCTTTATAAATAAAAATCAAGAAGTCACAAAGACAAGCTTTACGTAAAGTACTAGGGAACTGAGATCTATGTACTCTTCATTCAGGCATGGAGACAAACTAACCCTCCCCAAAGAACCAAATACAACAGGAAAGTTCCAATTTGCCTCCCCTCCCCTCCCCCGCCCCATCACTCTAGGCAATACCTGGAACAGCATAGAAAGAATCTACTTCTGTAAAAGCCTAAGGCTCCAAATTCTCACCATGGCCCTCTCCTGACAGCTCATACTCTCAGGCTCCGGTCTGCCCTCCTTCCCTCTGCTGTTATTTATGAGCACAGGGGCAGTGAACCAAATTCTGGGGACTGCGTCCAGATCCCACCACCTAGAAGAAATAGGCTCAGACACATTGTGGAGCGAGGTGCTTGGTGAAGGCACAAAATATCCCATGAGGTTTCTGAATACAGTCCAGGAGCTGTGGCCAGGTCTCATCCTCAACTTGGTGCAAATGGCTGTCTGTGTCCCAAGGTGCTGCCCTGTAGCTCACTTCCCTTCAGGCTTCCAGGAGCACTCCCTGGGAGGTGAAGTTCATAGGCGAGGGTTTACTAATCACGGTGCATGTGTGTGAGTGAGGGTGTCTGTGTAGGCCCATGTGAGTGTGAATGTGTTGAGTGGATATACCCATATATGTGTCAGTATATATGTGAGTGTGTTTAGGTGTGTGTATTTGTGAAGAAATGGGGATGGGAAGGTGACCTTCATATTCATATGTCTAGAATATTGTCTTCATAAAGAAGCTGGATGTTCAGATCTAGGTCAGGACACCTGCAGGAATCCCAGTCTCCGCAGGGAGCTTATACCCGCCAAAACCATGAGTAGGGCTGAGTCACTATAGAAGAAATGAAGATTAACATGGAAAAGGTTTTTACCTATTACACAGGAAAATCCCAACTCAAGGATCAATGCCCCAATCTAGAACAGCAGAGCAATTCCTTACCTTTCACCCCAGCAACGCCCTAGCCCAGGCCTGGTGTCAAGGGCAGTGCAGGTCCAGGAGCAGTTCCTAGCTGAGAATCCTGGTGGAGGATTCTACCACATTTAACTCCTATTCTGTGAAACTCTCACCCCTTGGTCCCACTTAGCTCATCGATAAAGACAGCTGGGCCTGCCTGAGAAAGAGTGTTCTCAGCAAAGGCCCCCCAAAATGGAGATTAATCTGTTCTAGGCAGGAACCAGTGTGAGGACTCTTAGCGCTCACATCTATGGGTCTCAGGATGAGGAAGCCTGTCCCTCTTCAGCTTGTCACTGCAGTCTCTGTTCCACAGCTTAAAGAAAGGCTGGAGGTAGATAATATATCACCATCCTGCTTAGTGCTTCTCCATTTGGTCTAACATTCTCAACACACCACTAGGCAATGTGAGCCACAGTTATGTTGCAAATAGACATCAAACGCTGATAAGGGAGGCTACTTCATAAGGCACTGTTTTAAGCACTTTGTATGTTTAAAGAATGAAACATGTCTGTCTGGCTCTCCAGGTCTGGTTCAGTGTGAACCAGTAGCTTACCTGGGGCCTTATCTCCCACAGGGACTCAATGATCCTTGCTGCGACACTTCCCAAGTTTCCTCTCTGCAAGAGCATTAGAATATATATAATTATGCAGTTATTTTTTCAATCCTTTTCTAGTTATATGTATCAATTATTACCTATTGTGTGACAACCCATCCCAAAAGTTAGTGGGTTAAAAGAAAAGCTACTTCATTTGTTCACAATTCTCTGGGTCAGCAGTTGGAGCTGAATTGGGCTGCTCTGTTCTCAGAAGATCTCTCCTGGAGTCACTTAGGAGACTCCAGGCATGAGGGGTTCCATTGTGACAAGTGCACAAGACAGTCCCACTGGCATTGGTAGCTATTGGCAGAAACACATCATAGCCTGGGCTCTTTCACAAGTTGGTGGACAAGGTCCAAAAGAGCAAGTTCAAGTGCACAAGGCTTCATGAAGTTTGGGTTCGGAACTGACAAATTTTCATCCCCACTTCACTGTTAGTCAGTCATTTGGAGGCATGGGAGAAGAGGACCACATCCAATCCAAACACAAGGAGGGCAGGGTGAACTGGACTCCTCTTCTTGCTGGGATGTGTGGGAATGTCACAGTGCAAAGGCGAGTGTGTGGGGAAATGCTGAAGCCCATATTTGCAAATAATCTTCTATACTTCACATGAGCAAACTATTACAAGAGGAAGTAGGCAGGGCAGGGAGATTAAGCATGCATATGCACACATATACACATATTTTGTGTGTGTTTATATGTATATGTAATATGTATTAGTGTATTTACTTATACCCACTGCATGCCAAAAAGTAAACAGGATAAAGGTGTGGGAGCCCAGGATGGCCATGGACTACTGCCTTCTGAGCCTAGGCTCCATCCACATGTCCTTGCAACGCTCAATTCAATAAACCCAGAGGTGCAGCAGTTGTCAGCTCTAGCATTTTTTTTTTACCTCTAAGTGTTTAAATAAAAGGGACACTAGAGTGTGTTTTTTATATACCTTACATAAGACAAACTTTAAGTATATTTCTGACCCCAACTTCAGGTTATGTAAGTTTAGATAAGGCAAATAAAACCATGTATTAGAGTGGTCAGCAAGCTTGCACTATTGGCATCTTCAGCTATAACAACTGTTACACTTCTTTGGTTCAAACCAGGGTCAATAGATGTAGTCCTCTTCTTACATGCCTCCCCCTACCCTATCCCACCATCTCAGCCCTTTGTTCCCTGGCTGCTCAAAATGTGGCCTGGTGGGACAAGCAGCATTATCATCACCTGGCCCTGGTTAGAAATACAGGATTTCAAGCACCCACCCACTCCAGTTGAGCTAGAATCTGCATCTGAAAACCCCAGGTGTTTTGTGTGCTCAATCGTTTGACGAGTGCAGCTTTCACAGATGCTTCAGTAAGCACCACAGACTCAGATGCTTCTTTAATATTATTGACTCAAGTCAATTTATATTCTTTATATTATTTGTATGTGAACCAACTTTTCTTTAATATATTTTATTGATTTTTTACAGAGAGGAAGGGAGAGAGAGAGAGAGTTAGAAACATCGATGAGAGAGAAACATCGATCAGCTGCCTCCTGCACACCCCACATTGGGGATGTGCCAGCAAACAAGGTACAGGCCCTTGACCGGAATCGAACCTGGGACCCTTCACTCCGCAGGCTGACACTCTATCCACTGAGTCAAACCGATTTCGGCAATGAACCAACTTTTCAATATCCCCAAATGAATCTACTCTGTAAACAAGTTTGAGAACCTTCTGAACCTGGATTCCTCAAAGGGATGGAACAAAATCAGCAAGGTGCTTGGTGGAAATTCAGGACCCCGCATCCCTCTCCCTGGACCATTGCATCAGAACCTGCATTTTACCAGCTCCCAGAAAATGGGTGTGCTCACTCCAGCCAAACACCTCTGCTCAGCTGCAGTCCAGGGCCTCTGCCTGGCGGCCCTGGCCCAAGCCTAAGGCGTGCCATCTTTCTGTACCCACATACTTACTATCCCTCCCACACACACCATACACACTTTCAGAGTTACCAGCAAACCATTTCTGTGTTCTCAAATACACATAGTGTGGTCTTCCCATCCCACATCTATCTCATAATGTGCCTTGCTGCTCGTCTCACTGTGAGATGGATGATAAGCACTGGCTGAGTAGAAATCCTACCACAGGATCCCACCTTTCCCCATCTTCACCTGGAGGCTAAAAGGTAACTCCTCATCCTCACCTGAGCCTTTCTTATAACCAAGAATATCTACAGACACAGCTCTGGCCAAAGAGAGCTGTGGGCAAATGCCTTCTGGGGGGCTCTGTTCATCTCTCCCACTTTTGCCTTAATCTCAGATGTGATGTCTGAAGCTGTAGCAGTATCCTGCAACCAGGAAAATGGTAGAGAGGCCGACTCCACTCCACTGAGCTCCTGAGTCAGCACCTCCCAGATCTCGGCTTGTATCACCTTGGGAAAAAAACTGCATGGTTCAGCTTCTATATGCTGATTTTATGTTATTTGTTGCTGTTTCATTTCATGTACTCACACAGTTGCTTAACCATTCTTTCTAATTTGCACATGAATAAGGAAGAAGAAAAAAAAAACACCCAAAAAGCTAGATCCAAATCAACATTGCCACTGATTTCTGTATAAGTCTGGAGAAGTTATTAGACATGCAAAGACATAAAACTTCCAATTTTGCCTCACCTCTAAAATTCACTTGTAGTAACTAATGCACCCATATAATGTGCAAAAACTGGTGCTATTAATCTGTCCCACTTCCTGGCTGTGGACCTAACATAGCATCACACTCTGGAATGCACTTCATTTTTTTTGTTAATCCTCACCTTTCCAGGTGAGGTGAGGATTTTTTTCCATTAATTTTTAGAGAGAGTGGAAGAGAAGGAGAGAGAAATGTGATACACACATTGATTGGTTTCCTCCCACATGCACCCTGACCAGGGTTAGGGAATCAAACCCTCAACCCTTTAGTGTGTGGCCAATGCTCTAACCATTGAAGAACAATGGTCAACACTAGAATGCACTAATTACTAATGCACTTTTGAGAAACAATCTGACACACTAAGAATTTATAGACACTAGAAAATAAGAAACAATGGGACAATTCATATACCAAAAATATGGATGTAAATCATTTTCTGTTGAGAAAAGATGATACCTTTCATGTATTTGATACCTGTAAAGCATGTAATTTGAGTCTTTTTTTTTCTTTAGTATTTATGTTATATCATATTTTCCATCCCACAGCTATGCCACATGTGGCCTTGGCATTACCCTCATTGAGTTGGAGTCTCTGCCCTCTCTCATGCATCTCAGTGGGCTTGTGACTCCCTTGTATTTGATGGAATGTGACAGTAGTGTTGACATGTGATTCTGAGGTGAGGTCAGGAAAATCCATGCAGCTTGCACCTTTTGCTAGAAGACTAGCACTGGAATCCAGTACCTGGAGGCTGCCATGCTGTGGAAATCCAATGGATTCCAGGTGGAGACTACATGGATAGTTCCTGGGGTTTCAAAAAGCTGCCCTGCTGGCCCCCAGATGCCCAAGTTCCCTGATCTTCCAGCTCTGGCTACCCTCGTTCTGTACCCTAATGATAAACTGGAGCTGGAAGCACTCAGCTGGCTCCTTCTGAACTCCCCAACCTTCAAAAACTGTAAGCATTCTATGCTGGCAAGTTTGGGGATCTATATGCAGCAATAGAGAACTATAGCTAGCTAAGAAATTATCTATCTAGTTTAGCTGCTCAGATGGGAGTTACCACTATGGGAACAGATCAGATTCTGAGGCCACACAAAAATGTCACATCCTAGTACCCAGCCTCTGACTTCTGGTCCTTATCCTGCCCCCTCTGTCTGGAAGATCTTAGTGTGCTTTTTGTTTTAAATGTTTTGATTTTTTTTTTTTTTGAGAGGGAAAGGGAAGAGGGAGAGAGAAAAAAGAGAAACATAAGATGGATTGTGGTGCCTCCTGTATGTCTCCACAAGCCAGGCATGTGCCCTGACTAGGAATTGAACTGGTGACCTTCTGGTTTATGGGTCAATGCTCAACCACTGAGCCCCACCAGCTGTGTGACCTTAGTATTTTTTATTTCTTCAGATAAATGCCCAGATCTGGAGTTGCTGGATCTTAAGGCAGTCCTATTTTTTATTTTTTGAGAAAACTCCCTACTATTTTCCAAAGTGGCTGCACCAATTTACATTCTCACCAACAGTCCACTTTCTCACCAACACTTGTTATTTCTTGTCTTTTTATACTAGCCATTCTAACAGGCATGAGGTAATAGCTCATGGTGGTTTTGATTTTCATTTCCCTGATGATTAGTGATGACAATTACCTGCTGGCCATCTGTATGTCTTCTTTTAAATAATTCTATTTATATCCTCTTACCATTTTTAGTTGCAATTTGTGCTTTTTCATTTTTTTAAACATATTTTTACTGATTTCAGAGAGGGAGAGGGATAGAAAGATGGAAACATCAATGATGAGAGAGAGAAAATCATCCATCAATTGCCTTCTGCACATCCCACACTAGGGATCGAGCATACAACTAAGGCATGTGCTCTGACTGGGATTCAAACCATAACTTCCTTGTTCCTAAGTTGATGCTCAACCACTGAGTCAATGCTAGTCTGGTGCCACTTGTGTTATTGAGTTGTATGAGTTCTTTACATATTTGGGATATTAACCACTTAGTGCATATATGATTTGCAAATATTTTCTCCCATTTGGTAGGTTGTTTTGTCATTTTGTTGATGGTTTCCTTTACCACGATAAAACTTTTAAGTTTGATGTAGTACCCCTGGCTTATTTTTGCTTTTGGTGTCAAATTAAAAAAACAAAATCACTGCCAAAAACAATGTCAAGGAGCTTACTGTTTATGTTTTCTTACAGAAATCTTATTTTATGTTATTTTTAAGTATATTTTTACTGACTTCAGAGAGGAAGGTCGAAGGAGAGACAGAAACATCAATGATTAAAGAATCATTGATTTGCTGCCTCCTGCAAAGCCCCTACTGGGGATCAAGCCCACAACCTGGGCATGTATCCTTGATCAGAATCAAACCCAGGACCCTTCAGTTCACAGGCTGACTGACACTCTAGTCACTGAGCCAAACCAATTAGGGCACTTACAGGAATCTTATGGTTCGAGGCCTTATGTTCAAATCTTTGATTCATCTTGAGTTAATTTTTGCATATGGCATAACATAGAGGGTAAAGTATCATCCTTTTACTAGTACATGTGGCTCTTTAGTTTCCTCAACACCATTTATTGAAAAAACTGTCCTATGTCATAAGTTAATTGGCCATATATGTTTGGTTTTATTTCTGAGTTCTCTAGCCTGTTCCATATATCTATGTGTCTGGTTTATATGAATATTATACTGTTGTGGTTACTGTAACTTTGTAATATAGTTTGAAATCAGGAGGCATGTTGTCTCCACCTTTATCAATCTTGCTTACGATTGCTCTGTCTATTTGGGGTCTTTGGGGTACCATGCAAATTTTAGGATTTTTTTTCTATTTCTGTACAAAAGTGCCATTAGTTTTTTATAGGAATTGCATAGAATCTGTAGATTGCTTCAAGTAGTATGGACTTTTTAACAATATTAATTCTCTCAACCCATGAGCACAGTATATCTTTCAATTTTATGTGCCATCTTCAATTTCTTTCATTATTGTCTTAAATTTTCATAACATGTATTTAACCTCTTTGGTTAAATTTATTTCTAGGCAGTATTCTTTTTGCTGAAACTGATAGTTTATTACAACTATCAGGAAACAACACATTTTTTAATATTAATTTTGGTACCCTGAAACATTAGTTCTCAGTTTTTTTTTGGTCGAGTCTTTAGGTTTGTCTACATATAGCATCACGTCATCTGCAAATAATAACAATTTTACTTCTCCCTTTCTGATTGGGATGCCTTTTATTTCTTTTTCTTGCCTAATTATCCTAAGACTGTCAACATTATGTTAAATAAAACTGATGAGAGTGGATATCCTTGTCTTGTTCCTGATCCCAAAGAAAAAGCTTTAAGCTTTTCATTATACAGTATGATGTTAGCTGTGGCATTGTCATATATGGCCTTTATTATGTATTCTTGCCTAATTACTATAAGACTTCCAATATTATGTTAAATAAAATTGGTGAGAGTGGGCATCCTTGTCTTGTTCCTGGTCCCAAAGAAAAAGCTTTATGATGTTAGCTGTGGCAGTCATATATGGTCTTTATTATGTTATAGTCCCTCTGTACCCCTTCATTGAGCTTTTATCATAAATGAATTTTCAATTTTGTCAAATGCTTTTCTCCATCTATTGAGAGGTGCATATAATTTTTAGCCTTTATTTTTGTTATTGTGGTTTAATCACAAGGATTGATTTACTGATGTTGAACAATCCTTACATTTCTGGATTAAATTCCACTTGATCATGGTGTATGATCCTTTTAATGTATTGTTGAACTCAATTTGCTAATATTTTGTTGAGTATTTTTACACCTATGTTCATCAGGGATATTGGCCTGTAATTTTATTAATGATTATATTCTTGTCTGGTTTTGATATTAGGGAAATGTTGATCTTGCAAAATGAGTTTAAAAATATTCTCTTCTACTTTTTGGAAGAGTTTGAGAAGAATTGGTATTAATTATTCTTTTAATATTTGGTAGAATTCACAAGTGAAGTCATCTGGTCCTGCAATTTTGTTTTTTTGGGAAATTTCAACTTTTTCATTTTGTAAAACTCTAAATGCATTAAACAATTTCCCTTTCCTCCTTCTCCCCAATTCCAATTAACCATCATTTTATTTTTGTTTCTATGAATTTATTTGTACAGAGACCTCATATAAGTAGAATCCTACAATACTTACCTTTTTATGACTGGACTATTTGATTCAGCACAATGTTCTCAAGGTTCATTCATGCTGCAGCGTGTCAGAATTTATTTCCTTTTTAAGGCTAAATAATATTCTTGTATGTACATATTACATGTTGTTTATCCATCAATGAACATAGAGGCTGCCTTCACTTCTTGGCTTTTGTGCATAATGCTGCTATTAACATGGGTGTGCAAATATCTTTTCAAGACTCTGCTTTCAATTCTTTTGGATCTATACATAGAAAGGGGACTGCTGAAACATCTAGTAATTCTGTGTGTGTGTGTGTGTGTGTGTGTGTGTGTGTGTGTGTGCATGTTTTTGAGGAGGGGGCTTTTTTGGTGTGTGAAATCTCCAAATTGTTTTCATAACATTTACATCATTTTGCAATCCCATCAACAATGCATAAGAGCTCCAATTTCTCAACATGTTCCCAACTTCTTATTTCCTTTTTTCTTTTTAGATCGTAGATGTCCTAATTGGTTTGAAGTTGATTAATGTAGTTTTTAAAAATATATATATTTTATTGATTTTTTGCAGAGAGGGTGAGGGATAGAGAATTAGAAATATCAATGAGAGAAAAACACTGATTCAGCTGCCTCCTAAACACTCCCCACTGGGAATGCTCAACCAAAGTACAGTGGTACCTCGAGATACGAGTGCCCTAACATATGAGATTTTTGGGATACGAGCCATCGAGCAAGCGATTTTTGCTTTGAAATACGAGCAACATTTGAGATAGGAGTAATCGCGCGGATTGGCCGGCTGCACACGACCCACCAGTTTACCGTGACTGGAGCGTCTCATAGTTTCCCACACCTCAAGGTTACGGAACGAATTAAACTCGTATCTCGAGGTACCACTTACATGCCCTTGACCGGAATCAAACCTGGGACCCTTCAGTCTGCAGGCCAACACTCTATCCACTAAGCCAAACCAGTTAGGACTGATTAATGTAATTTTAATGCTTGACTTTTTTTTATCTGGTAGGGCAAATCCTCCTTCATTCCTCTTAAAAAATAGTATCATAGCTTGATTATTCTTATATAAACTTTTGAATTATTTTGTTAGTTCAAAAGGCAATATCATCTTGGGATTCTGATTGAAAAATCATTTAACTTACAAAGTACTTTGGTGAAAATAGTATCTTTTTTATTCTTGAGTGTTCCTATCAAGAAGCATGGTATTTCTCTCCATTTATTCAAGTGTTTTCTTATTCCATGGGTAAAATGTGCAGTTTACTTTGTGCAGATCTCACATTTATTCCCAAAATTACTTCTGGATATTTCATATTTTGGTTGTTTGGCTAACACCAGGACATTGGGTGGGTCCAGGTACGTAGGACACCCAGATTTGGGACACTGAACTTTGAGAAAAGGATGCCAGGAAGAGGGGGTTGCCAAGCTAAACCTTTAAGTAGATTAACAAGAGTTAGCAACCAAATATAGGTAGAAGCATGAAAGCAGTGATGTGTCTGCACATAGTATTTGTGCATGTTTGTGGGCAGGACGTTATCCACTATTCTGGGAACTTTAAAAGGCAGGAATGAGGTTGTAGTATAGGCAGGACTATCATGAACAGCCTGTTATCCTCCACAGGTAGCCTGTCCTATGTCATGGGAGATGAGAAGCCAATAGAGAGGTTCGGGAGAAGAGTCACTGAAGCAGATCTGCATTTTGGAAAGCTCACTCTTCCAACAGTCCTAGAGAACAGAGGTGAGAAGCACAGAAAGATAAGGAGACTTTGCAGCATGCTACTGAGAGAATCTGATAAGAGATGGGTGTCTATATGGGGCTAATGATAGAAATGATGGAGGGGAGAGGTAAAAATACTTAGGGAAGGGATTAAGTAAGAGTCTAAGTTAAGAGGTGAGCAGTTTTCAGATGTGGATATCGGTTACTGTGTGTCCTCACCAGACAAAGGAGTATGGGCAGGAAGTGAAAGGATCTGGGGAGGCAGAGAGTAAATTCTCTGAAGTTGATGCCCCAGAAAACACTCAACAAGATGCTGGAGGCATGTAGATAGACAAGGCTGAGTCTTAGGAGGGCATAGGTATAGAAAAAGAAATTGGAAGCAAGCTGCATATAATAGGTGTACAGGTTAATAATAGCTGATTTTGTAATCAAAGAAAACACAATAATTTCAAGAGAAACGTCAAAAGTGCTTTATTCAAAGTAATGTCCATCACTATACATTCCCCTATCTTTCAGGTAATTTGTGCATACCATCCCAATAGAACTTTTGTTTTGTTTTGAGACAAACCATTCAAAGGCCCAATTTTCCACTTCTTCATATGTTTTGAAGTATTGCTCAGAAAGTGCATGTGCCATCGATCAGAACAAGTGGTAATCTGAAGAAGCAAGGTCTAGTGAATACAGTGGGTGTGTTTCTACTTCGCAGGCAAGATCTTTTAACGTGTCTTTAACTGATTTTGAAGTATGTGATGGTGCGTCATCATGAAGCAAAATTACTTTGTCATGTCTTCTGGAACATTCTTGTCATTTTATGATCAAAGCATGCTTCAAATTGATTATTTGTTGTCAGCAGCAATCAGTATTAATGGCTTCACCTGGTTTTAGAAGGTCATAATACACTACACTTTCCCGATCTTACAAAATGCAGAGCATTGTCTTCTTTCTGAAGCAATTTGGCCTTGCAGTAGATGTTGATGGTTGACCTGGATCAACCCATGATTTTGTGCATTTCGGATACTCAAAATAAATCCACTTTGCATTGCCAGTCACAATTTGATGCAAACAAACAAACAAACAAAAAAAACCACCTTTCTTTCGTGCTGTTGAAGCAACATTTTACTGATGACTTTTCAGTTTTCCATTTGCTTTCATTCAGTTTATGTGGCACCCATTTTCCTTCCTTTAATATATTTCCCATTGCTTGTAAATGATTGGAAATTGTTTGCTGACCTATGTTTAATCTTTTTGCAAGTTGTTTTTTAATTTGACATGCATCTTCATCCAATATTGCTTGTAATTGTTGGTCTTCAAACTTTTTCGGTTGACCGGAACGTCTTTGTCTTTCACATTGAAATCATCACTTTTAAAGCATTTAAACCAGTGTTCACAAGTATATCGAGATGGAGCATGTTCACCATAAGCTTTGCAAAGTATTCAGCAGTACTTTTCTTCAAAATAAAGTAATGAATTAAAAATTCCCACAAATGCTCTTTTTTTTGGCATGAAATTCGACATTTTTAAGTGTAAAAATATCTTTGATGGTAACACCTTCGGCAAATTTGACATCTGAAGTTTTGAAGCTTGTTGTCAATACAACAAAATAACATACATATCAAATCACATATATATCAACATATGTGTAACTCCATCTACTGAAAAAAATCTGCATTATTAATTGGTACTCCTAGTAAGTCACAACCTAAAGTGAGGCCATAAGATAGTTCAGTTAGTCAGAAAATGAGGAGTGTGTAAAGAGTGGACTTACGAGGTTCCCCCAACTCTGACAGGGAAAAAAGAATCCAAAGATGGTCAGATTTGGGAAGAAGGCTTCAGAGAAGAGGGAAGTACATGGTCATCAGGGTTGTGCTCTAAAGACATTCTCTGGGGCCGAGCCTTACTCTGGTAGAAACTATGTCACTCTGATTTATGTTCCCAAAAAAATGAGTGCATCTTTCTTTTCTAAGAAATGCACCAACTTAGTATTAAGGAGAGATGTAAGCAATGGGCAGAATCCAACTCACCAATATATATTTTTGAAATATGTAAAGCTCTGAATTCAAATTCCAGGAAGACCAGCACTTCTGGGTGATGTCCAAGGACAAAGAACATTTCCATCATCTGGAAAAGTTTTAAGCTAACAACAAGATGGGAACATACTGTCATAAGGCCTTCCTGGTTGCCTTACTTTGGTGTTCTCTATAGATGTCTGGAAATAAATATTAGAGGAAAAGTGTTTTCCCCTCTGATTGTTATATGTCCTCCAGGAGATTTCTGTTATCCTAGACTTCTCTAGATGCATAATTTTCTGGCTTGGCCTACAACCTCGCTTTCCCCTCACCCATACTTAGGGGTCACAGTTTGATGACTTTCTGTGGATGCTATCCTCTAAGGAAAGCACCAAAGGACACAGATGAAGAAATTACCTAATTACATTTTGTCCTACTTGGACTTTATTGCAAAATAGAATTGTCTGCAACTGTCTGCCTAACTATTATTGCACAGCATATGTCATTGTCCGCAGCATTATGCCATGTGTTAGCAATGCCAAGAAAACTGAGTGCCGTGGGTGAGCAAACATGAACTTTAGAGACAAACACAAAAACAAATAAACCCTAAAGACTTGGGTCCATGTACCAAGGCCCTTCCTCTGGTAAAGATCACAGAACAGCCTTAACCAGTTTGGCTCCATGGATAGAGTGTCGGCCTGCAGACTGAAAGGTCCCGGGTTCAATTCTGGTCAAGGGCATGCACCTGGGTTGTTGGCACATCCCCAGTAGGAGGTGCGCAGGAGAGAGCTGATTGATGTTTTTCTCTCATTGATGTTTCTCTCTCCTTTCCTCTCTGTAAAAAAATCAATAAAATATATTAAAAAAAAAAGATCACAGAACAAGTTAGGAAACCCTGCTGGGTCTTGTCCCATCAAGTGTAACATGGGGACATTCTCAAGGGATTGCTGAGGGAAACAAATGGAATAATACACACAGTTGGATCTTTCTCTTCCCTTTCCTTGTTCTTCTTTTTCCCTTCTGGTCTGATAATGCAATAAATCACCAACAGTAGAAGCTTCTGTTGGTTTTCCTGAATAACTCTTATGACAAGCTACAAATAAGCCATAAAAGCTTTATTTTGGCCCTTCAAACATGGATCACTATACTTCTCCAAATTCATGAACTCACCTCCCTTTTACCCAGATACCAGAAGAGTGGGGTCACACTTTTAATGCAGCCAGGCTGGCTTTGTGATGCTTAAGGAGGTACAACAGCTCCACTCCAGAAAGGAAGGTCAGTGGGGGTCCAACACACAGGGAGTGGCATCCATTTCCAGCATCAAGGGCCAAACCCTAAAGTCAGGAAGGCCAGAAGCATGTATCCATGTGGTAGGTGTTGAGAGGGCAGACCCATGGCATCTGGAATACCCACAACTGTGCAGGAGAGAGGCCATTCCTTGTCCAGTCCTCCACCAGAACTAACATCTGCATGAGTCTCTGCATTACTCACCCTTCCCCTCACCACATCTCAGTTTCTACCCAAGTTAAAGCCTCCACAGCCCATGGCTCCCCTCCCTCACTTCCCCGGCGGCTAAGACACATGGAGCTCAGAGAGGAAAAGGAGGAGGGTCATCACAGCGACTCACATCATATCCCAGGCTCTCCCTGCTGGTCTGGGCTCCACTTCCACCACTCCCTGAGTAGGAGACTCATGCCCATGCCCATGTGCCCCCTCTTGGCTTGCTTTACTTGATGATCTAATGTTATCATGGAGAACAACAAAGTGGTTGCCCCATGTGTAAAGGTGGAACCCTTACATCTATAGCTTAAAAAAAAAATCAGGAGAGTTAACGGCAGAAAATTTAGAAATAACAAAACAGATTATTTCCCTTTATTTAAAAGTGGCTTTGAACATAAATCCATCTTTGCCAGGGGGTTGAGAGTATCGTGCTGTGTCATAGTAGGTATGAATGTGTTGTGTCTCTGGGTTTAGTGTATAGAAGAATAACTGTTAAATAGTATGCACATTAATTAATCAGCTCATAGGTCTTTGTTGCTGAACTGCTTGTACCAAAGGGTACTGCGGGAAAGAAAGAAATTGGGAGGAAAAAAATGAAGATAGGTTCTTTACAGGCAAGAGACATGTGTAAGCATGTCTAGTCTAGGCGGGGAGTGTGATATGATTGCCGAGTACAGGGTCATAACCATGATCACATGCACACCGGGTGAAGAGGCTGCATGGGATATCTGTATTAGACAACTGGCTCTTAAATAAAAAATATAAAGGGATGAGCAACTAGCACTGGCCAGACCCTGTGCTTGGATGAATCTCAGACCCAATGCACACTGTTAACCTGTGACATTGCAACTTTCCTCACTGCAGCACCATTATGCCAAATGGTAAGAATGAAGTCCCTTCTAAAGGAAACACCAGAGGGAAGAGGCCGAGTCTGAGACTGCAGATATTAAAGCTGGCGATGGAAATACATACTCTATTTAAAGGCAACTTACTCACTGCAAATAAGAGAAGGATTGGTAGCACTCTTTGGTATGAAGAGCTGAGCATTCTCAGGGTCCCCTCACATGCTAAACAGGTCCCAAGTCTACCCTTGGCAGAGTCACTGCATTTCCCAACCCTGTCCCAGGACTTAATCCCATTAGAACCCTCAGAAGCAAACTGTATCCCCAATACCTGCACCAATTTTGAGCCTATGGCACTTAAGGTGTGAGGACCAAAATCATAAAAGAAAGAAGTTTAAAACTGCATCTTATACACATGTCAGAAAGGTAAGTTTATGTAACATTTTTGTGTCTTTGCTTCCCTAAGCAGGGTTGTGAAGCCCAATATATTTGAAGTTAAGATATTTTTCTCTTTCTGAAGTATCTTCAGTTTAAAGTTGAGGCAGTGAAATAAAATGTTTATGGTTCTAGTTACCTGAAATGTCTGTTTGCTTTTTGGTTACTGATATTTCCTGATGCAGATAAAGATTAAGTAACAGGTGGAAGCACTTTTGAAAGCAGTTACCCAATGAGGCCAAATGTTTGGGCCCTTGATGAAAGACCCAACTTGCAATAATAAAATACCTGCTCTTTCCTTACAGCATTATCAGGATCTGAGTTTAAAAATGCTTGTGATCGATACAAGAATTGATTGGCAAACTAAAAACTCACAATATTTCACAATGTACATTGATTTGAACCCCAAGAGCATCATTCCCCATCTCTCTTGAATAACATTAACTGAATTCCTAGATAAATTATTATTTTTTTTATGCAAGTAAAAGTGTCCCTTGGGGTTGATCTGAAGTATGCTATTGGTTGAAGCTTTTATTTTATTATTTCCCACATATGTATGCTGTGTCTTGGTTATATTATTTAACAGTTATATTGGGTCTCAATACTCATTTGTTGTTGTTTTTGTTCTAAACAAAGTTTATAACTTAAATCATCATTACAAATAATGGTTATAATGGTATTATAAATAATGGTTCTTTGTAGTTCATTGGTTATCTGCTTTATATTATTGTATCCTAGAGAACACGCATCGTGTAATTTTATAATGTGATTAGGGGCCCAGTGCACGAATTTGTGCACCTTGAAAGGAACTGTGGGTTTCGAGGCTGTGGTGGGCACAGGGGTGGGTCTCAGCCCATCCTCCATACACCTTCTTTGCCCCTCCCACCATGGCCTCTGGTCCCCTGTCTGCTAGCAGCCCTACTCCTGCTGCGTCCATTTCCACATGCTAATGGCATCAGCCCTGCTTGCACCTGCTAAAGGCACAGAGGGATTAGGGCTGATGCCAGCAGCAGATGTGAGTGGTAACTGCTGCCCTGATTGCCCCTCAGGAGCAGGGGAAGGTGGAGAAGCTATGAGGGGTGACCAGGGCAGGCAACTGGTGATCGGGGCCAGTACCAGGTTTTGGAGTGCAAGCACAAGGTGAGACCGTGGCATGTGGGAGCAAAGAATTTTCAGTAACCACCGGAGGCTCGCCCTAATGACAGTCACTAGCTGCCCCTGCTCACCTGCTCCACCATCCTGTTGAAGCCAACACCCACCATGTTCCATGCTCTGCCCCTCTGCCAATGCCCGCACTGTTCTGCTCATGCTCCCTGATGGTCGCACACCTCATAGCAACCGGTTGTTCAGTTGTTCCACAGTTTGGTCTATTTGCATGTTAGGGTTTTATATATAGATATGAGTCTAAGTTTTGTTGTGTTAAATTTAATTGTGTCAAAGATAAGCCTCTCCTATATATTCCCTTTAAGCCCTAGCAGACATGAATGTCTATACCAGTGGTCGGCAAACTGCGGCTTGAGAGCCATATGTGGCTCTTTGGCCTCTTCCACAAAATACAACAGCCTGGGTGAGTCTATTTTGAAGAAGTGGTGTTAGAAGAAGTTTAAGTCTAAAAAATTTGGCTCTCAAAAGAAATTTCAATTGTTGTATTGTTGATATTTGGCTCTGTTGATGAATGAGTTTGCTGGTCACTGGTCTACACCATTCCTAGGTGAGAATGCATACCTAAGGAAATACACACATTGTCCTTACTCTGACTCTTGCCAATAAGGAGTTGTAGGACACAGGTACAATGAAGGGCCTGAGCTCTTTTTCTGTCTCAGAGAACCATGGAGATACAAAAGAAACATTCTATTAAGATACACTAAAATGTTCTCAATCATTCTCCCCATATATAAAACTGTGACAGCCATATATATTTTGTTTCAAATCCTAGAAAGAACGTGGATGAAAAGAAACAATCTCAGAAAAGTTAAGGGATCTAAGATCATTCAACAAGCAAGCAGCAGAGCTGAGGGTTTGAAACATAAGTCTTCTCACAAGTACAGTTAGACAATACTGTGGGGAAGAAGGGCAGTCATGGACTTGAGAAAATGGCAAATGTGTCTCCCTCACTCCTCCTCCACCCACTCCCAGCTGAAATCTAGTATATTGCCTGAGGGGACAATGAGGGCACTGCATTATTGTCTATTGCCTGAGTTACTTTGACTCCTCTTTAAAACACATGCTTATGAACTCTCAGGAGTAACGTGAAATGTCTAAGTATCTTGCACAGATACTGTTGACCACTCTCATTTGTTAAAACCACCTACTACTGCATTCCAATTCTGGTGACATGGGCAGGAATTTGGTCAGCCTATCTTTAATGTTTGGAATATTTAATGTTTGAATATCTTTATTGTTTTGCTTTTTTGATATGTTGACCCAATGACTGCAGTGTAATAATGCTGGGTCAAAAGCTATGCTCCATTATCACCTCATATCATCGTGTTTCCACAAAACAGCCCTATGACTTTCCATTGAAGGAACAACAGACTGGTTTGCTACCCAGTCCCTCTGTTTTTGTTGCTGCTGACAAATGAACACTCCATTCTACAATTCTTGCCACTTTCGCCCACTCATTCAAGAATTTTGCTGGTAAATTGAAGGCTATTCAAACTATAGGTTGTAATCAGTCCATGTTGGACACGAGAATGTCCATTGTGCAAGGGGGGCCCTGCAAAGGACAGAGTGAGAGGTTAGAGTTATGCTGGTGTCATGAAAAGATGTGGTTTTATTTAGGAGGAGAAAGACTTATAAAAGTGTTCACTTACAGGATGGTTATTCATATTACAAAAGGTTAGCTAAGGATGCCTTTAAATAGTGCACCTTATAAAGGTATTCAGTAGTCTAGCTGAATCCTCTAAGAATGTCGCTGGCAATTTTTAGAAACAGCTTTTACATAAACGAAGGTGCAGTAGTGTGCAGGGTGGAAGGGGGCCATGTAGGTGTGTGAGGGTAGGGGTCACCCTCCCACTGTCCCGGAAGGCCTTCTCCACGCTATTTTCCAACAACAGAAGCCAACAAGAAATCAAATTTGAGTAAGTAGAGGGTCTTTCCAGAGATATTGAGAACCACTGTGACAATCAAATGTTTTTTAATTGAG
Organism: Lasiurus cinereus; assembly: GCA_011751065.1. Classification (NCBI taxonomy): domain Eukaryota; kingdom Metazoa; phylum Chordata; class Mammalia; order Chiroptera; family Vespertilionidae; genus Lasiurus; species Lasiurus cinereus. The sequence continues at coordinate 10,274,378 of JAAGEH010000006.1, forward strand.
AGGTGAAATACTGATTACTCTTCAAAACTTCAGAATAGCATGGACAAATATCTTTGATTGGAAACTTACATAAGAAACTATCTTTTTATTCTCATATAATAGTAATAACTCCTAGAAAAAAAAATGAGCCAAATGAGAAAAATGCACCAAGTCCAGTGTAGCACTATTATGTCAAGCTAAATGTGGATGAAATTAATGGTTTGTTATCACTGAAATAATTTTTAAAGTTTACGGCAAAAAAAAAAAGTTATTTTGCCTATCATGATTCAACTAGATTCTTGTGTACCCACTACATATCAAATGTTATATAAATCTATATTGTTTCAAATGTCTCTTTTTCTCAGGATCTGGATTTCCCTTTCTTTCAAACCCTCACAACCCCTCATGCCTCAAAGAATATTAGCAGGTTTTCTTTTTCTACTCCAAAATGGATATGGGGGGGGGCGTGCCTTCATTTTTATTTTCATCACCTATGTTCTAATGGAATACTTTAAAGCAGTCATGCAGTCATTTCCGTTAGATGAAAATGTAACGTCATCAGCTGGAGATAGCCGAGGATGCATTTGGAGGTGAAATAAGCTTGTCACGGGGTTTTTAATCCAGTAAACATGGCCTCCAGAACTCTGAGGAGGGCCTGTAAACACGGGGAAGGGGTGGGGAGAGCAAAAGGTGAATGAGTTTGGTGGTGGGACGAGGGGTACACTGGTGGTTCAGTGTACTATTCTCTCTATCTTTGGGTACCACTGAAATCTTCCATAATAAAAAACTTGAAACGTAGATTTCCCAATTTTTCCCTTTATTTAACAAGTTCCTGTTGATTGTGACTATTTCATTTGCATGCAGTAGGCGAGGATCCTATGGGAGAGAGCATCAGATCAGCCAGAAATCAACATTTGCTCATTGCAAGGGAGCCTAAAAGTGTGGCAGAGAGGGAGGGAGGGCGGGCTCCTCCTCGCACATCCCACAGGCCCCGCACCTGTGGTCTGATCTCCAGAAGGGCATTCCACACAATTGCAAGGCACACAGCATGCAACAATTCCTTCGAAAATTCAGCTCCATCTACTTCCTGTGCTAGCCAGAACAGACAGCAGACGGCCCCCTGCCCTCCTGGAGGCTCATTTCACTGGAGCTGCTGTGAGAATTTCGGGAGTCAGTCTCCGCTTGGAAGACCGCATTTCTGCACCAACACGACTTGGCCCAGACAATGGCACCTCAGCAAGGAAAAGTTGGCTCCTTCCTCCCAGTTTGCTATCAAGCTGCTTAACACTACAGGCTGCAGGTTGTGCAGCACGCCTTTCCCTCTGGACTCCGACTCAACACGCAGGCGAATAGGAGAGGGGCGAACAGTAAATGCAAACATGGGCGCACGTCCTATGGCCTGACCCTGATGCTAATTAGAAAACGTAGCCTGTCCCTCAAATCGGCCAAGCCCTCGACCGGTGAGTGTCTGCAGCAATAAAATCCGGAACGTGGCCCCAAGCGCAGGCAGTAAGTGCGGGCCAGTGGCCAGATGGCGCCAGCGCATCTGACGTCTCAGCAGGGCTTCGCGCACCTGAAATGTGGGTGCCAGAAGTCCGAGCCTCTGTGGGCAAGCGGACCCCGAAGGAAATAAAATGAGACCAGAGGACCCCTTCCTCTCTCCATCAGAAAAGCCATCGCCCATTCTACTAGGATCTTGTAAAAACACAGAGCTCAAAGTCCCTTCCCTAAAGAAAGTGCCCAACTCCGCCAGCAATCCATTCCTGCCTCTGTGGCTTGGAGGGCGCACACGAAGAGGCAAAAATCAGACTTAGGAAAATCGAGACAAACTTGAACAAGAAAACCACGAATCCACTCGCTTTCCTTTCCGCTCCTGGGCTGGTGGTTTGCGGGGCTGCGGGCCGCCACGGCTGCCAGGGGGAGCAGGCAGCCCATCCTGCTCTTCCCGGCAGCGAGGGGCTCCGGGAGTCCCCGTCCTGGTCGCATCTTGGGAGATCCCAGCTACAGCGCTCGAACCTTCGCCTTCATCTCCCTCTCCGCTTTGCGAATCGAAGCCCGCTTTCCGGTCCCAAATAGACCTGGGTCCCCAGCTCAGCCGTTTCTCACTCACCAGCCCCAGCCGGTCTTCTTTGGGTCTCTCCAGGGGGTCGCCTGAACCTACCGAGCCCACGCCCGCGCGCGCCTTCACAGCCCGGGCAGCCCCGCTCCGCTGCGCTCCCAGGTCTGCTCACTAGCTCCCACCGACTTTGCACGGCAGCTCTCTACATCCTGGGCGCCCGGGGTGGCGAGGCGCCAAGCTGCAGCCGGAGCCGACAGCACTGGCCCCTTCCTCCGCATCTTGCTAGCCTGCTCTGCTCTCTTCGTCTGTCTGGCGACCCCGCGCCTCACAGGTCCCGCCACCGCGACCACCCCGACTCACCGCGGGCGCTGCGCCGCCGGCTCTGCGCGCTCCGAGGCGGAGCCAGGACGTCCTCCCTCGCGGGGCCTGCCTCCGGAGCCCGCCACCCGCCCACAGCCCCGCCCTGCTCCCTCCAGCCCCCCTCCGCCGCCCGCGCTGCCCGGGCGGTGGGACTTACCTCCGGGGCAAGGTGACCTGGCTAAGGCGTCCAGGCGGCCCCCGGTACGTCACCCCCAAGAACCAGCGGGCGGGAGCCGGCTGGTGTGGCGCCCTCCTTTGATCCTCTGCTCCCCTGCTCTTTCCTCCTCCCCCACCCCACCCCGCTTCCCTCTGCGTCTCTCCTCCCTTCTCCCCCCCCACCCCGCCGCTCCCAGCCCTGCGCTCGCCGCCCGCGCCCCCAGCTGCCCCGCGAGTACTAGAGCAGCCGCGGCCCGGCAGGCGGGGAGCTCCCCGGCGCCCCAAAGAGCGAAGCCCGGCCTTCTGGCCCCCCGCAGAAGGCAAGGGTGCGGGAAGACTAGCGCGGGGCGAGCCCTTCGGGCGTGTTGGGCAAGGGGCGCCCTGTGGCATGTCGCTAGAGTTGCTAAGCCCGGCGACACGCTAGCGGGAGGCAGCAGCTAGGAACTCCAGGGGAGGATGGCAGCGTGGAGGAGGAGGATGGGGAGGCGGGAACTTCCCCGCGCAAAGGTGGCCGCCAACTTTGCCTCAGGCCCTTGGCTGGTGTATGGGAATGTGAGCGCGACAAAGGCTGGGGGAGGGGACCGCCATTGGGGACTTGGAGATCAGGGAATTACCGCCTGGCTCCCCTGGGTCCTAAAGGATTCCCCAGTCTCAGGTTAGGTTTTGAGGTCCTCAGAAAGCCCGCTCTATAGGTCTGGTATAGGCTTGAGTCCTATCCCGACAACCCTCCAGGGGAAACCGGGCTAAGCCACCCAACCCCTAAGAGGTCTATAGTCCTGGAGTTGCTGGCCCTCCACAATTGGAATTGAAAATAAACGGTTAGAGGCAGAAATAGAATATTGGGGACCAGCTATAATTATAAGATATATTAACCATGCTCTGTTAACCGTGATTGTTTTGTTCTGATTAAAGAAAGCACATTCTAACCTGGCTGGACATTGCATGGGGGACCTGGGAGCTCACCTTTATGAAATGTGGCCCATCCTCCACAGAAAGCTGCCTATTATCATGGAAAGATTAACCACCTTGTTGCAGAAACCTGAGGCCAGCCCTTTGCATGCCTGCAGGCCTTTGCAATTCCCCAGCCAGCTTTATCTGTAAACTTCTCATGTTGCCTACCCATTCTTATCCCTTTTGCCATGTAATCTTCCTCCTTCTACCCAATATAAGTAGCTGGCTTATGGTGGGGAGGAGAGAGGGGCAGGGAGGGAGGGAGAGCAGATTGTTGTGGATGACCTGCTGCTCTCCCATACTGCTGGCATTACTGGAATAAATGCTTATATATGAACACTTACTTGAGCCAATTCAACCCTGTCTCTGTTGAATTGGCTCAAGTAGTGACAGGCCTCCCGGAACCGTTGATTGTCCGGTTACAATCCTAGAGTGGCTGCAGGACTGGAATGGCAGAGCAGGCACAATCATGGGGGGTGGGGGGTGGGGGTGGAAGGGTAGAGAGGAGCCAGAGCCCAGGGAGGGCAGACTACCTAGAATCTGCATTTCAAAAGTTGGGGGGAAGTTGTGGATTTGGATTCCATGAACTATGACAGAAAGATATACCATAAAGGGGGTTAAAGTGATTTAGAAAGACATCTGTGAACCCATTTTTACCCCAGGCTCAGACCTGTTACTCTTGCCCCAGCCTTGGGAGCTTAGGCTTAGCCCAGGTTATCAAGGCTGGTTTTGCCCCATGAAACCTTCCTAGGAACCCAGTCCTCCCTCCTGCCTGGTAACCAACCATTGGCCTCAGAAGATCTTGCTTCCTCTGACAGGCCTCCTCTGGCAGAGTTCCCACGGGGTAGGAGTTGAAGATGGTGCCAGAACAGCAGGCCCCACTGTGCGGTCCCTTCACAGGACTTGGCTTCTTGTCGAACCCCAGCAGCCCAAAGAGAATGCTAACCCCTGAGTGCTCCCATAGGGATGTGTTTGGGTGGAGGAGAGGGTTAGCAGAACCAGCACTACCTGGGTTGTCTTTATGGACTTGCATCACATCCCTCTCCATCTCTGCACATGGCAAAGCAAAACTGAGGGTGCCTCCTCAGTTGCAAGGCTGCGGTGTAGAATGCTCAGAAGTGGGCACTGCACATTTCTCCATCTAGAAGAACTCAAATGCCTCCTTACCTTAGTGAAGTTGCTTAGTGTTCCTGGATCTTTCCCTGAACAGAACATTCTCTCATCTGAACCACCTAGCTGAGTAGATACATGTTGTTAGACTCATGTGAGATAGAGAATAATTATTTCTATTTATCAGACGAAGAAGCTGAGGCTTTTAAAAAAGGTTAACTGAGATTTCCATAGGTATTCACTATATCAGAGGAGCCTGGCCCAGTTCCCTGCCTCTCTGTTGGTGTACATTTTGCTGTTTAGGCTTTGGGATGACTTTGAGGGCCAGTTTGTTTTGCCAAGAGAATACCAGACTGCGTGGCAGCTGTGACCAGCCTTTTCCTCTAGGGTACTGTTTGAATTTTAAATTGGACTTTTCTAATAGGGCAGGCAGGACCTTTCCTGGGTTTTGTATAAGATGTGATCACTGGTCACCTCTGGCTGCCATTGGAGTGCTCCCTCCACAAGGGAGGGTTGCAGAAGTTAGAGGAAGAAAATGCCTTTGCATTCGCTGCCCTGTGTTAAGTTCTATGGGTTATCCCCATGACCTAGCTACTTTGAAACTTTCAGGCTGATGCTTTGGAGCTCGTTACCCTGGCTCTTCAGGTGAGGTGTTGAATGTTGAGTATGGATGTGTGTGTGTGTGTGTGTGTGTGTGTGTGTTGTTCAGGCAAGCCTTGGATGACAGCTGCCCAGCCGCCCAAGGCTGGCCCAAGGGATAACCAAATGACTGAACAAGCAGGCTGCATGGGGCAACCAGGCTGGCAGGGGGTGTTGGGGGTGACAAGGCTGGAGGGCGGGGTGCAATTGGGGCCAACCAGGCCAGTAGGGGTGGAAGTTGGTGGTGATTAGGCTGGCAGAGAGGGCAGTGAGGCATGACTAGGCCAGCAGAGGGAGGTAGTTGGCAGCAACCAGGCTGGCAGGAGAGGCAGTTAAGGGTGATCAGGCCACTTGGGGGCGGGGAGGGGAAAGGGCAGTTAGGGGCAATCATGCCAGCATGTAGAGGCAGTAAGGGGCAATCAGATTGGCAGGGGAGGGCAGTTAGGGGCAACCAGGCAGACAGGCAGGTGAGCAATTAGGAGCTAGCTGTCCAGGATTGTGAGATGTCCAACTTCTGATTGAGAGGGTGAAGGCTGGGCTAAGAAGACCTCCCCAAGCACAAATTTCATGCACCAGGCCTCTTGTATTACCATAATTATTATGCTATGATATAGCATTGGAATTAGAAAGCATGTGAGGGGCTATCATGTATTGGGCAATGTGACACAGTAGAAATTGCCGTATCTCTTGGGTATTGGTTGCCTTCTTAATAATGCTTGTGTCTTAGAAAAGATTACAGAACAGAGCTAAGAGAAGTTGGTGGGACCAGTTCACATGTTGTGAAGAACTGACACTAAAGCACCCATCCAGCAGCCAGGCTTAAAATGAGTTTCAGGAGAAGCTTTTATGTGCCTACAGAGAGGTGACTTGATGAGGGGAAACACAGATTTGAGATTTTCAAATAGGAAATATTCCTCAGTGTGTCTTGAACTTTAGACAATGGGAAAGATTACAAAATGTCCATGTGCTGCTATATTTTATGTCTAAGGGGTCATCAGTGCTCATTCAGAAACCATCCTCAGATCAAATATATAACATGCATGACCTCAAACATTGAGTGCAATACTAAAAATGAAGAGCGGTATACCCAATTTTAAAGCAATGTAATTGATCTAGTTTTTCCTTTTCTCCCCTCAAATCTGTTATTGTTTGAGTTTAATTTATGACATTCAGGAATTGAAAAGCTGTAATGTCTTATTAAAGTAGGATCTTAGAAGGACAGAAAGTTGACCATTCAGATGTTCAATGTAGACATGATTGGCAAGGCTCTAAGAAAAACATAAAATTGCTATCAGAAATAAAAAGAGAGACTAGAACAATTTCTGAGGCAATGTTGAAGTGAGAATTAGAAACAGGAAAAAAGGTGCAACAGAATGTCAGAATGTTAGAATTGGAGGAGTCCTTCTCAACCACCTACTATCACCCTCTGATTCTACAGGTGAGGAAACAGTTCCAGAGCGGCCAAGTGGAGGCTATTCAAGCTCAGATCTGGGTTACTGACTTCCAAATCAGCAGTCTTTCTTCTGCATTCATTACATCACTTTGGGAAAAAAATCAAGGAAGAAATAAAGTTAATATATTTTAGGCAACCTCTTTAGTCCCAGTGTGTCAACTGTCTTCAGCTTTATAAGTAGCAACATTAACAGAGGGTGTCTGTCAACAGTAGCTGAATGTTTACCATCAGGTGAAGACCTCAGAACCAAGAGCCAGGGAAACCTCCAAGTGAGTGTGTCCCACCTCTCATCACTCTCTGTCCTCACTTATAGAGCCTGGTCTTTCTCCTAAGTAAAATGAGCATAACTAGAATATTTGAGACCTGGCATTTAATGAGGCAAGAAAGTGTTCAACACACTCAGCATGTTTTCCTGGGCAGAGACTACTGGTTATTGTTTGTTCTTTTGTTGTTGTTAATCCTCACCTGAGGAAATTTTCCATTGATTTTTAGAGTGCGTGGAAGGGAGGGAAAGAGACAGAGAAAAGCATAGATGTGAGAAAGACAGATCAATTAGTTGTCTCCCACATGTGCTTCGACCACGGTCTGGGATTAAGCCTGCAACCGAGACATGTGCCCTTGACTGGAATCGAACCCCGGATGCTTTGATTGGTGCTCTAACCACTGAGCAACCCCGGCTACTACTGGTTATTGTTCTTAAAGACAGTTGGCAAGACTATTCGGGCTTGCTGGGTAGTCTTCCCAAGGACATTGAGAGGAATGGCAAACTCTAGATTCTTAGCACAAAACTGCTGCTGGTGCTGGAAGGCCTTTGAGTGCTATGTCAGAAGGGTCACTGAAATGATCTCTTTCATGCAAGTACTTCTTTCAAGGGGGCAGAGGCAGTTGTATTCCCTCAGATCTCCCCAGATCCTTTTGGCCATTCCATCTCTTTGTTCCCTGGCTTCTGTGGACCTTGCTGTTAATGACTCTCACCTGCACTTTCACTCTCATTCTGTGAGAGCCCTAATTTCTCTTATAAGAGTGTAAAAACCTGCACTGCCTGGCCCCAGCCCTTTAAAGCCAGAGGAATAGCAAACATTCCTAGAGAGACACTTGAGCATGTATAGAAGCATGGGACACTCCACGGTGTAATGGAAGAGGACAGGTCAGAGTCTGGTAGGTGAGGTTGAATCCAGCTCATGTTTTTACCTAGTTGACATTCAGCCAGCTCCTAACCTCCCAACCTCTTGCAATTATGGACATAAAGGCATTTGCCATGAGGGTTATTCAGGGCACTATGTGTGGGGCACATCAGAGAGGACCTGTGGTTACTGTGGCATGCTGGCAAGGAACACTTACGAGTTTCTTCTTTTGAGACCCAACCAAAGCTGAAACAGCAGGTTTCACTACCTTTTCTCTTGGTATCTGTGTGCCCCTCCTCTGTTGGCATAGTTTTCTCAGTGGAGCTCACAGTTTCTCACTCCTGCATCAAACAAGTTCTGTCGGCCTCAGTAAAACACCAGTGCTGCAAGATCCAGAAAGCAGGCTTCCTAGCCTGAGCTTCCTTTTCTGAAATCAAAGCCTGCAAGTGCAGTCAGGCAGTTTATTTGGGAAATAATCCCTGGGACAGGAATGAAAGGTCACCAAGATGGTCAGCAGGAGGAATCCCCATGGTGATCACTTCTGTGGGCGACAATCAGTTCTTGATCCACTGGGCTGTCTGATGAATGAAGAGAATGTTTCTCAGAACCATCCAGGCAAGAGATAAAAAAGAAATGAGTGTGCAGAGCCTGCCTCCTCTGTGGGCCCAGGAAGCTTTAGCAACCGAATTTCTGGGCAGTGACTGAACATGTGTCAAACAGGCTCCCTCTGGCACAAGAGAGGCTTCTAAGTAGGATCCTGAGACATTTTTTTTTAATTTAATAAATCTTTATTGTTCATATTTTTACAATTGTTCCTCTTTTTCCCCCCCATAACTCCCCTCCACCCGGTTCCCCCTCTGCCCTTACCTCCCCTCCACTGTCCTCATCCATAGCTTTTTGTCCAGTCTCTTCCCGCACCCACACACCCTTTTCCCCCTGAGAATTGTCAGTCCACTCCCTTTCTATGCCCCTGATTCTATTATATTCACCAGTTTATTCTGTTCATCAAAATTTTATCCACGTGCTTTTTAGATTCACTTGTTGATAGATATGTATTTGTTGTTCATAATTTTTATCTTTACCTTTTTCTTCTTCCTCCCCCTCTTAAAGCATTCCTTTCAGCATTTCATATAATACTGGTTTGGTGGTGGTGAACTCCTTTAGCTTTTTCTTATCTGTGAAGTTCTTTATCTGACCTTCAATTTTGAATGATAGATTTGCTGGATAGAGTAATCTTGGTTGTAGGTTCTTGCTATTTATCACTTTGAATATTTCTTGTCACTCCTGTCTGGCCTGCATAGTTTCTGTTGAGAAATCAGCTGACAATTGTAAAGGTGCTCTTTGTAGGTAATTAACCGTTTTTCTATTGTTGTTTTTAATATTTTCTCTTTGCCTTTTGCTCTTGGCATTTTAATTATGATGTGATCCTCTTTGGATTTCTTTTGTTTGGGGTTCTGTGTGCTTCCTGGACTAGTAAGTCTATTTCTTTCACCAGGTGGGGGGAAGTTTTCAGTCATTATTTCTTCAAATAGGTTTTCAGTATCTTGCTCTCTCTCTTCTGGCACCCCCATAATTCTGATGTTGGTTCACTTGAAGTCGTCTCAGAGGCTCCTTACACTATCTTCCAATTTTTGGATTCTTTTTTCTTTTTGCTTTTGAGTGTTTTTTGCTTTATATTTCAAATCTTTGACTTGATTCTTGGGTTTCTCTAGTCTGCTCTTAGGTCTCTGTATAATATTTTTTATTTCAGTCAATGTATGTTTAATGTCTACTTGGTCCTTTTTCATCTCCTCTTGGGTCTCACTAAATTTATCTGGCCTTTACTAGGAAATTCTTGAAAAACCTATAACCGTGGTTTTGAACTCTATATCCAATGGTTTATTTTCCTTCATTTCTTTTGTCTGTGATCTGTTTCTTTTTCTCCACATTTTCACTGCTTCCCTGAGTTGGTAGAGTAGCTTTGTGTATAGGTGTCCTATATGGCCCAGTGGTTCAGCCTCCCCAGTTATCTGAGATGGATACAGTGCACTCCTTTGTGAACTGTGTGTACATACAGCCTTGTTGGTATCACTTTGAGGAATTGACCTCCAGTCCAATTGGCTGTGAGGATCAGCTGTGTCTATGCCAGGAGAACTTCTGTGCTGGAGACAGCCTTATGAGACAAGACTTGCAAAATTGCAAAAGCCTCTGTGCTGGACTTGGATGGGGCTGGGCTTGGATAGGGAGGAGTCTCAGGGCTGAGCAGACAGCCTTGGCTTCCTGTCAACCCTGCCCTATGAGGCCCCTGGGTCTCAGTGTCCCTCAGTAATTGCTGCAGTCCTCACTGCGTGCACTCGCACTTGTGCGCCTCCAGACCTCTGCCTTTTGAGGGTCCCCTGAATTTTCATGCACTCCCATACAGTCTGGGTCCCTAAGTTCTTGCCCGAAACTGGGGTTCAGTGCAGTTGGAACTGGAGTTCAGCACAGTCAGGTGGTTCCATCTCTGTCCTGCTAAAGAAAGCCAGTGGTACACTCAGCAGTCAGTCCTCTCTGCATGCACTTGCGCACGTGCCTCCAGACCTCTGCCTTTCGCAGCTTCCCTGAGTTTCTGTTCACTCCTCTCTTTTCCTGACAGTCCAGACTCCCCCCATATGAGTCTGGGACCCCAGGATATCAACCAGAACTGGGGTTCAGTGCAGTCAGAAATGAGGTTCAGTGCAGTTGGGAGTTTCTGTCTCCCTCCCACTAGAAAAAGCCAGCCAGGCACTTAGCCGCCCATCCTCTCCGTGTGCATGTCTCCATACCTCAGCTTTTTGCAACTTCTCTGAGTATTCGTTTGACCCCCTCTTTCTTTCTAGCTGTAGAATTTCCACTCAGCCAGCTTTCCTGTGGTTCTGGATGATGTCCATTCTGTCTTTTAGTTGTAGTTTTGAAATTGTTGTGTGAAGCAACAGCTTAGGTGTTCACCTATGCTGCCATCTTGGTTTCTCCTTCAGGATCCTGAGACATTTTTCTATGTGATTCAATGGGTGCAATTTCTGACTTCCTCAAATCTGCATTAAAGATCTTTGCTTATTTCAAGATGTTAGCTGTCACTTGACCAGCATTGCTCAGTGGTTGGACATTGACCTATGAACCAGGAGGTCATGGTTTTATTCCAGGTCCAGGGCACAGGCCCAGGTTGTGGTCTTGGTCCCCTAATGTGGGACGTGATTCCCCAGTGTGGGGCATGGTTGAGGCAGCCAATCAATGGTTCTCTCTCATTGATGTTCCTATCTCTCTCTTCCTCTCCCTTCCTTTTTGAAATCAATAAAACATATTTTTAAAAAAGATGTTAGGTGTCAAATTGCTCTGTCTTTGAATGTGACTCTGTTTTGAGAATCTGCTTGTTATTGTGCCTTACAGTAGAAACACACAAAGGAAGTTTTAATTATATTGCCTAGTTGAAATAGATCCTATGCCATTCCCAGTGAGCAGCCCATACATTCCATGCAGCCAGAGATCAGTCAGAAAAGTGAGATCAAGTTCCCCTGCCCCCGCTGTGCTCCATGCACATATTGTGGACTTTCTTCCCTTTACTCTCCTGCTTGTCTCCCATCCTGCATCTACTTCCTCTCCCCACTTTGATCATCTATTTCTTCTTCTTAGACTGTCAATGATCTTCACACAAATTTGGTTTCGCATTCTCTTGGACATTTGCAGCTGTCAGGTAGCAACCCAATCTGTGCACATTTGAGCCTCCGGCACCAGCTCTCTATGTCACCTATGTGGCTGCTGCCACATGTCCACTGACCCCTGTCTTACCCCTCTTCTGCCGTGACAGTTTCCATTTAACTTTTATCTCTTTACTAACTCCTGTGATTCAGTTAGTAATTCATAACCTATATTTATTATGACAGAGCACAAGATCAGAATAATCAGTCTCTTTCAGAAAAGGTATTTGCCAAAAGTTGGAAAACAAGATTGTTTCCAGACTGTTGGAGAGAAAAAATGAGAGAAAGCTTAGCTTGACAAAACTTTGCTCTCAGGGTGGACAGTGAGGCCAGGATTTGCAGCATCCACTCAAAAACACTAGCCTCAAAATTTGGATTCAGGAAACCACTTGGATACTTGAACTAAATGTATTTATAGCTCTAACATGAAAAACTTAAGAGTTTGGGATTATTAAAAACATTGCTGGTGCAGAACTAAGCATGTAAACATGTCATTAATCATTAGCATGATTTTTGGTATTTTTCTAAAAGGTATAAGAACTCATTTTTGGCTCATGATGGTATATACTATATATATTTTTGCTCATGTACTTTTCAACCTACCATAAATAAAGAGTTCTATTACAAAATCAACCATTTTCTAGTATTTATATATTACTAGAGATTTTGCAGGATATGGAACTGAACAAAAAACACACATAAAAGTAAGCAATTTCATGTTTGTGATTCTCAGGTTTTCACTCATATTTTTTAAGAAAAGAATTCCTCTTTAACAAAGGAACTTATGCAAATACCAGAACTAGATAGTGCAGGCCCCTCCTGCCCTCTAGCTATGTTCCTGGGGGCACTTGTTATGCACATGATCAAGGCCCACAGAGAACCAGGGCTTGGTGTTGTCCCACTGTTCTGGCAGCCTCTCCTTCTTGTGGTCCCTTAAACATGGTGTTCTTGATATCAGTGTAACAGAATGCCACAAGAATCTCCCTACATAGCAGGCACCGAGCCTGCCACACAGTATCTACCCAGTTTGGAGTGTGGGGACAATATACCTTGGCTAGCAGTTCAAAGGCACGAGTTCTCTCTGGTCCATGGACCACCTGACAATCCAGAATGTACAGAAGGGGTTTCTACCAGCTCAGGAGTAGCTTGTCAAATATTGATGTCTTGTCCCCACAGTCATGGACAGAAAAACAAAATAAGATAATCTAACAAATGATGGAAAGTGACAGTATCCCAGTGGAAGACTGCTTTGGAAGGCCAAGTGAATGGATGTGCCCCTCCAAGCCTGTGTATTTGACACTAGTTCATGGACTTTTGCTGGTGTCTACTGTGGGGCACGGGTGAGCAGTGATGCTGGGGGCCATGATGGCCCTGCTGGCACAGATGGGGGACAGGCATGGCTTTGCAGATCCATGGTTCCTCTGACAGGGAACACAGGAACCAGTGGAGCAGGGCAGGAATGCAGCCCACAGAAGCTGGGAGTCCTCAGGATAGCTGAGCCTTGAGTACCCCTTGAGAATTATAGGGCTGTATGTGGGTGCTTGTGCACACTGAGGGCTGGGGAGATAGTTCTCCTGGGGGCTGAGTGTCTTTTACAGGTTTTTAAGGCAGAAAGCCCAAAAGTGTAGGTCATGTGAGGTCAGGTCAGGCTGGGGAGGTAGGCAGGAGCCAGATCACTAAAAGTCTCTGCCCAGAGTGAAAGAGATTGGGCCTCATCCTTGAGCCACAAGTAACCTTCGACTAGAAGAATGGCAGAATACAATTTATATATGTAAGCCCTGAGAAAACCTTCCACAGACAGCAAAGAAAGACAAGTTTCAAAGGTTCTTCAGGCAACTTTGAAATCATCACATATCATTAGCCACACTGACTTTTCATACTTTTTGCAATGTGTTTCTCTCACAAAAACATCTGAAGTCAAATGCCATGACTCCCTTGTTCAGGACAGTACCTGAATTCCCATGATTTTTGGCCGGGCAACCTTCCCCACTTGTCCCCTTGTCTTCCTCACCACTGGCTGCACAGTGGCTCCCCCACCCACCGGTAGGCTTGCCTCCAACATCCCCACGTCCGGAACACTACATCAGGATCTTGTCATTCTTTTAAAAAGGTAACTACCCCTCTTATGTCTCTGTCATCCAGACCACTTCCTGTCTGTGCACTGTCCTTTATTCACTTGACTTACTACACTTAACTGAACTGGAGGCTCTTTGCTGGTAGATTGCACGTGTGTGCACATGTATGCAGGTATGCATATGCATTTGTGCATGTGTACTTAAGAAGGTGTGCCAGAGGACGTCATTCCCCATAGCAGCTTCTCCAAATCTTGTTCACATGGTAAAAGCTAAAAAGCCTTAGAGAACTGAATGTATGTCATTAGAGTACTATGGGACATTCTTGCTGCAACGAAACTACTTATTTTCTAGTATTTATACATATTATTAGAGATCCAATGCATGAAATTCATGCAAGAGGCTCTACCTTCCCAGCTGTGGTGGCTTGCCATGGCGCTTGCAGCCCCAGCTTCATCCAGAAGATCATTTAGAAGGACATCCGGAAGCTTGTTCAGCTGTCCAGTCTAATTAGCATATTATACTTTTATTATTATAGATGTGGCTTTTTTCCTTACCATACAAATGTATTTGGTACTTAAAATTTAGATGAATTGTAATTACTGCATATATATATATATTTCCTTGATCATGATTTTCATTGCTGTGGGCTTTCAGCAGTGGGAGCTGGGACTCCCACTAACCAGATACCAAACAGCTCATGACTGGAGACATAGTGCTGGAGTCTGAGGTCTGCCACCTTTCACCCAGATGCTGACTAGCTGTACCCACAGTAGTATATTTTTCCTTATGAAGAAACTCTGTTTAGGCACCAATATAGTTAACAGGTACAAAAATACTTTTGTTGCTTCTTTGAAAACACAATTTTCAACAGAAGCATGTCTTTTTCCTGCAACTACCTGACTGTGCTCTAATTGTCAAAATAGAGGCAAATTCTGGAGACGCAACCAAGATGCCATAGCTGAATGGGGGATCACCTTGGCTGCCTTCTCCTTTAGACCTGTTCTCAGGACAGGGTATTGGTGGAGGAGACATGCCTGGTGGAGGCTATGGTTGGCACCTAGCACAGTCTTATGGCACAGAAACCACAATACAGTAAGGGGTGGCCAGAGGCCAGGGTGGCATCATAGAGAGAGAAAGCATCTGTGCCAGGCCTCCCTGCTCTCTCCAAAACTGGAAGTAGTATGTGCTAGGCAGAGTGTTGTCACCTCTCTCTCCCTTTGTGTTCTCTCGGTTATTGCTGCTTTGCTGCATTCTCAAGATTGTAAGGGAGGCTCAGCTGGAGTGGCTCAGTGGTTGAGTGTTGATCTATAAACCAGGAGGTCAGGGTTTAATTCCTGGTTAGGGCACATGCCCGATTTGTGGGCTCAGTACCCAGTAGGGGATGTGCAACAGCAGCCTATCAACGATTCTCTCTCATCATTGATGTTTCTATCTCTCTTTCCCTCTCCCTTCCTCACTAAAATCAATAAAAATATATTTTAAAAAAGGATGGTAAGGGAGGAGACATGCAGTGAGAACTGCTTTTCCTCCAGATTCAGGAAGCAGCCATTTGATTCATTTTTCAGTTTTTGTATTTGCAAAATGGAGATGCTAGTTTGTGGATTTCACCTCACACCCAGGGGCATTGGGAGGATGGATAAACTTCCATTTCAAATATTCAGAATACTTTTGGTGTCCCTGATGCCTCTGCATTGGCTCAAATAAATTTTGTTCCAGCAAATGAGTGTTTTAAATCCCTTTAAACAGCAGTGAATGCCACCCTTTCACGAGGCATAGATCTGCATTTTAACTTTAAAGAGCTATTCTAGTTAATATTTCATTCTGCATTCCCAGTTCTGAGTGTGTCTGCCCATGTAGCCACATGAAGCAGAGACTGGTGCCACTGCCATTGTTCACACAAGTCCCAAAGAGGTCAAGTGATATCCTGACATTACACAACTGGAAAGGACCATGATGTGGAGCAACCTGACTCCAGGCCCATGATTAGAAAGATTAAACTACTTACACACTCCTCAAACAGGGTCAAGTGGGCTAGGGAAGAGCTACTCATCCTGGGTTTGTCTCATTCATCTCCATGTACTTCTGCCCCCCAAATTGCATCCTCAGAGTTTCTCAGAAGTGTTCTCTGTGTCATGATTCTATGTTCATGACAAGTCAATTTAGGAGGGACTCTAAATAATGCTGTACAGCAGATCCAGGCATGTGGAATTTATACCCTTCATTGCCTTCTTCCTTTTTTCTTAATCACTATTTTTTTCAAGTACAGTTGACATATATATTATATTAGTTTCAGGTATATACCCCAGTGATTAAACTTATAAGATTTAAGTGATCATTCTGAAAAATATAGCCATCAGACACCAATACATATTTATTAAAATATTATTGACTATATTCCCTGTGCTATACTTTAACTTTATACCCCCATGACCACACTATAATTACTAATTTGTAATTCTAAATCCCTTCACCTTTTCTTATCTACCCCCCACAAAACCCATCCCATCTGAGAAACTTAAAAATGTTCTCTGTATCTATGAGTCTGTTTCTGTTCTGTTTGTTCATTTACTTTGATTTTTATATTCAATTGTTTGTAGATATGTATTTATTGCTATTTTATTGTTCATATTTTTAATATATTTTTCTTTTTCTTCTTAACGAAGACCCTTTAACATTTCATTTAATACCTGTTTTTGTGGTGATGAGCTCCTTTAGCTTTTCCTTTTCTGGGAAGCTCTATCTGATTTTCAATCTCAATTATAGCTTTTCTGGGTAGACTGATCTTGGTTGTAGGGCCTTGTTTTTCATCACTTTGAATATTTCTTGTCACTTCCTTCTGGCCTACAAAGGTCCTGTTCAGAAATAAGCTGACAGTCATATGCGTGGTCCCTTGTAGTAACTAACTGCCTTTCTCTGGCTGCTTTTAAGATTCTCTCTTTGTCTTTAACTTCTGGTATTTTAATTATGATGTATTTTTGATGTAGGCCACTTTGGATTTCTTGTTTGGGACTCTGTGTGCTTTCTTTAAGCAGGTAAGGAAAATTTTCTGTCATTTTTTTTTCAAGTATGTTTTCAATTTCTTGTTCCCTCTCTTCTCCTTCCAACACCCCCATGATGAAAATGTTGGCACCCTGGGAGTTGTCCCAGAGACTTCTTATATTGTTTTCATATTTTTAGATTCTTTTTCCTTTTAGTTGTTCTGATTGGATAATTTTTACTTCCTTATATTTCAAATTCTTGATTTGATTCTCAGTGTCCTCTACTCTACTGTTGATCCCCCGTAAATTATTATTATTTCAGTTAGTGTATCCTTCATTTTTTTTAATGTGCTAATATTCTCACTAATTTCCTTGAGCATACATATAACCATTGTTTTGAACTCTGTACCTGGCAGTTTTCTTGCTTCCATTTCATTTAGTTATTTTTCTGAAGATTTATTCTTTTCTTTCATTCATTACATGTTTCTTTGTCTCTGAATTTTGGCTGACTCCCTGTATTTGTTTCTATATATTAGGTAAATCTTATACATCTCCTGGACTTGGTAGCATTGCCTTGTATAGTAGATATCCTGTAGGGCTCAGTGGTATAGCCTCCCCAGTCACATGAGCTGGACACCCAAGTGTGCCCCTGTGTCAGATGTGTGCACTATTGTAGTTAATCCTTGATTG
Source organism: Lasiurus cinereus (assembly GCA_011751065.1). Lineage (NCBI taxonomy): Eukaryota > Metazoa > Chordata > Mammalia > Chiroptera > Vespertilionidae > Lasiurus > Lasiurus cinereus. Next base: position 10,291,644 of record JAAGEH010000006.1, read on the forward strand.
ATGTTGTTGTCATTAGGAGGGATTGACTCCAAGGCCAATCAGTTACAAGGATCAACTGGGACTACAACAGAAGGGCATTTTAATTATGATGTGTCTTGGTGTGGGCCTCTTTGGGTCCAGCTAAGATGACTGCAGGTGCAAACCTTATGGAGCAGGACTTCCTTCAATGAGGCTTTAGTGCTCACTGAGTCCACCCTTTGAGTGTGTCATTGTGTCAGTGGTAGGATTGCAATCTAGCATGGTCAAAGCTAACCACTGAGTGCACTGACTCTGGGGCCTCCCATGAGGTTCAAAGTCAGCCTCTGCTTGTGCCCTGTCTGTGGATACCCAGATGAGTTACAAAGCAATCTGAAGATGGCTGCTACTTGTGTTAAGCTTGGAGGTGCCCAGGAGAAGCCAACCTATGAACCAGGGCAGGTTATCACTGGTGCCATGCTGGGGACACTTTTTGAGAAGTACAGGGTATACTGATGCCATCTGCTGCTTATTTGAGAGATTTTAGGAAAGTTTGAAGCATGAGGCAAGAGAGGCCAGCTGTATGGAAAAGCCTCTGGAAATGATTTGGATAAGCCTACAAGTAGAGAGAAGCAGAGTATCAGGGAATCACCGGAGTAGGCAAAAACTATGACCCAGGTTGATGGAGATTCAGGTATGGTGCTCCACCTGCTGGCTCTATGTTGGGGAGGGGTCAGCAAAGGAACACTGGCATCTGCCAGCACTTTTGTCTGGAAGAAAGTTGCTCTTCCAGGTTTCACCAATTCCAGACAAGTTAGTTCCTCCCTGAATGTCCCAATTTCCTTTCAAGTTGCTGCCCCAGCGCTGGAGCTCAGAGACAGTGAGTCCAAGTAAGTCCATGTGTGGGTCCTTTAAGAGTAACTGCCTGGGACTCCCATCTCCTCTGTGTCTCTGTTGGTTTTTACAACCATAAATTGTGGGGATTTCTCTTCCTAGCAATAGAATCCTGCACTGGGGGCCTGGGCAAGGGACCTCATGGTCTTCATGGAAACTTCCACAGCCAAGATATTCCTCCCAATTTTAAATCACCACACTTGGGTGTGGTACCAGCTGGTTCTGAGGTTCTACCCTGCATCTCAGTCACTCCTACCAATCTTGATGTGCTTCTTCTTTAATTCCCTAGTTGTAGTATCTCTGTCCAGCACAATTTCAGGTGGTTCTGAATGATGGTTGTTCTGTATTTTAGTTATAAATTTTGATGTGGTTGTGAGAGGTGGTGAATCCCCGTTTACCTATGTCACCATCTTGACTGGACTCCTGAGGGCTGCCATTCTTTGTCAGACTTTTTTTTCCTTAGTTCTGACACCAATCCCTCTAAGTTATACTAAATTACACTAAGTTATAAATCCTGGATCTATAGTCACTGAGTCAGCCATTGTTCACTGAGTCTCTATTTTCTTGCACATTTACTGGATAACTATTTCATCTTCTCTTGAGGCTAAATATTCTAATTCTATTCAAATTCAACCTTTCTTTCCAAATCTGTTTTTCAATCTCCTTAATCTATTTCACTGTTTATACTTGGATGGCTTCCCAGTTTCCTACACTCCCTGTTGAGGTCTTAGGGTTGTGAGGTAAGGAGCATGGTTCTGGCTCCATGTTTAGCATTGTAATAACAACGGTGGCACTGTGACATGGATCCTGGTGATCTCGACCCAGACACTCCCTGGTTCCTTTATCTGACCTGTGGCACCCATCTCCTTGGCTGTGGGGTGAGCACAAGCATTTGGCACCTGCCTTTGCAAAGGGTCACCCAACAGTATGCTGTTCTCCTAATTTTAGCACTTATGCTTTCTTTAAAGGACTGCCTTACCCTTGAAGCTTAGAGTACTGGTAGTGCCTATGGGTTTGTCCTCCCTGGTATTCAGTAACCAGTTATGAACAGGTACACATGTGAAAGTCCAGCTCCCTTGCTCCAAGGCAGGGCAAACTCAGAGAGGTGTCACTTACCCTCCAGAGCCCTCTTTTGGATCAGGCTGCAGCTGCTGTCTACAGGACTTCCTGATATCCTACCCCCTCCTCTTCCCATCCTCTTCGGCTTCCTGAGTACCTCTCCTGGAACTTCTTCCATAACCATTTACTTGCTCAGGAATCATTATCTCAGGGTCTGATTCTAGGAGAACCTGCCAAAGACACTTGGGTTTCAATACCTCTCAAGGTCCCAAAGGCATTTTATTTAACCTCATCTGTGTGACCTCGAGCACAATGTTCACCTGCACTTATATTGGAATTTCTCACTTGAACTGGAGTTTCTACCTGCTATAACTTCATGAGCCTCTATACTTTAGATCCATAAAAGAAGGCTGCTTTTAGGAGGCATTCTAGCATTATATGTAGGAAGTAGATCTCTGGGTCAATAGGCTGCTCTGTGTACACATGAGAGAGAGCAAGATCAACCCTGGATGACCTACTCAATTACTCTGGGCCTCAGGTTGAAACTGTGAATTGGGGGCAATGGAAATATCCTTTTCACGTTGAGACAGTTCAGTGGCATCATGCAATGTGCTTGATAATCTAGAGCCTCTTGCTAGCATTCATTGTGCATTAAACACTAGTCCTTTACACTTTTCTCCTGAATTCATAGTCCAGAGGGCATCTTGGAATATTTTTAGGAGAATTATCTTTTAAATAGCTTATCTAACAGACTCTATTGTCTTGGGCTGGGAGCAGGTGAAGAGATACATCAAGAAGATAACATCCTTGACATTTTGCAAAGAGACACCAGGAGCCAGAAGATGTACAGCCTGTTCCTGAGGTGAAGGGGTGAGCATAAGCATTTGGCACCCGCCTTTGCAAAGGGTCAGGGATGGTTTCAGCTCCACAAGGGACAAGAAGCCATTCATCTCTAAAGTCAATGTTAAAAGCAAAAGTGAACCAATTTACTCTTCCCTTTGGCTTACAAGCAAGCAATAATTTATAATTAAAGTATGTTGCCAAGAAAGGAATGTCAGAAATTTATGGCATCAGTGCCCGCTCATTGGATGCTCACATATAAGAGAAAAGGACAAAACACTTAGGGAAATTAGAAGCCATTTAGAAAATAAATCCCCAGGGAGTCTATTGAATTTCAATCAGCTGAGGACAACTGTTATTTCTCTAATATATTTTCCTGTCTACTTTCTTTGCTTCATCAGGCCACACTTTTGTAGGCATGGCTGAGTCATTAGCAAGGACTTTTGAGCAGTCATGAAATCCTGCTTAGAGAAGGTAGATTCTGAATCCACAGAAAATATTCCACCCTTCAGATCAATAGATAGTCAAGAGATCCAGTTCAACCCTGGCTGGTGTGGCTTAGTTGGTTGAGTATCATGGGTTTAATCCCCAGTCCTGTATGTTTCTCTCTCATATATTGATATTTCTCTCTCTCTCTCTCTCTCTTTCTCTCTCTCTCTCTCTCTCCTATTTTTCTCCCCCTTTCTCTCTCAAATTAATAAAAACATATTATTTAATAAAACAAGAGACTCAGCACTTAATAAGCACAAGCTATCTTCTTAGATGATTATAACACAGCCTCTTCCTGGCAAGCATTGTAATCTAGAAGTAAGGAAGAGCCAAAACTAAGAACATCCACAGCAAAGGGAGAAAGTACAATAAAGGAGTTGCAAAGTAACAGTCTAGGTGGTCAAAGAATGGGAAATTATGTCTGAAACTAAGGGTTGGAGATGTGCACAGCCTCCTACCACATGGTGGTGGATAGCCTCTGACTCAGCCCGCTGATTGCCAACTTACCTGGAAGGAGCCCCTGGGGTCACACTGCCTGTCTCTCCACAGTAAATTTTAATTAAACAGTTAGTCTAATTAAACAGTTAGTTTAAAACCATGTATACATGCAGATATTGTGTTTAATTTTATATTCATTTAGCTTTGTGATCAATTTAAATACATTTGTGATATAAACATCCTTCCCAGGAAGATCCTATTTTAACACATCATGAATATAAAAAGCACGGATCTGAATCAAGACAACTTGGATTTGGTGTTCAGACTTGGTGATGTATTTAATTGGCTGTTGTTGCAGAAGGATTTGGAGAAAGCATGTACCAAAATTTTCCCAATCAGCCTTCAAGCTATGACATCACATGCTGATCTTTCTGGATATAAACACAGGCTACTAATGATGCCTGCTTCCTCAAGCTCACTTCTTCTCATAGACTCCCTTGGTAAAGCACTAAATAAGTTATCATGTCTTTAGCTAGTCCCGCCACCTTCAACATATTTAACAAAATTAATGTACTTTATTATTGTCTCTAATAAAATTCCCTATTTTAATTTCTAATTAGATGTAACCCCATTGTGTTGCATTATTTAGAACACATAATTTGATACACTAGTATGTTTATATTCATAAGATGTTTCACTTCATTGAAAAATATTAACTTGATTCATTAAACTGTGCTTAATAGATTGAATTATATTACTAACCATGCAATGGTTTGATATTAAAATAAAAATTACCTCAGAGGGACAAGACAGCTTTCCATCTCTGCTCCCCCTGGTGACTGCAGAGATGCCTGCATTTACTTTCTTTTGACTTTTTCTTTCCTCATGAACACATGGATTTCACTTACCCTTATCTGAGTAGACTTCTTTTTGTATGGATTCAAACGTATGTTTAAGCCTTTCTTCTGGTTAATACCAAGAACTGAAACCAACACAATTTTTTGTTTCTGTGCTAAATAGTGCAGAGACTAAAGGAAAATTGAACAAAATCAAAATAAAACAAAAATACCCAAAAAACTCCACAAAAGCAAAACAAACAAAAATCCTAGCACACACAATGGCTACTAAGCTGCATGCTGCAAGAAGCCCCTACTCCTGGAAGGAAAGATTCAGCAAAGATGCTGCCCATCAGGACTCACCGTAACATCCTCTTGTTGCTGTGCCCACAAATCCAAGGCTTTTGTCATAAATTCTGCCCAATTCCAAGTTTTCCTCACTTTCCAAGACCTGCCCAACAACCCCTGAGGTCAGTGCTCTTCTTAGCACTGGCTACACTAGCCAGGCAGGCCTCCCTTCCTGTGCTAGATCCTTTTCTGGAGGCTAGTAGAGAAGTTGCAGGTTGCTCGTATCAAGAGACTAAGGGCTGAAACCTGCATTCAAGGTGACTTTGAACCTTGGATGCAGATTTGACTCACATCAGTAGTTTCAACAAATACAAAGCCTGGGCTCTTCTCCAGAACAATTATATCAGAAATTTTGACTATGGAGCCCTGGGTGTTCATATTTTTTAAAGCCAACATTTGATTATTTTGTGCCTCAAGTTGAGAAACCCGGATACAGAAGGTTGGCATTTGTTAGTCAGTTATTTAATCATTCACTTTGTACATATTTATTGACAAAGGTCACTGGGCACTGGAAATAAAATATAAATAAGGCCAGGTGCATGCACAAGGGGCAAAGTGGGGGGTCCCTCAGCCCAACCTGCATCCTTTCCAATCCAGGAGTCTTCAGGGGATGTCCTACTAATGGTTTAGGTCCATTCCCCTTGGTTCTCTGCTGTCTGCAGGGCCTACTTGGCTGCTCCCACAGGCAATGGCCAATCAGACTCTGCTCTCAGGGGTCACCTCCCAGGACTGGAGGACTCCCGCGGGGTTAAAAGGACTGGGCGCTGCCATCTTGTGGCTATTAGTGTCGCCATCTTTGTGTCGGAGTGATAGTTAATATGCATATTACTCTTTTATTAGATAGGATTGGGAGAAAAAATAAAGTAATCCCATACTTAAGGTAAGTGCTTATGAAGACAATAGAGACTGGGTGGTGTGCAAGGAGGTGATGGGGAGAGTGTCTCACTCCACGATGCATGGTCAGAGGGAGACCTCTCTGAGGAGGTGATCTGCAGCTGGGCCCTCTCATGAGAAGGAGCATCCATGTGAGCCTCTGAGGGACACTATGCAGGTAGAAGAAAAGGCATGTATGCAGACTCTAACTAAAGTGTGAGCTTGGATTATTGAAGTAAAGAAAGCTGGTCAATGCAACTGGACTGTATTGAGCCAGGAGGAGAGTGTCTCCAGATGCAGCTGGAAGGTGAACAGGCTGGCCATGTGGTAGAGGTTTTGCATGTTACTCTAATTTCAGTGGAGGCCTTGACAAACATGCAGGGTCAGGGAGGGATCTCAAGTGTGCAGTTCCTGACATGACTTCTCTAACAAGAATACATGGGCTGCTGCTCAGAAAACAGATTGTAGGAAGGAGGAGAGGAAGCTGTAAAAAAAGTCATAAGATTTCTGCCGAGTCCAAGAGTAGATATGATAACACTAAGCAGGTTGGGGCAGGGGAGATGATGGGAAGAACTGGATATGGCTGACTTCATATAGAAGCAAAGCCAAGAGAACTGCTAATGAGTGAAAAAGGGCATGAGGGAAAAAGATGAATCAGGAGTGATATCTTGGTCTGATGTTGGACCATCATGATGAGGAGGAGCAGAGAGAAGTGTAAGCACAAACCAAAGCTGAGTTCTGCCTGTCTGTTCCACATCCAGGGGGAATGTCAGAGAAGCAGGTACACATAGGAGATTGCAGGTAGAGTTCACAACCAGGAATTGGAATTTGGCATGTATAGGAGTCACCATGGGCATTTAGATGCATTGACAACTATATTGATGATGACATCACCTCGGTTGAAAATGAAGGTAGAGCACAGAAGAGGCCCTGGGACCCAGTACTAGAACATATAGATATGTTCCTGATGGATAGTAAAGGAGAGACCACAGCAGAGGAGGGCCAGAGGTGTGCCATCCTCACAACCAAGAGAACAGAGGGTTTCCACACACAGGTAGTGTCAAACAGCTAAGGCATTAAAGACACCCTGGACTAAACAGAATGCAGCTAGTGCCTCTGCCTTGCCCAATTCCTCGAAGCACCATTATACTCAGGGTCACACTCCAGAGTGTGATGTTCATGATGTTCCCTGGATATGAGAGGCCACAGGGCCTCCCAGAGAGTGGGTTCGGGGCAGAGGTGGGGCCAATGCACCATTTAGATGAAATGAGCAGGAAATGGCCTCTCCCTGAAATGAGGGCATCTCCTGAACTCAGCCAGATGCCTGTCCTATATAATAGCAATTGTCCCACCTAGATCTGCTTTTGGAAATTGGGTTATGTGTTGGACTTTTTTCAAGATAAATATAGAGTGTGGTTGGCAGAGGATCTGGAGCAGCAGACAAAGCAGAAATGGCAGAGAATTAAGGAGTGAACACATTAAGGAAGGGAAAAGGAGACAGTACTGAGGGTGAGGCACCAGGAGGGAGGGATGTGTGTAAGTGAGTTAGTGTATGTAAGTATGTGTGTATGTGTGTGTGAGTGCAAGTGAGTATGTATGTATATGTGTATGTGCATGTACGTTTGAGCATATATATGAGTGTGTGTTCACATGTGTCAGTGGCAGTGGGTATTGGCCCAGGTGACAGGAAGGAGGTCTTTGGCCTCATATCACGAGTTCAGTCCTCAGAAGATGGAGGCCACTGATGTATCCAATCTTCATTATTCACCAAAAACTGCTGTGAGGCAAATTTATCTATATTTTAAGCACAAATAAATTCTGAGCATGGAGGGACAGGAATGCATTGCTGATTTTCTCTATAAACTTGCAGGATTCAAAATAGCCTTGAAAAGCCCGACATTGGCACCAGATTAAGAATAAATTTAACAGGATAACCTTGGTCACCCCCTTTTGAAAGGGACAGTGATAAATTACACCGTGCAACAGAAGGTAGTCACAAGTCAGAAGGCTACATAAATGTGCATTGCAGGAAAGAGGAACATGACACCATGGGTGTTTAACCTAAAGGGAAAGATAACAAAGAGAGCAGAACATAACTGGTTCCCAAGTGTCCTTGTCTCAGAAACTAGACCCATTCTGCCTCCTGCTGAATTAGAAGCTCTTGTGACTATAAAGAAAATATTAACAACAGTGCCAGCTGCTCCTTAGATGTGCTGTGTTCTATCCAACACATCTGGTTCTGAAAGTGCCACCCCCTTGAGAGGGAGTTCCTTGTTGAGTGAGTAATTGAGTGAACTCAGGCCCTTTGAACTCAAAGTTCTTCTGTTGCCCAAATACATTGAGAATATCAGAATACTGTAAATGGCATGTGAAAATACCCTTGTAGTGGAGGTGGCTCCTACTGCTTAATATCTCTGTGCCTCCTTTTCTGCATCTGCAGATTGTGGCTAATGATTGCCAACACCAGGGAGAGTGATTGCAGGGTACAATTGATGGGTAAGAGGACACTTGCTGAGGGAAGAAGAGAAGGTTTGGTAAATGTCAGGCATCTTCAATCCCTGAAAAGTACCATTCCAAGCACAACAGTGAACAAAGGAAAGGGGGTGACAGAGCCTGACCAGGTCTCTCCGTTGGCAATTAAAGTTCCTTGATGGACTTCCAGGCTGTCTGACCACCCTGCTTCATACTGTCAGTGGGACGGCCAACATTGTTGAAAAAGACCTGGTTTTCTGGCTCCTACACATTTGACAGATATCGAAAAGGGGTCAGGTGGGAAACAACATTTCAGTTTAAGGCTGGTAAAAGCTGACTCAGAGAACATGGCTTGGAACTGAGGCCAAAACAGGGCTTCCTAGATCTTGCCCACTGAAGGGAAATTTTCTGTCCAATCAGGTAAAACCAGCTGAAGCCCTGGCCCTCAGATCACTTTCAAACCCATCTGCTCTTCTGAAATTAAACATAATATTACTTGCATGCACAAGTAATATCAAATACTTGCAAATTTCAACTAAATTTAATATCTTAATTATAATATGAAGGAGAAGTAAAAATAAGTTATGTCATCCCATATATGTTTTAATACATAGGTCTCAGGGTATGAACATATATGGTAAGGATTTGAAAGACAATTGATGTGGTAGAAACTAAAAGGAAAATCAGTCAGTAGTTGTGAAAAGAAATAACAGCCCTGCCAGTGCGGCTCAGAGGTTGAGTGTCAACCTATGAACCAGGAGGTCACAGTTTGATTCCCAGTTATGGCACATGCCTGGGTTGAGAGCTTGATTCCCAGTGTAGAGTGTGGAGGAGGCAGCCAAATAATGATTTTCTTTCATCATTGATGTCTTTATCTCTCTTCCTCTCTGAAGTCAATAAAAATATTTTTTAAAAATTAAGTAACAGGGTTATATTTTTGCACTTTCTAAGAGAATGAAAGTTCCTACCTTCATTAAAGTGAGGATAACAGTTGAGAGGGTTGTGGACTGTTAGCATGGAGAAAGTGAGGCAATGGGCCCTCCTCCCTTCTCCTCCAACTTTCCCTATGAATGTGCTGGGCTTGTGTGCAAGAGTAGGGAAAACAGAATTTCCCATGTCATGGGTAGTGCCTACATGAGTCCCTGTGAGATGACCTGGGATAAACATGAGAATCATAGGGACAGGAAAATGTATCTCTTGTCTCTTATTCAGTGTCCACTAGTTAAAGAGACCTTGGGCACAATTGGTAGCAGAAAAAATCATTTAAGTAAGTTTTCTGATAGATCCCTGAGGAAACAGCTGTCAGAGCACAGCAAGAGCCCTGCTCAGCATTCTTCTAAATTCTTCCCTACTATGCCAGGGCAGGTTCCTTCTCTAACTCTGCCCACTGTAGTAACTGTTAGGAACTTAGTCCAAATTCCTCCTTCTGCTCACTACTAACAGGTGTTGAGTCTTAGCCCCTCTGCCTGGGACTGGCTCTCCTTGGATGTCTGGTCTTAGATGGAGAAGCCATGAGAAGTTGTGGTTGTACTGCTAAAGCCAGTGGCCATATAGTCATCAGACAAAACAGTTCTTTACAACAGTCCTACACTGGCAGCCGTACACCAGCTGGTAAATACATACCTTTCCTACACAGAAATGGCAATTCCGTACCCACAGTTATTATCTGAGGAGCCTCACACTGCCCCCTAGACTCACTGCTTCATCTTGTAGCAGTACCTAAGCTTTCTGCTTCAGCAGCTTTTCCTGTCTCTCCTGTCCAGCACACTGACTGGTCTTTGTAGACTCACATAGTTACTACCTCCAAGCCTCTCTCTCAGCTCTGTCTCTTCAATATACTTCTTCACACACTTAAGCAGTATAGCTGGTCAGTAACTTATATATTATTCCAGAGACAAATAAGGCTTCATGCCAATAATCACATCAATCATATTGCCTATAGCAAGGCACAGCATACTGTGAGATCACTGTGACCTTGCAGCTGCTTATGGTATCTTAGCCTAAGCCCAGAGTGGCCTTGGACATTTGGCATACTGTCAGCAAGGCCTCCACACTCTAGCCTTGACTTTCTGGGGACTCTGGCATGGTTTCCACATATGATATCCTCACAACTGAGATTTTCATACTGTAGTTATGTGCTCATGCTGGCACATATTCATACACATGTCCAAACACACATTTTATGGCAGTTATAGAAATTGTTTTTTTAAAACAACTTATTGATAAAATCAAGTGAGATCCCTTCATTTCATGTGTCTCTGCCACATGAAAACACCTGCTTCCAGGGCTACATGATGAGTCTTCAGTTGGCTCCTCACCTGGTGGCCACCTTGTAGGAGTCTCAGCCTACAGGGTAGGACAAGGAGGGGGAAGGAGGAAGGAAAGTGTGGGCTATGATATAATGATAGACACTTATTAGCCCTGTTTTAAATATAAAAAGCAATGCATACCCACTTAATTTTTTTCTAGAAATGTAGAAAATCACGAGAAAATAAAATTTACCCCAAATTCCATTGACTAGATAGAGACACATTTAACATCTTTCTAATATTTTTGTCTTTGTATTTTTTTTAAATTGAATTGGATTCATACTCTTTAATTTTGTTTTTTTCTGTACAAACATATTATAAAAATATGCCATTTATAATTCCTTGCATACTTCATTCCCAAAGCTACATCATATTGTGTTATCTGATTGTATATTTTATTATTATGCTCTTATTTTTGGACACATATCTCTTTTTTAAAAATTTTTATTAATTTTATACATATCTCCCCATTGCCCCCCCCTCCCTCCCAGGCATACTCCAACTCCCCAGTGTCTGTGATCATTGGTTATGCTTATATGCATGCATACAAGTCCTTTGATTGATCACTTATCTACCTCACCTAACTTTAATCTTTCTGCTGTAATTTCACAGTCTGTTTGATGCTTTATGATTTTTGTCCTCCTGAGAATTATCAGTCTACTCCCTTTCTGTGCTCCTGATTCTATTATATTCACCAGTTTATTCTGTTAATCAAATTTTTAATTCACTTAATTTTTAGATTCACTTGTTGATAGATGTGTATTTGTTGTTCATAATTTTTTGTCTTTTACCTTTTTCTTCTTCCTCTTCTAAAAGAGTACCTTTCAGCATTTCATATAATACTGGTTTAGAGTTGATGAACTCCTTTAGCTTTTTCTTCTCTATGAAGGTCTTTATCTGCCCTTCAATTCTGAATGATAGCTTTGCTGGATAGATTATTCTTGGTTGTAGGTTCTTGCTGTTCATCACATTGAATATTTCTTGCCACTCCCGTCTGGCCTGCATCGTCTCCGTTGAGAAATCAGCTGACAGTCGTATGGGTGCTCCCTTGTAGGTAATGAACTGTTTTTCTCTTGCTGCTTTTAATATTCTCTCTTTGTCTTTTGTTCTTGGTATTTTAATTATGATGTGTCTTGGTGTGGTCTTCTTTGGATTCCTTTTATTTGGGGTTCTGTGTGCTTCCTGGATTTGTAAGTCTATTTCTTTTACCAGATGTGGGAAGTTTTCAGTCATTATTTCCTTAAATAGGTTTTCAGTATCTTGCTCTCTCTCTTCTTCTGGCACCCCCACAATTCTGATGTTGGTACGCTTGAAGCTGTCCCAGAGGCTCCTTACATTATGTTCACATTTTTGGATTCTTTTCTCTTCTTGCTTTTCCAGTTGAATGTTTTCTGCTTCTTTATATTTCAAATTTTTGACTTGATCCTTGCCTTTCTCTAGTCTGCTGTTAGGACTCTGTATAATAGTTTTTATTTCAGTCAGTGAATGTTTAATTTCTAGTTGGTCCTTTTTCATCTCCTTTTGGGTCTCACTAAATTTATCCATCTTTTCTAGCATATTCTTGAAAAACCTTATAAGCGTGGTTTTGAACTCTATATCCAGTCGTTTTTTTTCCTCCATTTCTTTTGCTTGTAATCCCTTCCCTTGTCTCCGCATTTTCACTATGCCGGGGAAACTTCTGTGCTGGATTCAGCCGAAAAAGCCTCTGTTGAGCTTGGGAGGGATGGAGTCTCAGGGCTTAAGGGACTGCCCTGCCTTCCAGTCGGCCTGCCCTCCAGGACTCCAGGGTTTCGCCTGAAACAGGGGCTTAGTGGAGTCAGAAGTGACACAGTTGGGAGGGTCTGTCTCCCGCCCACTCGCGAAAGCCAGCGGCACAATCAGCAATCTGTCCTCCGCGTGGTGCCGTGCGTGACCAGACCTCCGATCCTTTGCGACTCCCCTAAATTTCCATGCACTTCTCCCTTTTCACAGTCCAAACTCCCCCCGTATGAGTTTCGGCTGGATCTGGGGTTTAGTGTCGTAGGATAAGGGGTTCAATGCCGTTGGGAGTCTCCATTTCCCTCCCGCCGGAGAAAGCCAGCCAGGTACTCTGGCACTCGTTCTCTCCTAGCGCACGTCTCCGGACCTCAGCTTTTTGCAGCTCCTCTGGGTCTCCGTGAGCCCCTCTCTTTCCCCCTAGTTGTAGAACTTCCACTCAGCCAGCTTTCCTGTGGTTCTGGATGATGTCCGTTCTGTCTTTTAGTTGTAGTTTTGAAATTGTTGTGCGAGGCAGCAGTATAGGTGTTTACCTATGCCACCATCTTGGATTCTCTCTGGACACAGATCTCTTAAAGTGCTTAATGCTTATAAACAGTGTTCTTTATAAGAAATTTCAAGCAAGAGTTTCATTACTTTTGCTGCAGCAGTAGCTATATAGCCTTGTGTCACCTGGAGCTCAAGGATAACATTTTTCAGCTGCTGACTATTTGGGCTGCCCCTTTGAACTATAAGGAATATAAGCATCATAAAAGTTCAAATAATATTTTTGTCTATGTGATGCCATTAAAAGTATTACAAAACACAATATAAATTATATATTTTTAATTAGCTTAAAAGATAACTTAAAATTATTATTTTTTCAAGTAGCTTAAAAATTATACTTGAGATCTTTCCCAAGAAACATTATAGAGAAATTTTAAGATTTGAAAGTTCTATCACAGACTCCCCACTGTTGAGGGTAGGCAAATGGGACATATAATAAAAGTTATTAACTAAGAAATGTTAAAAATAAAAACTAAGCTAGATGGCTAAGAAAGTCCTAAATATATGTGCTGCAGAGATATCCAATGGAGTAGAGCTTGCCCAATGTCTTTGACAGGTATAGACATGTACTAGATTCCAAGGTTCTAAAATGAGAGGGGATATGACACCAAAAGCATGGTCAAAAAATGAAAAAAAAAAGATATATTGAACATTGTCAGAATTAAATACTTTTGTGTACCAAATGATACCGTGAATAGAGAGAAAAGGCAATCAATCCATGGAACTGGAAAAAATATTTGCAAATCACATATCTTGTAAGAGATTAATATCCAGAATATATAAAGAGCTCTTACAACTCAACAAGAAAACAAATAAATTGATTAAACATGGGCTTAGAAAGACATTTCTCTAAAAATAAACAAATGGCCAATAAGAACATGTTCAACATCACTAATCATTAAGAAAGTGCAAATTAAAACCACAACGAGATATTACTTTACACCCATTAGGATGACTTTTAAACACACACACACACACACACACACACACACACACACACTAACAAATATGAGAAAGGATGTGGAGAAATTGAAATTGGAACTCTGTGCACTTCTGCTGGTAACATAAAATGGTACATCTGCTTTGTGGGGCCAGGCATCCTGTTCAGTACTAATGTGCTATGTGGGGTCCTTGGCACATGTGGAGATGGATTATACTTTCCAGGAAGTTATGTCACATCCAGTATGTAAGGAAGGAAATGGATTATACTTTCCAGGAAGTTATGTCACATCCAGGTCTTACCCCAGGTAAATCATTCTGCATCGGGCAAATACACCTTCAGCCTCTAAGTGAAAAAGGTAGCTCACTTGCCCCCCAGGAGTTAAGATGGTTTACAAAATGTGTCTGGATGATAATAGTAAAACTACTGACGTTGTGTTTATATCACATCTGTAATCACAACGAATTTCCCAAAGCATCCCTGCACAGGTGATTCCATTCACATAAATTCCCGACAAAGAAGTAGCTGTTGAAGTCACATTTGTGGTTGAGGAACTGAGGCTCAGAGAGGTCAGATCACTCATTTGAGGTTGCATAGGTTCTATGATAGAAAAGTGCCTCGAGTCTGGAAATTCTGGCATTGGATCCTCATGCTCTCTCCTCTCCAGGTAGCACCTTCTGAGTAGAACTCCTTCAGCAGATCTGAAGACTAGGTTAAAGCATGGCTGGGAGCTTCTCCTTGTCCTTGTCCTTCTCCTTGTCCTTGTCCTTGTCCTTCTCCTCCTCCTTCTCTTTCTCCTCCTCCTCCTCCTCCTCCTCCTCCTCCTCCTCCTCCTCCTCCTCCTTCTTCTTCTTCTTCTTCTTCTTCTTCTTCTTCTTCTTCTTCTTCTTC
>JAAGEH010000006.1:10306298-10376177 GCA_011751065.1 Lasiurus cinereus
TCTTCTTCTTCTTCTTCTTCTTCTTCTTCTTCTTCTTCTTCTTCTTCCTCTTCTTCTCCTTCTTCTTCTTCTGTCTTAACATTTTTATTTATTTGTTTATTTATTTATTCATTTATTTTTATTGTTTAAAGTATTACAAATAGTAGTACATATGCCTCTTTTTTTTTCTCCCCTATTGACCTCCCCCTGGCTTTCCCTACCCACTGGTGTCTTCTATCCATTGGTTATGCTTATATACATGCATACAAGTCCTTTGGTTGATCTCTTACAGACCCCTGCCCCAACCTCCCCTGCCTTCCCACTGTAGTATGAGTCTGTTCATTGCTTCTTTGCCTCTGTATCTGTTCTCTCCCCGCACCCCCTGATTCTTTTCTTTAAAAACATCTTGCCTCTGCAGGCTAGAAATAAACCTATAAGAACAAAAAATGTTTGAGTCCCAATTTCAATGTCCAACAGTTCTGAGTCCCAATTTCAATGTCAAACAGTTCCTTATGTGAACATGTCAACAATGGGACCTGGATGGTGGACAAATGGTGGCAATGCAGGTCCGATTCTCTCTGGTTTGGACCTAGGCATCCTGTAGCAACGCATAGCTGCTGATTGCTAGCATGGTAAGGCGTCATCAGCATTTTCCATCTCTGGACTCTTTCTCCTCTTGTCTTCATGGTTGACAATTCCTCTCTGTTGCAGGAGTCCACTTGGTCTTGGAGTTGTTTTCTGAAAGTATATAAACATATTCTCAACCAAAAGTTAATAAAGGAATCTTTTCTATAAAATTAACTTGGAGTCCTTTTTATTTTTGCCCAAACGATTTTCCTTTGGCTTATTTTGACACCATGTGTGTTTTTCATCGGTGTCTTGCTGTTAACATTACAAATGAAAATTAATTTTCTAAAGTAAAAATTTTCTAGATGTAGTTTACTTACTAGATATTTTTTCTTACATGATATTATCCTACTATCCCCCTTTTTTGATTAATGGAGACTTTTGTAAATTTTTTAATGCAATCTTGATAACTTTACATTTTAAATTTTTGCACAAAAATATGACTGCTTTATGTTCATTGCATGTTAAGCAATTTTACCATGAGATGAACTACTAATAGAAATTTTAGTTAATACTTTAGAAACAGCTTTTTGTCCAGAACAATTAAATTTTCTTAAATATTCACTTATTTCACTTAGCCAATTTAAATTAATCTGAAAGCTTGATTACTCTTTTACTGTCAAATTTAATACTCTACCAACAATCTTAGATTACCCTGTAAATATTAGTGTAAAGAATTATTTGCATTCTTGAGTAGGCTCTGAGCATTGCTGCTGTTGGCCAAGTTTCTGTCTGTTACCTGGGTCCAGATCTGTGCTAGGCATGAGAAGTGAAGCAGCCATGGGGGCAGGAGACCTTCCTCAGAAGGGGTGAGGGTTCAGGCATCTGCAAGGTTGTGGGGGTGAGGGTCTGTGCCCCACCTCTGTTGACCCCCAAGTTCTCTCCTGATGGCTCCTTTGCAACTGTATCTGTCTTAGGTTGTTCCTTCCCTGAGGAATCTTACCTGTCTCTGGCTAACCAGTCATTTCTGGAGCCAAGCAGGGTGTTGTGAGGTTCAGTTCTGTCCCCTTGGTAGTCTATGTCCCCGTGGCCTCCATGCCCAGCACTTGCCTTGGATCCCCTTGCCTGCTGGCGGGGGCCCCAGCACAGATCACATATCTAAGGAAATTCAGGTTCCTTCTCCAGGGAGGGCCCAGTTCACACCATTGGCAAGAGACAGATCCAGAAAGGACAAACTATTTCTTCATTAACATGACATGAGCAGACAACATGTGGGAGGAGAGGGGGCACAGTGCTGCCAGTGTACCCATTGCTTCAGCTCCTAACAGACGGAAGAGGCCCACTGCCCTCCCACACAACCACCCAGATGCATTCTGATGTGGGCCCTGTTTATGAAGAGGCAGCCACCATATGTTTACCCATGACAGGCTCTCTGCACAGTCAGCCTCGGATTGCAGTCCCCTGGGAGCCTGCTGTGGTGGGAAACAGCTGCCTGCTACACTAGAAGAAGAAAGAGTAGGAAGATACTGTTCTGATTCATAGATGCAACTCTTTGACCTAAACCACATGGTAGGTGGCAGGGTATAGGCGACTAATGGTGCCTAAAAACAGGAGAATATGACACTTTGGAACTTAGCTGTTTTCTGTACAGCCTTCCTTTGTGGATGTGTATGAGGCTTCAGCTCCACATCACTCAGGATTAGATGTCTGCCACCCAGGTAGGAATTTTCAACATTTCGTCCTTGTCTTCTGAATGTTATTTAGCATGTCTCTAAACCAACATAGAAAGCACTTCAATGACTTCACGGTATTAATACCATGTGCAGCACCTTGCCTAGTTATCAAGATACCAGGTGGGCAGAGGTGGGTGGGCTAGTGGTTCTTCCTGTAGGTAAAGAGACCCATGGGTTTTTAATTATGGACACTTACCAGACTGCTCTGGGTAAAAACTCCTAAGAACAGGTGAGGGTTCAGTCAGTTTATTCCTGGGGATCCTGCACATTGGGAGTAAAAGAGAAGACTTTTTGATCCCTCCCCAGGGAAGTATGGGGACAGAGATTTTTAAACACCATGCTGTGCACATGGGCTTCCCAGATTAGCAGCCAAGAGCCTTTCTTGATGGGGGAAAATGGCCTCTTCTTTCCTTTGTTGTTCTCTATGCTTTTCAGCCCAGCTCATGGGAAATACCACAAGTTTCAGACCCAATAGCATTGAGGTACAATATGGGGCACTCTGCCCAGTCAGTTCATGGCCATATGGTAGGTGGCTGGGTACAGATGACCCTACACCAGGAATACAACTATTGTACTTGAGTGCTGTTATGAGAATAATCAGGATGTCTACCAAGTTGGTAACCACATGCAAATACTCAGTACTTGGCTTATTGATACTATATTATAGCAAAATATACAATAATAATATCTCTAGTTCTAGAGTCTGTGACCATACTAAACTCTCCCTCTTGGTTAGGTGGGTAGAGGAACAAAAATACCCATTAATCAGCCTTAATTATAAATGGCATTGTGTCCAAAGGCTACATGGACTTAAACTCAACCTTTGTAGATGTCTTCTGGGCCAAGATCATGGACTCCCTTTCACACAAATGGCCTGGCCATCCTCTGGAGTCTGGGTTCCTTGTCTCCCACTGCACCGTGTAAACGACTTAGGGAAAAATGAAAGAAACTTCCTGCCCCCAACACCCCCCACACCCCAGCCGGAGGGACAGCTGTCATTGCTGTTAGTCAAGACCAGCATCTTTTGTTGCCCCAGAGAATTCTCTGCCACACCTTAGCTCTCTTCTGGTTAACCCACCACCCCCACCTCGCCCAAATCCCGCCTCTGTATTTCCACAGCACAGACTGTGACAATGGGCAAGAAGTGCTGAAGAACTTCGAGACAAAAGCATTGGAGGTGATGCAGCCTTTGCCTCACTCTCAACACAGGAGAGATGAGGGGCCAATTGGCAGGTGGTTCCATCTAGCCTACAGCTGATTTGGTGTGAAAATTTTGGGTTTACAACCAGAAAAGTGTCATTATATTATGCTGCTAAGTTTTGAGGAGGTATGCTCTAAATCAGCGCTTTCTGATGGGTGGGCTGCAAGAATTTTTAAAACAGGCAATATCTGACTACAGTATTTAGTCAGGAACACTGACCTCTTTTTCCTTAGATTGTTAAAATAAAAAAAATGACAACAGTCAACACAATAATATCCATTTGGTATGAATGAATAAAAATTATACCTATTTTTTGGTCAGATTGCCAAAAAAATATAATATATTGTTTGGTGGGCCACAGAATTTTAGTAACTAGTTTATGTGTGCCATGAGATGAGAAAGGTTGAAAATCACTGCTCGGAAGCAGTTGGTGGCTGGGATACCTGCCCCTGATGAGTTATAGCAAAATATAAGCCTCTGACTTTCTCAAATCTTTATAAGACAATGCCAGGCATAAAGGAGATGCTTAGTTACTATTTGTTCAATGAATGAAATACTTATAACTGCTAGTATAGTCATACCAAAATGGACAGTTGTAACACTCTGTCTCCTAATCTCCCCATATGCAGCAATAATATCTAAAGGACAGATGAAGTGGAGGTAAGTATCTACCCCAAGTTGCCTTATAGGACAAAGAGTCATTCCTAACTCTATCTAACATTATTATTTAACCAAAAAATGTGGTCCCTTACAAACTGTCACTGTGCTGCTATTTGAAGACCTATTTTTCAGGTTAGGGAGAGAATGTGGGATTTGGAAGTAACTAGAGAAGGCATAAAATCTGAGCTTAATCACCCACAAGCTAGTGGTCTGGTACATCACATCTTATCCCCAATTACCCCTCCATAAAATACAGACAAATATGCATGAAGGGTTAAGCATTGCCTGGCATAAGGTAAATTCTCAGCAAATGGTAGATATTATTATTTTTTGAACTGTAGGTTTTGTAGTAAAAACTTCCCATAGCTCAGTCATCTCGATGGTACTGTGGGCAGAGAGCATTTTGCACCAGCAGCTCTGTTATATTATAATACAATTGTCCAAGGAAAATCTGAGACATTTTGCTCTTGAGTAGAAGCAACTTCTTTTTTATTTTTTAAATTTTTTTTTAGAGAGGAAGGGAGAGGAATAGAGAGTTAGAAAGGTGAGAGAAACATTGATCAGCTACCTCCTGCAAACCCTCTATTACATGCCCTTGATCGGAATAGAACCTGGGACCTTTCAGTCTGCAGGCTGATGTTCTATCTACTGAGCCAAACTGATTAGGGCGAAGGAACTTCTTTTGGACCATCAGGTAAAGCAAGACTCTAATTTTTAATCTTAATTTCATTACAAATGTGGCATGGCTCAGAATTTTTCACTCCCAGTAATTGGCTCCCAAATAGTTTTTCTTCCTGCATGTGGGAAATACTTATTCATAAGCTCTACCTTATTTTCTTCCTGTTCAATCTGGGTTTGCTAAAGAGCATCTTATGTTACTATATTCTGCTGGCATAATTTTATCAACAAATCATTAAACATCGGTTATTCAAAGTAAATAATAGTTTTGAAGGTAAAATATAAACAGGAAAATTGGCCAATTGATAATCTAGGATGGTGCTTTCTTAAGGAATGGTTTATAAAACCTAGCTCAGAATATAAGACTCAATTGACAAAATAGAGGGTTCATGTCAAAGAAAATTCTCTGCTAAGATACACTAAACCAGTGGCCTCAACCCCAAACAAAAAAAGAGATGTGGGAACTGGTTCATTACCTGCAAATCTAAATGACCTCTACAGTAGTTTGAGTCGAACTGTTATTACACATCATGGAAACATGCATTGATTCAAATGTTGAGTAAAAACAAATAAGGGTACAAAATACATATGCAGGATGAAAGCATATGATGCACGTAAAAAACAAGTGGCCAGCTCCTGGCCAGGTGGCTCAGTTGGTTGGAACATCATCCCAAATACCAAAAGGTCACAGATTTGATTCCCAGTCATGACACATGGCAGGAAGCAATCTATTGATATTTCTCCTCTTTTTCTCTATCTCCCACTTTTTCTCTCTCTGAAAATCAATTAAACCATATCCTTAGGTGAGGACTGAAAAAAAAAAAAAGGCCAAGCTGAAACCAGTTTGGCTCAGTGGATAGAGTGTCAGCCTGGGGACTGAAGGGTCCCAGGTTCGATTCCGGCCAGGGGCACGTATCTTGGTTGTGAGCACATCTCCATTAGGGGTGAGCAGGAGGCAGCTGATCGATGTTTCTCTATCATCAATGTTTCTAACTATCTTTCTCCCTTACTCTCTGTGAAAAATCAATAAAATATATATTTTTTAAAATGGTCAAGAAGATAAGAAAAAGACTGGAAGTGGATTGACTTTTTTTTTTTTCATATGCTACTGTCTATTTAAAAAGCTTATTCTATGCCAAAACCAGTTTGGCTCAGTGGATAGAGCGTCGGCCTGCGGATTGAAAGGTCCCAGGTTCGATTCCGGTCAAGGGCATGTATCCTGGTTGCAGGTACATCCCCAGTAGGGGGCATGCAGGAAGCGGCTGACCGATGTCTCTCATCGATGTTTCTAACTCTATTCCTCTCCCTTCCTCTCTGTAAAAAATCAATAAAATATATTTAAAAAAATAAAAATAAAAATAAATAGCTTATTCTAGGAATTACCTGGTTTTCTACTGTGTACTTTTTTAAACCAATATTGTTATTTTCCCTGAATGTTGTACACCTGTTTTCAATGCTAAATATGCTACTGCTTTTCCACTTACGTATGTCAGAAGTACTCTCCCTCAGGCTAGTTTTGTCTTTAATCTTTTTGTTTGTCCTTCAGGATATTTTAAGTTTTTTGAAGTTATATTTGTCCATCAATGTTTCTCTCAGCCCGGTCACAGTGGTTATCTCTGGAGACACTGGGGGGAGGCAGGGCATTAAGGGGCCACTAAGGGGGCGGTGAGGCCCAAGGGGGAGTAACTGTCAAACCTTCTGGCTTGGCACCATTCTTTAAATTGTACGAGGCTGTTTTGCAGCTGTACCTGCTCAGGGCAGGGCTCCAAACTCCTGGAGCTGGGTAGGGGCTGGGCCAGGGAGGAGCCAGGCAGACTAGGAGGATGGGTTTAGCCGCACCTCCAGCAAGGTCTAGCACACTTTTGATGCAGAAATAGTGCTGCTGCTGCTGCTGTGTGCGTGCGTGCGTGTGTGTGTGTGTGTGTGTGTGTGCGTGTGTGTGTGACGTGGGGGGGGGCGAGGAAGGGAAGGAACAGGCGCAGGGAAGTGTCTGACTCTGGGGGGCCGCTCAGGCCTGCCTCCATCCGGGTCTGGAGTTTTAAGGAGAGGAGCCCCAGCAGTGGTGGGCAGTGGACCCCCATGCCTCAGGGATGCTGATGGGTGGTCACCGGTATGCTATTGTTGTGGGTACCCCTGGCGGAGGTGGGGGGAGGTGGGGAGAGATCAGGAGTCAGAGGTGCAGGCTGCAGTTACCCCTGAGGCTGGGTCTTCTCCCCATCTGTTCAGCCTCCCCGCTCCTCTAGGGGTGTGGGGGCTGAGGTAGGGTATCCGTGCAAGGGGATTGGAAGAGCTCCCCATGACGGCTTCTTCTTCCTTCTTTGCAGTCAGGCTCCTCTGTCAGGCATTCTCCTCAGACCTCCAGGAACTTGGATCCAGCCACCCACATCCTGCTATGTGCGCAGCCTCCTACTGGTCTGTCAGTATGCAAATTGGTCGTTACTGGGACACCCACCGTAATGGACAATTAGCATATTACCTCTTTATATGTATAGATATATTTCAGAAAATATGTCTAAGCAGGAGAGGTTAAGGGTAGTTCACCCTAACAGATACTTTGTCAAGTTTCATTAAAATTTATCACAAGATTATGATGAGGATTTTTTAAATTTACTGAGTAATTCGAGTATTTGCTTTTGTCTAGTACTGGGACTTCCCTTATAGGAACACTGCACATCCTACAGCTACTTATTTCCTGTTATTCAGTAAAAAATATACATGGATATGTGTGGATATGGATTTGTTAGCCTACAATCTATGCATTTTTTAATTTGTTTATTTCTGTTTTTATTCATTTGAATGCAATCTCCCCCCTCCCTTTTTTTTTCTTTCCTGATTATTGCCAGTGAGTTGTTATTAAGCTTCCTTGTCCAAGTCTCTAATTAGTTATAGCAGTGGGTCAGTTTATTTTATTGGAGTTTTAAAGTAGATAAATATTTGGAGTTAGAGTTTCAGAAACACACAAATTAAGGTTGTTAATCGTTTTCTTTCCATTAAAGAGTTTTGCCTTAAGGCTTTTTCACAGTCAAGAAAAAAGTCACAGTTAAATAATTTCTTTAAAATAATTTGTATTCACCTCATTCTCAATTTATTTCAGAGAAAAGAATGGAAAAAAAAGAGGCCTGAGAGTCTCTGTTTTCATTATCTTCTGTACATCTTTGTATTCTTTTCACAGGTGCTGAATATAATTAGAAAACAGCATTACTTTACACTGTTATAATATCCATGTATTGTCAGTTTCTTGGTGTTTTTACACCTAATGGCCTCCCTGTACCTCAATACCTACTCAGTGGCTTTGGAGCCTGCTGGCTGAATATGTTGCCTTTGCTTTCAGCAAATCTGCAAAAAGGAAAAGAGCCATATGGTCTTGAGAGGAAGGAGTAAGACATATTTCTTAGGAGATTGCTGGATGTAAGGGGAGAGAGAGGTCTGTGTCCTCTATTGACTGTGGAAAATAGACAGTTTTAGAAGAGTGCTTCCTGGTGGTGTTTGTGAGACTCTGTGTTCATTATTGTTTGTTCTGCTATTGCATACATATACATGAATATGCATGTATATGTAAATTATTAGCAATAATTTTTCAAATTTTCCTATCCTTTTTCTTGTTCTCTAACTGCTCTCTCTCTTTTTTTTTCATACCAGTCTGTCCTTGTATTATGGATGCAACATCTTTATTGTTCTCACAGCTGATCTCTGATGTCAAGTGTTTTTAGGTTGATTTCTTCCTACATTTAACATAGTTTCAGTGGGTCCATTTGCTTAAGCTTGATTCCTCTCTCTGAGTGAATAGTTATTATGCTTCACAAATTCTCTTTTGCATGACATATTATATTTATGTAAGTAAATCTGCATGTATAACTATGATATGTGCTATTATATTTATACTAGAGGCCTGAGGCATGAAGATTCATGCAAGAATGGGCCTTCCTTACCCTGGCTGCTGGCACTGCTTTTGCACTGGCCAGAGCTGCCTTTCTGCTCCAGCCTGGAGCCACCTTTCCACCTTCCCACACTGCCCAGAGGCCTGGAATGACTGTGGTGGTGTGGAACACCTGCGTTGTCACCATGGTGATGATGCAAGCAACCTACCCCGCCCCCAGCTACTCAGCGCACATGTATGCAAATTAATCCACCATCTTTGTTGGGTTAATTTGCATACTCACTCCTGATTGGCTTGTGGGAATCTCGAAGGTGCAGTCAATTAGAATGTTACTCTTTTATTAAGTAGATAAATATACAATATATTTATAAATATTAATATATAAGTATACTATAGTTACATATTAGACTTATCTACCATAACCAGTTTTACTACTTGGTTTATTTTACATTTTTAAAAAATATTTTTTTAATTAATTTCAGAGAGAGGAAGGGAGAGAGGGGTAGAGACATCAAAAATGAGAGAGAATTATTCATTGGCTGCTTCCTGCACAACCTCTACTGAGTATCAAGGCTGCAATTATAGCAGGTGCCCTGATATGGAATTGAACCATGGTCTCCTGGTTTATAGGTCAATGCTCAAACACTGAACTACACCGGCCAGGATTGGTTTCTACATTTTATATTTACCTCTTCTTTCTTAGGCAGCTTTTTTTGAGGTAATCAGATTATTAGTATTTTATTATATTGATTTGCTAAAATTTAATTTTTAGTGGTTGTTTTAGGAATTTCATTATACATTTTATTTGCACATTCTACATATAATTAACATGGTATCACTTTATAGGAAATATTCCAATATTACAAGAGAAAAATTCCATTTACCTCACATAATTCATACCTTTTATTATATATTATTGTGAATATGTATAGCCCATCATTGTTATTATATTATATTATATTATATTATATTTTTTATTAAATTTATTGGGTTGACATTGGTTCACAAAACCTTACATATTTCAAGTGCACAACTTAATAAAACATTGTCTGCACACTGTATCATGTGCTCATTGCCCCAAGCAAAGTCTCTTTCTTTCTGTCTTGCCCTCACTTTACCTACTTCCACAGACCCTCCCCGCTTTCCCTCTGGCTATCACCATACTGTTGTCCATGCCTATGTTATGTATATATGCTTTTTGGTTAATCCCTTCATCTTCTTCAATCCAGCCCCCCAACCACTCTTACCTCTAACAGCTGTCAGTCTATCCCATGCATCCATGCCTCTGTTTCTATTTTGTCAGTTTACATTGCTCATTAGATTTCACATATAAGTAAGATCATATGGTATTTGTCTTTCTCTGAATGGCTTAATTCACTTAGCATAATAATCTCTAGGTCCATCCATGTTGTCACAAAATGTAAGATATCTGTCTTTTTTATGACCAAGTAGTATTCCATTATGTAAATATACCATATTTTTTACAATATATTTTATTGATTTTTTTACAGAGAGGAAGGGAGAGAGATAGAGTCAGAAACATCGATGAGAGAGAGACATCGATCAGCTGCCTCCTGCACGCCCCACAGTGGAGATGTGCCCGCAAGCAAGGTACATGCCCCCAACCGGAATCAAACCTGGGACCTTTCAGTCGCAAGCTGAGGCTCTATCCACTGAGCCAAACTGGTCTCGGCGGATATACCATATTTTTTATCCACTCATCTATTGATGGGCCCTTGGGCTATTTCCAGATCTTGGCTATTGTAAATGATGCTGCAAAGAACATAGGAATATATATATATATATATTCTTTCAAATTAGTGTTTGGGTTTCTTAGGCTATATTCTCAGAAGTGGGATTGCTGGGACAGAAGGCAGTTACATTTTTAATTTTTTGAAAAAAAACTTCTTACAGTTTTCCACAGAGCAGCACACGTCTGCATTCCCATCCATAGTGCCTGAGAGTTCCCTTTTCTCCTCATCCTCGCATAATCTGTTGTTTGTTGATTTATTGATAACTAGAGGCTCAGTGCATGAAATTCATGCATGGGGGGCAGTCCCCCAGCCTGGCTTGTGCCCTCTCACAGTGCGGGAGCCCCATGATCAATTGCCCCAAAGAGGTAGGCCAGAGCCGTGGGACCCACCTCTGTGCCGCACAGAGCCATGGGACCCCGCGCTGAGCTGCGCACGCAATGTCAAGCTCCGGCCCACCCATGTGTGTCCACTGCGCAACAGCTCCTGGTGATCACTTGCTACAGTTGTGTGTCCACTGCGCAACAGCTCCTGGTGATCACTTGCTACGGTTGTGAGGGCTTCACAACCACATAGGCTTTAATTAATAGGAAAGCTATTCTGGCAAGTGTGAGGTGACATCTCATTGTGCTTTTAATTTGCATTGTTCTGATAATGAGTGACAGTGAGCATTTTTTCATATCTCTATTGTCCATTTATTTGTTCTCTTTGTAGAGGTATCTTTTCAGGTCCTTTGCCCATTATTATTATTTTCTTAATCTTCACATGAATACATGCTGAGAGAGAGAAAGAGAGCATGTAAGAGAAAAACAGCAATCAGTTATCTTTTGTATATGTCTGGACCAGGGATCAAACCAGTAACCTATCTGTGCACAGGACAAATTCAACCAACTTAGCCACTCTGGCCAGGCAAAGTGTTTTGATCATTTTCTAATAGGGTTCTTTGTCTTCCTGGTGTTGAATTGTACATATTTATATATTTTGGAAATTAATCCCTTATCAGATATATCATTGGCAAATATGTTCACCCATTCAAGGGGTAGCCTTTCATTTTGTTGATGGTTTCTGTTGCTGTACAAAAGTTGATATAGCCTCATTTGTTTATTTTTTCTTTTGTTTCTTTTGCCTGAGGAAATACACCAGCAAAAACGTTGCTATGAAAGATGTTTCCAATTTCACTGCCTATGTTTTCTTCTAGAATTTTTTAAGGTTTCTCAACTTTTATGTAAGTCTTTTATTTATTTCTAGTCTATTTTTGTGTATGTTGTATGTTGGTGATCTAGTTTCTTTTTTTGCATGTTGCTGTCCAATTTTCACAACATCATTTTTTGAAGAAACTGTCTTTGCCCCATTGTACGCTCTTGCCTCCTTTGTCAAATATTAATTGACCATATTGTGGGTTTATTTCTAGGCTCTCTGTTCTGTTCTATTGATCTCCATGCCTGTTCTTATGCCAATTCCAGGCTGTTTTGATTACAATGGCCTTGTAATATAATTTGATATCTGGCATTGTGAACCCTACAACCCTGTTCTTCTTTCTCAACATTGCTTAGGCTATCCAGTGTCTTTATTTTGGTTCCAGATACATTTTTAAAATATTTTTTCTGATCTATGAAATTGGGGTTTTAATGGGAAATTGCACTAAATATATGGATGGCTTTGGGTAGTATGGATGTTTTAATGATGGTTCCATGGACACTGTATATGCTTCCACTTATTTGCATCTTCCTTAGTTTCTTTCTTCATAACATATAATTTTCTTTTATCTTCTTGGTTAAATTTATTCCTAGGTCTCTTTTTTAAAAAAATTTTTTTGCAATAGTAAGTGGAATTGTTTATTTAATTTTCTTTTCTGATAGTTCATTATTGGTGTATAAAAATGCCATCAATTTCTCTAGAGGTTAACTTTGTATTCTGCTACTGTGCTGAATTTATTTATTAAATCTGATAGTTTTTTTGTGGAATCATTAGGGTTTTCTATGAACAATATCATGTCATCTGCAGATAATGACAGTTTCACTTTCTCCTTTCCACTTTGAATGCCTTTGATTTCTTCTTCTTGTCTAATTGCTGTGGCTAGACTTCCAGTATTATGTTGAACAAGAGTGGTGAAAATGGATATCCCTGTCTTGTTCTTGATCTTAAAGGAAACACTTTTAGTTTTTGCCCCATAAGTATGATGTTGGCTCTGGGTTTGTCACATCTGGCCTTTATTATGTTGTGCTATGATCCCTCTATTCTCACTTTGGTAAGAGTTTTTACCATAAGTCAATGATGGATTTTATAAAATGCTTTTTCTGCATCTATTGATATGATCATGTGATTTTTATCATTCATTTTGTTTATATGATGCATCACATTTATTGTTTTGCAAATATTGTTTCAAACTTGCATTCCTGAATTAAATTCCACTTATTCATGATGTATGATCTTTTTAATGTATTTATGGATCCAGTTTGCTAATAGTTTGTTGCAGATTTTAGCATCTATATTCATCAGGGATATTGACCTATAATATTTTTATTTCTAGTGTTATTATCTGCTTTTGGAAATGGTATAATCATGTCTCCTTGCTTTCTATTTGCTTTTTTTTCTCTTAATACTGAGAAATATTTATTTAGTTAATTAGCAAAATTCCAAGGAACTCAGTGCCTAAAAAACTATAATAAATTAACCAAGTCAATATACTTGCCTTAACTTCTTCAAATAAAGCACCATGAGCTGAGACCGGTTTGGCTCAGTGGATAGAGCGTTGGCCTACGGACTGAAAGGTCCCAGGTTCGATTCTGGTTGGGGGCATGTACCTTGCTTGCGGGCATATCTCCACTGTGGGGCGTGCAGAAGACGGCTGATCGATGTCTCTCTCTCTCATCGATGTTTCTGACTTTCTATCTCTCTCTCTTCCTCTCTGTAAAAAATCTATAAAATATATATTTTTAAAAAAGCACCATGATTATCATATTTGTTGACAGTCGGTTAATACAAATAGTGAATCT
The DNA here is from genome assembly GCA_011751065.1 of Lasiurus cinereus. Taxonomy (NCBI): domain Eukaryota; kingdom Metazoa; phylum Chordata; class Mammalia; order Chiroptera; family Vespertilionidae; genus Lasiurus; species Lasiurus cinereus. The sequence continues at coordinate 10,319,741 of JAAGEH010000006.1, forward strand.
GTATTAAAGTCAGATGGACACATTGAAACCTTTTAAATACATTTTTATGCTATAGAACATGTTCTTGAAGCAATCCCTCTATATGTTTTTCTGGGGTCTAGAAAACCCTTTATCTAGAAGTCTAGTGTAGTGGGATGGCATCAGGTTTTCTTCATACCTGGTTCTGCTACAATAAAACTATAGCCTGTCCTATGGATTGGCTTTCTGAGTGCATATATGTATGTGTATGCATTTGTGTATGCATGTGTTCATGGCCAAATATGAGTGAGATCAAATATGGTGACATAATCAGGTAAGTATTTGAAGTTTCGAAATCGAATAAATGTAATTTTTTAGTTTATGCCTCAAGATTACCCCTTCAATAAAACACTTCAGATAAGGCAATATAGGAATTTAAGCAACCAAATCCCCTGGCTTTATATCCAATAGAAATACTTCAGATAAGGCAATATTGGAATTTAAGCAAACAAATCACCTTGCTTTATATTCCACATGCTTTTATTCAGTGTGATTTACTAGTATGTCCTGGGTTGCTCAAATAGTCTGAGTTTATATCTACTATTGGCATAATTACTGAAAGTACCTCTTCACTTGCAGTGGTGTCTGGTTGGGGCCTATTATGTGATCTCTGTACTGATTGTAAAGTGTATCCTGTTATATTCTGATTTATCAGAAATATAGATATAGATATAGACATATAGATATAGAGATATACACTTGGTCTTTATCTCTGGTTTCTGGCTCACAGCTCCCAAATATCCTGGGATTTTCTAAGTGATAAGAGCAGCAAAGGGGTCTTTTACTATGTTAGTGATGTGACTTTTGGATTCCACTCAAGGATAGGCGCTGTTTGCCTATAAGAGCCAACCATCATGTGGTTAAAGGATTGGACATTTCAATCCCAACCCCTGATTTCCAGGAATGGGAAAGGGGCTTGGTGATGAATTAATCACCAATAGCCAATGACTTAGCCAATCGTGACTAGATAATGAAGCCTCTATAAAAACCCAAAAGGACCTGTGTTGGTTGGTCCTTTTTTGGAGAATCAGAAAGCTTTCACATGCCACTTTGCTTGGCCCCAAGCTTCATGAGGACAGAATTGCCTTCTTTTGGGATGTCACTCCATGGAACTCTTTATCTGGCCTTTGATTTGTATCCATTAATTTCCTTCATAATAAATAGATTATCTAGTGAGCAAGTGAGTTATCTTGAATACTTTGAGCAGTTTTAGCAAATTAATTGAGCTTGAGGAAGGTGTCATAGGGGTCTTCAATTTATAGTCCAATGGTCAGAAGCACATGTTGCAACTTGTCTCTGAGGGGAAGGTTGGCTCTTATGGGACTCAGCCCTTTACCTGTAGAATCTGGTTTTATTTCCAGGTAGACAGTGCCATAATTGAGTTAAATTCTAAGATATTCTGCTGGCATCGGAGAATTGTTTGCAGGTGTGAGGAAACCTCCAAACACACATTGGAATTGGGTATGGGAATCTGTTTCACACCCATATGCAGCAATAGGTTCTAGTGCAAAGGACATAAATAATTTTGGTTCAAGAATACAAAATGTTTGAATAATTTTCATGGATAAAAATTCATCTTTCATTCTTCTTTATAGAGAATTTATAGACAAGTTCAAAAGACCTGTTTTTTTGTTTTGTTTTGTTTTGTTTGCATAGCAGTGAACTCTAGGACATAAAAGGGAATAATAACTCAGAACTTAGCATAAATATGATCATATTCACTGTACCAGGGAAAACATATGACCTTGAAATTTGAAATGACTTGTTTCAATGACGCTTTTATCTGTTCCTACAAGTATAATTAAACTATTATACACTGTAGAGAAATACAGTGAAATATTCTACAAAGAAAGAATGAAGGGCAGAAGAAATGAAAGGCAGGAGCATTTTGAAGCTCTTTTTTTTTTTTTTTTGTAAAATACAGGCAAAGAAGTCCTGCAAGCAAAAAGTAGTTCCAGGCAAATAGTGATGCATAAAATATATTTGTTTATACTTTATTATCATATCTTGGAACAATAATAACAACAGAGAAAGCAACACAAACAGCAGAAAATTACATCAGTAAATTCCACCAATGTAATGGAAGGAGTAATGTCTCACACTCAGCAGAACTCTTTTTTTTCATGTTAAAGGGGAATCTTGGTGGCCAAGTGGAATCTTTAGCTATGGGCTCAAGAGAAACTTCTTCCCCTTTCTTAACTACTCAGAAGAATCTAAACTAGTGACCTTGCTCATAAGAAAAGATTATTAGAGATAACCTCTGTTGACCTATCTATAGGGCAAGGCAAATTCTGATTACTACAGACATGATCTCCTTACAATGACCTTCTGAAGGCCCAAGGTGACTAACTTCACCTCTAGCTCAGAATGTCATATGTACAGCACACCCATTTTTCCTTTCTGTCTTCTTTGAATCTATTGTGCATGTGGTGTCTCTCTCTTCTATGAGGGATTCCCATGCATATGCATTAATTAAATTTGACCATTTTCTCTTATTGATCTGGCTCATGTCTATTTGATTATCTGACCAGCTGAAAGCAATTTGAGGTTGGAGGAAAGTTTCTCCTATTTCCTCCCTCGGTACCCCTTTCCCCCCATGCCTTCCCCCAGGCCAACACCATTCATTTATTTATTTTAATTTAAAAAAATATATTTTATTGATTTTTTACAGAGAGGAAGGGAGAGGGATAGAGAATTAGAAACATTGATGAGAGAGAAACATCAATCAGCTGCCTCCTACACACCTCCTACTGGGGATGTGTCCACAACCAAGGTACGTACCATGACCAGAATTGAACTGGGACCTTTCAGTCCGCAGGCTGATGCTCTAACCACTAAACAGCTTTTGGCTCAACACCACATTTAGAAGTCCCTTTGCAGACACAACTTTTAGCAGTCTGTCTCTTTGTTGTATGTAGAAGTGGCTTACAACAAGCACAACTATTTATCATGAACATTTTTCATCATAAGATTAAAAATTGTTAAAACAAAGTAACTTTTTAAGAAAATCTTTTACCCATGCCTGGATATCAGACTGGAAGAAGATGGTTAATTGAAAAACAAAACAACAAAAAAAAAATTAATTAAAGATGCAAATCAGTCTCCAATTTATTCATATTGCAGCTCCGAGGAGGTCATTAGCAATTTTGAGCCTCATTTTTCTAAATGTCTAAAGAGAATAGCACACTTAAGATCCATCACATTGCCTGGAATATAGTAGATATTGAATAAAATTCTGCTGATACATAATGACTGAGACCTAGTCAATGTTATATAGTTATATTAACATAAGAATGTCCAAACCTGCAGGAAAAATTTTGTGAGAGTTTATTAGAGTTCATTTGAGCCAAACAGAGGATAGGCCTGGAAGCAAGATCTCAACAGACTGAGAAAATTGTGTCTCAAAGTGACAGTGTGCAGTTTCTTTTATTTATTTGGGATTAGGAAGGGAACATAAGGAAGATACATAAAGGTAGGAGAAAGCACGAAGGTGATTGAATTACAAGATAATTAACAAGATTGTGTGCTCTATTGAGGATAGTTACTTTTCTGAAGGGTCTGAAAAAGGCATTTCAAAGGTGTGTTAACCTAGATACACAAAGACAAGGCTTGCTTAAGGCTAAGATAACCTTTTATAGAGAAGTTATAGGCCTGCGGCATGACAACACACCAAGATCTGCCCAGTTAGAAATTTATGACTAAATAACCCCTGAGGTTACTCTTGGCTAGATGTCTTACAAAGCCCCCCATTTACCCAGAGCCTCCACAGCCTTCTATTTCTGAGGAAGGCTCTGCTTTCCTGCTTTCCTCAGTTGGGTTGGGGTGAGCAGAAGCAATGTGAGGCCTTCCGGAGTGGCATATACTGTATGTTAGTATGTAGTATTCTGGTACATGTAGCTGTAAGACAGAGGTCAACTACTCAACCTGCACCAGAGTATGACATGACGAAATCCATTGAAATATTGGAGTTAATTTTTAGTGCAATAAATTCTGGTCTTTGCTGCCTAATATAACTATCTTGTAAGTTGTTCTGAGAATTACAAGAAATAGCCCAAGTACCCATCAGTAGATGAGTAGATAAGAATGCTCTGGTACATTTACATAATGGAATGCTATGCATAATGGAAAAAATAGAAGAAGCTCTTACCCTTTGCAACAATATGGATAGACCTGGAGATTATTATGCTAAACTAAATAAGCCAGTTAGAGAAAGACAGATACCACACAATCTTACTTGTCTCAGATCTAACCTCTAGGTCTCTTTATTGCTACCCCTACCTTTCCCAAGCTAGGTCAGGGTGCTGTGCTCTCTGCTTGCACACTTTTCTGCACTTGTCATAGAATTTTTATTGTTTGGCTTCCTGGTTAGTGTCCAGTTCTCTCACTGGATTGGATACTCTTTGGAGACATGGTCAAATTTGTCTTCATTCTCTCACCTTAGTACCCTACAGATTCATGGCCCATAGAGAAGTTAGAATAAACCCACATTAAATTAAAAAAGAGGAAATGTCCCTCTCTGATTCATGGATTAATTGTGAAGTGAGTATGTAGTACTCAAGCCTTCATTTCCTTTCAGAGTGGAGTCCTCACCATGGGCACCACTGCCACTTGCAGCAGTTCTCCTGTGGAACTGTCACTAGCAGAAACCAACTTCAAAACCAGATCTGGGCTTGTTTCCTGGATGACAATGTTAAACTATCAAAACAAAACACCTGTTTGGATAAAGGGCTCAGTACATCAAGGCAGGGCTTCCTCAAGTGGGGGAGGGAGGAAGCAATGGAGGATTCCCAAGAGCTGATGAATACAAATAGCTTGAGTTACATGTAGGTAAACAAGTGGGGGGCGGAGGAGGTGGGGAGAAGCAATGGAGAATTCCCAAGAGCCTCGGAATCCTTCAGACCCAATTCTGGTTGTTGAATCCCTCTGACCAAGTGGGGACCATACTCAGTAGCCAAATTCACTTTTGGAGTTTTTGAGGACAATTAGTGGTAAGTGAAGTCAGTAGAATTAGAAGCAAAGCTTGCAGATTTGGTCTGGAAATTTAGGAAAAAAGCAAGAAAACTCCATCTAAATTCTGGAATGTATGTCTAGTTTAGAGCCTAAAGAAAAGCAAATAGTAGTTTCATTAAAATGTACTTAAATGGAGATCTCAGAATTCTGTTTCCCTGATGGAAGCAGATACATTGTGTTTACTTGAGAAGCCTAAAGCATGGGGCATCTGTGACTTGAAAGAAGGTATTTTACCTGGTTCTTTTTTCCCCAAATGGGCATTAATGATACTCATGTGATCAAAGGCCAAAGGAATGCTAAGAAGGTTCCAGAATTTTGTATTGTAACTTAGAGAAGAGTGAGTGGAAGCCATGGCCTGGCCTCTCTGCCCATAGTATTTTGGTCTGTTGGACAACTTTCAGTCAATGCTCCAGGCTGCATGCTGAAGGGAAGGAGGCAGCATATATTTTCAATTTAATAACTCAATATTCCTGCCCTAACCTGTTTGGCTCAGTGGATAGAACGTTGGCCTGCGGACTCAAGGGTTCCAAGTTCTATTTCAGTCAAGGGCATGTACCTTGGTTGCGGGTACATACCCGGTGCAAAAGGAACTGATCGATGTTTCTCTCTCATTGATGTTTCTAACTCTCTATCCCTTTCTCTTCCTCTCTGTAAAAAAATCAATAAAATATATTTTTTAAAATCTCAATATTCCTGTCTTTGTGACAGGTGCATTTTCAACCTGTATTAAATATCAACACTCTGCACTAAAGCAGTGATGATTTCGCTCCGGATATAAGAGTAACACCAGCATAGCCCGGCAGAAACGCATTTTCCCAGGCTTTGTTCCAGGAACCTGGCTATGGGAGGCCCCCAAGCAGACAAGGTATTTATGATGAATGGTAACTTCAAGAACGCGGCCCCATTATTGTCTCTGGGCCACAACTCAGAACAGAGCCCAACTCCAGAAACACTTGACATGCATGGGTCCAAAGATGAATGTGCTTTGGCTCTAATACTGAGAATAAATGACTGAAGCCCTTAGAACTCTAGATTCTGATAATCCTCAGCATACATCTAAGTCATTAACATTTTGTGGGCGGAAAAGCCCGTACACAGGCTTTCCAAGTTCGTGCTTGCACTCTTGTTTACTGCATTCACCTTCTTGGTAAAGCTGATTTCCAAGGGGTGGTAAAAGGCTCAGCCCTTCTCTCTGAACCCAGCATTCTTGAATATTTTTGGTGAAGATTCAGCTGTTCTAATATTTAATGTGTGGCAGTATCATTTTTGTATTTTTGTAAATATAAGAAGAGGTTATGAGTGATGAGTATTTTAAAATATGGCCCATTTCAATATCTAACCCGCTTCCTGCAAAGGACCTAATGGTGAAAATCAAGAGGCAATATGTCATGTGCTGAGCTAAATTCAAATCCTGGCTCTGATACTTGCCAATTGTAGAAACTGGGGAAAATTGCTTCATCTCCAGTAAAAATATATATTTGCATGAACCAGAGGCAATTCCACAGATTAGTTCACATTCCCAAACCCAGGGAAAGGTCACAGACAGCATCTGCTAACAGTCAGTGGCACAAAGCAAGTCCTTAATGACTGTTTGTGTGACAATAAGAACAGCAAGGGAAGAATTATTTGCTCTAAGTTGCTGAGATAACTTCCTGAGTCAGCCTTGCTTAGGAAGGGGCTGGAGTGCAGCTAAAAACATAAAAAAATAACTATATTAGTAAGAGCAAGTGCAAATTTTTCCAAATGTGTTTCAATTGGAGTGACCTGCTGATGAATACAAATAGTTTGGATTACATGTAGGTAAACAAAAAAGGCTCTACTTTGCATTTATATTATGCTTTAAAGTTTATGAAGCACTTTTTCATATCTCATTTATATAAAAGCAAAGCACAGTGTGTCTTTTTTCTCCCCAGAAAGTGTAAACCCATGAACCTGGGGTAGGCCATGGGATAGAACACAGATGACAGATAAATGGGTGAGAATGGCTGTTTCCTCTTCCTGACATCTTCATCTGCAGAATCTCCCCATCCACCAAGCTCTGACTCTCATCCCCTCACCTGTAACTTCTTTCCCATTCTCCTGGCTGGGTTTAGCCATCCTCTTTCCTGAATTTCCTCAGAGCTTCATGCACAGCTCTGCCTGATCTTTGACACTAGGTGTTGCCTATTTTTTGTTTGTTTGTTTGTTTGTTTAGTAAACTGCTGCTGCATTTCCCAAGGGAAGAGGCCTTTCCGGGCCCTGCTTCCCAGCTGAGAACATAAGCACTATCCAGAGATAGAGTGAAGAAATCCAGGGATCCTGCTAGATCAGTGACTTCCAATGTGAGGCACAGGCCCCACAGAGGGGCAATTTGATTTTTAAGAGTGTCAATTGGAGAATGAGTTATTAACAGTGAATTTTTTGCATTTCTTATGGTTGTAAGGGCCTCATATACAGTATATCCTATATAATAAGAACTTAAATATGTTCAGGTATCCAATCATCAGGTCAACCAACGTGTAATAAGCTAATGATATGCTAAGACTGCTCAACTGCTCACTACAATGAGCACTGACCCTCAAGCGGCAGGCACTTCAACTGATAGGTTAACTTGCTGCTGAGTTCCAGCCCACTGGTACTGAGCAAGATAGGCTGGACATGCCCTGGAGCCCTCCTATGGTCCTTCTTCGGCTGGCCAACCTCCTGCGTCCCTCCCCGCCCTGACTGTGCACCTGCGCCCTCTCACAATCCAGGATGCCTTGGGGGATGGCTGAGGTAAACCCTATTGTCCTCTCCACTTCCCAAAGAGAGAATACTGCTGCTGGGAGAGAATAGGCCATTTTCCAGGGGTTGTACAGCTGATGTGTGCAGACTCAGTATTCAAATTTAGGGCCAACTCAAGAGCCATGTCAAGAGCCCAGACTCTTAGCCATCTCCCACATGGGCTGTTTCAGATCTGGATGTTGCCAAAGATCTATATTTTCAAATAGACATTTAAGGGGCTGATAGAGGGCTATGGATATAAAATGAGTTGGGAAAATTCCAAAGACTTGCACTGGCTGAAAGCAGACAATAAAGGAGCTTCAGAATAGAGCCTCTCTCATGCCCTGGATCAAAACTAAGTAGTCAAAAGGAATGGGGTCTCCTCTGAGCTGGGATGTAAGCAGATCTTGACTAGCAATGACCACAGGAGTGAACTTGGCATCCAGCCTCAGTTGGGGTGTGCAGAGCCCTCCAAAACTCTCAAGGAAATTGTTAACTAGGATGAAAACCAGACAATCTGAGAATTTATCATCATCAGCAATACTGGTGGAGTGCTCAGTTTGTGTTAGGGGTTCACTCAGAAGCCCACATTCCAGCCACAGACAGGTCTACATTTTCCCCATTCCCAGCATTCCATAAGTACCTCAAGCCTACATAGTGGCCAGTAGTAGAAACAGAAGGGATTTCTGTGAAGATTTTGTCCAATCCTTGTATTTTAAAGATGAGTTGAAAGAAGGCACAGAGTTTAGGAAATGTCTAAGACTCTGTGCTGACCAGTGGCAGAGCTGGACTTGAATGCAGTCTTCTCACTGCCTCCCAGGACACCAAATAGTCCCTCAAGAAAGGAGGTGAAAGATACAATTCCAGAGCTCAGCCCTAGTCCCAGTGGGTCTATTAGTAAGAATACTCTGGAAAGTAACATGAGGTAATTGCATATCATTCTAGAGTTTCAACATGGGGCATTACTAAGTGAGAAATGGAGGATGGGGGGAAGAGGCCCCCAAATTCTTGACCCTGACACTTGTCTTTGGCAGTGGTTCTTAATCTTGATACAATATTAAAATCCCTAAGCCAGAGCATTCTCTAGATCTATGACACCAGAATCGCTGGTGATGACACACAGGTGTCAGGGAAAAGTTCTACAGTTGATTCCTATAGGCCTCCAGATTGAAATCACCAATCCTCAGAGAATTCGCCTTTCCATTTCATCCCCATGCAGTGATGCTAATGTGGCTTGGGGTGGACATCACTTTGGTGCTTTTGCTGACTCATCATGGTCTTATCCTGTTATTATCCTCACCAGGCAATGGCAAGGCATGAAGTTGTTATCCAAGCTAAAATGGCAGGTAGGATTTGGCTAAGAAGACCAGAAGGTGACACAATAACATTGTTGAATAAAAATGAGTCTAATGGCTATTGTGTGAGATGTACACTCACAGGTAAGACAGTTGTATATCAGTTCAGGGTCATAGCCTAGAGTCTGGACACACCAAGAGCAGTTTGTTGACAGGGGCAGTGAACAATGAACTGCTTTTAGCGTAGCTCAGGTCTGTCCAGCCTCTCTGGCTACTTCCCCTCTGGATAGAGATGCTCACCCGAGGGCAATTCTGGAATTGAACTCATACCCAGGTCTCCCATTGGTTTCTCCACAGGTATCCTAAATAGCTGTGGTCTTGCTCATATGTGGACCTTCATGTTTCTGGCTTCTGTTTATTCCTTTATCAACAAATACAATTTTGATTTTACTGATCAATTCCGACTTAAAGGTCACTTTTGGTTATTCATGTCCAAAGAAGTAGATTTCAACAGAAGGACCTTAGTCTCCTTTTACATTTATTCCCCAAAAATAGATAGTTATGTTTCAATTTTAAAAACAGCCAAGCAAACCTGCCAAAAAGCACAAATAATTTAGTTCTGAGACTGATAGAAAAATCTCATGCTGCACAAATTAATTATTAAACTTATTTTTTCATATCTGAAGAGTGCATTTTAGGGCAGAATTCTTTCTGTTATCTGTCACATAAACGTGGGCAAGGTTCTTTTTTATTATTTTAAAATTTTTTACTTATCAGGTGTTTTTTTTTCCTGGTACAGACTTTAAAGATTCTCTTCTTCCTTGGTATGATGCTTAATATTGGTAACTGAAAGAAAAAATTGGCTTGGGTGCTATCTGGTGATCCAAATTCTTTCTGAGCAAATAAATATGCAATGAGTAAAGGCTTAGGAAATGGTATTCCAGTTTTCTTCATTTGTTACTGAATAATTTGATTAATTCAGATAGATGTGTGAGTATGGACACATTTTCCTTGTCATATTTTCAGCATCCTCAATGGCATTTTCTACTCAAAACTATGTATATAAGTCCTATGTGAATATGTTCATGGATGTTAGTATTGGTAGTGCTCAAGTGAGAATCTGTGGCACACATATTGAGGTCAACCTGTATCTCATTGGCTAAGATCTGAGTTCTCCTGCAGTTGTGATAGTTAATTCCATGTGTCCTGATAGCACCTCACCCCATGCACCTGCATGAGTCTGTGTCCTTGCCTGAGGCTTTCTGCACCATTATGGCAACTTGCCTAGGCACTTTCAGGGCATCCTGGGAATGCCAAGGATTTAATACCCCCAAGGGTATCAACCAATTAAGGATAATGACCCTAGGTTTCCTGTTCCCTGGAAAGTAAATTCTGAGGGTTTCATAGAGGGTCCTAGAAGATGGATATTCAATTTCTCTTATTGTAACTCACTTTTTAGTTTTCAAACCTTCCTTCTCCCTCATTCTTCTTCCTTTTTAGGCTTCATGGGACCACCTCCCAAATGAACAATTGCACCCTGATCATGATCTCCCAGGGTCTGCTTTTGAGGGGAACCTAAACTAAGATAAAGCTTAATCGGGAATTGAGAGGAAAGAGAAGTCTTTTAAAAAAAAATATATATATATATATATATATAATTGATTTTTTACAGAGGGGAAGGGAGAGAGATAGAAAGTCAGAAACATCGATGAGAGAGAGACATCGATTAGCCGCCTCCTGCACGCCCCACAGTGGAGATGTGCCCACAAGCAAGGTACGTACCTTCAACCGGAATCGAACCTGGGACCTTTCAGTACGCAAGCCAATGCTCTATCCACTGAGCCAAACCAGTCTCGGCGAAAGAGAAGTCTTGTTAACCTGTTGTGTTAGGGCCAATTGGAAATCTCAAGATAAAAATCCAGAGCAGAATTTGTAATTAATTGATATTTTTGCTGAAGATGGAGAAAACTGGTTAAATTCTACTTACTTCTAGCAAAGAGGCAAGAGAAAGGAAGTAAAAACTGTTCTCTCTTCAGGGCTCAAGAATAAATACAAAGAGGACTTTCAGTTTGCATCAAAGACTCAATCTAGCTGGGCTGTCCAGACAAAGGTGAGAAATTATGTGGTTCAGAAAGACGTTTAACAACACCCAACTTCTAATTAATGTTCTCATTCACATAATATCTTAGAAAAAGAGCTAGAAGATGCCCATTTGTTGCTAAAAATAAAAGTTTGCAGGTTTAACATGATAATAGTTGTTGGTAATTGATTTAAAATCCTGATAATGAGTGTGCTTGTCTGCTGGCTTCAAAGCTTGGACATACTTAATGCATTGGACCTTCAAGAACCTCCTGCCCAGGAAGACAGCCTTACCACTTCATGCACTCATTTGGTACTGAACATAGGAGCTGTTGCACCTCAGACACTTTTGGGGGCTGAGTAATTCACTATAAAATGACCTTTTCGAAGACTTGTCCAACATCACGAAGTGGACCAAGGAAAGAAAGGACTATGTTCCTAAGGCCAAACAAAAGAACAAGTCAATCAAATTCATATAAAGAAAAAAACAGAACAAATTGAGATATAAAAGTGAAAGCAGAAGCTGGTGTTTTAAACTCACCATGATTTATAAAGTGAAAATAATTACCTTGCCTGTCTGCCTTTGCCCAAAAGGAGGCACTCATGTGTACTCATGCTGAAGGGCATGGCTGGTTTGTGTTTGGGCAGGGGAGATGGTGGGAACCTCAAGAAGAAATCTTCTGGCAAATAAAATCAGACTTCTGGATTTTTTAAGACAGTTTTTTTTAATCTTAAAAATATATATGAAATTCATTGTTAAATGTGATTTGATTAATATAACTTCACAAATATTTTGCTAATAAATGCATCCAATGCATTACTAGTGAGCAAATATCTTTATTAAGTAAAAATAATCAGAGCATTTTAAAAACATTTTGTTGACATATAATATATACAGAAAGTGCACAGATCATAGAGATGAATGGCTTCATGAATATTCACAACACAACAGAACACAGCTATGTAACTAGCATCTGAATCAATAAATAGAACATTTATGTCCTCTCCTAGTCACTTCCCTGCTTCCTGAAAATGAACCACTATCTTGTTTTTAAAAGCTTAAATTATTATTGCTATTATGATTATTTTGTTTTGCATTATGCTGTGTGCTGTTTTTTTCTTTTTAAAAAATATTTATTGTTGAAAGTGTTACCTTTGTTCCCCTTCTCCCCCGCCTCCCCCCGCCCAGTTTACCTCCTCTAGCCCACCCCAAGCCTTCACCATCCTATTGCCTGTGTCCATAGGTTATATATATGTGCATACAAGTTCTTTGGTTGATCTCTTCCTAACCCTCCACCTTCCCCTATCTCTGTCCTCCCTTTTATTACCTTCTCCTCCCCTACTGCCTTCCTTCTGAGGTTCGATGCTTCTATATCTCTGGATCTATTTTGTTCTTCAGTTTATTTCATTCATTAGATTCCACATATGAGTTAGATCACGTGATACTTATCTCTCCCCAACTAGCATAATACTCTCCAAGTCCTTTATAAACGGAAGCATATAGCATGTATTTTGGAGTCTTACAATGTGTGTTTGTTTTAATTTAACTTTTTGCTGAATATTTAATTATTTTTGGTTTAGAAAATATATTTACTTGCCCCTAAATCCTACTGATTCTTACTAAGTGTTCTCTAACTTCTCACCTCCATAACTTGGCATCACAAGGATGATGGGAAGTTAACTCTGGGCCTTCTTTTTGTGTCAGCAGTAATATGAAGGGGGGCACCGGTGAGAGTCTTGGCTCCTACATATAATGACTGCAAGTCTGGAGAAGGGTCAGTTTGCATGCTCCCTCTTGTTTCTCCACTGGCAGAGCTCAGAGGTTGTCAGGGAGCCTTTATCAAGTACTTTTCTATAACTTCTGCTGGGTGTGGGACTCTAGCACCACATGACCATCAAGACACATAATGTGGCTCTGTTAGGGAACTGTATCATAAAATTTTAACAGCAATGTTATGTTAATAATAATAATAAATTATCAAAATAGCAACCAGGAATTTAAGCACATATAAAGATACTGTGCTAAAATCTTTCCATAGCTTGTTCAATCCTTGAGCAGAAAGTTCTTATCTAGATCGTATTAGTCAAGATAAACAGACAGCTATAACAAATAGCCCCATTCTCAGGGCATTGTGCAAGAAGGTTTACTATTTGCACATCTCACATTCAAATGCAATCAGAAGGGAGGCTTGTGGTGCTGCAATCTCATGACACTGTCCTCTTCAACTGATGGCTTTCCAAATTGTGGTAGATTGCAAAAATGGACATGTTTTTCTGCAACTTGTCCCATAAGTAGATGGTAACTTCCCTACCCCTTGAATCTGGGCTTCCCTTGGGATTTGCTTTGGCCAACACATAGTGTGGAAAAAAAACGTTGTTGGGTTTCTGAGCTTGAGACTTAGGAGACTTGGAAGTTTCTATTTTCATCCTTCAAACTCCTCCATTTTTACGTGGATACACACAGGCTTCCCTGCTGGATGAAGACCCTCAACCGACAAAAAAACAACAACCATAAATCATGCACATGAGACCATTCTTGATTACCCCACCCTTGACTGAGCTGCTGCTTGACCCTAGAAGCCTGAGCAAGCCCAGCAAATTTCTGAGTCTGGTCCAGATTCGCAAAGCTTCCCATTGGGTCCATGGATGCAAGAGCAAAACTTAATGGCTGTTATTTTATGCCACTGAGTTTGGAGAGGGGAGGAAGGTTTCTTATTGAGTAAAAGCTGATGAATACAGTTGTTATGAGTAGGGAAGAGATTTTGAATGGGAGTTTATGGCCATAGAGGGAAGCAGCATAAATCACATTTTCCAAAGCCCAGTCTCATGGCCCGAACATAACTGAAAGTGGCAGTGGTGGTGGTGGGAAATGCAGCTTTATTATGAGTCTAAATTTGGTAAATTATAGACTTGTCATACTAGATCCATTTTATAGGTAAGTAAATTGAGGATCAGATAAGTAAAAAAAACAATGTGCAGGATCAAAGGAAAAATAGCAGATTCAGGATTTGAACATTTCTGTTTGACCCCCAAATCTGAGCCCTTTGTCATGGTGCATACTGTATGCTTTTTACCCTAGCCATTTCTTCTCCTCTTGGATTCCCATTGCTGTGTGAGAAAAACATAAATTTATCACACAACTATCTTACTACAAATTATATCAAGCAATATTATAGAGATGTTTAATAAAGTCACATTACTCAGCTGACCCTTTCTTTGCATTGTAATCAGGAGAATTAATGAATATACTATTTGTTATATATTGCAATTCATAAAGTTCTTTTATAAGCATCATTTTCTTGGATCTTCATAGTCCTAAGAGGTTTTATTGTTATCTTATCCAACTGTTGAGAAAAGTAAAGTTTAAACAAAAATCTCCATATAGTAATGGTGGGATGGGTTTGAGACTCATGCCTTTCATGGAAAAGTTTAGCCCTCTTTACAGTAAAAGCAAGAAAAAACAAATCATTGATCAAACGAGAGAGAATAATTGGGAAGTGTCCAAATGTTTCCATTCATTTATAGGACATAATGAATGACATATCTAGTTGTAAAAATCTCTGTATTTACTGTCTATGAACAAGGAGGGTATATTTCTTGTGAATTAGTTTGTTGTTGTTTCATCCTGTAAATATTTTACAAGTTTAGATAAGAGAAATTTTAGAGAAATAAGCTTCAGAGAAGACTTGCTGCCAAGAGGGGCTTCAGGTACATCTTAAAAGAAAAGTCAATTCATATGGTCAGAGAAATCAAGTCAGATGCAACAGGCAGGGATTGCATGGAGAAGCACAAGCAATCCGCATGGTCCAGCAGGCTGAGAGGCAGGGAGCCCTAAATCCTGGGTATCATAAAACTTAGGGAATAGTAGGGATGTGTCTCAGTCCAGAGATAGGTTATGGCATGCTCTTATCCCATTACACAGATTCCTAATTTACCTGTGAGCAATGCAAAGGTCTCAGTCTTTCTCTCTCTACAGTCTCTGTTTCTTTTTCTTCTGACTCAAACTCTGGTTCTCAGCTAAACAGAAGGAACCAGGATAGGGAAGAATGGAATTTATATTATTACATTTTATTATTACATTTTAAACCAATTCAATAACTAGCCAATCAGTCCAACTATTAGAAAAAATATGGAAAATAAGCAAACCAGGCTAATAAGTGTGATGGGTTAAGAATCAATGTGCTTAATAAATCCCCAGCTGCCTCTTGTGTGAAAATTCAACTATCCCAGAAAATGAATGAAAAGTTTTTACCACCAAAGCTTAGTTATTCAATTATATTTAAAAAAAAATATGTAGTCCTATTCTACAAAGGAAAAGAAAGCAAACTCATCACAAATAGAAAGAGATCTGCCAACTAAAAAAGAGGAATTAATCAAGGGAATTTTGCAAAAATCTGAAGAATTCTGACAAATATACCCCGATGGCTAGTTTATCTCTCTGCACATGAACCCTAGGAAAGAGTGGTTGGTTTAACAAAAGTTTGAAAGAAACAAATTATTATGTTTCCCATGGACCATAATTTATTAATCTCATGCTGTTCCTGAAGTTAAATCTTCAAAAGTCAATTTATAATTGGAAATTTATTTTGGGCTACACTTCTCTGGATATATATAGTTAAGGCTTACTGAACTGAATTGACAGAGATTCTGAATTTTGTCCAGTTGTCCATTCTTGTGGCGCATAGTTTTCCCATGTCATTTTTTAGTAAATTGAGATTAAATGATCACATAGAAAATCCACAAAAGAGGACAGAGAGAGTGGAAATGAGAGACTGTTCACAAATAAAATGAACATTTTCATGGCCGAGCAAGTTATGACCCTTAGATCAAAATGTTCCATGCATGGAACATGAAATAAGATATAGTGTGGAGGATTTTAGAAAATTAAAAATGGGAATATCTTAAAGGCTCTAGGTGGTGGTAGTAATAAGAAAGACAGACAAATGAGAATCTAGTTGACATCAGGATACTTCTCATTGATAAGAAAATAATGGAGAAATACACTCAACAATCTCTAAGGTGGGAAAAAAGAATTGAGGGCAGTAGGAAAATACTATGTATATAAAATTTATAGCGAGATAAAGTATCATTCTAAAGGTAGAGTTAAATAAATATTTTTTAAATTTCAGATAATTTATCACTTCTTTAAAATACTATTCTTAAAAATATTTTTTCTTTAAAATTAGTACATCATATACTCCAGAAGGACAATTAAATTCAACACTTAAAAGGGGACACAAGAGATGATAACAAAGAACATAGAAACCTTATTTTTTGGTACAATTGAAGTAATTTTTATTATAAAAAAGAAAAGCAAATAATATTTCTGTGATTAAACTCAACTAGCAAAACACAAGAGGGAGTTTTCTCAATTTGATAGAAGACACCTATGAGAAGCCTGTAGTTTAATGGTGAAAGATTGTAATGAAAAAATGTCCAAAGGGGATCAATAGGTCAAACATAAGAGAATAAATCCAAGTTGCTGGGAAACATATGGAAACATCCTCCACAATAATAAAAAATGATAGCAGCAATGAGGTGTCATGAGATTACTAAAAAGAGTAATGAGAATTTATGTTAGTTAGTAATTCTGAGAATTAGGTGCCTTTTTGCCAATGAAATTGTACTTATGTTTACATGCACACATGCACACATACACACAGATAAAACACAAACTTCTAAAGATAGATGGTGGGCATTTCAGATGGAAACAGGCAGCAGAAAATCAATACAGTCTTCCTGGGGTGTACTTCCTTGTCACAGCATTCCAACAGAGAGGGAGCACTGAGAATCTGCCCTGTGGACAGCTTAGTTCTAGGCCAAAAGCAAAACTTCTAGGATTATGTGCCAGAACCCAAGCATGCAGACTATTGGCAACATTGTGGTTATACTTTAGTAACAGATACTAAAACTGGATTCATTCTGCATCAGAGCTGAATAAAGGGCCAAGTAGATAGATACAAATATAATATTGCTGGTGTTAGACTGATCAAATAATTGAATCGATACCCCCTCCACTGAGAACTGACCTATAGGCCACTTCATGGTGGACATTTCACTTGCTAAGACCACATTCCACTTGCTAAGACCATTATCTTTCCCTCAAGACCCACTCAGAGAATTCTCTGCCCAGAAAAAGCTCACCTAGAGACCTTTATGATCTCTGACTAACAGTCCCTGGAGGCTGGCACCATTTGGGGGCTCAGCCCATCTGGTATCGAGATGACCTAATAAATTCATAATTCTTCACTCCTTTTGGCTTTGTGCATTCCTGCTTCCATGATCCTAACAGTTGATTAGTTGACTCACTGCGGTTGAGTGTTGATCTATGAACCAGGAGGTCATGGTTTGATTCCACGTCACAGCAAATACCTGTGTTGTGGATCCCAGTGTGGGGCCTGAAGGAGGCAGCCGATCAATGATTTTGCCTCATCATTGATGTTTCTCTCTCTCTCTCTCTCTCTCTCTCTCTCTCTCTCTCTTTCTCCTTCTTCCTTCCTCTCTGAAATCAATAAAAACATATTTTTGAAGAGTACCTTATATGTAAGTTGAGCTGCTCATGCAAGAAGCACACTGCCTATACTGGCCTCCTTAGGAGTTATCTAGAGGGCTTTAAGACAAATGTATTTTTTGTATTTGTATTGTTCTACTTCTTACAAGAACCACACTGTTTTATTTTCTTCACCAATGAATTACTTTATTATTAAAATAAGCTAATAGAATAAATTAAAGACAATATAAAAAGATTGCATTCATAAGAGTAACAAAATTATAAAATGTCAGTAATAAGTTATAAACAACATGCAAATATTACATCAGTAGAACTACTAAATTTTAATGGAGAATATCAAGAGAACCTGAAAAAAATTAAGTTATTTACCTTTTACTTGGATAAAAATACTTAATATTTTCATAAGGTCATTTCTCCCAAAATTAATTTATAAATTCATTGCTATTATAATTAAAATTGCAAAGAAAATTATCCTGACCTTTGCAAGCTAATTCTAGAACATAAATGGAAAAAAAAATGCACAAGAATATGCATAGTAAATGTGGACTTGACCTAGTAATCTACATACTAATTGGGAACTAGAATTGCTAAGCTACACAATGAATGTGGCCTTAACCATACTAAATTACATAAGGAATGTGAATTTGACTTACAAAACTACATAAACTTCATAATAGACATGAATACTAAACTACACATTGAATGTGGACTTGACTTTCTAAACTACACAATAAATGTGAACTTGAACACTAAACTACAAAATAATGTGGTTTGATATACTGAACTTCATAATAAAGGTGGACTTGACTACTAAGCTTTATAATAAATGTGACCTACCAAACTTCAGATTGAATTGAACATGACCTATAAAACAATATAATAAATCCTAACTGGTTTGATACAGTGGATAGTGTTGGCCTGCAGGCTGGGGTGGGGGGTCCCAGGTTCAATTCTGGTTGAGGGGCATGTACCTTAATTGCAGGCACATCCCCAGTATGGGGTGTGCAGGAGGCAGCTGATCAGTGTTTCTCTCTGGTTGATGTTTCTAACTCCCTATCTCTCTCCCTTCCTCTCTGTAAAAAGAATCAATAAAATATATTAAAAAAAACCCCAAACCAACCAACAAACAAAAAAACCCCATGATGTAATGAATGTAGACTTGATGTACTAAACTTCACAATAAATGTGGAATTGACCAATTAAACATAATAATTAATATGGACATGATCTACTAAACTTTATGGGAAATGTAAACTCTATCTGCTAAACTTCATAATATATGTGGAATTGACTCACAAAAATTCTTAATGAACATAAACTGATCTGCTAAAACTCATAATAAATGTGTCCTTGACCTACTAAAAGTACATAATGAGTGTGGAACTGACTTATTAAACTACAAAGTAAATGTAAACTTAATCTATTAAACTTTATAATGGATATAGATTTGACCTACTAAAATATGTAATAAATGTGGCTTTCCATACTAAACTACATAATGAATCTGGAGTCGACCTACTACTAATAAAGCTGGACTTGACGAGACCGGTTTGGCTCAGTGGATAGAGTGTCGACCTGCGGACTGAAGGGTCCCAGGTTCGATTCCGGTCGGGGGCATGTACCTTGCTTGCGGGCACATCTCCAGTGTGGGGCGTACAGGAGGCGGCTGATCAATGTCTCTCTCTCATCGATGTTTCTGACTTTCTATCCCTCTCCCTCCCTCTCTGTAAAAAATCAATAAAATATATTAATTAAAAAAAAAAGCTGGACTTAACCAACTCATCTTTATAATGAATGTGTACTTGACCTACTAAACTTAATAATGAACATGCACTTGTTGTACTAAACTTCATAATCAATGTAAACTTCACTAATTAAGCTACAGAGTAATGTGGACTCGAACTACTAAAATTTATTACAAATGTTGGCTCAGTTGGTTAGAGTGTTATCCTGATACATCAAGGTTGTGGTTTAATGCCCCATTAGGGCGCTTAGAAGAGTCAGTTGATGGATGCACGAATGAGTTGAGTAATAAATTGATTTCTCTCTCTCTCTCTCTCTCTCTCTCTCTCTCTCTCTCTCTCTCTCTTAAAAAAGTGAGCTTTACCTACTAAATTGAGTAAGTTGACCCAGTAAACAACATAATGAACATAGACTTGACCTAGTAGTGTGCATAATGAAGGTGGAGTTATCCTACTAAACTCCTTAATGAATGTAG
Source organism: Lasiurus cinereus (assembly GCA_011751065.1). Classification (NCBI taxonomy): domain Eukaryota; kingdom Metazoa; phylum Chordata; class Mammalia; order Chiroptera; family Vespertilionidae; genus Lasiurus; species Lasiurus cinereus. The sequence goes on from JAAGEH010000006.1 coordinate 10,339,614, forward strand.
GCTTGACCCACTAAACTTTATATTAGAAGTGGACCTAACCTATTACACCTGATGTTTAATTAGGACTTGAACTTGACCTACTAAACTTCACAATAAATGTGGAATTGACCAATTAAACATAATAATTAATATGGACATCATCTACTAAACACTCAGATTGTACTATACAGCTAAATATAAAAATAAATGAAACATATATAACCCTATCTCTAAACTGAAGAATATAAATACGAAATAAGAGAATGTTTATTTCATTATGAATAGAAAAAGCTTCCTTAATATATATGTAATACAATTGTTAGAAAAGAAAATATTATGTTTACCTGTATCAAATTTTTTTACCTGTATCAAAATTAATGTTTTCTTTATAATCCCAAAAGATAAGAGACGAAAAAGTCCTTGTGATATATATCACAAATATGAATGTTTAGAATATAGTATGAAATCCTAATAATTCATATGAAGAAACAAACAATTTAATAGAGAATAATACAAACAATTCAAAGGAAAGAAAATGAAAAACAAATAAATCTATCAACTGAGAGTTCCCATATAGATTGATGTGTAGTTAGTTATTCAAGAAGGAATAGACCATTGTTTTTAAAGAATGTTGTAGATATTTATTTATTGATATGGACAATATCTCTAAAGTAAATAGTTAAATGGAAAATAGTAAGTTGGGTATGGTACCAATTATCAAAACCAGAAACCCCAAATGAATGAACTTCATATTTATCAAAAAGAATATGTGTAATGCATAGAAAAAAATGTTTAGAAGAACTCTCAATAAATTGGTTGGAGCAGTGGTCGGCAAACTCATTAGTCAACAGAGCCAAATATCAATAGTACGATTGAAATTTCTTTTGAGAGCCAAATTTTTTAAACTTAAACTTCTTCTAACACCACTTCTTCAAAATAGACTCATCCAGGCCGTGATATTTTGTGGAAGAGCCATACTCAGGGGGCCAAATAGCCGCATGTGGCTCATGAGCTGCAGTTTGCCAACCATGGTGTTAGAGTAATATGTTTTTATTTTTCTTTTGTAATTTTACAAGCTTACAAATATTACTCTTTGAAGCTCCTGAGTGTGATGAGCAGGCATGGCTGTCCGCCACCTGCTTCTATTTTCCTGGTACATCCAGGCAAGTACCACATTTTGTCCTCATGAGGGAAGGGAGCTGAGAAGGCAGTTCCCATGCCCACCATACTGGCCAGTTCATAGCATGGGTGCTGCATTTGCTCGCTGGGAGTGAGCTGTGCTACCTCCCAGACACAGCAGCCTGGTACAGTGCTTACCTGCCCGGCAATCCCACAGGCTCTTTGCTCTCATTTTCAGCTCATCTGTTTACAAGGAGTTCACAGGACTTTCTCTTCACAAATGGGGTATGTTCTCAGGCTTCATGTGGAGAGAACATAAAAGAGAATCATTTTTTCCCACTATTCCCAGACCCATGAGAATATAAAAAACAAATACAATTTAACTCACTGACTCACAACACACAAAACACTTCCTCTGATAGCAGGAATAAAGCCATTACCAGGCCCTTGCCTAAGTTACTAAATAATGCATAAGCATGCACTTTGGCCCAAGTTGAATAAAGACATTCTTCTAGATTTCAATGAAGTATGTACTTTATGAGTGTGGGATATTGAATTTTCTTTCTAGTCATTTTCTGTCAACTAAAACAAAAGAGTAGAGATAGTCTCAGATTTAGGATGCTAACCATAAGGCTTCAACAGAGCACTGCAGAATTTACCATGCACTGTAGTATAACCTTGCTTTTGATTTCTAAAATGTCCTTGAGTGGTGAAAAGCTTTAGAGAAAGAATCGACAATCTCCAAACCTGTGGAGATTTGTCCAAAGTTACAGACGTGGAAGCAACACATTAGGACTGACCTCCAGCCCCTCCTTTTGGATATTGGGAGGAAGCACTGGGATCTAAGGAAGAGGAGAAAGTAATTGGGGTGACTTCTCTGTGCTATAGAGCACCCGAGGTTGCCAGGCAGCCTGATATCAAGTCCTGACATGAACCTGAGGATGGAGACATGCTGTGGCAGAGCCACCAGGAACTGCTCATGTCCCCTCTGACCCTGAAACCACGTGGGCATTTTTGGCACCCTTTCTCCATCTCACTCCTGCTGTTGGCAATCATCTTCTGGATAGATTATCTGCACCCAAGTCCTGTCTCAAGCTCTGCTCTTTCCCCATCTTATCCCCCACCCCACTCCCAGCTGCCTTCGGAGATTCATCAGTCTGTTCCCGGTTTCCATGACTCTGGATCTATTTTGTTCATCAGTTTATTTTGTTCATTAGATTTCACATATGCATGAGATCATGTGATTCTTGTCTTTCTCTGACTTAATTCTGTTAGCATAGTACTCTCCAGGTCCCTCCTTGCTGTCTCAAAAGGTAAGAGATCCTTTCTTACAGCTTCATAGTATTCCATGGTGTAAATGTACCACAGCTTTTTTATCTACTCATCTGCTGATGGGCACTTGGGCTGTTTCCAGATATTAGCTATTATAAATCGCACTGCTATGAATATAGGGATGCATACATTCTTTCTCATTGGTGTTTTGGGTTTCTTAGAATATATTCCTAGGAGTAGGATCACTGGGTCAAATGATAGTTCCATTTTCGATTTTTTGAGGAAGCCCCATAATGGTTTCCACAGTGGCTGACCAATCTGCAGTTCCACTAGCAGTGCACTAGGGTTCCCTTTTCTCCACAACGTTGGTTCCTAACAGCTCTCCCACTTGGCTTTGAGAATAAAAATGGGCTCCTTTTGAAGTAGGAGAGGCATGGCATGCCTGTGGTACCAATGGAGAGCATCTGGATGGGAGATGTTTGCTCCTAGTGGTAATAAGCATCATGAGAGACATTTTATCTAGGTGGGTAGTTAAGTCTAGTTGACAGTGAGTCCAAGTTAGCTCAGAGAAGTTATAAGTCACTGGAGTCACCCAACATGTAAGAGGCAGAGGAGGACCTGCCTGGACCAGAGTTCCCTAGTGGCACAGGTTTGTCCTAATATGCTGCCTCCTACTGTGGGGCTTTAGGTACTTCATCTCTGCTCAGGATCCACAGGTAGAAGAACAAAAAATGCCTCTTGTGAACAAAAGATTCTCCAATTCCATGAGTATTCTCTGGGAGAAAACAGGATACTCCTTATAATGGTTTCAAGACAGGCTCTGAGGGGCAACAATGTGAAAACAAAAATAACTGGTATGGAACAGTGGCCTCAAATATTGGACATTTCTCCAATCAGAGTGGGACACTCTAAACAGGGTCCTGGAGGAGAAACAGGACGAGAATGCATATTGAGTCCATGATTTCCCCACCAGGCTCAGACCTGTTAGGAAGAGGCAGAGACAAGGTCATTATTTTACTGGAAGAGAACGTGTATGTCCTGAACCACATGGGAACAGTTCTCCAATGAGGGCTGGGGTCATAGGTAGGAAGCAGTCCAGCCCTCACCACTGGTGAAATTTCCTGGAACCTTGGAGGATCCTGCGAGCCAGCTTGAATTTCGTCTGCTTATGGAACAATTTGGTGCTTCTACAAGTGAAAGGTTCCCTTGGGTGAGGGCCTTTCTGTTCCTGGGTATAGATACTGAGCACATCAAATGGCTGTCATGCCCTCCATCTTGGCATTCAGATACTACATGGCTGAGCACAACTGAGTAGTTGGAGACCATGCTTTAAGAGTTATGTAGTTTTAGGATTAAAGGTAGTGATTTTTAAAGAAAATGCATGACTGTATCACAAAAAGTTTTAATTCTTTCCGAACATCAGAAAATTTCTTCATTTAATGAAGAAATAAGTTGATGTATAAAAACATTACAAGGTAACATAAAGAAAGAACTCTCCAAATTAAATATGATCAAAGAACAGATTTTTTTTTACTTAACAGCAAGACACCCATGAAAAACATACATAGTATCAAAATAAGCCAAAGGAAAATTATTTGGGCAAAAATAAAAAGGATCCCAAGTCAAATTTATAGAAAAATTACTTTACTAACTTTTGGTCGAGAATATGTTTGTATATTTTCAGAGAACAACTCCAAGACCATGTGAATTCCTACAACAGAGGAGAATGCTCCAGCTATGAAGGCAAGAGGAGAAACAGTCCAGAGATGGAAGACGTTGATGACGCCTTGCCATCCTAGAAGTCAGCTACTGTGCCTCGATGAAGGTTGCCCAGGACCAAACCAGAGAGGGTCAGACCTGCATTGCCACCATTTGTCCACCATCCAGAACTGAAATATCATTGCTAACATGTACACTCAAAAAACTGTTGGACATTGAAACTGGGACTCAAAAAACTGTTGGCCCAGGAAGAAACTTACTACAGACTGATTCATTTGCTCTCAGCATAGCCATTGTTGCTTGTCTCATTTTTTGTTCTTATATGTTTATTTCTAGTCTGCAAATGCAAGATTTTTTAGAGGAAAGAAAACAGGGGAGATGCAGGAAACCAAACATTGTCTCACTAATAGAAAGATGTGGACAGGAGACCAGAAGACTGGTCAACCTTAATTGCTCTGAAAGGTCAGAGCTAATCACTCAGTGTTTAGTTGAAACATTGTTAGCTGAAGCAGCCTCTACCTGTTTCATGTAAATTTCTGTTCTTCTAATTTCCTGTCTAAAGGTCATGGGGGTATCCCATAGTCTTAATAAAGGAGAGAAAAAGGCCAGAGCAAGGGGTAGTCTTTCCACTAGAGGAAGGCTCCCAGCTGGCCACCCAATATCGCAAAACAACAACGAACAAAACAAAACAAAACAAAAAAACAAATTAGAACCCATTTGTTTTTTTCTTCCAGAGTAAAACTCTCACGTCTAGCTTTAAATGTGAAATGCTTTTCATCTGAGTCCAGATTTAGTACAGAATCATTCCAAATTTCTGGCCCATATTTTTAACAAAAGATCTATAACTAGACATTTTTAATTACCCAGAAATGACTTCTAATTTAATAACATTAAAGAGTCATGATTTGATTTGGGATTTGACCTTTGAGTCAAATTATCTATCATTAAACTAGACTTCGTTAAATATTGCAAGTACTATCATCCTTTTCAGGTGCAATAATTGTTTTTGTTTTTTTATGATAAGCTGATCTACTTTATTCTACATTTTAAAATTATAATAAAACTTCAAAGTTTGCTTATTTTAAAATTTCACCTAACATTTGTGCTCACTTAAGATGAATAACCATTCCATGATATGTGTTGAGAAACTTAAAAACATTTTACTTTAATTTTAAAGAAGAACATAAAGAAGCTGGGAAGTGAGAGAGTCAGTCTCAATCCTTTCCAATAACTGGGATCTCTATCTGATGTATGCTGGACATTATAACTTAAGTATATTAGATTTTAGTTGTACAAGACTCCTCTAGTTACAACATAAAGATTCTATTGGAAGACAAAGGTTGGGTCAGAGAGAAGGTGGGAAATATTTTGGTCAAGATCCCAGTAGAAAAGAATCCCATTGACCAAATCCACTGGCAGCCAGGGGGCAAAAAATGTACAGGTTGGCCTCCAAGGATGAATAGATTGAGAAGGTGCTAATAATAGTGCTGTAATGGGGAGGGGGGGTGTCAGAAGCTGGGTGGAGGGGGTGAATGGGAGGAAAAAGGGAGAAATCTGTAATACATTCAATAAGAAAATATATATATATATTTTAAAGTTAATTTGCATAAACTACCTTACCTCAACCATATTCCCAGGACCCCCTTCTGAGAGTCTGGATAGACATCAGAACTCTCGCTGGAGGGGGCTAGGACTTCTTAGAGTTTATTTTGGTCTCTGTGTCTGCCTTGGTTAAAGACCCTCATTTGCCCCAATCACTCAGAGAATAAAGTGAGATGAACTACCAGCCTGCCTTCTCAGCATGAGTGTCCATCACACCTTTTAGTCCACAACACACTGCTTTTCCTGTCTTTGTACATTCACTCATCTCCAAGCCTTGTCCATCAGCTACTTCTCTCTGGAATGCTAATCCTCCCATTCCCAAGTTTTACATCCTGTTGACAAAGACTCCCGTAATTTCCCAACTGAAATTCTTTATTTTTCATTCACCAGAAGGACTATTGTCTGGAACCAGTGGTGTCAAGTTGCCAAATGTCTGACAACTAGCTCTCCAGCTGGAGAGTGGGATTGCTGATCTGTAGTGTTTGGCAATTTCTCTCACCCTGGCCAATTTCAAGTTGCCAACAGTGTAACAGTGGTTTCACAGAATTCCTGAAAAATGAACAACTGATTTTCTCCAGACTTCCACACACCTCTGCTGGGCACTCACCCCTAGCGATTGAATTCCCATGAGGTGTGGCCTGGCAGGGAGGTTTTACAAAGTTTCCAGGTGGTACCACTGTGTAGCCATGATGAGAATCTCTGCCATATGTGTCCCAGTTGCTGCATGTTAACATCTCTGGGAGTTTAAGACATTCCAATCCCACTCCACACTCCCAGAGATTATGATTTACACTAGCCACAGAATTCCAAGTTTGAATCTTTCTTTCTTTCTCTTTCTTTCTTTCTTTCTTTCTTTCTTTCTTTCTTTCTTTCTTTCTTTCTTCCTTTCTTCCTTTCTTCCTTTCTTCCTTTCTTCCTTTCTTCCCTTCTTCCCTTCTTCCTTCCTTCCTTCCTTTCTTCCTTCCTTCCTTCCTTCCTTCCTTCCTTCCTTCCTTCCTTCCTTTCTTCTTCTTCTTCTTCTTCTTCTTCTTCTTCTTCTTCTTCTTCTTCTTCTTCTTCTTCTTCTTTTCTTCTTCTTCTCTTATTCTTTCTTCTTCTTCTTCTTCTCCTCCTCCTCCTCCTCCTCCTCCTCCTCCTCCTCCTCCTCCTCCTCCTCCTCCTCCTCCTCCTTCTTCTTCTTCTTCTTCTTCTTCTTCTTCTTCTTCTTCTTCTCCTTCTCCTTCTCCTTCTCCTTCTCCTTCTCCTTCTCCTCCTTCTTCTTCTTCAATTTATTTCAAAGAAGAAGGGAAGGGGAGAGAGAGAGAGAAAAAAAACATCAATGATGAGAGAGAATCATTGATTGGCTGACTCCTGCATGCATCCTACTGGGGATCAAGCCTGCAACCTTGGCATGTGCCCTTGACTGAAATTGAACCCCAAACCCTTCAGTATTGGTGCCCCTGGGTGGGTGTTCATTAATGTCGGGGTTCTTGTCCCAGCATAATGAAGGGATGTAGCAATCTGGAGAAAAGAGCTGCGCGTAGATTCAATAAGGAGTCCAAAGACAAAAGATAGTTTTGAAAGGCATTGGGAGTCAGAGGAGCTTCAGCTAAAGGAGTTAAAGACTCCTTAATTCAGGACCCTTTGCTTTTTATTAACACAATTTGTCCTAAGGCAAGGTGGAGATAATACACTTCAAAGGGTAGTATTTCACAGGGTAGGGTTTACAAAAGCATTGTCAGATTGGGGAATAGCCTACAACTGTTCAGGTGTTTGGTCAACAGGAGGCAATAACATGTAGATTAAGATGACTTGAGCTGTCTGGCACCAAATAATTATCCTATTCAGGTTTGGGGAAGATGCTTTTATGTGGCTCAGCCCTTGTTGAATCCCCAAGTCTCTCAACCTTTTGATGAAACTCTTGTAATTATGACATGCTGGAATTGGTTCCTAGCATGTCAGTCTACAGGACAATGCTCTATCCACTGAGTCAAATCAGCCAGGGCCCAAGTTTGAATATTTCCATCACTTCCCAGGTGATGCTGTCTGTGGTCGGGGCTGAGCAAGAGCCAATGCCACAGTAAATGCCTGTCACCTCTGTTACTATGTTTCCTTCTTTTGTAGTTGGTTATGCATAGGTCTCATTGAAACAGGAATTTTAGGGGGATATGGGCAGGTTTAGGGAATTTTTAGAATTGGGGTCCATGGAAAAAATCATAGGGTTACAGATTGGGAGCCAGATGCAGGAGTAGCAACAGTGACATTTACATAAGATAAGGGAGCTGGAAGTAGTCAAAAAGGTCTATATTTACAAAATAAAGAAGAAGGAAGGAAGCCCAGAAAGAAAAGAACAATGAGGGAGGAGGGTATCACATGTCCCATGTGGTTGATCTTTGAGTTCAGGAATTGCTATAGTGACTAAATAAAAAAGGGGGATAGTGGCCAATCAGAGGGGATATCAGGACACAGGAACTACAGCTTTTATAAACCATGGAAACAGGAAGTCAGTGGGAGCCTTCCCTCCTTCTCACATAGGAGTCCATTCTCTGGGACTCTTTTCTTCTCCTCATGTGAGAATCTGTACTTGTTCTTCAATAAATCTCCACCTTTGCTATATTACACTCTGTCTATGGATTCATTCTTCAACTCTGGCAGATAAAGAATCGAGGTTCCAGTCCAAAAATTCCACTTCATCATATTATCTGTCAGATTATAAAGGCCTGAATCATTTGCCCCTGAGAGTTTCAGAAATGAATTAAAAATGACACTAAAAAACGTATTTAAAAATGAGTCACATTGTATGCAAAATGTATTTAAAAATGGGTCACATTATATGCAAAATTTATTTAAAAAATAGTTGCATTTGCTGAATGAGTGAAGTAGCATAGCTGTTACCCTGCTCTCCAAGGCCTGGTCATGGCCCCACATAGCCATCATCCTCACTGACTCAGGAGTCGCAGGAGTAAGGGACACCAGCTCAGGAGCTCTCTGTGTATACCTTCTTCCTGCCCTATGGAATCCCCTACATTCCACACCTGACTCCAGCCTATGGGGTCTACTTTGCCAAAGACTTGGGAGTAAATGTCACCTGATAAGGCTCTATGAGTGTGGGAAAGTCCTGCCTCTCTTCTGGTAATTCACACTGGCTTCTCTGCACTTGGTGCTCAAGCCTACACTTTGCCCCTTAGTGCACAGCTAAACCATCTAGCCACTGGACAGCATCTCTAGGTAAGTCACTGTTTCATCAGCTCTCTGTCACTACCTATTGTGTGCAAACCCTACTCAGTGAAGCCTGGTCAGTTTGAAAGGATGAGTTGGAGCAGAAAGGAGGGGGTGGTATTCATTTTCCTGGGAAGCTGACATGACAGAAATGGGGGGTTACCCAAGATGTTTATATTTGACTAGGAGCCCTGTGCATGAATCCATGTGCCAGTAGCTCTCTGCAGGGCCTAGCCACTTCGCACCCACTGCCCAGAGGCTCTCCGTGGCCCAGAGGCCCATCCGCTCCCTGGTCTGGCCAGAGGCCCATTGTGGCTTGGCATGGAACACTTGCCTCGTCGCCAGGAAGATGAAGCAAGCATTCTGCCAGGCTACTCACGCTGCCCGCTCTCAATGGCTGCCCTCAACCCCCAGGACTGGGTGACTCTGGTGGGGATGAGAGGACTAGGCACCACCATTTTGTGGCTGTGGGTGCTGCCATCTTTGTGATGGAATGATAGTTAATATGCACATTACCCTTTTATTAGATAGGATTGTGCAACCCTTTAATTGAGCAGCTTTGACTCTGAGTAATAATAATTTGTCTTCTTTTGTTCTACTTATTGTATTAACTAACTGCTCTTCCCTCAGTTATAGTGTGGCAATGTTTTCTTTCTTCACAGTTTCTGAGCCCCTTAGATCTGTTTAAAATCCAGGTTAGAGACAGGTAATTTTAGGCATTTTGGTCAGAATTTATATAGCTTTTCCTCAGGGACACTTCTCAGAGGATCTTGTGGAGTGGGGGGGAAAAAAAACCACATGCTAACTTGACAAGCTCAGGGAAGGTCTGCAGGCAGTTTTGCAAATTCAAAGACCTAAAGTAACCACAAAGGATGATCTATAATTAAAACTAACTAAAAGCAGTTTATAGTGGGTAGTCATGTCCTAGACCAGCATTTTTCCTGATAAAGGTCAATCTTTACCTTAACTGAGCCTATTGTCTTTTTGCATCTAAGACAACATCCTTGTAAAATTCAAGGTAACTTGTAACTTCCCTTTTTCAGGACTACTCAGGGCACAACCAAGTGTACCTGGATACCAGGACAGAAACCATAAATTCCTTTATTGTCATCATTATCATGTTAATTTTTGACTGTTAACTGTCCTGCATCCACCTAAGTAAAAGAAGTATGTGTCATCATTTTACTTTTATCCAATCCCAGAGTTCTACCTCCTCCCCTGACTTTTGCTTTCTCCTGCCCCCGTAATCTATCACCAATGGATTTCCTGTAACCAACTTACATCTCCTTCTTTGATTGTAATGTATAAAACAAGGTGAAGAACTGCCATTCTCAGGAGCATTATCCCAATCCATCGAGATTCCGCTTCATGGCAATTGTGACAGTTTGGCTCAAGTAAACTCACAAAAATTCTTTACAGGATTGAATGTTTTTTGTGTGAACAATCTGAAGAGAGAAACCACCATTTCTGATGACCTGCTGTTTGCTAAGCAGCATATAGGTTTTAATTTCACTTCTGCTGTGAGTTGGATAAAGTTATCTCCATTTAACTGAAACAAAACAAAACAACACAAAAAAAATTGAGGCTCAGATAATTAGTATAATAAATTCCTGAGGCCACACTTACACCCAGGTTACTCAAGCTTCTCTGGCTTCCAGACCTCTACTACACACCAGTGCTTGACATAAGGCAGTATAAATGACCTAAGGACCCAGAGCAGTTTTTGTTGTTGTTGTTGTTCTCTTTTAAATTTCTCACTGTGGCTCTTGGGCATACAGCAAAACCACCTGCTATGGTTATTTTGTAAGCAAGCATATTGGCTTCATATTCTGTACTCTGGGCTCAGGAAACTATATTTCCCATAAGCAGTCACCTCCTTTTTTCCCCTTGAACGTTCCATTTTTAAAACTACTGGCTTAGATAATATTTGCTAGCTAAATCTTCACTGAAGCTTACCAAAATTGATTAGATCTCACGATGAGATTCATTTTGAGTTAAACCAAAAAGAATGCATCCTCTGAGCTATTCAAAGAATCATGTTTGCTCACAATTGAACCGAAAACAATTTCAACAACCCAATCAAGAACAAGTGCAGTCTCATGTTCATTGCCATAAAATGCAATGAGCTTGGGAAATAGAAAGAAAGGTGGGGGGGGGCGAGACCCAAGTTTTCCCCTGGATCTTATAAGAAAAGAAGTGCTTCTTTGCATCCCAGAACATATTTCAACAAGCATCAGGTGAGGAATTTAAACACAGGCAGAGAAGCGAGTAAAACAGCAATAATGCTACTTTAAAGGTTTTGCCAATCTGCAGATGTGGTTTGAGAATGTGCTCCATCACACACCCCTTAGAAGCTGGAGGCTCTGTTTGAAACCAAGAATCCCTTTTTGGTTTTGAGATCCAGAAGCTGACTCTAACATCAAGATGATTCTATTTAAAGGGTGAATTGTGCAGTTTCATTTACAAAGGCATTTGTGGATTGCAAATGAAAATTCATTCTCATAACAGCATCTGTGTGCCAGCAGGAGGTCTTGAATTGGTTCTCATGAGAGGCTAGGTTGGAAAAATGTTCATGTCTCACAGAAGGGCAGAATCTTTGTGTGTGATAGGCTGAGAGAGCCCTTCCCACCTCTGGAGCATGTAGGGCTGTTGGAAATAGAAATGGTTTCATGAAGAAGTGAAGAGGAGGTGCCCAGGATGGCCCTGGCTCCTGTGCACCATCCAGAAATACGAGAGCTCTCTCTGGGACAATTCTCCTAGGAATGTGACTGGAGAAGAAATATGAGGCGGTAGGAGAAAGGCTTGTGGCAGCCACGTCCAGATGTGCTGAACCATATTCCAGTTGATCATTCAAAATTATTTGCTTTGCAGTCTCTTCTCTCCCTCCAACTCATGCCTTATGTGAAATATGGGTATTACAATTAGTCAGGCTCCTGTGGATAACTTTCAACAATTCCAGGAAGATGAGAGGTCAGGTCCACTGCACACAACTTCTCACAGTGAAATCAAGCTTCAGATTAAACTCTCTCATGTGGGCAAACTTCTTTTAATATTGGGAGAAGGGGTAAAGGACCATGTAACCTGCACTCTGCCTGGTATAAACTGTTTCCTCCAAGGCAAAGATGGGGCTGTGGCATGAAGATCAGTGTGCTTAGCTCACATTGCCATGAAGGCAGGTGGTGGGTCGCTAATAATTTGGGTGGAATTCTGTACACAGGTACTAGGCTCTAGATTCTTTATTTTTCCTTTGAATTTTATTTTTATTATCAACAATATTACAAATATCCCCCATTCTTCCCTCTTTGCCCCCCTCCACCAGGCTATGAATATATTCATATAAGTTCTTCAGTTAATCTCCTCTTGCCCATTCATCTTCCCTTTATGATCCGACAGTCTGTTCCATGCATTCATGCCTCTGGACCTATTTTGTTTGTCATTTTATTTTGTTCATTAGATTCCACCAGAATATAACCTCCATGGTACCATGGTACCAGGTACACCTTGTATAAGAGGTTCTCCTCCATCAATGTCAGTTGAAGGAATACATGATGGCTAGTACTGTGGAAAGAGCCCTCTCAGCCATGTAATGTTTTACCATCACCCATTCTCACTGGGTCTTACTTATTTCATCAACAAAATGTACACGTGGACTAATTGTTCTTCAAATTTCCTTCTAATTCTGATCTTTGTTGAAGCAAACCAAGAGTCCTGTGTCAGCCATCTCTAAATTGCATACCTTGCAGGGTTTAGCTTACTTTCTGGACAATATTTCATAGCACAATGGTGGGACATTGTGGTGTTTGTCATTGAAACAATATATGTTCCATTCACCTATGGCCACTGGCTTTTAAAGTCCCAGGGTAAAGGGAAAATACTAGCTGCCCATGGCATTTAGGATATCGGGCCCACAGTGATGTGATAGCACAGTAAAAATGTGGTTTAAGATTGGCCCACAGAAGCATCTTTTCATCAGTATCATTAACTCATCTTCCACCTTTATCCTTTCCCTAATGTGAATGAGTTCAGTTCAGCAGGCCTCTCAGGAGAGACACCATATATAACCCACTCTGGGTTCTTCATCTTCTCTAATATTCAAAGTGAGCTACATGTTTCTTTTGGCTTTGGTGATCCCATGTTACCTACTTTTTATATATCAGAAGACTTGGCTTTACAGTACATGGTTATAGAAAACAAACTAGTTCTAAAATGATTTAGTTGAGGTCATTGCAAGATCTTTATGATCAACAGGAAGGTCACTTATAAAGATATGGCTGCCAAAAGGCAAACAATTTTAGTGCTGCAGCTCCACTTATTCAAGACATAACACTGTGATATCATATACTGTGGAATTTGGGCAAGTCCCACTGAGGCTCAGAATGTGGAGAGTTTACAGGGGTATGATTGGAAACTTTCCCTTTTCTGAGATAGTTGTAAGGCTTAAATTAAATAATTCATGCAGCATATTCATGCACAGTGCCTGGAATAAAGTGACCACCTAATAATCATTAAGCTTTGTGGCTGGTGAAGCATGTGACTGACTGGTGGATTCATAAATGTCCTGCTCAGTTTTTCTGAATATGATGGGCCTATATCTCTATGACATCAGGTCTGTACATTACCCTATTTTGTTAATACCCTTGACAGAGGTGAACAAAGTATAGTTTCAAGGAGTGTAGGGTCCTGGCACATGGGTGGGATGGAGACAGATGTCCTGGTGGATATACCTGGAGAAGTGCAACACCTAAGAAAGATTTCAGGTGAATAAAAGACATATGCCAACCCCAGATACTGCCATAGATTTGAGTGCCTTTTGGAGGTGATAGTGATGAAACTTACTACACATTTTAGACAAGAAAAGATTTTCCTCTGAGTGTGAATGAATAAATCCAGCACAACATGGATGACTTATGTACTCTTTATAAGGAGGTAGCAAGATATTGGCCCCATGTCAATGCAACATTTGACTCAGCATATCAATACAGATTTAAATAAAATATGTTAATCAGTAAAGTAAGGGATGGATTGGTCAGCAGAAAATATTATGAAACAAAATGAATAATTATAGAAACAAATGTTGAAGTGTCCATTTGTTAACTGCAACAGGTCTGCATAAGAGGACTCTGGATGTTCATTTTTCTTTAATGATCCAAATAATCCTTTTTTTCTGAGTTCTTATGTTTTGAGTAGCCTTCATATGATGATTCTGTTTCTTTCTCACATATGAGAATAGAACGAACTAGGGATCCCAAGGAGAGCTATCTGATTAACCTGAGAAGTGCATTTTTTATTATAGTTTTCTGAGTAGTATCCTTGTTTATAAATCTACTAGGGCCCGATGCACAAAATTCGTACACTTGGGGGTGGGGGGTCCTTCAGCCCAGATTGTGAGAGGGCACAGGCGAGGCCAAGGGACCTCACCAGTGCATGATCAAAGTCAGGAAGGGATATGGGAAGTTGGCCAGCCAGGGAAGGACCCCGGGAGGGCTCCAGGGCATGTCCGGCCCATCTCGTTCAGTCCACATCAGCAGGACCTTAGCAGCAAGCTCACCTACAGATTGGAGTGTCTGCCCCCTGGTGGTTAGTGTACATCATAACCAGCGGTTGAGTGGCTTTAGCATATCATTAGCATATTACATTTTGATTGGCTCACCAAACACTTAGCATATTAGGCTTTTATTATATAGGACTAGAGGCACATTGCAGGAAGATTTGTGCAATAGGCCTTCCTTCCCCTGGCTGCAGGCACTGGTTTTCCTCTGGCACCTGGGACCCAGGCCACAGTGAGCCAAGCCTTCAGTTTTCAATCTTCACTCTGTGCCTGCATATGCAAATTAACCCACCATTTTGTTGGGTTAATTTGAATACTCACTTCTGATTGGCTGGTAGGCATCATGGAGATACAGGCAATTTACATCTTTCTCTTATATTAGTATAGATATCCTGTAAGCTTGGCAAGTGTGGATTTGTTCTTATGGGCAGGTTTACACTGTAAGATAGGATCAGATTTCTGATGCAACGAAGCACAGTGAAATGCCATTTGATAGACATTTTGGTAGCATATGGGGTAGGAAAGGCAAATTAGTCCCGCTTCCATTCAAATTACAGATCAATAAAGAGGTCCCTCACAGATGCTCAAATCATAGCCTGAAACCATTATGAAAAATCTACAATCAAAAATTCTCACTTCGTTTTGTCCTATAAGGTGCAGATTCTTCATTCCAGTATACTAACTAGACTATCATAAATACTTGGTCCCATCCCAATGCCAAAAGATCTGTAAGAAAGCAGCTAAGTAATTTTGCTTAAGAAGAATAAATAAAAAGCTTTCAATCTATAAATCACATGGAAATCTGGCAGGGCAAAGCATACCCAAACTAAAAGTAAAAGCATAAATTACTTTTTCAGAGGTGGCATACCAATGTTGTAATCTTTCAGATATAAATTTTCCTCAGTACCACAGAGCCACTACATCATTGAGGACCTCAAGGCAGCACCCAGGGAACTGCTTTTCAGAGTGGGTGTGGAGCTACCTTCCCAGCCCCAGCCCATGGAGCTGCAGAAACCCAGAGCTGGGAATGGTTTATTCATCAAAAAAGTTGGCAGATTCTATCCATGGTGGTAGTAGAGTTGGTGGCTGATGTGGAGCACTGTGAGATCAGCAGTAAAGGGGAGCCCAAGTATTTAAAAAATACGTAGATGACTACAAATGTTTTCAAAAGAAGGAACCTAAGAGTATTGTTAATTCTTTCTTCTTCCAGATGCTTCTCTTAGCAAGATTTACTCTCAGAAAAATCTAGATTTAGATTTCCCTAAACCAGACAATCAGCCCTGATGGAAGCCAGATTCTGAGACAGCCAAAACCAAGACTCTGAGTTTGTGTGTGTGGAGACCCACTTTTTGCACCAAGAACCAGTCCAACTGGCTCTTTTGTTTGTGTTCTATGAGGCTTGGTAATCTTTTGAGGTGCTTTACTTTAAGGATTTTCTAGCCCTCCATAAAGTTTTCTTCCTTTCTCCTCCCCACTCCAATCAAGCATACCTCAGGGGAGGAAGAGACAGGGGCAGAGAAATTTCAGCGTGAGAGATTTTTTGCACACACCTGTGGGGATTTATCAATGCTGGTGAAGGAGGGAAGGGAGAGGAATTTTGTTGTGGAAGTAATAGGAAGGAAAGATAAGCTTTTTCCAATGGAGGAAAAATCTTTCTAGGCTGAGAGGGAAGGGAAAGCCGTGTAATAGGCAGGAGACTTCTCACTTTGAACAGGAGGTTGGAGGGAAGCAGAGCAGGGCCCTTCTGGAATCCTGGGAGGACATGTGTGACCTCAGAGAGATGTGTCTAGTACAGTGGTTGGCAAACTCATTTGATTCATCAACAGAGCCAAATATCAACAGTACAACGATTGAAATTTCTTTTGAGATCTGAAAACCAACTTCTGCACATGGGCCACGAAGTTTCAATCACATTGTACATATACACCTGCACATGGTATTTTGTGGAAGAGCCATACTCAAGGGGCCAAAGAGCGGCATGTGGCTTGCTAGTCGCAGTTTGCCGACTACTGGTCTAGGAGAATACTGTCCTAAAGACCACACAGAAGATCCCTCTAACTCTATGGCAATGGGCAAAGACAGGGCATGAAATCTTAAGTAAAAACTGAGCAGGTAGGCAATGGATGGCCAAATACCTCTCCCCACACATGGACTCCTTCCAGCTATTTTATAATGCAAGATTTAGAAACATAGTACATTCTTCTTGGTGGAACTTTGAGATTAAATTAGGTGCCTTTCCTGCCAAACAAGGGGGATGGGATCCAAAATCCAAATTAAGTTAGAGATAGTAGATTGATAGCCCCCCTTATCTAAAGTTTCCAAGAATTCACTTTTTTTTTTAAGAATTCACATTCTATAATTTAGGAAGAAAACTATTTCTGTGTGTCTCCCCTTTGTCCCACCACAATAGGTAAGAAGGGATCAGGATTGATGCCAAGGTGGCCTGACTTGAGTGGATCCCAGGACCTACAGCCAGATGCAGGAGTGGTGTTTTTCCTATGAAAGAGATCAAGTATTTAGTCAGGGACCTATAAAGGTTCAGGAAACAGTACTATATTAGAGTTTGCCCCAGATGGTTCAAATAAAGACACTTTAATGAAATAATAATTGAGAGATAAGGAGCAGGGCTCTGGAACTAAACCACATGTAGTGAAAGTACTTTGAGCCTGGGTAACATATAAGCTGTAGAGAAAAGTTATCTGGTGAGAAATGTTGCAGATGACTCAGTTACTACCAGAACATGTTGCTAAAAAGGGGGTATTAGGGAAGAAACACCCCATCTCTCACTATTCCTATCTTTCATTTTCTGCTGATGTCAGACTTAACTGGAAACTCAACTTAAAAACCCACTGGTGACAGACAGCCTCCTGGTCCACAGGTACCAGTCTCTTGGGATATAAAGCAGGGAAGAGATGGCTATGGAATGAGTCTGGATAGAAAACAAAAAAATAATGAAGCAGGTCTAAGGCAAGGTGCACAGTCTAAGCCAAAATCTTTGGTGCCTGTGTTTAGTTCAGGAAAAGAAGCCAGTTCATGGAACCAAAATAGTGCTCCACAGAGCTGGAGAGCAGATGAATCCAAGGGGAACCTGGACATCTTCCAAGGTTTCAGGGAGCTCTAATCCTAGATTGGGCTTATGGGATGTCATTCTACTCACAGGGTGTCAGTGTATTTCCAGGGAAGTTGGACATTTGGTTTCTCTTATGTGTTGCATTCACAGTAGTTGTACTTAAATATGCTGAACAACCATTCATGTCACACAGAGACAAAGAACTCCAGTCCTTCTCTTTGTGCTCAGCTGAGCTGGGGCTCTTCTCCTGTACTCCATAGCTCAGCTTTTTATTAAAAAATATATATTTTTTTTCCTAAATATTTTTTCAGGGCAAGAGCACAGATGTTACCCATTAAAAAAAACTTTATTGTTGGAAATATGACACATGTCGCCTTTTTTCTCCCATTGACCCCTTCTAGCCAATGTCTACCCCCAACTCAGGCCTTTACCACCATATTTCTGTGTCCATGGGTTATGCATATATGCATACTAATTCTTTGGTTGATCTCTTTACACCCTCCCCCACCTTCCCTTTGAGATTCAACAATCTGTTCCATGCTTCTATGTCTCTTGACATATAACAGTATGAGTTTCAGGCATTTATATGCTATTATATTTAAGGAATGTGCTAATTGACTGCCCCACCCTCAAAGATGGTGGTGCTCACAGCCACAAGATGACAGCACCCAGTCCCCTCAGAGTACCCACCCCTGGGGGGCCTTGCTGCATGCCTGTCTCCGGAGTCCCCCAGTCCCCCCAGGCCCCCAGCCACCCAGGGCCACCAGAGGCTCAGGTAACCAGGGCTAGTCAAGGACTGTGCTGCTGGCAGTGACAGCAGCAGAGGTGTGATGGGGCATCGCCTTCCCCTGATCTCTAGGTTGCCTCCTGTCCCTGAGGCTCCCAGGCTATGAGAGGGGGCAGGCTAGGCTGAGGGACCCTTCCCTCCAGTGCATGAATTTTCATGCACTGGGCCTCTAGTATAACATAATGATTCCATATTTGTATATTCTGTGAAATGATCAGCATAACAAATCTAGTTAACATCTATCATCATCATACATAATTACAAGTATTTTAGTTTTTTCTTGTAATGAGAATTACTAAGATCTACTCTCTTAGCTCTCAACTTTCTGGTAAGTGGGAATATTGAAATTCATTTCCAGAAGGTCTTTATAATGCAAATAATACATGGAACAAAAATTGTTCTAGCCAAAAAAAATGAATGAATAAAATAATAGTAATAATAATGATATCCTCTAAAACACTTCAGCCAAAAGTAAAAATGTTATTACCCATGCAACATCAAATTTTATTGAAACAATAACTAGAATAAGAGATTAGTACAGGAGAGAAGAGTAGAATGAAAGCAGGAGAATCCTAGAATGCAGTCCCCTACATCAAAGAAGGATCCTGCTCTGACCCTCCACCACTTGGCCAGAAACTGAGGGCCAAGGACACACACCCATCAGGAGGCTTCCTCCTACCAAAAAAATACATGCCAAGTTCCTGGACAGAAATGCTCTCCCCAAATGACCCTGAACTTGTTCCTGTGGGCTATGCGGGTAGCTAAGAGTGAAAAATATTAGCTGTGGATCTGAAAAGAGATAAGCAGGTGTCATGGGGATTTGGAAACACGATGTCAGAAATCCAGTGGAGAAGAAAAAGCATGTGAAATTAAGCTCTAAATTTTTTCAGACCAAACATTTCTCTCCTGCCACTGCTCTTCTAGTTCATCCACTTACCTAAGATAAGGGGGCAGAGCAGTGCTGAGGGCAGGATCCTTGGAGAATGGGTATATGAGCATCTTGGCAAAGTAAAGAGTTTGTTCAGTGACTGGCTCTTTCCAGGAAAAACCAGGATGTTAGACTAAGAAGACAGCATAGAAATAGAAAACAAAACCAGGGTTTCTCTAACAGAGCATTGAAATTTGAAAGAAGCAAGCAGGGAAGCTGTGCTAGGTCTGAGATAAGAGTTCCTTTTTCGGATTCTAGGGAGTCTATTGGCAGTGAGCTAGAGTCTAAAGGAGGGAGATTTCAACAATTTGTGAGCAAACTGCTGAAATATCCTCAAGATATTACAGAGAAATATGCTTTCCATTGCATCTGGGTATGTGAGAAGTTGTATGCATACCTATCTCACAGTAGCTCCCCCTTCAGATTTGCTCAGTGTAAAACTCAGTTTCATCTGCTCTCAGTTCTAATTCCCTGGTTCCTGTCTTGCCTCAGAAGAGAAGGCTCAGATCCAAATGTGGTCCAAAAGGATCTGATGATTCTGAGCAGCCTGGAAAGAACCGATCCAGCGTGTCTTCCTGCACCAGCTTGGCAGCATGCCCACATTCCTCTCAGGGAAGCAGAGGACACATTCAAAGATGCAATAAGAATGGCCAGGAGTGGGCAGGGAGCATACAATAGAGCATAAGAATGTGGATCTTGATTTCTGGCTTCATCATTCAGCCTCTCTGAGACTCCAAGGTCCATAGCTGCAAAATAGGAGGGATAATATATTACAGCAACAGAAGTGTCAGAAGGACCACAATTAACTGAGTCTTACAGATGCTTCACTGGCTTCAGAGATGTAGCAGCCTGGGTTGTTCTTTATACTCTGTACATTTTACATCAGGTTGAAACATGAGAACATGCAGAACAGTTTCTGGCACAAGCACCCCAAACTGTGGTTGGATCTAGAGTTGCCAGAAGACCGAAAGCAGTTGATCAGGTATGTACTTGAGTCAAAACTTTAGTGGTGGGGTAGTGGCGGGGGTGGGTGAGGATAAGCCTGGGAGTTGGCTGGTGACTGAAGTAACTGCAGAGCTGAAGGAGAGGACAATATGGCTCAGTGTCTCTCTCCCAGACACTATCAATGAAAGCAGTTCCCCCCAGGCACCCTTAGAGGGGGCTCAGGGCTTGCCATTGACATGATTCTCACACCCCTTTGACTCTTTCCTAACCCTAGCCTACTTCCAAGAATAACCATAAAGGAACTCCATCAATAAATCCAACGCCCCAGAGAACCAAGGAACTGGAATGGATTTGGGTTGGTTAGAACCTATAGCCTTGTGTGATGGAGCCCAAGTCCCTGAAAAGATAGGGAGTGGAGGCTTGTACTCTCTTCAGGGAAGAGCAGCCAGGTCCTCCCCTTTGGGGTGGTGAGGTGCTGGCTTGGTATGAGGCCACTTGGGCCACAGGTCTGAGAGAAGGAACTGGGATATTCCTAAGGATTAATGATTTTGAAGATCCCATGACCACACTGCCTTGCCGGGTCTCCTCTCTTGATCTCTCAGGGACTTTATTGAGAGTTTTATTTTACCTGTTTTGCTCCTAAAGGTGGTCACCATTCCACTGGAAATCAATATTTCAGACATAACCCATTGTTCTGGTTATTTGTTGCATTGTAGCACCATTTAAATTTAATGGCTTAAAACACCAATAACTTTATTAAAGCTCATGATGTTATGGGACAGGAATTCAAGCAGGACTTGGGCAAGTGTTATTTTGGTCCACATAGTCTTCTGGGATCACTTGGTGATATTTAGCTGATGGCTGGGCTGGTTGTTCTAAGATGGTACCATTCACATATCTGATGTCTTAATTGAAAATGGCTGCAAGTTGAGACCTGACTAGCACCCCTTCAACCGTGTAGAGTCCCAGGGTATCCCCATATTTTCAGCAGGGCACTTAGCTTTCTTACTCCAAAACTTATTATTCCAAGAGGCACAGGTAGGATCTGCAAGGATTCTTATTACTTAGACACAGAAGTCCCACCACATTCTATTGGTCAAGTAAGCCTCGAGGGTCAACCCAGATTTAGGAAGGGAGTATATTTCTTCTCTCAAAAAGAGGAATGGCATGCATGATCTGGGAGAGAATGGCTTGATGTACCATCCTGGAGACAAGGCACCATCCTGGAATTTTGTATTGTGGAGTTTAGAACTTGACATGTCTCAGTTCAACCCCTGGATCTTCCACTTACCTTGGAGACCTGGGGAAAATTATACAATTCTCATAAAAGTGTTTTATCATCAGTAAACATGGAGTAATAATACTACATCCTTCAAAAAGTTACTGACAGGGCTTCATGACTGTTTGACTGCTTAATATTAAAGGTATCTGGCAAGTGGGTTCATGTGTCAGAGCCTGTGTGAACAGAGAAGATCTGGCACAGGAACTTACTGGCCAGATTACTTAAACATTAAGCAGTTCACTGCCACAAAGTGGAACAGTTTTGGTTGTGAGTTCCATTACAGCTGATAGACTCAACTCTGTCTCCACTGTCTTCATGTTTTAATTACTCTGTGCCTCAGTTTTCTCATACATAAAATGTATACTATAAAAGTGCTGGCTTTGTAGGAATATTGTGAAGGATTAACTATTGTTCTAGAATACCACAACTGCTTAATAGATGTTAATTGCTGCAGTAGTCCATCTCTATTCACAGTTTCACTTTCTGCTGTTCAAGTTACCCAAAATATTAAGTGGAAAATTCCAGAAATAAGTAATTCATCACGTTTAAAGTGCATACTGTTCTGAGGAGCATGATGAAAGCTTGTGCCAACTTGCTCCATCCTACCTAAAAAATTAGTCATCTCTTTGTCCGGCATCTCTATACCCTATATGCTCCTTGCCTATTAGTCACTTAGTAGCTGCCCATCTGGGATATCAGATCAACTGTTACGGTGTCACCATGCTTGAGTTAAAATACCTTGACTTTACTTAATAATACCCCTCCTCCCACTCAAAGCACAAGAGTAGTGATACTGGCAACTTGGATATGCCAGAGAAGCTGTAAAATGCTTGCTTTAAGTGAACAGGTTTGCATGTACAGAAAAAATCTCAGTGTATGCAGGGTTTGATTTCATCTTTTGTTTTAGGTATCCACTGGGGAGTTCTTGGAATGTGTCTCCCATGGATAAGGAGGGACTACTATATTATTATTCACATGATTTATTTCTAGTCTATGTAACAAAAATGCATGATAGGTATTTTCTCTTAATTTTATGCATAAGAAAACTGACAAAATAAATGAAAAGTATAGTATCTTCCCTAAGGACATAGTGTTATTAAAATGTGAAGTTAAACTCAGGTCAAGATGACAAGAGAGAATGAGAGACAATGTGTGATTAGGTGACAGAAGATATACTAAGAATATACCACTTAAAGGAAGATAGGAGAGAGTGACAAGGGAAACATGCAAATTTAGGAGAAAGTTGCTGGACAGTATAAGGTGACTGAGAGAAAAATGGGCAGAGATAAGAGAGATGGATACCAAATTCAAAGAGATTAATGAGAGATAAAAAGGTTACAAACCTGAAAGTGAGAGAAAGAAGGGGAGGAAGATGGTAGGAAGCATGTTAGAACATGGGGTAGGAAATGGTTAAGAAAAAGACAGAAGTTAGGAAAACTATCCATGATAATGTTTCTACAGAACAAATATCTGACAAATTCCTTGGAGGAGAGTATCTAGTGTAATTCACATATGGGAAGTTAAAATTCATTCATTTACAATCATTACCGCTTGTGGATAAATATAATTTCTTTACTCATGCAGTAAAGAGTTTGTCTCTCCAGGAAATAATTAGGACAATAATAAAAATTTAAAAAGGTCATGCACTAAAATTGACTGAGAATTATAATAATAATGTGGGATCAGATGGCGCCACAATTGGGACGTGACTTCAGTCTCATCTATTTATCTGTCTGCCTGTGAAGCAGGTAGCTCTGAGAGCAGGGCATTTGCCCCAGGACTTTCTCAACTAAATGGAAATTGGTAAACATGGGGCTGTGGGTGAGGAGATATCTTCAGATTACCGTAAAGATTGATTGCCCTGATCCTTGGCCAGAGACTTGCCAACTAAAATATACATTCGTGCAGTGCACACACACACACACACATACACATGCACATGCGCACACACTTGACATATGCCTTAGGTCCAAATTGTAGACTAAAAACTATTCAGTAATCATACACCTATGGATGAGGACAATGTGAGGGGAGGTAAGGTAGAGGGGGAGGTGGGTGCGGGTGGAGGGGACCTATGGGGGGAAAAAGAGAAACAAATGTAACAATCTGTACAATAAAGGTTTATTAAATTTAAAAATATATAAATTAAATAATAAAAACTATTCAGATAAAACAGTGTACATCAAAATTAAAACCTGCTGCTATTCTAAGGAACTTTATGAAAGGATTAAAAGAGAAGCTGAAGACTTGGAGATAATATTTGAACCCTATTGTCTGACAAAGGTCTCATATTTAGAATATATGAAGCCGTTTCAAAACTTGACAGTTAAAAACACCCATAAACAATCCATCTGGAAAGTGAGAAAAAGAAACGAACAGACATTTCAGTGAAGAAGATGGCCTGCAGTGTCAAATAAACACATGAAAAGATGTTCAACTTCACTATGTAATAGAAAGAGGCAAATTAACATCATTATGAGGTATCACTACACACCTATTAGAACAAATAAAATTTACCAAAAAAACAGCTGACAATAATAAATGCTATTACATGTGTCTTAAAAATGGATCATTTATACATTGCTGGTAATGATGTAAAGCAGAAATATTTGTCAGTTTAAGAAGAAACTAAAATAAACTTACTTTGTAACCCATCAATCACACTCCGAGGCATTTATTCCAGAGACATGAAAACTTATGTCAGCATAAAAATCTATACACAATCAATCACAGCAGCTTTACATGTAATAGCTGAAAACTGAAAATAACCCAAATATTCCTAATAGATGATGGTTAAATAAACTGCATCCATATCACAAAATACAACTCAGCCATAAAAAAAGGAATGAATAATGATACATATGACATTTTGAGTCAATCTGCAGAGAATGACACTTAGGAATAGAAACCAGTTGCAGGTTTGATTCTGGGTTAAGGGCACATACCTCGGTTGCAGGTTCAATCCCCAGGTTTGGTCAGGGTGTGAACGGGAGGCAGCCAGTCAATGTGTCTCTCTCACATTGATATTTCTCACTTTCTCTCTTCTCCTTTCCCCTCCTACTCTCTCCTAAAAATCATGGAAAAAAATATCCTGATTCCTTGGGTGAGGATTTAAAAATCTCTCTATATAAAAGCCTAATATGCAAAATGTCCCCTTTGGTGTTTGACCAGGAGACTGGAAGTTCAATCGCTCTCTGTGATGTGTGCTGACAACCGGGGGTGGCACAAAACAAAGGAAGTCCTTGGTCAGCAGCCGGGGAAGGGAGGCCCCAGCCAGCAGTCAGCAGCTGGGGAAGGAAGGCCCTGATCTGCCCTGATCTGGCCCGTCTTAGGGACCCTACCAGTGCACAATTTTCATGTACATGGTTTCTAGTAAGAGATAAAAGGGGTCCTGAGCAGGCATGTACACTGCCATGCTTAGCTCACTGCTCCTGGCTTTCTGGTTGTGCTTCACCTGAGAGGTGCTGTAGCTTTCAGCACAGGTGTGACACTCAGTACATCTCAGCTCCCACCAGTGACTGCAGTTCCTTCATATTATTCACTGGCAATGCGTCTCCTGTCCTATTGAACAGAAGAAGAAGCTGAGGCAGGGAGAACTGATCTAACATCTAACATTCATAGTAAGGGATGGATCTGAGATTCTAACCTCGGCTTGTCTTACTCCAAAGATGATGTAGAACCTCTATTTTATAATTGGAAATATTTCTCTGATCCCTGAGGCTTTTAATCCAGAAACGTTGAATTATCTATATACTGTGGAAAACATGGTGGCCTGGGGCAGAGCGGTGCCGCCAGGCTGAGATGGAGGAATGCCTTGCCTCTGGCACCTCAGAAGCCAAAGCAAAACAAAATTAAGCTGAAACAAGCTCCTCTAAATATTATTACTGTTTGAGTTAGCCAAACTGTCACAAATAAGTTTTATAGTAATTTCTATAAATGGAAACTATGTGCTTATTCTTCCGTTTCAGAAGCCCACCAAACAGGACTGTGGACAGCAGGGAGTTATCACACATTCTCTCTCTCAGCTATGCAGAATGCCACATCCTTTCTTTTAATGACACATCCTAAAGAACTATACCCCAAAGTATAAAGTAAAAGTCAACTTCCTGGCCTAAGGAAATGGGTTATTCCCTGAGAAACATGGATGGCAGCAAAAGTAATTATTAAGCTGCTACCGTCTGTTGAGAGAGCAATAAAAAATCACTTTTAGGGACAGAAAAAGTAGCATGATTCTAGAATTTAAAAGCGTGTGTGTGTGTGTGTGTGTGTGTGTGTGTGTGTGTGTATTTTTACCTTTTACACATGTTTTACAGTTGATTTAACCATTTTAGAGGGTCATTTTCTTTGCTTTTTCCCTGAAAAGCTGTAAGTGGTCATCACATTGATCAAATGAGCCTGAGAAATAAGGGCATATGAACTGCACCAGCTGCCAAGAACCTTCCCCTTCCCTTACCTCTCCCATTCTCTTTCCTCTCTCCTTTCTGCAACAGAATATAGGAAGTCATGCTTTCAAAAAGTGTCAAGGAGAGGGAAATCTCCCTCTTGAGTTTTTGTGGCCAGAATGATAATAAAATTGACACAAGGGAGATTCACAGGAGAAAACCAACTTAAGCTATTGTACACAGATCATAAAATTAATGTTCAGAGAGTGGCCAAAAATCAGGCAGCTTTTATTGTCTTTTTACATAGAGAAACAATAAATTTGTGAAGATTCAACAAGATAAAAGAAAAACTTAGGTTTGGGAGTTCATTATGAGGAATCTAAGCAAAGATTTGGCTTGGGTAGCAAATGAGCAAAGATAGTAACAAATTTGTTTATTCAGACTTCTGGAGCCCGTATTCTCTAACCTGGTGAAAGGCCTGACTCTCCATCTCTAGGTAACCGGATGGTGCTTTTCACGGAGGAAATGCATTTACTGTATTCTTAGAGATAAAGGTCATTCTTGTACCAGCTGTTTTTTAAGTAACTTTAATTCTAAATAATTAATGTACCCAAGTGACATATTTTAGAGTAGCCTGCCCTGGGCCCCCAACCAAAATTTCCTGAAAAACTTATTACATTAAAAGGCAAGATGGAAAATTAAATTTGAGGTGAAAAATGACATCTGAATTTATTTTCTTCCTGGAAAGAACTTTAAGAACCTTGAGTTGTATGTCAGGTCTGATGTGGCAGTCTGACCTCAGCAGAGCAGGGCATCCTACTAATCAGGCCATGGGACAATATTGCAATTTAATTCTTGGTTTTCTCCCCTTGGTAGGGAAGGAGAACTTAGAGTAAAAGGAAGTGAAGCCAATCAAGAAAGAACAGGGGAACAAGGAGGTTCTGTGTTGTAGGGACTGTAATATTTGACAGTGGTTTTTATTTACTAAGAAATATTTTACTTTGTATTTAATACCTAAACCATGTATGAAAAAATATATGTTGTGCCCAGCTGGTGTTGCTTAGTGGTTGAATGCTGACCTATGAACCAGAAGGTCATGGTTCAATTCTCCAGTCAAGGCACAAGCCCTGGTTGCTGATCAATGATTTTCTCTCATCATTGATATTTCTATTTCTCCCTCTCTCTTTCTCTCTAAAATCAATAAAAATATATTTAAAGCCCTAGCTGGTTTGGCTCAGTGGATAGAGCATTGGTCTGTGAACTGAAGGGTCTCAGGTTCAATTCCAGTCAAGAGCACATGCTGGGTTGCATACTGGACCCTTAGTGGGGGGCACACAGGAGGCAGCTGATCAATGATTCTCTCATCATTGATATTTCTATCTCTCCCTTCCTCTCTGAAATCAATAAAAATTTATTTTAAAATCTTTAAAAAATATGTTATATTTAGTTCAACATGTCAAAGTACTGCATGTGGAGTATAGAAAGAATAAATGGCCAAAGACAAGGAATATCAGGCATTCACAATGGTCTCAGGGGACCAGGTATCTAACATGGGCTCCAAAATAAATGGGTCATGTGTTTTTGGTATGGCTGGAAAACATCTGCAGCTAATGGTAGCCTGGAGGAAAGTAAAGTCACTAGGAAGCCATTTGTGAATGTCAGGGATGTTCCTCCACCTCAGAGGGGGGTGGCATGGAAATCTGGAAAAGGGAGTACACCACTGCCTCCAAGAAAGCAATGACCAGTATGAAGACAAGTGACATTGCCAAGTGTAGGACCATGGTGAGAGAAAGTAGCTTGATACACAGACACACAGGGAAGGGTTCCAGTGGAGATCAAAGGCAGGTGGAACATAGGCAGGGACAGACATGGTAGTTTGAGCAAGCCTAATCACAGAAACCAGGGTGAAATAATAGAATGCTTTTGGACACAGAATTGGAAGGCATGGAAAATTAAAGGAGATCCTGCAATAACAAGGTGTTCTGATGCATAGGAACAGAGAAAGTTCAAATCCATTGCTGGGCAAGAACAGTGAGAGAATCGATCAGGTGGCAATACAGTTAGCTATAGAGCAGGCTTATAGCACATATATACTCCTAGACCACCTAGCTTCACTGGCAACCCATTATTTGGGCTCTCTCCCCATGTAGGAGTCTGAATCTGCTTGTAATAAATTATCCACGCTTTTGCATAAATCTTCTGGTCTGCAGAGCTCATTCTTCAGCATCCTGAGACACGACTCTGGGGAAAATAACCTCGGCTTACCATTATGTTATCAATGGGACACATGCGGACAGCCCTGACTTAAACAGGAACAGTCACTACTAAATTTGTTATTACGGAGAATGTTGGCCAATGAAATAATTTCTGGAAGGTTTTTAAGATAAACTTGACAGAACTTTCCAATTGTGCATGTTATATTCTCCGAAAGATAAACCAAGTATGTCTTCAGAATGATCCTGTGAGCGATGGGCCATTTGTTACCTGACTTAAAGGATCACTCCCCAGATTGAGACAACATGACTTAGCTTTTAGTTAAGAAGTGACCCATGAAGCCAGAACATTTCATGGAAGACAATCACAAGAAAGCTGGTGATCTCTCCTAGGGCACAGTCTGCTCTGATATGCTGCCAGAAGGAGGACTTCATTCAGAAACCCTACATCTAAGAAAGCTAATTGAGGCTAGAAACCAAGATGACGGCATAGGTAAACACCTACACTGCTGCCTCGCACAACCATTTCAAAACTACAATTAAAAGACAGAACAGACATCATCCAGAACCACAGGAAAGCTGGCTGAGTGGAAATTCTACAACTAGAGGGAAAGAAAATATGCAAGTTGGATAGATGATTGTTACTTTATTATATAATTTAGTTCTTTTCTTCTTCATTGCCAGCTCTGAGACTCAAGGCCATTTTAGCGTGCTCTTGACTTTGACCATGAAGTTCTTTCCTCATCCTTCTCCCTGTCTTTCTGGACTGGCTCAGTTGCTTCCTGGTTCTTTTTAAAGCTCTGTCCTGTTTTACATGAATGGGAAATAGCCACCATCAAGGCTTGTAGTGTTGGGTAGGTCTGGTTGGCACAACAGTCAGTGTGAAGTGACTCTAAAGTACACACACACACACACACACACACACACACACACACACACATTTAAGTGCCACAATCATTTTTGAAGAGAAATGAGACTTAAATTCCTACATTTGTTAAGTGTACATACCTCCTTTTAATGTCTGTCTTAATTCAAGTTGTCCAGAGAAACAGGACCAATAGAATATATATGTATGTGCAAGATTCACAATAAACTGTTAAATATACAATAACATTTAATGCCTGTCTTCCTAGATGATGTTCAGAAGTCAGTGACAGGATCAATGAGTAGAGTTCTGAAGAAAATGGGTAGTGGGTATCTGAGCAGACTATTTTTGTGACTAACAAGTAAAAGAAAGAGCTCTTAATTAAAATACCACAAACAAACTGAGTTGAAAACTTGAGAGATTTGACAACATTAAACTTAATGATCAGGGCTTAAAAATAAAATACCAGAAATACAGTCACCATATGGTAACAGGATAACAGAAGATATTGGTAAAATCAAAACACTGAGGAATTAAGGACTCTTGTATTTAGTATAGAGGTATCTATTCTTCAATTCCTTGTTTTATTCATGAAAATTTTCTGAAAAGCAGCAAGGAGAATGAAAACACACACTCCAGCTTCAATAAAATGAGGAGACCCTTACTACTCCCTGATTTCAGGTGGTTAGAAGGACCACTGAGAGCACTGGGTATAATGCAGGGCACATTGAGGGAGAAAGCTTAGGGGCAGATCTCAAAATCAGCAATAAAAGTCAGATTCTTAAAGCTGACAGGCATACCTTGAAGTATAAACTCAAATTCCTTTGGTGTTGCAGCCAGCACAGAGTGTATGGTTAATTGTAGGAGCTCCTCTGGACTTGACTGGAGTCCAAGAGGCAGTGGATGTGGCCCAAGAAAGGAAATGCAGACTTGTAGGCAGCTCTCTGCAGCTGGAGCAGAGAAGAGAGACTTCATATTGAGACCCAGCTGCCTATCATGATCTCTTGTGCAAAGCCAATTAAAGAAACTCACACAAAATATTTGGTTGTAATAAAAATGTACAGCATAGGGAATTTATTGTCAATAATACTCTAATAACCATGTATGGTGTCAGATGGGTATGAGATATATCAAGATGATTACTTAGTTTTATAATGTATAATCACTGGGTTGTACCCCTGAAACTAATATAATATTGTATGTCAAATGAAATTGAAAAATTAAAAAAAACACTACAATTAGCGTGAGAGGTAGTTCTACTTCTTTCCATATTTAAATATCTTGCCAATAGATAGTATGTGTATGTGTGTACACCCTAACATATATATATATTTGCCCAAAATGTATACATACTCTTTGAATAATTATAAAGGCAGTGTTTATTAACATACATTTAATTTTTAAAATTGAGCTATCAGCTGTTATAGTGTATCTATATTTTTGTGGGATGCTCTGTATATATAGTTATATTTTTCTGTAAATTTTCTGCTTGCTTTTTCCAACTTCTTTAATCATTATTTGTTCTTGTAGTCCTTTTCATAGATGCTGTTCTGTATCTATGACAGTATGTATACAGGGTGGGGCAAAAGTAGGTTTATAGTAGTGAGTACATGTAACACATACTTTAATATTGTATTCTCATTGGATAATTATTGTATTATTTTCCATATGAACAACTTAAAACCTAGTTTTTCCCCATACTGTATTTATACTTATGACATATTTATATGTAATGCAAGCAAACAAAACAAAAAAACCTAGTGAAGCCTTCATCTTTATGGAGTAAGAGCATAAGGCACAGATGCAGGAAGTAAGGAAAGACAGCATACCAGGGGGAGATGAAAAGTGAGCTGTGGCGCATAGCAAAGCAGCAAAGCCAATATTGAACCATCATTGAAATGAAGGCGAAATGAAAGAGCACAAAGGAGAATAGACACTGTTGATAGCTAGTATATTGCATATATAGATATACATAGTTTTCAGACTAAGCCCAGAAGAAAAAGAACTCAGAAAAAGAAAAATGGTGATTAATAAACTTAGCTACATATATAAAAAGTTTGTGTATTTGTGTATACCATGCATTGAAGTCAAAAGCCAAATAATGAGTTCAGGGAAATTGGGATATGTCACCAATATCACAAAAACTTCTCGTTTCTCTAGTATAATAAATGCTCCTTCACAAACAAATGGTCAGCAACATGATGGAAAAACAGCACAGCAGTTCAGAGGACAGAAGTGCATGTAGGTGCTGTGTTAGGCAAGGACCTGCCCTTCCTCACAGATGAATGTACTGGGTGCCCATGTTTCACTGAGCAGTGTTTCCATTCACAGTGATTCCACCCTACTTGTCAGTGGTTCATGAACACAGCTGTTCTCACATATTCCCGGTGGGAGTTTTCACTGGTAGAGCCTCTGTGAAAGACTAAGATAAATTTCAAAATTAAAAATTTATGGGCCCTTTGATTCAGCTGTTCTACTTTTAGAACAGAGAAAAATGATTGGAAACAAACTAGATGTCTCTTAATAGTAAATTGGTTAAATATTTTATCAAAGGAGTACACAACAAGGAGTGCACTGCAATCTCAAAAGAGCATGAGGAAATGCTTTATGTCTTGATATGTGACAATTCCCAGAATATACTGTCAAACAACTAGAGCAAGGTAGGGAGCATGCTTAAACAATCCATCATTTGTGTGTATTTGTGTGAATGCTTATATGAATTATTTGTTTTCACATGCACAAAATATCTCAAGAATGATAAATAAGAAATGAGATGGTTGAGGGTCAGGAGTGGAGGTGAAATTTTACAGAAGATCTTCCTTAGCTATTGAAATTTGATACTCATGAGTTATTACCAATTGAAAATGTATAATATAATGTAGAAATAACTTGATGACAGGGAGAACAATAGAAAAAGTGGCAAAAGCTATGAAGTGAAAAATTTCACAGAAGTAAACTGAAAGGCTTAATAAATCTGAAGAGAAGATACAATTTTTCAGTAATCAAAGAGCTAAACTGAGACAATAAAAATGCCCAGCAAATAGGCAAAGATTGGAAAGAGGAGCCACACCTAGTGCTGAAGAGGATACGAGCACAGGGGCCCCTTTTGGGAGAGCAGGACAGTCTCTGCTAGAACAAGTGAGGCCACAACTGAACATCTTCCCTGAGACCTGGCTCTACCACCTTGGACTCACCATTTGAATCAAAACTCTTTATATTCTGGAGTTAGGTGTCAACTTCAAGGTCCTGACTTGTGTCTTTGTTTTTGTTTTTAATTTTCTTCCTTTGTTTAATGCCTAACATCTCGTGGTATGAAATGTACAACTCGGGTTTGCTAAGTAAGCATTAAGTCAGTCATTCCCAAACTTTACATATTAACATGACCTGGAGATTTAAAAAAATTCTGAAAACCTGGTCAATCCCAAGACAAATCAGTTACAGTATTGGGAGTAGGTATGGAAACCACTGGTATAATCTTATAAAGGCAAAAAAACAAAACAAAAAACTAAAATTAAAACCTTCTCTGCTTCCTGTTCATGAGACAGTGATTTAAGTACAATGATAGGCTTCTACATTGGAGTGTGTGCTCATCGAGGAGTATGCAGTAAGCTCTCCCATCTCTCTGGTCTCTCCATAGCTAGCAGCCCCTTACCTCCAAATGCAGCAGACCTAGCCAGTTCAACTTCTAAACCACCGATTGTTCCAGATGTAAAAAGAAATGCATTAAGTAGATGAGTAATCACAAATGCAGAACATTTCTACAGGGCAGAGTAGTATGCTATTGTGGTTGTTGCTTTGTGCTTTTTTTTTTTAATTTGGTTTTTACTTTTCATTTATGAGGAAGTTGAAGGTCAAGTCTATTTTATCTCTATTCTTGCAGAATGCATATATAATTTCTAAGAATGGCAAAATTTTCAAGAACATTCTATTTTCACCAAACAATGACCTGTCTTGAATAGATTTTCCTTATGAATAAAGTCTCTTTTATGCATTCTTTTCCTCTGAAGAAAGCCTGTAAGAGGCCTGGATAAGTGCCAGAGAGTGTAGGTCACGTTGAGCAGTAGCTGCAGCATATGTATGTTGGAAGCTAGAAGTGGGGGCAGGTTCTAGAAGTTCCTGTTCAATAGACAAAGCTGCCACCTTAATCAGTTATTAATACTTAGCTTATAGCACTGTTTGAGGGACCAACGAAATGCATAAATCGTTCAGAGTAAAGTCAGCCACAAAACAAGTGCTTAATAAGTGTGAACAGGGGTGACAATGATGATGATGATAATTTTCATAGGGTGCCTTCTTTTCTGAAAACACTTCCTTCCAAATTTCATAAACTGAGGAATTGTCTTATTATATGACTTTTTGTGGTAGCCCCTTTCCATCTTCAAAGCTCCCAGTGCATCACTGACACTGACTCCTCCTTCTGCCTCCCTCGTCTACTCAGAAGGACTCTGTCATTACTTTGGGCCCACCTGGGACAAGCAGGATGACTTCCTCATCTGAAGATCATCTGATTAGCAAATTTATATCTATCCACAACCTTAATTACCTCTAGCCATGCCATCTAGCATATACAAAGGTTCTTGGGATTAGGATGTGGATGTCTTTGGGGGACCATTAATCTGTCTATTACAAAAAACAAAACCTGAGCTCTGTGTGGGCTCATTACTACTTGAGTATCACTGTTTCTAGGCCCTCTCAGAAGACAGAGTAAGAAAATATATGTGGGTATTGAATATAGTCACATCTATATGCGAATATATATATATATCTGTATCTTTATTGACCTAATTCATCCTGATGTTTCCAATGCTAATCCTCTAACCTAGTATGACATGGATCATTCTAGCCTTTGATTATCTATAACCTTCCACTCCAACAGAGAAAAACTTGGCTCCCACAATTTGCTATTGCTTAATTTAATTGTTCAATTATAATATACATAGATAGTGGTTTACCTGTAATCCCATGGGAAACAACTTTATCAACTAGAGTACAATGCTTATGTGCATTTTCTTTTTGCATTTAGTCTCACAGATTGGACTCATTTCTAAAATTACTTAGTCAGCACCTTTTACCCTCACCATTTTTAATAGGGTAATTTCATATATTTTAAAAGTAGTGGGTTTTTTAAAAATTTGTTTGTTTGGTCATAGTCTAAACTTCATTGTGAGATTCCTAGCCTCTTCGAATAGAAAAGTTTTAAATAGAAGAAAAGGACAAGGAGCTGGAACAGCGGTTCTCAACCTGTGGGTCACGACCCCTTTTGGGGGTCGCCTAAGACCAGTGGAAAACACCTATTTCCCATGGTCTTAGAAACCAACAGACCGCTCCTCGGTGTAGCAAAGTGTAGCAATGTAGTTTACTGTTGTCATATGAAGACTGTTACCCAAGCTACAACTTGATTCAAGACAAAATTTTACTTATTTGTAATTAGAAATAAATATTTCACAATATATAATTACATATTGTTTTTGTGATTAATCACTATGCTTTAATTATGTTCAATTTGTAACAATGAAAATACATCCTGCATATCACATATTTACATTACAGTTCATAACAGTAGCAAAATTACAGTTATGAAGTAGCAACAGAAATAATTTTATGGTTGGGGGTCACCACCACATGAGGAGCTGTATTAAAGGGTCGCGGCATTAGGAAGGTTGAGAACCACTGAGCTAGAGTATAAGGTTTTATGAGGTTGTGACAGATTATTAGTAAACATACTCCAATTGCCCAGGAAATAGCCCTGCTAAGAATGTCCAACATAATCTTGACTGCCCAGTTCACTCCTAACCATCTTGTAGCCAATTATGAAAGTATTTCTTTTCCTGAGTGTCTTAGCCTTCTTTTCCTTTCCAGGCTAGACAGAGTCATAGTGTTCCAGCACTGAGATCGCTATATTTTTAGATCTATGATAGACAGATATCTGTATGCCCACTGCTGTTCACAAATAAATCCCACGTTTCCTTAGTGCTTCAAGTATGTCTGTCTTGTAGATCTTAACAAAATTGTTCAGATGCTTAGGTTCCTGTTATCTCAAGCACACCACGGGACATGATCTTTCTTCTTAGTGTAAGCAGGTTTGCAGGTCTTAGAAAAAACTAG
Source organism: Lasiurus cinereus (assembly GCA_011751065.1). Classification (NCBI taxonomy): domain Eukaryota; kingdom Metazoa; phylum Chordata; class Mammalia; order Chiroptera; family Vespertilionidae; genus Lasiurus; species Lasiurus cinereus. Next base: position 10,374,628 of record JAAGEH010000006.1, read on the forward strand.
TGTTCAAGAAGAGTAAACTGAAATAGAAGAAATGAAATAAAGACCTATTGCTTTATCTGCAGGTCCACCAAATCCTCCCTCTTGGCCTCATACTCCACCATTTATAGAGTTAATGCTGGTCCCTACCTATGATGTGGCTGGTCTGTCCCAAAGTGCATTCTGGAAGAAGTGACTTGCAGATAGAATGGTCAGTTTACTGCTATTTATTTTGGGTCGGTGGGGAAACACTATTCTCTTCCAAAATGCAGAATTATGTCAGTGGTATCTATTCCTATTAGCTGAAAAGCTATTCATTTCTCAGAGTAAAGTTCAAGTTGCATGGGCTATGTGATGTGTTTCTTTTCTTTTCTTTTTTTAATTAAATCTTTATTATTCAGATTATTACATTTGTTTTTCTTTTTTCCCCTCCAAAGCACCCCTCCACCCAGCTCCCACCCTTCCCTCCCTCCCGTTGACCTCATCCATAGGTGTATGATTTTTGTCCAGTCTCTCCCTGTACACCCCTCACCCCTTCCCCCCTGAGAATTATCAGTCACGGGTGGGTCTGGAGCAGCAAGTCCTCCGCGGGCTCCGCCGTGAGTGACTCTTCAGTCCGCGGGCCGATGCTCTACCCACTGAGCACACCTCCTCCTGCTGCCACAGCGGCAGCACACACACGTTAGGGGGAGGCGGGGGGCCGCGGGGTCGCAGGGGTTAAGGGAACCAGCACCGGCGCTCGCTACTGCAGGTCCGACCCGGCCCAAGCCGTACCAGAAGCCCTGAGGGCAGGTGCCCTGGCAGCTCTAGAGCCGAGGATGCACCGCTCAGCCTCAGCCTCAGTGCGAGGGTCCCAGCCTCAGCCTCAGCCTCAGCACGAGGGCCTCAGCCACAGCCTCAGCCTCAGCCTCAGCACGAGGGTCTCAGCCTCAGCCTCAGCCTCAGCATGAGGGCCTCAGCCCCAGCCTCAGCACGAGGGCCCCAGCCCCAGCCCCAGCCTCAGCACAAGGGCCTCAGCCCCAGCCTCAGCCCCAGCCTCAGCACGAGGGTCTCAGCGCCTCAGCCTCAGCCTCAGCACGAGGGTCTCAGCCTCAGCCCCAGCCTCAGCACGAGGGTCTCAGCACCTCAGCCTCAGCCCCAGCATGAGGGTCTCAGCGCCTCAGCCTCAGGCTCAGCATGAGCGTCCCAGCCTCAGCCCCAGGCTCAGCACGAGGGTCTCAGCCTCACCCTCAGCCTCAGCACGAGGGTCTCAGTGCCTCAGCCTCAGGCTCAGCACGAGCGTCCCAGCCTCAGCCCCAGGCTCAGCACGAGGGTCCCAGACTCAGCCCCAGCCTCAGCACGCGGGTCTCAGCCTCAGACTCAGCACGAGAGTCTCAGCCTCAGCTTCAGCACGAGGGCCTCAGCCTCAGCCTCAGCACGAGGGTCCCAGCCTCAGCCCCAGCCCCAGCACGAGGGTCCCAGCCTCAGCCCCAGCCTCAGCATGAGGGTCTCAGCCTCAGCCTCAGCACGAGGGTCTCGGTCTCAGCTTCAGCACGAGGGTCTCAGCCTCAGCCTCAGCACGAGGGTCCCAGCCT
>JAAGEH010000006.1:10376277-10520283 GCA_011751065.1 Lasiurus cinereus
TCAGCACGAGGGCCTCAGCCTCAGCACGAGGGTCTCAGCCTCAGAATCAGCCTCAGCACGAGGGCCTCAGCCTCAGCCCCAACCTCAGCACGAGGGTCTCAGCGCCTCAGCCTCAGCCTCAGCACGAGGGTCTCAGCGCCTCAGCCTCAGCCTCAGCACGAGGGTCCCAGCCTCAGCCCAAGCCTCATCACGAGGGTCCCAGCCTCAGCCCCAGCCTCAGCACGAGGGCCTCAACCTCAGCCTCAGCCTCAGCACGAGGGCCTCAGCCCAAGCCTCAGCACGAGGGTTCCAGCCTCAGCCCCAGCCTCAGCACGAGGGTCCCAGCCTCAGCCCCAGCCTCAGCACAAGGGTCTCAGCCTCAGCCTCAGCACGAGGGTCTCAGCCTCAGCCCCAGCCTCAGCACGAGGGTCCCAGCCTCAGCCCCAGCCTCAGCACGAGGGTCTTAACCTCAGCCTCAGCACGAGGGTCTCAGCGCCTCAGCCTCAGCATGAGGGTCCCAGCCTCAACCTCAGCCTCAGCCTCAGCATGAGGGTCTCAGCCTCAACCTCAGCACGAGGGTCTCAGCCTCAGCCTCAGCCTCAGCATGAGGGTCTCAGCCTCAGCCTCAGCATGAGGGTCCCAGCCTCAGCCTCAGCACAAGGGTCCCAGCCTCAGCCCCAGCCTCAGCACGAGGGCCTCAGCCTCAGCAGGAGGATCTCAGCCCCAGCACGAGTGTCTCAGCCTCAGCCTCATCACGAGGGTCCCAGCCCCAGCCTCAGCGCGAGGGTCTCAGCCTCAGCCTCAGCGTGAGGGTCTCAGCCCCAGCCTCAGCCTCAGCGCGAGTGTCTCAGCGTCTGCACCCTGGCCCCAGCTCTCCAGCCCCCCAGCCCCGTCCCTCTCCCCCGTGGGCGTCGCCAGCAAGGGGGACTCAGTCCAGCACTGGGAGGACGGCGGGGCGCCGAGCAGATCTCCGTTAGTCCGCGTTCCATGCCTGTGTTTCCCCTTTGGGGGGCCCAGCCCAGCGCCCTGTGCTGCGGGGCACGTCCCCCCAGGTCCCGGGGCCTCGACCTCGCCGGCGAACCCGCCTCCGGGCCGGGGACGCAGGCGGCTCCTTCCCCAGATTCCGGTCCCCCTCAGTCATTATTTCTTTAAATAGGTTTTCAGTATCTTGTTCTCTCTCTTCTTCTGGCACCCCCACAATTCTGATGTTGGCACGCTCGAAACTGTCCCAGAGGTTCCCACATTATGTTCACACCTTTGGATTCTCCTCTCTTCTTGCCTTTCCAGTCAAATGTTGTCTGCCTCTTTATATTTCAAATTTTTTACTTGATTCTTGCCTTTCTCCAGTCTGCTGCCAGGACTCTGTACAATATTCCCTATTTCAGTCAGTGTATGTCTAATTTCTATTTGGTCCTCTATCATCTCCAGTTGGACCTTTTCCATCCCTATTTGGCTCCCCTGCATCTCTAGTATGTCCTTTTTCATCTCCTCTTGGGTCTTGCTAAATTTATCCATCTTTTCTAGCATATTCTTGAAAAACCCCATAAGCGTGGTTTTGAACTCTATCCAGTCTTTTTTTTTTTTCCTCCATTTCTTTTGTTTGTGATCCCTTCCCCTGTCTCGGCATCCTCACCATTGGATTCAGCTGTATGATGCCAGAGGCAAAGCCTCAGAAGCGTAGGTTGAGCTTGGGAGGGGTGGAGTCTCAGGGCTTAAGGGACCGCCTTGCCCTCCAGTCGGCCCCGCCCTCCACGGCCCCGAGTCTCATGTGACTGGGTAATGGCTGGAGCGGTCCCTGTGCGAGCACCCGCAGTGCCTCTAACCACTGCCTTTCCATCTCCCCTGTGCGCCAGGACCACACGAGTCTAGGTCCCCAGGGTTTCGCCCGAAACAGGGGCTTAGTGGAGTCAGAAGTGGCGCAGTTGGGAGGGTCTGTCTCCCGCCCACTCGCGAAAGCCAGCGGCACAATCAGCAATCTGTCCTCCGCGCAGCACCGTGCGCGTGCGAGACCACACCTGATTGTTAGGTTTTATGCCGCCACAAAGAAAAACCGTGAGTCCAATTAGAAAACCAGATTAAACAGGCTTTATTGGGGCATACGGGCAGGTTCATCAGCTCGGGAGAGGAGCAGGGGAAGCCGCGCCGCACTAGGGCAGAGGCGGGTTTTTTATACTGGCTGGAGCTGGTAGTGGTGAAGAGTTTCCATAGCACCTGTGGTTTGGCCGTTGCGCTGGGGGGCTATCCATTGTGGCTTGGGGCAGAACTGTTCGCTTAGCAGGAACATTCCACCGGGGTGAGGCAGTTCCAGGAGCTGCTTATCTGGCAAGGTCTGGTCAATAGTTCAGGAGGGGGGGTTTCGGCCCCTAGGGCAAGGTACCGGCGGATACCAGACACTGATCTTCTGCGACTCCCCTAAATTTCCGTGCACCTCTCCCTTTTCACAGTCCAAACTCCCCCGTATGAGTTTCGGCTGGATCTGGGGTTTAGTGTCTTAAGATAAGGGGTTCAATGCCGTTGAGAGTCTCCGTTTCCCTCCCGCCAGAGAAAGCCAGCCAGGTCCTCTGGCGCCCACTCTCTCAGCGTGCACGCGTCTCCGTACCTCAGCTTTTTTTGCAGCTCCTCTGGGTTTCTGTGAGCCCCTCTCTTTCCTTCTAGTTGTAGAATTTTCACTCAGCCAGCTTTCCTGTGGTTCTGGATGATGTCCGTTCTGTCTTTTAGTTGTAGTTTTGAAATTGTTGTGCGAGGCAGCAGTGTAGGTGTTTACCTATGCCGCCATCTTGGATTCTCTCGTGTTTCTTCACTATGCTCGTTTTCATTATTTCCCACCTCTGAATTCTTACATCATGGGTTGGCTGTCTGTGCTGGATACTTGGATTTTTTAAATACCATGTTACCATGCCAATCACATGTCCATGTGCTTATCCTATCTCCTAAAAAATACAGTAATTATCAGAGGGAGAATCTATTTATGCTTCTTCTCTCTTCTTCTCACTGTACTTTCCATGACATCTTATATGTAGTATGTGAGCAGTAAATTCAGGAAGATTGAGAATTAAAAGTTACCTAGTGAAATCAATTCATTATCCAGGTAAAGAGTGCCCTCTCTTATCCTTAGAATACCTACCTTCTGGCCTCACCCAACATGAGAGCATCTTACTGCCATTCACCACTCCACAACATAGAAAACTAAGAACATAGATTTGCACGTTTTCAGAGGGATTAGGTATTCCAGGGTCTCCCTCTGGCTCTTCCAGAAGCCTGCTATACCATTCATGGTGCTGGTACTTTATTTGGGAAGTGATCCCATGATGTATAAGTGTGAGAGAGGAGATAAGGACAGACAGGAAATTGGTAAAAGGTATGTTATTGAGCTGGTTGTGATTGTGGGCAATGAGGACTATGTCATACTAGAGATCCACTAACAATGTTCAGAGAGTTCACCCAGGGCTCATCCTTGTTATCATAGGAGACTGAGCATTAATTCCCTTGCCTTCTAGTCCTCATAGGCAGTGATTGTCCTTGGGAACATTAACCACTACTATCCAATTACCACATCATGCTCCTCCTGCCTTTCTTCACCCATGGGTGAATAAAAAGGAATGGCTTATTCTGCTCATTTTCATTCTTAGAATGTTATCCTAACCACAAGTCTGAAGTGTATACTATTGTGACTTTGAGTTTTACAAAAGTGGATCAACTTAATAAATGCATTGATAGTAGTTGACAGGGTTGTTTAAACTGAGGAATTAGAGCATACCAAAGTCCCATTTTTTGACTAATGAGAAAGTATTTGAATCAGCAGTGCACTAATCTGCAGACTTGCAAAGGGAATGTTAGAGTGGATTTGCATATAACTTACTCATACAGGGAGAATCTAGAAGAAATATCTGCCACTACTACTGTGGCCAATAAATTTGTGTGAGAAGTCCCTGCATCCTTGAAAAGTCTGTGATCACATTTTTGTGTAGGCCAGACTTCACAATGGGAATTGCACTCACTGAATTAGGAACCATAAATATCCCAGGATGCCAGGGGCTAACGGGCAGTATTTAACCACCAAAGGCAAGATGGGTATGGCAGAGCCAAAGCAGCAATCAGAGCATTCTGACTTATCCAGACTACTGTGTTATCTGGTTAATAATAGTGTTCGTATAAGTAAAATACATAGAAAGTCTACTAAATTCTAACTTGATCTGTATAAACAGAAAACTTCTAGATCAAGGTAACAAAAGCTGAGCCTGAATTATAAAAACAGGGAGTCAGGGCTCCTCAATTAATTCCTGGACCTGACCCAATTACAGACTCAGAACACCATGAAATAAGGGGAGGCGAGGTCCCATTAAAGAAAGATCCCATTACACTGTTAAAAATATATACTGTTAATCATTCTCCCAGCCATCCTCAACCGGAACTATGCCTCTTATCAGGATACATTTTTGGGAAAAATGAAATAATGAGAATCCTTTGGTACCTCTTTGGTTCTGAACTGACACTAATTCCAGGAATCTCAAAATGTTATCATGGTCCACCAGTCAAGAGTAGAGATTTATGGAAGTCAGCTGACCAATGAGTTTTATCTCAGTACCACTTCACAGTGGGCCCATTGGGTCTCTGAATTCATCTTGTGGTTATTCCCCCAGTTCTGGAATGAATAATTGGAATAGCTACACTCAGTAGCTGGAAGAATCGCCACATGTGTACCCTGACCTATGGAGTGAGGGCTTTTACCATGGGAAGGGCCAAGCAGAAGCCACTAGAACTGCCTCTATCTGTAGAAAAATAATAAACTAAATAAAAGACTATAGTCCTGGAGAGATTTCAGAGATTAGTGTCACCATCATGGATATGAAAGAGGTAAGGATGTGGGATGGTGGTTCTCATCACATTCCCATTCAACTTGTCTATTTGGCCCTTGCAGAAGGCAGATGGATCTTGGAGAAAGACAGTGGATTATTTTAAGCATTACTAGATGCTGACTCCAATTGCAGCTGCTTGATTAGATTTGCTTTTATATTTGAATAATTTAACACATCTCCTGGTACCTGGTATGCAGCTACTAATTGGGCAAATGGTATATTTTCCATCCCTGTCAAAAAGTCCCACGTGAAGCAGTTCACTTTCATCTGGCAAGGCTTTCCTATTGCTAGGACCTATCAACTTCCCAGGCCTTTGTCGTAAATTGATTGCCTTTCCCTTCCATAAGCTATCACACTGGACTATAAAATTGATGACATTGAGCCTAATGAGCAAGAAACATAACTTATGAGTAAGCCATTCAAGTGCCAGGGGGTAAAAATAAATTTACTAAAATTCAGGTCCTTCTGCCTCTCTGAAATTTCTAAGGTCAGTGGTGTTGTGGTATGTCAGGATATTCTTTCTAAGGTGAAGGATACCAGTGCATCTGGCCCCTAATACAACCATTTATTGAGCCTCTTTGGATTTAGGAGGCAATATATTCCTCAATTTGGTATGTTACTCTGTCCCTTTTATTAAGTGACCTAAAAAGCTGCAGTTTTGAACAATAGAAGACTAGGAAACATATTAAGGCTGCCATGCAAGCTGCTCTGCCCTGGGGCCATATGGTCGAGCAGCTCCAGTAGTGCTAGAAGTGTCAGCAGCAGATAGAGGTGCCGTTTGGAGCTTTTGGCAAGACCACAATGGGTGAATCACATAGAAGACTTTTAGGAATTTAGAGTAAAGCGCTGACATGCTTTCCTTTCAAGAAACAGCTCATGACTTGCTGATCTACCCTACCCATGGGCAATGATTTACTATGTGACCTGAACAGTCCATCATGAACTGGGTGTAACCTGACTCACCAAGTCATAAAGTTGAATGTGCAGAGCAGCCTTCCATCCCTAGATGGAAGTGGTATATACAAGATTTGGCCCAGGCAGGTCCAGAAGGTACAAGTTCATTACATGAATAAGTGGCTGGAATATCATGGTCTCCACTCCTGGTACACTGCCTTCTCTCTCCCAGGCTGTACCTATAACCTCATGATCGACAGAGGAAGCAAAGACTCAGGCCTGGTTTACAGATGGTTCTGCCTACTATGTAGGTGCTACATGAAAGTAGTTAGGTGCAGCTTCTCAGTCCAGACATTCCTGAGGACAGTGGTGAAGATATTTTACACATATTGTTTCTCTATCTGACACAGGAAGGGAGCTCAGTTAAGATTTTCTTACAGCATCTCTCTGGCTAACCCAGAGACAAGGAGCAAGAATATGTCCCCACAATTCTCCTCATCTGCACAGGGATGGTGCTCTGTCAAGTCATCACTGACCTGAAGCCTGCACTGCTGTGATTCTTACCAGCTGAGGCCACCTTATGGTCTGAGTTCCAAGGTGGCTGACCATTCACAGGCTCTGAGATGTGCTGAGTGTTCCTTCAATGCCTACGTGCCCTTCACCCACCCACACATAGTCACTGGATGTTCTTTCTGGTCTGATAGCATAGATGCACTGACGAGGGAACTGTAAGAGCTCTGGAGGCAGGCACTCTCACATAGCCCATACTATTGGGGACAACTACATCCTCAAGGTTGTAAAGTTCTTAGAATTTGGACCAGCCTCTAATTTCTGGTACCTGTCCCCTCAGCCTGACAGCCTTCTCAGGAGTGCTGATATCCCTCTCCTGTAACAACCTACAACAATGCAATGGCAGCCGGTGATGGATACCCCAGCCCCCAGTTGTTGGTGGAATTACTTAGGAGCATGTTCTACACTGATTTGAAGTCCTGTCATTCATAGCAGTCACTGGTGTAACAACACATTTTATTTTCACTCAACTCCTCCCTGTCTCTGTTTAGCACCTTATGTTTCTATCATTGACGTTTTTGTTGATTCCTGAATAAGTGTTAGCACTTGAATTCTTGTCTCAAATTTGCTTCCAGGGTAACCTGTGTGATACAGACAGCCTATTAAGAGAGAAGTAATAGGGCGAGGCATTCTTGTGTCCATCAGAAACAGGCAGAGGGAGCCAAGGCCACTGAGCAGGGATATGGGACATCTAGGCCCTGCATTCTCCTGGTTGATTATAATAACACTCCTAATAGTAATCACAATGGCACACACTTGGAATTACTACTTGCCAGGTATTGCTATACTTAATCTCTCTGACAATGAGGACATTGTTTTTATACTGTCTTTGGAATAACTAAAATTCTTAGCCATAGGCTGTATAGATGTAAGAGGCTTAAATATTGTCTAAATTTCCTTTCACCTTTGTGAAGAGATATGCCAGTTTGAGAACACAGAGAACTCAGCCTCAGTGCCATACAGAATATGGTGTGGACCAAATAAAGCCCATTTCACAGCCAAGTGACAAGTGAGATGATGCAGATGCATTGGTATGTGCAGTTCACTCCTGACATGCAAGCTATTATTGATTATAGTTATTACATGCAGAAAGCACCAGCTAAAAATACTAATTACAAAATTCTATATAATAAAAGCCTAATATGCTAAGTGTCTGTTTATCTGGTCACCTGTTCAACCAATCAAAGCTTAATATGCTAATGATATGCTAAGGATGCTCAACTGCTCGCTATGGCACGCACTGACCACCAGAGGGCAGATGCTCTGACCAGTAGGTTAGCTTGTTCCTGGGGTACAGCCAATTGGGACTGAATGAGATGGATCAGACACACCCTGGAGCCTTCCCACAATCCCTCCCTGGCTGGCCAACTTCCTGCATCCATCCCCCAGCCAGATTGTGCACCAGTGGGGTCCCTCGCCCTGGCCTGCACTCTCTCGCAATTGGGACCCCTAGGGGGATGTCAGAGAGACGGTTTTGGCCAGATCCCACAGGCCAGGCCAAGGGACCCCACTGGTGCATAAATTCATGCACTGGGCCTCTAGTAATATATAACAGAAAAAATTTGGTCACAATCCAAGTGCTATGTATTTGGTGATTGGATAAATAAACTATGCTAAATTCAGCCATGCAATACTAAGCAAATAGCCCAATGATATCATGTAAGCACATTTAATGGCAAAGGAAAGCAAACATCACATGCAAAGGGGGGAAAAAAAACCATGTTACAAAAAATGCTAATAATGATGTGTTAAAGGTATGAATTGATAAGAAGAAAGTACAGGATGACATATCCCAAAATGTCAGGACTCCCTGGGTCATGAGATTTGGGGGGACTTTTATTTTCCTAAATGGTCTTTTCTGCATTTTCTACAATAAATACACAAATATGTACTTTTAAAATATTCTGATTTCCCTAATAAAAACTCCTTGGTGATTAGTGAGAGCTGTGTTATGGAAGTAGAAAACTGTTGAGGGAAGGGATATGAGGTCCTATAGTAAAGAGAGTGGAACACAAAGTAAAATAACATTAAATCTGGAGTTGGGTTTGATGTTCTTCTGAGATGGACTTTGTCACTTAAGTTTCTGGAAAAGAGAAAACTATCCTAAACTTTTAAGAGAGGAAATACAGCTCAGGACCTACTGACTGACTTTCCTTAGGTCTGACACCACAAATACACTGCTGTTTCCTGAGAAGATGCTGCTCCCCTTCCAGAGGGCTTTTTGGGGTATTTCGTACGATGTGTGATCTCAGCAGAAGCAGAGAATCCTGGTGTTTCCCATCTGACCTATGCTGGGATTCCTGCCCCTGCCATGAGGTAGGTATAGATGTCCTCTCCGGTAGCTATGGAAAGAGAAGGAATACAGCAGCATGCAATTGATTTTTAATAAGTTCAGTGATGGGCAAGACTGAAGAAGATTCACCTTATGTGCGTATTCTGAGAGCTGGTCCCTATTTCTTAAAGATTAGCTATAATTCTCCCTTGAGCTGGACTCAGGTGCAAATGCCCATAGGAAGAGGGTTTCACTGGGGTGGGGCACATCAGGCCCATTGGCTACATAGGTCTGCGAAATCAGTTGGTCTGGTGCTGCCTAGGCATTAAGGGTGATTTAAATAAATGTTTGGCCAAATATAGCAGGATAATTTTAAGTTGATAATTGTGTATGACCCTGGAATATTGTTATAAATATCCAATGATCCTTGGCAGAAAAAGTGCTCCCTACACCTGGTTTAGAGGAATAAAGGGACTTCCTCATTCATATGTTCACCACACTCTGCTACTTAAGCCATATCTTTCTCACTCTTGTACTTAGACCATAAGTAAAGGGTCATGCCCTGATAACTAAATCCATAGTCTAAATTCCATCTTTTGGGAGGTATTAAGGTAGGAATAGCTGCATGATGGCATCCATATTTTGTCTATAAGAAAACACTGACGATTTTTGTTATACTCATTTTATACCTTCTTCTCCCAAAAAAATATGGGTCAACATGAGGTTGTCTCTCAAAGACATAATTCAATGTTGATATGGGGAAAAGGAGAAAAACTTGGGCTGACATCTGCAAGACCAATACTTTCTCCAAACCTTTTCCCACAGCTTTCAATTCACATCAGCTTTGATTGCAATGAATGCAGTTAAGTCTGCTCATTCATGGACTCATAATTAGAGGATCTCCACAACACTTTTAAAGAAAAATGATGTTTGCCCACTTAGATGAAGATCAGTGAAAGATGGAGTGTTGTAAAATAAAGACACAAAGAACTTGATCTTCTTGAGGACAGTGAGGCCCCAAGGATGAAGTGAAAAAAATAAATTGTATCCATCCATCTCCCCAGATTGTAAGATAGGTTATTGCTGTTGCCATGTTGGGATAAAAGTGAAGCACAAGGTGTAAAATTATTTCCCTGAAGCCACCCAGATTGTTAATAAAGATCTGCCACCAGTTTCCTTGGTTTTGGCCCACTGTTCTCTTCTCCATGCCACACTGACCTCCAGACTTGCTTCACAAATATCTGGTTTTGCTAGTTTATTCAGTAACCAGTAAGCTGGTTCCTGGTCCATGAAAAAGAGATGATTCTGATGAGGTTGTAGAAGAATTGCCCTCTCAACAGGCTCTCAGCCTTAACAAAAGTAATGGTGCTCTTTTGTAAGCAGCACAGCCTGACCAAATGCTGTTTGTAACTTACCACATCTTTATTTATTAAACAAGACTATCAGTATTATTATCTCTATATATAAAACCATAATATGCAAATAGACCTAATGGAAGAACAACTGAACACTGGTCGCTATGATATGCACTGATCACTAGGGGGGTGCATACGGAACATGGCAGGTGTTAGCCATAGCGGGATGCTGGAGCAGGTGAGTGGTGGTGCCAAACAAGGTGGAGCACTGGTCGCTGTCATCAGGGTGAGCCACTGGTAGCTACTAAAAATTCTTTGTCTCATGTGCAGTTCCCACTTGGTGCTTGCACCCACAGCCAGCTCCCAGCACCAGCCCAGATCACCCCTGATGGCTTTTCCACCTCCCCCTGCTCCTGAGAGGCAATTGAGACTGGCAGCCAATGATTGCACCAGTTGCCAGTGGCAGCCCTGCTTGCACCCATAGCCAGTGCTAGAGCCACCACTCATACCCACAGCCAGCACTAGAGCTGCTGCTCCCATCTGCTCCCAGTGCTCAGCACTGGTCCTGATTGCTTAGTGCTGTCAGCCCCAATACCCCCTGAGGGCTTCTCCACCTCCCCCTGCTCCTAAGGGGTGATCGGGGCAGCAGTCACTGTTTGCACATACTGACAGCTTTGGTCCTGCTCATACCCACTGCTGGCAATGGCCCCAATCACTCCATGCAATCAGTGGGTGTAAGCAGGGCCAGCACCATCAGTGCACGGAAGCAGAGGCAGCAGGAGCAGGGCTGTTGGCAGAGAGGGGACCAGGGGCTACAGTGGGAGGGGCTAAGTGGGCAAGACCCACCCTTTGACCACCACAGTTCCTTTCAAGGTGCACAAATTCGTCCCCGAGACCCCTAGTTAAATAATATGAATTAAAATAATAGTTATTGGAATGAACAGATTTCTTCCTGTTGGATATTTGCTGTTCAACTTATAACTCATACATGTCCTGTACAAATTAAGTGTGATTCACTTGATAGGGCAGCTGTGCCAAATTGTGCATGCAAATTGTCCAGAGAAGTGAAGCCTTTGGGAAAAAAACCTGTGACTGCCTTTTCTTTATTCAGATCTCTTCTATTTGGGAAATGGAGAAACCAGCTGCATAGCTGCCTTAACTTGCAGAACATGGAGATGAAAGAATTAATGTACATCTACTCCCACCATTTGACCGATGAGGAATTTGTAGGCTGGACATGTGGTGAGTAGTCTGAGGTTGGTAAATTAAGAGAGGAAGAGATTCAAGTCCAGGACCGAGAACTGCACATCCACACTGCAATACTCACTGCTGCCTGGACAGGTAGTAGCTACACCCACTGTGGGGCTGTGAGGAGAAATGCTGGAATTCCCTTTCACACCACACAGTTATTTATTAAGTGTGCGACTTCAGCACAGAGTGTTTTAAAATACTCCATTTGTCCCAGCATTTCCCAGAATCCCTTGCAATTAGGTTGGTGTCTTTTGACTAGCTTAGACCAGTGGTCGGGCAAACTCATTAGTCAACAGAGTGGCAAACTGCGGCTTGCAAACTGAATAATAAAACACATGGGACATTATCCTTGCGCTTAGGAAATTCACTACATGATCTCCAATAATTATTCTCAGTCTGTTGTTCCTGGACCAGCAGCATCAGTATCATCTGAGAAAATGTTAGACATGCAAGTTCTGAAGCTTTCTCCTAGGCCCATAGATTTATATACTCTGGGGGTGGGGTCAGTAATATGTTTTAACAAGCCTTCCTGGATTCAGATGCAGGTTAGTTTGAAAGCCATTAAACTAAAAGATGATATATGCACAGCATGTCAGAGATTTTTCCAGGAACCTGTATTTGCAATAAATACTACAGGAAATCAAAGTTCTTCTGACTGAATTCACTGGCCCTTTTCTATCATTAAACACCTCTGAAGGCAAGAACACATAATCAGCTGCCTCTGCCTCTTTAAAAAATGCTCACCAACTGAATTTGGGTCAAACCATAGACCATAGCTGCAAGTTAAGGCAGCTATGCAGCTGGTTTCTCCATTTCCCAAATTTCTCTTTCATATGGTACATATGGAAGATGGTCACACATTTAGAGACAGTTTCCGAGGTCTCCCTACGGTGTTCTCGTGGCCCCCTTCCTAGGTTTTATGAATTTGTTAGAGAGGCTCACAGAACTCAGGAAAATAGTTTATTCACTAGATTATCAGTTTACTTGTTTACTGAAAAGGAGATTAAAGGGTAGGAATCAATGATGAGCAGATACATGGGGTGAGCTCCTGTCCACAGGGCATTTAGTGTCTGACACCTGAGTGTGTCCTGGTTTCCCACTGTGGAAGAACTCTGATACCCATCCTTTTGAGTTTATATGGAGGTTTCATTACGAAGGCACCATTAATTAAATAATTGGCCACTTGTGAATAATTCAATTTCCAGCCCTTCCCCTTCCAATGTTACTGGACTACTTCTGAACCAGAGCTGGTCCTGCCAAGGCACAGTTCAAGACCTTTCCCATGCCAGTTGACCTCCAGATTCTCAGCTTGCCTAGGAAAAATGTCAAGGATGAGCAAGTTTTATTCAGATAAAGAAAAAGAAAGGCCAGGGTGTAGGTGCTGCTGTGAAATAAATGAAACGTACACACACAGTTGGACTCAGGCCGATTCACGAGTGAGTTGTGCACATGGTCAGTTTCTGGATTTTATGTGCTTCCAAGGGGAGGTTGTCTCCAAGCTTTGTGGTGCCAAATTCTGACTCTTCCTTCTGGTTGGAAAGGATTCTTATTCTTAATATGACATTTTCTATTTATGTCCATTTTCATTATAATAGTGGTATAATGAGCTTTGGGGTTGTTATCTGGTCAATATTTTCTCCATCTTGGATTAGTCTGGATCTAACTGTTTCTTATTACTTACCTTCCTGACTATGATGATTTAAACCGTCTGCTCTTAGGCATTTTTAGTTGGGAAAGATAAGGTCTTGTGATTTGTTACCTGGCTGTTTATTACTTAGCCATTTGGTCATTTGTTCTATATTTGTCTCAGTTTCCTCACTTCACTTGCCAAGGAATTTTCCCAATTTCTTACTAAGCTGTCTCATTTTATCACCTCAGAGACTTCTATCCCTGAGTTGTTTTAGGGGTGATGATGTAGTGGCTTTAGTAACTGCTTCCTTCTAGCAAGGGTCATGGCCCATGCCTGGGAAGGCATGGGAGTCTCCTGTTCTGAGAGGGGCAGGGAATGGGAATCAGGGCCAGAGTGTTGATATTATCCTCCAGGTCCTCTAAGCCAGGGATGAATCAAAAGCATTGAAGAATCATTATTTTGACGTGTAATTGTTTTATCCTAGAGGTGACACATTGGAAAAGAAGGTAAAAAAGGCATGCCTTCAAAATGAGAAGGAGATTAATAGCAACTAAAGGTCTCCTAGGATATAAAAGAAACAGGTGATATAGGGAGGGGCCAATTTATAGTGTCCCAGATTATGTTGGTGGGGACCCCCCCTGAGAAAAAGTATGACCACATATCTGGTCATAAATCTTTCTTTTTATGTTCCCTTTAACCTGTCAACAGGTGGTAACGTAGTTATAATAGGTTTTATTTTTTAAATTTATATATTTATATATTTTAAAATATTACATATATTAGCACATATATCTCCTTTTTTTCACCATTGACCTTCCCCTAACCTCCCCTAGCCTCTGTTGCATGCCCTCAACCCACCACCCCCCTGTCTTGTGTCCATTGGTGTGCTTATGTGCATGCATACAAGTCCTTTGGTTGAACTATTTCCCTTCAACCCCAACACTCCCCAGCCTTCCCGCTGTAATTTGACAGTCTGTTTGGTGTTTTACTGCCTCTGTATCTATCTTTTTATCCATCAAGTTACAATGTTCTTTATTTTCCATAAATGAGTGAGATCATGTGGTATTTTTCTTTCATTGCCTGGCTTATTTCACTTAACATAATGCTCTCCAGGTCCACCCATGCTGCTGCAAATGGTAAAAATTCCTTATTTTTTTATAGCAGGATAGTATTCCATTGTGTAGATGTACCATAGTTTTCTAATTCACTCATTTGCTGTTGGGCATTTAGGCTGTTTCCAAACCTTAGCTATGGTGAATTGTGCTGTTATGAACATAAGGTTGCATATATCCTTTCTGATTGATGTTTCTATCAGTTTCTTGGGATATAATCCTAGAAGTGGGATTATTGGGTCAAAAGGAGCTCCATTTTTTAGTTTTTAAAGGAAAATACTGTTTTCCACAGTGGCTGTACCAGTCTTCATTCCCACCAGCAGTGCACAAGGTTTCCTTTTTCTCCACATTCTCTCCAGCACTTGTATGCTGATTTGTTGATGGTTGCCATTATGACAGGTGTGAGAAGGTACTGCATTGTCATTTTGATTTGCATCTCTCGGATAATTAGTGATTTTGAGCATGTTTTCATATGTCTCTTGGCCTTTCTTCTATCTTCTTTTGAAAAGATTCTATTTAGGTCTGTTGCCCATTTTTTTAATTGGATTATTTCTCTTCCTTTTATTAAGTTGTATAAGTTGCCTATAGATGTTGGAGATTAAACCTTTATCAGTAATAAGATTTGCAAATATGTTCTCCCATACAGTGGGCTTTCTTATTGTTTTGTTGATGGTTTCTTTTGCTGTGCAAAAGCTTTTTATTTTGATGTAGTCCCATTTGTTTATTTTCTCTTTAGCTTCCATTGCTGTAGGAGCAGTATCAGTGAAGAAATTGCTTTGGCATATGTCTGAGATTTCTCTGCCAGTGGATTCCTCTAGTATTTTATAGTTTCTCGTCTTACATTTAAGTCCTGTATCTATTTTGAGTTAATGTTTGTGTATGGTGTAAGTTAGTGGTCTAGTTTCATTTTTTTTGCACTTTTCTTTCTAATTTTCCCAACATCATTTGTTGAAGAGAGTGTCTTGAATCCATTGTATGTTCATGCTTCCTTTGTCAAATATTAATTGAGCATAGTGGTTTGGGTTGATATCTGGATTCTCTATCCTATTCCTTTGGTCTATAGATCTGTTCTTGTGCCAGTATCGGGTTGTTTTGAGAACAGTAGCTTTGTAGTACACCTTGAAATCTGGTTTTGAGATCTTACCTACTTTGTCCTTCTTTCTCAGGATTGCTGTGGCTATTTGGGGCCTTTTTTTACTCCAGATGAATTTTTGGAGAGTTCTTCTAGGTCTGTGAAATATGCCTTTGGTGTTTTAATGGGGAGTGCATTGAATCTATAGGGGTGGCATGGACATTTCAATGATGTAGATTCTCTCAATCCATGAGCATGGTATGCTCTTCCATGTGTTTACATCTTCCTCTATCTCTCTTTTCAGTGTCCTGTAGTTTTCTGCATATAGGTCTTTTACCTCCATAGTTAAGTTTATTCCTAGGTGTGTTTTTTTTTGGTGAAATGTAAATGAGGTTGCTTTTTTAGTTTCTCTTTCTGTAAGTTCACTACTGCTGTATAGAAATGCCATAGATTTCTTGGCATTAATTTTGTATCCTGCTACATTGGTGAATGCATTTATTAAGTCTATTAGTTTTTTTATGGAGTTTTTCACGTTTTTTATGTACAATATAATGTTATCTTCAAATAAACACAGTTTTACTTCTTCTTTTTCAATTTGGATGCCTTTTATTTCTTCTTCTTGTCTAATTGTGATGGCTAATACTTCCAATACTATGTCGAACAGAACTGGTGAGAGTGGGCATCCCTGTCTTATTCCTGTCAGGGGAAATGGTTTTAGTTTTTGCCCATTGAGTATGACGTTAGCTGTGGGTTTATCATATATAGCATTTATGATATTGAGGTATGATCCTTCTATTCCCACCTTGCTGAGAGTTTTTATCCAAAATGGGTGTTGGATTTTGTCAAATGCTTTTTCTGCATCAATTGATATGACTGTGGTTTTTATCTTTCAATTTGTTTATGTGATGTATCATGTTTATTGACTTGCAAATATTATACCATCCTTGCATCCCTGGGATAAATCCTACTAGGTCAAGGTGTATGATCTTTCTAATGTACTGCTGAACCCAATTTGCTAGAATTTTGTTGAAGATTTTGACATCTATGTTCATGAGAGATATTGGTCTGTAATTCTCTTTCATTGTGTTTTTATCTGGTTTTGGTATTAGAGTGATGCTGGCTTCATAGAATGAGCTTAAAAGTGTTCCTTCATCTTGAATTTTTTGGAATAGTCTGAGGAAGATAGGTTTTAATTCTTCCTTGAATGTTTGGTAAAAATCTCCTGGGAAGCCATCTGGTCTCGGGCTTTTCTTTGCTGGAAGCTTTTTGATGACTGCTTCAATTTCTTCCATAGTTATTGGCCTATTGATCTGAATAGATTCTTCCTGATTGAGTTTTAGAAGGTTGTATTTTTTTAGGAATATGTCCATTTCCTCCAGGTTGTCCAGTTTATTGGAATAGAGTTGTTCATAGTATTTTTAAACAATTTTTTTGTACTTTGATGGGATCTGTAGTTATTTCTCCTCTTTCATTTCTGATTTTGTTTATTTAGGTCCTCTTTCTTTGCTTCTTGGTGAGCCTGGCTAGAGGTTCATCAATCTTTTTTATCCTTTCAAGGAATCAACTCTTGGTTTTGTTGATCTTTTGTATTGTTTCTTTGGTCTTTATGTTGTTTATCTCCACTCTGATCTTTACTGTTTCCTTCCTTCTACTTACACTGGGCTTTTCTTGTTGCTCTCTTTCTAACTCTTTGAGTTATAGGGTTAGGTAATTTATTACCATTGTTTCTTGTTTTTTGCAGTAAGCTTGTAGAGCTATGAACTTCCCCCTCAGGAGTGCTTTCACTGTGTCCCATAGATGTTTTTTATTTCATTTTTGATCTCTCTGGTAACCCAGTCATTGTTAAAGCATGCTCTTTACTCTCCGTGTGTTTGATTTCTTTGGATTGTTTTTATTCTAGTTGATTTCCAGTTTTATGCCACTGTGATCTGAGAAGATGCTTGATATGATTTCTATCTTCTTGAATTTGAAGAGATTTTGCCTGTGACCCAACATGTGGTCTATCTTTGAAAATGATCCATGTGCACTTGAGAAGAATGTATATTTTATAGCTTTGGGGTGAAATGTTCTAAAGATTCCAATTAATTCCATTTGAGTCATTTAGGATTGATGTTTCTTTGCTGATATTTTTGTTTGTTTAGAGGATTTGTCCAATGGTGATAGTGGGGTATTCAAGTCCCCTACTATGATTGTATTACTGCCAATCTCTCCCTTGATATCCTCCAGAAGTTTTTTTTGTTTTGTTTTGTTTTGTTTTTTGTATTTGGGTGCTCCTGTATTGGGTGTATATATATTTACCAGAGTTATTTCTTCTTATTAGATTGCTCCCTTTAGTATTATAAAGTGGCCTTTTTTATCTCTTGGTATGTCCTTCACTTTGAGATATAATTTGTCAGATATAAGTATTGCAACACCAGCTTTTTTTTCATTTCCACTCACCTGAAATACCTTTTTCCATCCCTTCACCCTCAATCTGTGTGCTTCTTTTTTTCTGAGCTGGGTTTCTTGTAGACAGCAGATATATAGGTCATGTTTTCTTATCCAATCTGTTAACCTATGTCTTTTGATTGGGGCATTTAATTCATTTACATTTAAATTTATTATTGATAGTTACTTATTTGTCACCATTTTTATTCTTTACTATGGTGTTCTTTCTTCGCTTCCTATTTCTCTCTCTCTCTCTCTCTCTCTCTCTCTCTCTCTCTCTCTCTCTTAGAGAAGTCCCTTTAGCATTTCTTGCATTGCTGGTTTGATGGTAATAAATTCCTGTAGTCCTTTTTTGCATGTGAAGTTCCTGATTTCATCTTCAATTTTGATTAATAGCCTTGCTGGGTACAGTATTCTTGGATTCAGACCCTTTCTTTGCATGACTTTATATATTTTATTCCATTCCCTTCTGGCCTGATGAGTTTCTGTTGAGAAATCAGTTGCTAGTCTGATGGGGGTTCCTTTGAAGATAACTTTCTGTCTCTCTCTGGCCACTTTTAAGATTTTTACTTTGTCATTGGTGTTTCCCAATTTAATTATAATGTGCCTTGGTGTTGGTCTTTTGGGGTTCATTTTGCTTGGGACTTGTGATGTTCTTGGATTTGTGTGGGATTTTTCTTCCTTATATCAGGGAAGTTTTCTGTCATTATTTCTTCAAACAGGTTTTCTATTCCTTGCTCAGTTTCCTCTCTTTCTGGAACTCCTATTATGCGGATGTTGTTTAGTTTCATGTTGTCCCAAAGTACCCTTAGACTCTCCTCCTCCTTTTTAATTTTTTTTTTCCAGAAGCTGCTCTACTTGGTTATTTTTTCCTATCTTGTCTTCTAGCTCACTGATGTGGTCCTTTGCTTCTTCTAGTCTTCTCTTGATTCTTTCTATTGAGTTCTTTACCGCAGCGGTGTCATTTTTCATTTCTTCTTGGTTCTTCATTTCCTCTTGGTTCTTACAAATATTGTCGAATTTGTCTTCCATTCTTTTCAGCCCCCTTATGACCATTCCTCTGAATTCTTTTTCTGGCAGATTGCTTGCCTGCATTTCATTTACTTTCTTTTCTGATGATGCCTGCTTTTCTTTCATATGCGGGCTGTTTCTTTGTCTCTCCATGGTCGTTCTTCTCCGGGTGTCTGGTTATGTAGTTCTCTCTCTCCTGCATTTATTTAATAGCACAAAATACAACACAACCAGGTACAATGTACAAGGCACTGAACATAAATGTATTCATAATATTAATAACCCCCCATAAAGGTGACCACCAGAGAAAGGCAAATTAGAGGATAGGAGAAAAAGAATAAGAGAAAAAAAGAAAGGAGTGCAAAAATGAAATTGGGAAAAGGAAAAAAAATTGAGAGAAAAGAAAGGGAATGTAAAAGAAGAGGGGAACAAACTATATATATGGGGAGAAAATGCCAATAGAACAGCCACAAATACCAACAAATGCCAACAACAAGTATCTGGAAATGAATACAAACTACAAACAACAACTAATATCAATCGAGGTGAGGGAAAACAGAAGCAAAAACAAAACAAAACAAACAAAAAAAGAATAAGCAAAACAATCTCACAAACAAGCATAAAAAATTGATATAATCAACAATCAAGCAAACAACAACAAAAGGACAAAGAGAAAATAATTTTTGGATAGTGAAGATAGAAAAGAAAGAGGTATGCATGCATTTGGAACAGGGAATTGGAAATTAGATATATAAGTAAGATTAAATTTTAATAGGGAGCAAAACGAAAGAATTGGGAAAATCTAAAGCAAGAAAAGGGTAAGAAAAACAGGACAACAAAAGGGTAAAAATTCAGAAGAGAGTGATGGCATAAAGGTAAAGTTAAGATAGAGTAAAATGATGCTAAAGGGAAGATGAAAATAGAATGTAGAACACTAATCCCAAAGTAAAATAAAGAGAAAATAAAATTATACTTTTTTAAAAAAAAGGTAAAATAGTAGTAATAATACTGATTGAAAATAAAAATTTAATAATTAAAAAGGTAAAATCAAGTGAGGAAAAAATAGTTTCTTAAGTAAAAGATAAAAAAATAAATTTAAAAAATAAAAATAAAATATGCCATAGTGAAGGTCATTCACTTTCTCTACTGTTCTGTTTGGCATGCCTATTTCTTAGTCAGGACAGTATTTCAGTTCCCTGCATTCCACTGCTCCTCAGTGTTGTAAGCCAGTCCTGATTTTTAAGCAGGCAGTGTATCTTAATTTCTTGTATTCCTTTCTTTGTGTTTACACAAAGGTCAATTTGTGATTCAACCCTTGGGGGGCAGTGTTTCTGGATTGACCACCAGTTCTATAGGTCCTCTCTAGCCAGTGCTTAAATCCTGCTTTTCCCCCAGTTTGTGGGTTGCCCCACAGCTGGTTCTCTGATGATTATTTCCCGCTCTGATCCCCAGGTTCCAGAAAAAAAGCTTTCCCCTGCAGTCTTTTAGGGTGTCCCCAATTGGGTGATCCTACATATTGAGCTTAGTAACCAGAAGCAAGGATTTAAAGGAAAAAGAGAAAACAAAACACAAGCAAACAAAAAAATGAGCCAGCGTTAAGTGTGTGACTTCTGGGGCTGCACGCAAATCTGTGAAGTTCCCCACCCCCGCTTGGGTCTAAGCAGCAGGCACACTTTTAAAATTTTTAGGCTGTCCTTTTGCGTCAGATCAAAATGGGTTACTTTTAAGATTTCCTTTCTGTTAGCAGCTTTGAGGATCCCCTTCCACATTCAAGGATCCCACCAGCCCCAAGAGCCAAGGATTTTTCTAGGCACAGACTTCCCCTGGTCCTCCAAATCCCACGGTGCGCACATTTCTCTCTCCTGCTGGGAGCAGAGACCTCATCTTATCCCAGGCAAAATCTGACCTTTCCATGGGGAGTAGAGCTTCTCTGAATCTGTTTGCACCAATTGGGGACAGGTTCTCTGGGATTCACAGCTGTTTGGTGGGTGCCACAGTTGTAGATTTTCAGGCTTCTGATAACATTCACTTTCCCCTTCAAGATGGTGCAGTCTCCACGTCTGAGCCACTTGCTCTCGAAGGGAACCCAGCAGCAATGGGAGCTGCCTGGTCATCATCTCCTGGAGTACAGCTTTCCTTCAACTCACCAACAAACACTCCCCATGTGACCTGCAGCTGTTCTTTCTCTCTGCTCCGGGACAAGGCTTGAGATATCTCTGTCTATTCCACCGCCATTTTTTCCTCCCTCCAGGTTTTATTAATGACAGTAGAGATTCCCCTTTGTTTGGATAGCAAACAGTTGAATACTAGCCTATTTCCAAGCACTGCATTTGCCAGGAAAGTATGTATTGCCCACAGAGAGTCTTAGGTGTCCCTGAGAGACTTGTGTTATTAGTTCCCTTAGCGTAGCCTCATGATAGGTGACTCAGAAACAATGGAACACAGCAAGTATCTCACTGGCAGGCACCTGCCTGAAGCCCTCTTGTTTACCATATTTAGTATAAATTAGGCTAAGGCAGTGGTAGGCAAACTGCAGCTCACAAGCCACATGCGGCTCACAAGCTGCGGTTTGCCGCTCTGTTGACTAATGAGTTTGCCAACCACTGGGCTAAGGGAACATCGTAAGATCTCTTTCTGGATGCAGGTTTTCCTTTGAATCTCTAGAGTAGGAAAGGGGAAGGGTCAAAGGTTCATTTTGAGTCTTTTATTTTCTAATGAACAGTTTAAAATAAACATCCCATAAAAGCAGCTTCCAGGAGGCAGAGCTTTGATCCCTCCAGTCCCACATTTCAAATAATAAAGTTTTACATTCTAGAAGCAAAGAGGATAGATAGATCCTCTTTATTTTCTCAATTATTCAGTCCTGAAAATAAACCAGTTCAGTTAAATTGTTGAATTTCATTTCAGGAGACAGTGATGCAAATGTGCTCTCAAAATAAATTCTCTCTCTCTCTCTCTCTCTCTCTCTCTCTATTCATATCCTCAGGTGAGGATTTAAGAAAAATAAAAAAGTTTCATAAAATATAAACCATGGGAAGGTTGTTAAACATTTTTGACCAAAATATAATATATCATTATGAAACAATATTAAATTACTTATTTACCCAAAGTCACTTAGATGTCAAACATAAATATAGGCTAGCAAAACTTTAGTTCTTAGAATTAAGGAGATTTTTTAAAAAAAGTAACCAAGTACCTAATTAACATAATATTATATATAACTATTTTAATAAAACATAGACTCTTTGCTTTCTAGGTAGACAAATTTTATATTTTATTTGAATTAGGACAATGAATATAGACAAACACTTGTCATTTTAACACAGTGAAAAAGAACCAAACTCTAATTTGGTATTATCTGACTTTCAATATTTAAATTTATTTTCTTATTATATTTACTTCAATATTATTCAACTTAACCATATACACTTTCCTTTTAAGATTTTTCTTCATAAATCTTCTTTCCTATTTCCTTTTAGTTTGCCTCCTCTTAACCCATTTTGAAATGACCAAATTTAAAATAACCCACTTCTTTCCATTTCCTTACAATTATATCTCCAGCTCAGTGGTAGTGGCTCAGTGTGTTTAAACATTGACCTGTGAACCAAGAGGTCATGCATAATTCAATTTCCAGTCAGGGTACATGTCCAGGTTTCGGGTTTGATCCCCAGTGCGGGGCATGCAGGAGGTAGCTGATCAATGATTCTCTCTCATTGTTGATGTTTATGTCTCTCTCTCCCTCTCCTTTCCTCTCTGAATTCAATAAAAATATATTTTCTACTGTTTGCTGCCTTGCTGCCTCGCCCTCTGCCTGACACTGCTTGCTGTGAGCCACCCTGCCCATCCACCACTGCTCACCACAAGATGTCCTGCTCACCACTGTGAGCTGCTGCTCAAGGGCTTGGGAAGATGGACCAAGAGGTGGTCAATGCACCTCATGGTGACTGGTCAAGCTATCATTCTGCCTGTTATGCTTATGGTTCCTGGTCTTTTATTATATGGGATATGTATCTATATCTTATACCTTTTATTACAAATACCACAGAATTTATTTTCAACCTAATTGGCATTCTTAGCTATTAGAAGCCTTAATTTTTAATGACAACTAAAAGTAAGTAATTACTTTTTTAGAGAAAATTACAGATTTGCTCTAATTTCTTATTGCTGACTAAACAATTATGAGAGGTCAGTTTCTAACTTGAATTTTTACCCATAAAAAAGAAATTGGCACAGGAAAGAAGTGGATATAGGAGAAAGGACTAAGAGAGGAACATACCAAGAGATTAAAAGGAGTCTGGAAAATACAGAAAAGTTTAATGGAGTTGAGGCCATTTCTCCAGCTAAAAATGTTCAGGGGGTAATTAGCAAAGGCCTTTGAACACATGAAAGTTATCATGAGGATACTCTCAATGATTATCTTTCTCCTTGGAGTTACAAACAGGAAGACATGAACTGGCATCGTAACAACAGCAACAAAAACAGTTCTTAGAAAGACAAGAAAGAATTTGACAATGCAAGCATTTTAATCATTCAATAGGCTCCAAACAATAAGCTCCAAAATGTGGAGGAAAAATAACCCATCTTGGACATGGAGGCAGACAACATTGATACTTCAGCCACCTCCTCTCTTAGCCACCTCCTCTCTTAAACATTTGCCACTTATTGCAATAAGATTCTGGTGCACCTTCATCACTCCCAATGATAAGCACCCACCTCTTGACCAGTAGGCAGCACCACTCTATGGGTGAAATCCACTCTGCTGTGCTCACAGAAAGCCGGAGTACCTGAGAACACACACTGCTGATCTTCACCAATGACTGTCAGGTGTGGAGACATCAATCTTTCAGGTTCCTTGCCCTGATTGACACAGCTCTGGGTGTGACCTACACTGTCCTCAGAGGTTTCCTGTAAGGTTAGGTCACACTTGCTGTCCTTTATGTCTTTGACTGATATCTTACTCATGCTAGAACTTCTTCCCTTCCTAGTGTCCATTCTCTACCCACCTTTGGCTTTTTCTGGGAACACATTCTAATCAATAACTTTCACATGAAACCTCATCTCAACATCCACATCAGGAAAATTCAATCTAAGGCAAAGAATAAGTTATTTTTTGCGGCATATCAAGCTATCTCAAAACTTAGAAGCTCAGAACAATTACTTTTTGTTGAAATCATTATTCTACAGGTTGGTGGTTTGTGCTGGGCTCAGCTGGTAGGTTTCTGTGGTCTGGTAGTTTGTTGTAAATTATAAAAATGGCCAAGACAGTTTGCAGCTCTTTCCATGAACAAGTGGAATCTTTTTACCTCCCCCTTGAATCTGGGCTAATCTTGTGACTTTTCTTTGACAACAGAATGTGAAAAAGAACAATGAACCAATTTGAAGTGTAGGCCTAAGGGCCTTGCAGCTTCTGCGTTGTGCTCTTAGAACAATGGTTCTCAACCTTCCTAATACCGCAACCCTTTAATACAGTTCCTCATGTTGTGGTGACCCCCAACCATAAAATGATTTTCATTGCTACTTCATAACTGTAATTTTGCTGCTGTTATGAATTGTAATGTAAATATCTGTGTTTTCCGATGGTCTTAGGCTCATTGCAACCCACAGGTTGAGAACTGCTGTCTTAGAACATTATCAGCACATAACCATGCCAAACTAGCCTGATGGAGAATGAGAGACCTCATAGCAAAAGGCTTCTGCCATCCCTGTCCATGTCATCCTAAATCATGATCCCCTGACACCTGACCAGCTGACCACAGATGCAGACACAAGCCTAGCAGAGATCCAACCCAGCTGTCAAAATTGCCAACTTGCAGAATAATGAGCTAAATAGATGGGCTGTCATTTTGAGCCACTACATATTGGGTGGTTTGTTTGTAGCAAAAGCTGACTGCTACAGGCAAATACTTTCTACTTTTAACTCTTTGGAGGTAGAAATGCTGTTCCAATTCATGAGTATAACACAATGATAGTTGAAGTACTGTCAACTGCTCTGACGCAGCCCATATTACTTCATATTGCCTCTCTAACATGAGAAGTTTGCAGATAACTAACCGAGACTATAAAAGTCTTCATGATATGAGATTAGGCTCAGATCTTTTATTGAACCAGCATGAGAGTCTGCTTGTTGTGGACACTGTGCTGCTTGTTATCAAACCACCCTTTGTCCTCAGGAGTTCACAGTTGTTTTTTTAGGTGTTCCTTCAACGTGTAGTTAGAACAACTGCATAATGTGTTTTGATATATACTTTAATTGAACAGTGGGTCTTAGATTGATTCTAATTTATTTTTTCTAACTCGGGCTTTTCTTTTTAGGATGTTGGAAAAGTTTTCACCAGAAAAATGCATGTACTTAAAAAAATGTTAGCCGCCAAAACCGGTTTGGCTCAGTGGATAGAGCATCAGCCTGTGGACTGAAAGGTCCAGGGTTCGATTACTGTCAAGGGCATGTACTTTGGTTGCGGGCACATCCCTGGGGGTGGGGGGGTGGGGAGGGAGGGCTCATGCAGGAGGCAGCTGATCAATGTCTCTCTCTCATCGATGTTTCCAACTCTCTATCCCTCTCCCTTCCTCTCTGTAAGAAATCAATAAAATATATATTTTTAAAAAATGTTAGCCAGTATTATTTAAAGGTTTCTAAAACTTCCTCAAAGTCTATTCAGGATCTGTGTAAATCTTCAGGTTCATATTTGCTTGGATGATTCAGCATAGTTAAACAGAGAAAGCCTAGCCTTTAGAATTGTTATCCACATAGGTATTATTTTCATTAGCTTTTTCAAAGGACTGAACTATGAGGTAATTGGGAAGCCTGCCAGGGAAACAGGAGCCAAAGAAGGATGAAATGGACAGGCATACTCCCAGTTACTAGGGCGTGAAAAGGAAGGCCCCCGCTTGACAGAGAGTGCATCTGGGGACTCCAGGCTGATCTTGCATTGGTGGTTCCTAGGACCTGCCCCAGCAAACACTGACATTTGGTTCCCAAATGCCTGTCCCTGATTCTTTTTGCCCAAGGGTCTATTGGGAGAAGGGCTGGAAGGGTCAGGAAGCCAGTTCCCTGAAGAGCATCCCTCAACCAGGATTGATGGGAACAAGGGAGCAAATGTCAGGCTCCTCTCTCAAGAGAAAGCCCCTCACTGTCTCACTTCCCCCTCCCCGTGTCCCATCTCCTAGAGCACCCATGCATATATAAGTCATGTGCTCCAGCCCTTGTCTCAGGGCCTGTTTCTGTGGAATCCTAAGAAAAGTAGTGTTTTGCTAGAATTTGGCTTTCAATGTGTCAGGTGGGGTGGCTTCCTGTGCCAGGGTGGGAAATGACAGGTTTCCCAGGTGGGCTTCCTTGTGGGTGTGATTCTCCAGGCAAACCTGGGGGTGGATAGCAGGCTGAGCTACCAGAAGGGACCAGGCAAGTTGCAGCTTTGCCTGGTGGGCTGGAGTTCAGTGAAGGGTTTCACAGCCCAGCAGATGGAGCTGGGATCAGGATTCAGCCTACCACTTCACCCTGAGTTGGGGCCATGGGAGGGCTGTTGTGAAAAGGGCAGTCAAAGGACACAAAAGGCCAGGTGCTGGGCAGCCGGTGGACTCCAATCATCCCTATCAGGATTGGGCTTGGTTTGTTAGAGTTGGAGGGGCACAGGCACCTTGGCATCTGGCTGCGGAGGGAAGCACCTGACATCAGCAGCCCAGTATTTGTTTTCCTGGTGCAGTGGGAGGGGGTGGCCAGTATCACAGGCAGCAAAGGCTGCCAGCAAGGTGCTGGCTGCTGGCTGGGCATCTGAAGGTCATTTAGAGGGGCAGAGAGATTACAGAGACTCAGTGCCTATTTGGGCCAGGGTTTAAATTTCAGGAAGTCATTTCCCACAGCAACATATTACCTCCAAGTGATAGTGTTCCAGGCCAAGGGAACTGCTCCTTTTCTCCAATAAACATGGTACAACAGGGAGAAGGGAAGGATGGAGTGAGGCATGAAGAGAGATTATCAGGTACCTGTTTACCTGCAGAGTGACAACATCCCGAAAAAAGGTAAAATTGGTGAAAAGCTGGCACATCCAGGCCTAGAGAGCAGTCCTTGACCCATCACACTGCACACGTGATTGGAAAATGATCGAGGAAACTAGGGGGCATTCTCAATCCTCATTCTATTTAAAGAAAGAAAGAAAACCTGCCAGGCTGATGGTAGTATTTCTTTAACAATTAGCATTGTTTTAAAATCTTTCCAGGTGACACATAGTAAGTGACCTTGCCAAGGAGATGGAGGAATAGACATGAGGAAGAGTCATCTGGGACCTGATGGTCACTGACCAGTGGGCACTTCCTTTCCAATCATCAATAGCCATCACCATTGCTTTTCCAAGCTAGTAGCACATCTGTGTCCCCAAAGCTGGCAGTTGCCTATGCCCAGCAATTTGGAAATGTCAATTTGCCTCTGATATAATTTATGTGGGTAGAGATTTCCATCCTTATTTATTTAAAATGTTCGTAGACATCCCAGATGGATAAACAAGCAGTCATGGCATTTGCTACTTGAACCACTGCCTATGATGGTGGTCTTATTCCAGGGCTATTTCTCAGCCTGTCACTGGCATTTTCATGAACACTAATGGTGGGTAGGGCTGCTGGTACCTTCTTGTCCCAATAAAATCCTGACATCTGATTAGCCACATATTGTCCAAGCTCAGGGCCCCCACGGGAGGATTACATTCATGTGTTCTAGGAGCTGAGCCACACAAATTCTCTGTCTCTCTCTCTGTCTCTCTCTCTCTCTCTCTCTCTCTCTCTCTCTCTCTCTCTCTCCCTTTCTTGTTCACACACACACACACACACACACACACACACACACACACACTCCTCATGCATAAATCACCAAGAAATTTTACCATTCCCCTTTCTACAATCTATGATGAGTGCCACATGGTACAGTCTGTGGTGCCAGTTGGAAATTAACAAGAATAATGCGTTGCGTCAAGAATATGACTGACAATTGTTAAGAGCATCTGTCTTGGAAAACTGGAGTCAATATTGGGTCTATCACATTATGTGAGCTTTTGAAGTCACATTGGCATTGCCATATAATGGAGAACGTCTAAGTATTTACTTCCTGAACTTGTTATGAGAATTTAAAAAGATGTTACATGAAAAGAGCTTAGAACATTGTGTCATTCATCTTTAAAAAAAAACAAAGACACAAAACCTAGGGATATATCTATGAGTGGGTCATGAAATTACTGTAGTGCATTGGGGCCAATATTTCTAAAAAGTGACAGAATAAAATAGGGGACATCAGGGTACATTAAATAAGTAAACCTATGTATTTGCAACATGTCTCATTGTTAAAAAGAAAGTTTCAATAATGTTTTGCATCCCCTGTGCATCTGTAGAGTGGAACCTTTCTGCTCCAGCATCTTGAGATGAGGTCTATTTCTCCTCCTCTCACATCTGGATAAGCTCCTGATTATTTTGAGCAGCAGAAGGTGGTAGAAGTGATGCTGTGACTTCTAAGGCTGGGTTTTAAAAATAATGTCACATCTGTCCTGGTGGCTAGAACCTTCAATCATGGGGCACAATGCTGCCATGTTACAAGTCAGACTATGCTGAGGCTGCAATGCTATGAGGATGCCCAAGCCATGTGGAGAGACCACAGGTGGATACTCCACTTTTAGGCACTGAGCAACCCCAGTTCAGTCCCAGATATGAGTGAAATAACCTTAGCATCCTACAGATAAACTTACCGAGCTGCTGATTACTATTCAGTGGCCTCGGTGCCACAAAAAAGCAAAATAACTGCCTAGCTAAACCCTGCTTGAATTCATGAGTATAACACAATGGTAGCTGTTTTAAATCTGTACTGTGGGGTAGCATGTAAATTTCAGTATGCATGGTGGGTTACAAAGTAAAAAGTATTCTTTATTATGTGTCTTGCACTTAAAAAACAAGTCCACGTGTCTGGCAGTAATTATTACATTTTCCCCTTACAGAGTTCAGATAGTAACTCTGTGCCTGTTTCCTCATTTGCTCATTGAGGATAACAAGAATTTCCTGTTAAGAAGTTGAAATGTGTTAACATTTGTAAAATTATCAGAATTGTGCCTATAACAGGGCAAGGCCTACCTAAAGATCTTTTCATTAGACTATGTGAGCCACTAGGAGAGGATTATCTTTGTGGTACTGATAAGGGAAATAGGGGTGGGAAAAAATAAGAAACTTGTTGAGGACAAGGGTCAGTATTAGAAAGAAGTGAGATGTGAGGCTCCATCTTCTGGATGGGCAGCAGGTGCTCTGTGCAGCATTTAGTGGGCGTTCCAAGCTCCCTCCTCAATAGTGTGATGTGGGAATCAGTACATTTGATAGTTTCCTATTCACTGTCTGAAAATCCTGAATTAGGCAGGGTTCCCCAGAGAAACAGACCAGTAGAATGGATATAGTTATAAGTATAGTTGTGGCTGTAGCCCTAAATAGACATATATATCTTCTGTAAGAGGCAGATAGAAGGAGATTTATTATGAGGAATTGGCTCATGTAATTATGGAAGCTGAGCAGCCTCACACTCTGCCTTCTGCAATCTGGAGACCCAGAGAGTTAGTGGTATGATTCAGCTCACGTCTGTAGGCCTGAGTATCGGGGGAACTGATGTTATAAGTCCCAGTGTGAGAAATGGGGAAGATAAGATGTCCCAGCTCAACAGTGAGGCGGGGTAGGGGGATAAGGGGTCCATTCCTTCTTTCTCCACCTTTTGTTCTATTTAGGACTCAATAGTTTGGGTAATGTCCATCTACAAAGGGGAAGGCAATGAATTTACTGTGTCCACTGAATCAAATGGTCATCTCATCTGGGAACACCCTATAGATGTGCCCAGGAATGTTTAATCTGGGCACCCTGTGGCCACTCAAGTTGAAACATAAAGTTAACTATCATAAGTAAGTAGGAAGAGATGTACCGAGTCATTGGCATCTTTGGTTGTTAATAGAGTGGTTATTCTGCCATCTGAGACTATGAATTGGTGTTTTTGGAATGTTTGGCTCCTGCTTAAGAAATCCCCTGTAATCTGCTTTCTGCCATCAAGATGTCTCCTACGCAGGACAAATGTGGCCTCAAGGGAATTCCATGGAGCTACCAAATACTCTCCCCTCTGGGCACCAGGGTGGCATGCTGGAGGTGCCTATTCTAATGGATCCCCTTTGTCTTGGGGGATCCATAACTGTGCTAGGGACTTGGTGCTAGATCAAATTCCCTTTAAAGACAGCAAACATCTGTATTTCAATTCAGATTAAGGTGGTTTTAGCACCAGTAGGCTTAGGTGCCAGAAGCGTCACTCACCTAGGGACTGCACGTCTAATTTTCAAATGAGAAAGTAACCACAGCCTTGTGAGTTCAGCAGAAACACCTTGATCATCTCCCTCTGATTTGGGTCCAAAATTCCATTTAGCCCAGCCATTAAGGTTTGCACTCTGAGTTGATCTGACATTTATTTTTTGGATACATATGGTGGTGATATATATCAATTCCAAGATCTGGAAAGCAAAGACAAAAGATCCCTGCTGTATAGACACAGAAAAAAAATCTAAAAACAGAGTAACAAAAATGAATTTCTTCTAAAGTGTGCTGAGCATGCATGCTATGATTTCTTCTGAGCACAGCCTATGGTGATTTCTGGAAACTGCAGATTGTGGGGAAGGTAGAAAGAAAAGAAGGGTGGGACTTACCAAGCCACACAAAGGAGGAAGAGAAGCAACTGATAATGTGAAATTTGGAAGAGCTGTCTGCCATCAAAGTTCAAATAGGCAAGAATATTTCTGATACTTGACAGAAGAAAAGAATTCAAAGGACAGCTACCAGGGGTCTGGTGCGGACTGATTCAGAAGCTGTCCTTGTGCTGACCTCTGTCCTCAAGGGGAAGTAGCCAGATGTTTATAGGCGCAGGTCTGCTTCTGGGAATATTCTCCCCCAGTGTAGCAGTCTGGTGCATTACAACACAATTTACTGAAGCACAGTCTTCCAACACCGGCCTAGAAATCACCTGGAAATGTATTGAAATATAAAACATATAATCTATAAATACATTTGTCCCTGAATTTGTGTAAAAATACAGATTATCTAATACCTGAGACAGATCCTTCGTCTTTGAAATCTTGCAGGTTTCATAGAATAAGCTAGAAGAAAATGACCTAACATTGTACTTAGGGAAGATTCAATGATGAACACAGGCTTGAACAAGACTTTGTGATTTTTCACTAATCAAAATAGAAGGATGAATCTTGATGGAAGCTTCCTGCTGACTTTGGAAATCTTGCTTTGTAAAGACTGGGCCTGTCTTGCCCTTCACTGTGACTAAAGTTGTCAGCATATCTTTACTATCTGTGCTTAGATTTCACTCTTCTGGCTTTTGATGGTCTTAGGTCAAGCCTGATAGAAAAAAAAAATCCCCCAAATACAAGAAAAGATTTGCTAATTTGTCTTGTAGAGAAGGGACGCAGACCCTCAAACAGGAAATCTATCTTGCATTTGACAGCCCTTATGACCTGCAGTGTTCCTTTCTCCCTCTGAAAATGGGGATGCCATCCTTGTTCTTCTCAGTAGGGTTGTGTGAGTATCTTTGTGAAATGCCTGACCTCTTGGGAAGGGGTCTCATTAACATCTGGAGCCTTCTTGCTGAGCAGCAAGAGTGGCTGGAACTCCACATTACATTGAAACCATCCAGAGGCATCATTAGCTATCAAGGTGAATCATTAAAATGCATTATAATGAACCTCAATCCGAACCTCAATCTCGGTAATCATTGTAATTAAGTGCGCACAATGTATCAGGCTGCTGATTAAGTAGTTTCAATTTTATGAGCATGACTCCTAATGATTCTTCTTTTTACTGATCTAGATGCATTAAGCTTCAGAGGGAACTGGAATTTCTATGCTCTTGGCAAGAGGAATACTGAGTCACACAATATCTGGTGAGGCATCTCCATTAGTCATCCCTGAGAAGCAAAAGAAAATTTTCTAAGCTGACTTCATTCCAGAGATGTCAATATGCCAAAGAACCGGTGTCTATGGACCAGCCTGATTTATGGAATCTGATGGTTGGAGATGGTAGTGGAACTTATTTTGCTTTGGTTTTTCTGAAAGCATATCAAAGGAATGTTTCAAATTTTCCTGCATCTCTAACTATGAACAACTGTAGAGGACACTAGAGATGCCTAGTCAGCAAGGAGAGGTAGGCCAAGAAACAAATGTCTAAAAGCTAATGCTGCTCTTGGCCAGTGGCTCCATCCCTGCTGCTGCATTGTGTTGACTGTCATTACCAAGGGACTTTCATTTGTGCTCTCCAGCCATAATACATGCAAAAAAATAACATTGTTTAACTTTAAATTAAGTATAGTAAACCTAAAAAAGAAAAAAACCCAACATGAATTCTTTTGTTTTTTCATATTTAAAATACCCATGGGTTCTATTACATGACCCAGAAAAGGGAGCTTAAAGCCAAAATACAGAGAGAAACAGATGTTTATATTGACTTTTCAATTTTTTGGTGAGTCAATTGAGGTGAATGGGATTTAGGATGATTTTGACTATACATAATTTTTGTCTTACATACACAGAACATATCAATCCAGAATCAAGCCCTATCAATCCCAGCTTTCTCTCTCTCTCTCTCTCTCTCTCTCTCTCTCTCTCTCTCTCTCTCTTTCTTTCTCTCTCTCTCTCTCTCTCCCTCTGTGCCTCTCTCCCTCTCTCCCTCTCTCCCTTTCTCTCTCCCCACCCCTCCCTTATTCCTGAGCATCATAACTGAACTCAACATAACCTTTCTTGTTTGAGAAAGGACTGCCATTCTGTCGTCACCCATGCCTGAAGAGGAAAGTCATCACCACCTCCTCTTGGTTTCTCACTGCTCCACTTACTCTCCATGTTTATGGTCTCCTTCCTACCTTTTCTGAATATCCCCCCCCCACCTATTCTCACTAATGGCCTTAATAGGGTCCTTGTCTCAGACCTTGACTATTGCATTTTCTTCTAAATGGGCACCCTGTTTTTTTTTTTTTGTAACCATAAGCCTTCCTTTGTTTAGCCACCGGGATTAATTTTGTGTCACACAATATGATTATTATATTCACCTCTTGTTTAAACTCAATGCCTCTTAATTCTCCTACTATAAAGCAAACAGGAATTATCCTAATTTAATACATCTTCCATGAGTAGCATCTGTCTTTCTCCAGCACTCTCTGAACTCCAGCCATGCAGACTTCTTGCAATTTCCCAAAAACTCTATTTATATTCCCATGCTATTGAACACATGTCAGCTAGTTACAGTCTTCAGTGACATCCCATATCTCTTAGAATAGTACATACCCAAGCTTCAACAAGGTCTATTAGCCTCTGGATAGCCCAAGTCTTGCTTCTCTGCAGTGTCACCTCATGTCTCTTTTTTCTTTGTACTCCAGAAATTCCAGCTTAGCTTAGCTTTATTATTATTTTTTTAAAAACTTAATTGTCATCTCTACAGGGAAGCCTTGCTGAATTCCTTCACTGAGTAAGAGCTCTACATACCTCTGCTTTGTGATACTTAAACTACAGCTGTAAATTTATATATTTTTGTATGTTCTTTGCTTTCTCTGTAACTATAGGCACTAAGAAGGCAACAATCCTGTTTTGGCATTGTTTGTTGGTTTATATGAGGTCTCTCTTCACTGGTTTATCCCCAATATTGGCAGAATACCTGACATAAATTGGAAGGTCAACAAGTAATTGTTTAATGAATTAATAAATTATAGCATCCTTGATATTTTTATTATGCTTGAAACAATTATGGCATAGATGGCTGATGAATGAATGGATTAGCCATGACATCTGACTAGATGTTAAGATATAGAGTCTTGTAGAGTTTGGACCCTATCTATTCCATCTTATTTTACTCAACATCTATTCTGATGTTGTATAATTGTAGAAACTTGATTTTCATTTTTAAAAACATACATTTTTATTGATTTCAAAGAGAGGAAGAAAGAGGGAAAGAGGGATAGAAACATCAGTGATGAGATAGAATCATTGATCAGCTGCCTCCAACTTGCCCCCGCTGGGGATGGAGCCTGAAACCTGGCTATGTTCTCTGACCAGGAATCAAAATATGTTCTCCTGGTATATAGGTCAACATTCAACCATGGTGGGGTGGAACATGATTTTGTCATTTCTTGTAACATGGAGTATCCAACTCTGGAGCCAGCTAAGAAAAGAGTGAGAGGAGATGGCCAAATCTCTGATGCTTCCTCACGTTCATTGCAGCTCCTTCTTTTACTTATTTTCCAGTTCTCTCCTTACTTAGCGTTAGCCAGCTGATTAGATGAGATGAGATAAGGAAGCAGAATCTCAAACCAGAAGAGATTTCAGGGTTTCAGGAATGTGAAGTTTAGGCTGAACTGCGCTGGGTCTCTTCTGGCTGGAAGGGATGGGGATAGTGGGCTCAGCCTTCATTCACCCTTAAGTCATTTAGGACTGACTATGGAGTGGTGGCTAATATCACAGATTTAAGTGCTTAAACCTTGACTCTCATTTACCATATGCACCTTTTAGTTAGCTTATGTGGAAAATACATTTGGTACTCATGCTTTACCTTCTTGAAATTTTCACATGAAAGTGAAAAACCACATATCACATTTCAGTTGGTTGGAGAATGGGCTGGTGAGGATGAGTGGAGGAAACATTAGCCGGTTGGCAGGCTAGCCATAGATTTTATAAGTCTGAACACTATGAAAATCATTTATTGCCCTTTGCTCTGTTATGTATCTTTAAATGTGTTTTTGCTCCTATATTATAGATTAAAAAAAATTTTTTTTCTCTCTCTCTATGGTTGAATATACCATCAATTCTTGTTTGGCTGACTCACTGCTCTTTGGGTGACTTCTTATCTAGTTGACACAGATCCACCACATGCTCCTTTTTTCTTGTTAACTCTTCCTTCCAACATTTATCCTCCAGCTTGTATCTTGACACCCATTTGGCCCACTCCAGAAACTAGTCATCCTTGGTCTCTGTTTTGTTCTATATGCTGTCATTCACTTTACTTTCTGATTGTCCCTAGACCATGTTCCTTTTTCTCAGTTATTTTGCAAGACCATCATAATCACTTATTTGATGACCATATATTCTAACTTGACCCTTAATTTGACAAACCAGAGGCAATCAGTTCTCATTTATAACATATTGCTGGTTTTCAGGCTGGTGCTTAGTTTAGACTAACTGCTCAATATGTACAATTTCACTGACTTGTTTGTCTTTCTTTTTCTGGGCCCTATCCCTTTCAGTTCATGTTGTCACTACCTTGTTCCTCATCTCTGTTAATTAGTCAGGATCAAGGTTATATATAAGGAATTGGCTCATACAGTTATGGACATTGAGAAGTTCCATAATCTGCCATCTACAAGCTGTAAAACAGAAAATCCAGTGGGAAATTCAGCCTGAGTCTGAAGGCCTGAGAACCAGGGGACTACAGATGTACTAGTAGATTCCAGAGCCTGAAGGCTCAAGAATGAGAAACTCAGATATCCAAGGATAGAAGGTGGTTATCCTAGCTCAAGAAGAGAATCAGAATTTGCTCTTCTTTCACTTTTTTTGTACCTTTTGAGCCCTCAGATGGATTGAATGATAATACCTACATTGATGAAGGTGGATCTCTTTATTCAGTCTACTGAATCCAGAAATATGATTTCTTACTAGCTCTCTGGGCATCCCTTATGCCAGTCAAGCTGACACATAAAATTAATTCTCACAGCAACCTTCAATGAATCTCCATTTCCCCTAACATTGATATACTAGTATAAGATTTTCAATCATTTGGCCATGCATTAATTTTACATGGTCACCTTTTACCAATTTTTCCATGAATTCTTTACTCCAGATAAACTTTCTTGTTCTTCCCTGAATATAGGACAAGGACACTGTTTTTTCTCTCTTCTCTTCCTGGTCAGATACTATTTCTTCTGCCTCTTTTTAACTTTCATGTTCCTTATTTTTTAACAAAGTATAAATTTTTGTTCTTTCTTTAAAAGATAGTTCAGATATCACTTCTTTATGCAAAGCTTCCATGTTCCAAATCAGCAACCTGGAAGACAAGATTGTAAAAAACACCCACTGGAATAGCAAAAAGAAAAAAAATAAATGAGGATAGTTTAAAGGACCTCTAAGACAATATTGAGCACAGGAACATTTTCATTATAATGGTGCCAAAAGGAGAAAAGAGAGAGCAAGAAACAATAACTGAAAACTTCCCTATCTGAGCAAAGGAAAAGGACATAAAAGTCTAGTAAACACAGCGAGTCCCAAATAAAATGAGCTAAAAAAGCCCCCCACCAAGACACATCATAATTAAAATGTCAAAGGTTAAAGACAAAAAGAATCTTAAAAGTAGCAAAAGAAAAGCAGTTAGTTAATTACAAGGTAGCTTCCATAATACTGTCAGCTGGCTTCTCAACAGAAACTTTGCAGATAAGAAGAGGTTGGTACAAAATATTCAAAGTGATGAAAAGCACAGACTTACCAAGATTACTCTAATCAGCAAGGCTA
The DNA here is from genome assembly GCA_011751065.1 of Lasiurus cinereus. Taxonomy (NCBI): domain Eukaryota; kingdom Metazoa; phylum Chordata; class Mammalia; order Chiroptera; family Vespertilionidae; genus Lasiurus; species Lasiurus cinereus. The sequence goes on from JAAGEH010000006.1 coordinate 10,412,241, forward strand.
TCATTTAGAATTGAAGGAAAGATAAAGAGCTTCCCAGACAAGAAATAGTCAAAGGAATTTATCACGGTCAAACCAGCATTACACACACACACACACACACACAATCTTAAAGAAAAAAAAATCAAAAATATAAATAATAAAATAGCAATAACTACATGCCTATAAATACTTACTTTAACTGTAAATGCTCTAACAAAGACAGGGTGGCTGAATGGATAAGAAAACAAGACTCATACATACTCAGTTTTCCTGAAAGTAAGACATCCCTGGAAAATAAGACCTACTTCCAGTTTTGCCTCTCGCTGTAATATAAGGCATCACCCCAAAAATAAGACCTCCCCGATAATTAGGCTTCCCCCAAACATAAGGCCTCCCCAGAATATAAGGCCCCCGAAGCTACTGTAAGGCGTCTGACTCCTGATATAAAGAGACCTCGCACTGCCTGAATAGCTCTGGCTGCGCTGCGGCCAATCAGTGAGCTGGTTTGTGATGACAACTACTACCATACCGTATACAGGTAATAAATTTCCTTTTTTATTGTTCAACAATAAATGTGTACCATATTCTTCTTCATGGAAAAATAAGACATCCCCTGAAAATAAGACCTATTTGGGAGCAAAAATTAATATAAGACACTGTCTTATTTTCAGGGAAACAGGGTATGTTGCCAAACAGAGATTCATTTCTGATTGAAAGACACACACAGACTAAAAGTAAAGGAATGGAAAAAGATAATTCATGCAAATGGAAACAACAAAAAAAGCTGGGGTAATAATATTATACTAGACAAAATAGACTTTAAAACAAAGGCAATTAACAAGAGACAAAGAAAAATCTAGCTTCTAAGTATTTATCTGAAAAAAATCCTAAATACAAATTTGAATAGAGATATGCATCCCTATGTTCATTGCAGCATTATTTATAATAGCCAAGATACAGAAGCAATCTAAGTGTCCATCAATAGACAAATGAATAATAACATATATATTTCCCATATATATACAATGGGAAATTACTCAGCCATAAAAAAGAGTGAAATCCTGTTATTTGTGACAAAGATGGATCTACAGTGTATTGTGCTAATTAAAATAAGTCAGACAGAAAAAAAATAAGTACTATATATTTTTACTGAAAAGTAGAATCTAAATAACAGAATAAATGAACAAATAAAATGGAAATCAATCATAGATAGAGGAAACAAACTGAGAGTTGCCAGGTAGAAAGGGATTTGGAGGCTGGATGAAAAAGACAAAGGGATTAAGAAGTACAAATTGGCAGTTACAAAATACTTACTGGGATATAAAGTATATCACAGGGAATATAATTAATAATATTTTAATAACTACATATGGTTTTGGAGGTACTCAACTTACTGAGGAATCATTTCATAAGTTATATAAATGTCCAACCACTATCCTGTACACCTGAAACTAATATAATTTTAAATATCAACTATAATTGAAAGATAAAAATAATTAGAAAAGTATGCTCCACATTATTTGTCAATAGAGAATTGTAAACTAAAATAAGATGCTACTACATACCTATTAGAGTTCTAAAATTTAAATAAAACTGACAACACTAATTTATGATGTGGATGTGGAACACAAGACCTGCCATTCATTGCTAGTGGAAATGCAAAGTTTGGCAAGTTTCTTACAAGTCTTACCATATAATTCAGGAATTTCATATTTAGGTATTTACCCAATTTATTTGAAAACTATGTTTGCACATAAAAATGTGCATGTGAATGTTTAGACCAGCCTCATTCACAATCACCAAACACTGGAAGTAAGCAAGATATCCTTCAAAAGAAAAATGAATAAATAAACTGTGGTATATCCATACAATGGAAGACTATTTAGTAATAAAAAGAAATGACCTATCAAGCCATGAAAAGGCATGGGTGAATTTTAAATACAACAGCCAAGTGAAAGAAGAAAGTCTGAAAATGCCACATACTGTATAATTCCAGTCATATGACTTTCTGGGAAAGGCAAAACTATAGGGAAGGTAAAATGATCAGTGGTTACCAGTGATTTGGGGTGAGGGTGGGGAAATGAATAGAGGATTTTTAGGGCAGTGTAACTACTATGTATGATACAAAATGGTGGATACATGTCATTATACATTTGTTCACATATGTCATTATACATTTGTCCACACCCATACAATGTACAATACTAAGAGTGAGCCCTAGACTTGGGAAGGAGAGTTAAACAAGTGAAGCACTGTGATTTTTAGGGTGGCGAAACTATTCTGTATGACACATACATATGTCAAAACATGACATATGCATTTATTCAAACTCATTAATGTTTACAGCACAAAGATTAAAACCTAGTAAATACAAATTTAAAAAAGCATTTAGGAGATTAGAGGAATTCCAGGATGAAATGTGAAATGTGACAAATTTTTCTAAAAAAAATTTTTTTAAAGTAATTTGTCATATATGGAGAAAGTGTAGTTGATATGATTAGAAATCTAGTGAGAACTTCCTAGCATGAAGGTCTCAGAAGTATCCACAACATTTTCCATAAATGATGGAGCCATTCATCCTGTGCCTATTAATTTGGAGTCTTTCTCCTTACCCTTCTTTTACCCCCCAGGGTCATAAATATCTGCTAGCAATTTAGGGATTAAGGAGCAGCTAGTAAATATCAGAGATACTAACAATACTGGCCATCCAACTCCAAGCATTTATGCCTGTGTCTAGACCAAGCTAGGAGCAGGAGAAAGCTTGGAATTCAGGGATTGATGGAATTTGGGGTTAATGGTGAGGTAAAGTGAGTTTATTTGGTGCTTACACCATATTAAATCTAGCTCATGCAATTTGATGGACAAATAAGGAGATGGGCAATACTAAGACATAGAAGTAAAGTCATGGAGAACTGAGGTGATGAGAGTGGTGGCACCATTTTGGTGGAGAGGTTTAAGGACACCCTTAAGGAAGATTCTCTACAGACACTGAGTGAAGAAAGCAGAGGGTAAGGGCCACTGAAGGATGCTGGAATATTTGTATTTGAGAAGAAGCTGGAAGGCTGAATTCTCAGTTCTCTCTCTCTGAGACCAGAGCAGAAAAGAAGGGGAGAGTAGCAACAAGTGGGGTTAGCCATGTAGTCGGAGTCCAATTCACAAAGCACCTTCTGGACAGGGTATGGTTGTGGTCCTTACTGTAGCAGTGATGGGAAGCCATTGAGGGTCAGGGGTCAAAGATTTCAGTCTCCTAAATCAATGAAAATCTCAAACGTTGGCTTTCTTCAAATAAAGATCAAGTTTATTAGCACTTTATGATGCTCACTGAAAATCTAGGATGAAATATTTTTTTACACATTGTCAACCATTGGTTGTTGGCACCAATTCAATGCCAACAGGAATCCCTAATTTGGAGTGAAGGGAAGATGGAAATTTTATTCACTGTGAAATAACTCAATTGTGATGATACAGCATGGCTATATAAATATTAAAGCTGTGGAAGAACTCAATTTTGTTACAGCTCAGCTATGAGGAAGCCCTAGGGGCCAGGCCCCTATTTGTCTGGACAGCTCTGCTGTGCTCCTCCATGGTCTCTGTTCTGCTCCTTGCTAGTTTGCTTTGCACTGTGCTGGTCTGCTCTGCTCAGCTCAGCACCTATCTGGGCCAGTCTACTCTGGCTCAAGCTGTTCTTCTCCACTTCTCTGGTGAGCCATCTTTGGTGTTTCAAATCAGCTCGGGGATCACAGTCTTCCATCTTCCATGAAAATGGAAAGTGCCAGAGGGGAGCTGACTTAGATAGACTGGATGGGGAAAGCCCAAGTTCTATTCCAGGAACTCCACTATGAGGACTGGCTGAGATGGCTGGAACACAGTGCAGGCCAGCAGTTCAGTGCAAGTTCCTTCCAGAAGTGCAGTATTCAAGAGAGGCTCTTATGTAGAAATGACTGTTAGACTTTTTTTTTAAATTTGAGACCAGTTAGTGGTAAGAGCCCTTGTTTTAGTAGATGTATTTTCTCCCCACCCACCTCACCATCACCCCCAGGGTCCATATTCTCCTCTTTCAATCAGAGTCTGTCTGCAGATATCATTGATGATGGATCAGGTCAGTGTTGAGGCCAGGTTTGCAATGGGCAAGCTTACAGGTGTAAGCTGAAATGCCAATCTGTAGATTCCAGATGGAACATATTCTTTTCTAGGGATCATGACATCTGTGGTGAGTCTCAAATGATCCCTTTGTCAGAGACTTAAAGAGTGGTGAGCAAAACAAGGAAACTAACTTGGGTTCTGGGAAAACCTCACTGAAGAGAACACTTTCTGGGACTGGCTCTGTTCTCTCATGGACAGGCCTGTAAGGACTTTGACACCTTTATCTTGTGTTATTCACTCCCTTCATTCTTTAATTTTTCTCTAATTTAAATCTTCTGTCTCTAAATTTTAAATTGCAGTTTTGAGTGGTGTACTGTATACCAGACACTGCTTTAATAATTTTGCATGTATTTACTCACTTACCCCTATAACAACCCTGGTGGCAGATACTATCACTCAGCATTTTACAGACAAGAAAACCAAGGCCCAGAGGGTATAAGCAACCAGCCTGAGGAAGTGTTGGGATGCCACATTCATTCTGGCTCAGTCTGACTTTGAACCCTAGCCCACTTCATGACTTAGCCTCTCCTAAGTCAATGCAGCATGGAAGACAGGGTGTTTGTTTTATTTTTTAAATAATCAGACTTATGAGGCAACCAAGTATCCTTATTTAGCACTAGAGGCCCGATGCATGAAATTCATGCGAGGGACTCAGCCCTCACAGCCCCGGCTTCATCCGGAAGGTTGTCTGGAAGGTCATTCAGCTGTCCTGTCTAATTAGCATATTATGCTTTTATTATTATAGATTATTCAGTATCCTCAGGTCCAAACTTCAATCCAGTTATTTTTTTAAGTAACTTCTTCTCAGGATTCCCATATCCTGGACAGCTGCAGTCTTTGAGCCTCAGCCACACCATCCATTACCAGTGATTTCTCAGTGACCTAACTGGTAGTACATGACTTTCCTACCCACTAAATTTAAGCCCTTGAGAGCCTTCATATTTCTTTATCCCACAATGCCCAGTCCAGGCAGAAAAGGCAGTTGGCACGTCACATATGCATACTGCCTGAATAGCTAATGGATAATCTACCATTTCTACCAGTTTCCAAAAGCATCAGCCATTGAAGGGCTGCCTGCATAAAGCCTGGGGAGCAGCTGACTTCATTTGTTGGCATCTTCAGAGAATAGTACTTAGTGTTCTGCAAATTTTGGAGGTCACTAGAATATATTTGATTAGTTTTACTTTCAAGTTACCTCACAGCCTTTAGAGACCATTTTCCCCACTGGAAACCAATTGCTTGCAGTTACACCTGCCCAAATAGATTGACCCAATCCTGTAACCTCCAGCATCACTACATTCACACCAACACTCAGGTGTGAGCAAGAGTTTTATCTCCATTTTTCCAATAAATTAATTGGTGCCAAATATCTTTTTATAACCAATAAATTCTGCAGGGCTGAGGAAGGCAAATAAGTCTTGCTTCTCTGCACTGAGGCCCACTAATGAACAACACAGAATCACATTTTAATTATGTATATCCAGAAGCCTGCCTTACTTCTTAATATCTCCCTTATATATAAACAGCACAACTATGGGTTTTCCCACCTGAATCAAAGGCAGAGCCAAGCATTTGCAGGAATTGGGATCTTGTGTATACTTCATGTGGTTATCTTTGGCTTCAGTATGTGCATTCCTCTCCCTGGACAAAATATTTGGAAGATTAATTGACTGTCAGTTGTTAATGGAGAGAAAGGAGGAGCTGATGACTGACATTTCACTGCAGCTTCCTCCTCCTTCAAATTCTAGCCCTGTAGCTATGGCCGGTAGCAGGGTGGACACAAGACACAGATCCAGTGATTTCTGCTCAAGGTTGGCATTTAGCCACTTAAGTTGGGTGACCTTTAGCCTCGTGGGGCCTTATTTTTCATCTATAGGATTATTGTGAGGCTAAACAAAATGATGTTTGAGAATTGTGCTGAGATTTGTGAAGCCAAGTATTATTTGCTATTTTTGAGATATGGGTCTTCATAGAATAAGAGTGCTTTTTGTGTTATAGCTTGTAGAGTCCCGCAAACTGTGCAAGCTTCTTACCTTGGAGACAGAGAGAGAATTTACCTCTGAGGACCTTTCTGAGAAGCCCCATGTTGTTTATCCCTGCTGTTTTTTCTGGTGAGCTGGGTTTGGGAGACTTCAGGCAGAACCCTCAGCTCCTGAAGTTCAGATTTGTATTTGTAACACTGAGTCCCCATATAATTATTGCCCAACTCAGGGCATTTTCGTAATGAAAGATGCTATTATTACCAATGGTAGGACAAAAGATGTAGCTAACACATAGAAATGTTTCAGGACAGAACCATGTCTTTGGAGGAGTCTCTTTTGAAGCGTCTGCTGAGCAGGGCATTGTTTTTAAGGATGTAGCTCCAGCATGTTGGACAGCTCCCACACATAGCAGGTACTCCATATTTGTTTAATGAATACTATGTAAACAGTGATGAAGAAAGAAGTCTCTTCTAAAACTATTAGCACAAAACTATGTTTTTCAAAGGGAATACAGAGAATTTATTTCACTTCATTTAAATGGAAGACAAGAAATATAGAATGTAAATCTAATCACAAATAGATTAATCAGCATAATTGATCAAACAAGAAATTGTAGCTAACTTATTTTGCCAAATTCCATAATAAATCTCCTGTAGATTAAATAATTAAATTTTAAAATTAAAAAATATTTTATAAAGTCAGAATAATATATTAATGCCCACTGGGGGGGGTAAAGTAATGGGTTTTGTTGTTATAGTGTTGAATTAGCTACAAAAGGAAAGATAACAATAATGACTACACAATTTTGAAATTTTAATAAAATGAAAATTAGCAGTGTGATGATAAAGTGTGGTATAAATATAACAGGTAAAGCTTAAAATCTGAAATATACCAAGCTTTAATATTTTTTCTCAGATGTTTTCTTCCACTTTGGCCAAACACAGCATTGAATTTACTGCCTTTCTTACCACTACAGTCCCCTCCCCAGTTCTGGACCTCCTCTAGATCAGCAGCAACCAAGTCTTTTTTTCTGAATGCTCACAGTTTAGACAGGTTTCCGACCACTCCTGATCCTGGAGCTCAGAGAGAAGAACAGCAGCTCATTCTCAATGCCTCATGGTTTTCCAAAGCTTTCCATCATGAACCCATCTACACACTGGGTTTCTGCATAAGTGCCCTGGGTGTTAATTATTTTTTTTTAATATTTTATTGATTTTTTTACAGAGAGGAAGGGAGAGGGATAGAGAGTTAGAAACATCTATGAGAGAGAGACATCGATCAGCCGCCTCCTGCCTGCCCCCCACTGGGGACGTGCCCGCAACCAAGTACATGCCCTTGACCGGAACCGAACCTGGGACCCCCCAGTCCGCAGGCCAACGCTCTATCCACTGAGCCAAACCGGTTCCGGCCTGGGTGTTAATTATTAATGAGGCAGGGGGAACTACATATTATTACATAAAACTGTCAACCAAATCATTACAATATACCTTTTCCCACCTCAGACAGGTCTTTGATGGCACTGGGCTGTCCTTTTACTCACCTCCAGGATAAAAAGGGAATTCTACTTCCTATTCAGCAAGTAGAATGGCAGCACCTGCTTGCTTCTTAAAGATGCAGAATCTCAAGCCCAATCAGACCTACTGAAAATGACTTTGCATTTTAGCAAGATTCCAGGTGACCTGATTGCACATTAAAATTTTAGGAACACTGGTCTAAAACTCATCGTCCTCATCTCTCAATAAAAGTGAGCCTGGATTACCTGTTGATATGGCTCAGTGGTTCAGCATCCACCTATGAACGAGGAGGTTACGGTTTGATTTCCTGCAGGAGGCGGCTGATCAATGATTCTCTCTCATCATTGATGTTTCTGTCTCTCTCTCCTTCTCTCTTCTTCTCTGAAAATCAATAAAAATAAGTTATTTAAAAAAAGTGAGCCTGGGTCTAATTTCAGAGAATATTGGTGAAAAATATAGGGGCCCCTTTAAATTTCTTCAATTGCAAAGCCTTCTCTTTCGTTGCAAGATATATCCCAACATCCTCCTTATCTAAGGCTAACTATCTGCCTATGCTTCTGATTCTACTTTTTGTACAGCTTTAAAAAAATGATGCCATCTCTCATTCACTCTTTCATTATATGATCAATCTCAGCCTTTCTCCTGTATCTTTGCTCTCAACCTGAAAAGGGATTTAAACAACCTCATATTAAGATGGAGTTCTGCCAACATCTACTAGACAACAAGACACTGGCACCTCTTTTCTGATTTCCTAATGGCTGGCTCTGAAAGAATAATCTACTCTTCTTTCTATAAATTTTCAATTACCATTCATCCAAGGTTTGGGACTAAAGCGTGGGCCAAGATTCTTCTCTCAAAAGATTTTTGATGCTTTGCTAACTGCTTTCTATAATGGCTCAATCTCACAAGCATGATCTGCAACCCAAGCTCTCCTTGAAACTGAGTTTCTTTTTTTAATGATTTTCTTTTTTTATTAAATTGATTGAGATGACATTGGTCAACATGATCATATAGGTTCTAGATGTGGGTTTCTGTGTTAAACGATCTGTGTATTGCTTAGTGTACTTGACACCCCAAATTAAATCTTCTCCTCTTGCTATATATTAGAACACCCTTCTTGCCACTTCCCCCACTTTTTTTTAACCAGCACACTGCTGTTTGTGGTCACAAGTTTCCATTTTATATCCCACATATGAGTGAAATCATATGGTTCTTAGCTTTTTCTGAATGACTTATTTCTCTTAGCATAAGTTCTCAAGGCCCATCTATGTTGTTGCAAATGGCAATATTTTATCCTTTCTGATGGCTGAGTAGCATTTCCATCATATATATGTACCACATCTTCTTTATCCAGTCCCTTATCTTGGGCACTTTGGTTGTTCTCATGTCTTGGACACTGTGAATAATGCTGAAGTGAACATAAGAGTGCAATTCTACTCCCTGGTAGAGCCTGTATTTTTCAGATCACTCACTTGCTTTTGTCTCTCCCCAACTACATGAGTAGCAGGCAGGATTCTAATTGGATCCTGGTAAGTCCTGGCCTGAGTGAAAAGTTGATGAGCAGGAATGTGTAGACTGGGAGAAAGCAAAGGCAATCTGGGTGAGTACAAGGTTAAGTTCCTTAAGATAAAGATGCCAACCCAAAGGAAGAACAGAAAAAAGATATAGGAAGTGTTTCCATAAGAATCTTGGGTAAATAAGATATGAGTAGAAATGGCCACAGTTTTGGAGATAAGATCCTGTAGTTATGCTGGCAGCAGAAAAAATAGAAGCTTCCTGGAGCGTGAACATCAACAAAAGAAAGACAAACGGCTTTTTGTGGGTATACATGAAGCACCTTGTTGCCCTAGAAATACCTGAATTCCACAGTGGGCTGCTGGGCTCCTGAGCCCCAAATTTTGAGTTATCACTGTTAGTGTAAACCCCTCAGGTGCTCCTACACAGTGAGCCTGGGGAAACCTGGGTATTATAGGCATCCTCACAATCCTAATCTCAGCAGTCCATATGTTCTTCCTTGGTGATCTTCTCAGGTGATCTTATCTTCTGCCGTAGCTTCCCTAATTTATGACATGTTGGGGGTGGGGAGTAAAGATATCTGGCCATACTGTAAGCACCATCACAAACACAGCAGGTCAGAAAGTTCTCCTCCAGTCTACTTATCGATGTTTTCCTAGCATTTCCTCTCATCAGCACTCATGTTTCTAATGGACTCATTTAGATCTGGTTTCTTTTCAGTCACATTTTCTTACTGTATTTTTTTAGCTTTTATATTTGGACTTTTAAAATATTAACTGTTTTAATGGAAAAAATACATGTAAAAGATAAAAAGAAATTATAAAGAAAAATGCAATAAAAAATAAAATCTCCTAGCGTCCAAAAATCCCACTCCTCCTCCCACAGGAAGACCCCAATATCCCTTTGCAGTGAAGCCTCCCAAAGTGCTATTTCCACAGATACACAGGCTCAAGCACAGGCTTAGTCCCCACTGTGTGGCGTTCCTCTGTAAACCTTGGAGATGGCTCCATATCAGCATAGATAGCTCTGCTTCCCTGTCTATCATGACTGCACTGCATCCCAGCGTGTGGATGCTTGAAGATTTGTTTTTACTGGTCTTCTTTGATGCACTCATAAGTATGTTTTCAATGTTAGGAACCAGTAACAATGTTGTCATAGTACCATAGCCTTTCTATAATAATGAAAGCATAATATGCTAATTAGACCAGACAGCCAACCAATCTTCTAGTCATCATTTCGGATGTCGAGGCAGAGGTGGTTAGGGGCAATCAGGCAGGCAGGCAAGTGAGTGGTTAGAGGCTATCAGGCAGAGTGTTTAGGATCAATCAGGCAGGCAGACGATTGGCAATCAGGCAGGCAGGCAGACAAGAAGTTAGGAGCAGGCAGTCCTGGATTGAGAGAGGGATGTTTGACTGCTGGTTTAGGCCAAATCTTACACTGGCAGTTGAACATCCCCTGAGAGATCCCAGATTGTGAGAGGGTGCAGGTAGGCTGAGGGACTGCATTCTCCCACCCCCATCTCATGCACAAATTTTGTGCACCAGACCTCTAGTGTATTTTACAATTAAAAAGATGTTGTCATATCACTTTCCAAAGTCTCTCTGGCACTTTATATTTTCACTTACAATGTATGAGCAAGTCTTTCCCCCAACAACATGCCAGCAAAAGGTGGTGTTAATCATTTTAACAAAAGTGGCAAGTGATATTTTTATTGTCAGAAAATTTGCCTTTTTTGATAATCAGTGAATTTGAACTTATTTTCATATATGTATTGCCCATTTGAATTTGTTTCCATTTGAATGATTTGTTTTTCTCCTTTCTCCATTTTTTCCATGTTTTCTTTCTCTGATCCATTTGAAAATATTTACTTTTATAAATATAAAATGAATATTAGCCCTTTATTTCAATCGGTATTTTTATGACATCTTTCCCATACTTTAAAAAGTTTTATATAACAGCCTGGTTGGTGTGGTTCAGTGGTTGAGCATCAACCCATAAACCAAGAGAGCAGTTTGATTCTGGTCAGGGCACATGCCCAGGTTGCAGGCTCAACCCCAGTAGGGGTCATGTAGGAGGCAGCTGATCAATGATTCTCATCGTTGATGTTTCTATCTCTCTCTTTCTCTCCCTTCATCTCTGAAATCAATAAAAAAATATATTTTAAAAAAGTTTTATATAACACACAACTGTTATTTCTTTTATATCTTCTGTTTCATTGTGGTTAAAATGGCCTCTCTCAAACTTAAAATATGCATCTATATTCCCAGATTTTCTCATAAGAATTTAATTACCCATTATTTACATTCAAGCCTTTAATCTTAAACTAGATTTTAAGTTTGTATAACTGCTTACAGATCTCTAATTTTATTTTCTTCCAGAAGACTGACATTTATGCCAGTGCCATTTATTAGTAATCTAATGTTTTCCTGCTGAATTGTGTTTTGTCCTATATTAAATCCTCATACACTGAGACTGATGTCTGGATTTTTCATAGGGTTCCTCTGCCCCACCATTGACATGATGATTGGCTATAACAGCTCTGAGGATCTAAAAACTGGCAAAATATAACCACCCTTATAGTTATTTTAAAAAATATAAATATGGGGTTGAACCAAGATGGCAGCATAGGTAAACACCTACACTGCTGCCTCGCACAACAATTTCAAAACTACAACTAAAAGACAGAACAGACATCATCCAGAACCACAGAAAAGCTGACTGAGTGGAAATTCTACAACTAGAAGGAAAGAGAGGGGCTCACAGAGACCCAGAGGAGCTGCAAAAGGCGGAGGTATGGAGACATGCGCTTGGAGAGAGCGGGTGCCAGAGTACCTGGCTGGCTTTCTCTGATGGGAGGGAAATGGAGACTCCCAATGGCATTGTACCCCTTATCCTATGACACTAAACCCCAGGTCCAGCTGAAACTCATATGGGGGGAGTTTGGACTGTGAAAAGGCAGAAATGCATGGAAATTTGGGGGAGTCAGAGGAGGGCAGAAGTCGGGTGGTGCACACAGCACTGCATGCAGAAGACCGACTGCTGATTGTGCCGCTGGCTTTTATAAGAGGGTGGGAGATAGACACTCCCAACTGTACCACTTCTAACTGCACTAAACCCCAGATTTGAGCAAAGTCCTGGGGACCCAGATTCATATGGTCCTGGAGCACAAGGGAGCCAGAAGGGCAGCAGGCTAGAGGCACTGCAAGAGCGCGTGTGCACACAGGGACCGTTCCAGCAATTACTCAGTCACGTGAGACTCAGGGGGGCCATGGAAGGTGGGGCTGACTGAAGGGCAAGGCTGTCCATTAAGCCTTGAGACTCCACCCCTCCCAAGCTCAACAGAGAGGCTTTTGCAGTTTTGCAAGTCTGGTATCATAAGGCTGAATCCAACACAGAAGTTCTCCCGGCATAGTGAAAATGCCAAGACAAGGGAAGAGATCACAAACAAAAGAAATGGAGAAAAACAAATGACTGGATATAGAGTTCAAAACCATACTTATAAGGTTTTTTCAAGAATATCCTAGAAAAGATGGATAAACTTAGCAAGACCCAAGAGGAGATGAAAAAGAACCAACTAAAGATGGAAAAGGACCAACTAGAAATTAAACATACACTGACTGAAATAAAAAATATTATACAGAGACCTAACAGCAGACTAGAGGAAGGCAAAAATCAAGTCAACAATTTGAAATATAAATAATCAGAAAACACTCAACTGGAAAAGCAAGAAGAAAAAAGAAACTAAAAATGTGACAATAATGTAAGGAGCCTCTGGGACAGTTTCAAGTGTACCAACATCAGAATTGTGGGGGTGCCAGAAGAAGAGAGAAAGAGCAAGATACTGAAAACCTACTTAAAGAAATAATGACTGAAAACTTCCCACATATGGTAAAAGAAATAGACTTACATATCCAGGAAGCACACAGAACCCCATATAAAAGGAATCCAAAGAGGACTGCACCAAGACACATCATCATTAAAATACCAAGAGCAAAAGACAAAGAGATAATATTAAAAGCAGCAAGAGAAAAACAGTTAATTACCTCCAAGGAAGCACCCATATGACTGTCAGCTGATTTCTCAACAGAAACTATGCAGGCCAGACAGGAATGGCAAGACATACTCAACGTGATGAATAGCAAGAACCTACAACCAAGAATACTCTATCCAGCAAAGCTATCATTCAGAATTGAAGGGCAGATAAAGAGCTTCACAGATAAGAGAAAGCTAAAGGAGTTCATCAACTCCAAACCAGTATTATATGAAATGCTGAAAGGTACTCTTTTAGAAGAGGAAGAAGAAAAAGGTAAAAGATAAAAAATTATGAACAACAAATACATATCTATCAACAAGTGAATCTACAAATTAAGTGAATTAAAAATTTGATGAACAGAATAAACTGGTGAATATAATAGAATTAGGAGCACAGAAAGGAAGTGGACTGATAATTCTCAGGGGGAAAGGGGTGAGGGTTGTACAGGGAGAGACTGGACAAAAATCATACACCAATGGATGAGGTCAACGGGAGGGAGGTAAGGGTAGAAGAAGAGTTGAGAGCCAGGTGGAGGGGAGCTATGGAGGGGAAAAAAGAGAAACAACTGTAATAATCTGAATAATAAAGATTTAACTAAAAAAATAAAAAAAATAAATATGTACATTTTGCCATATATATTTTACAGTCATTTATTTTATCCAATTCAAATAAAATACCATACTGGAATATCAATTAGAATGATAGTGTTATTTTGGAGTGCATGTGATATTACTGTGACATTAAGTCTTCTCATGTGTGTCTCTCCTTTAGCTTCATTCTTATTTCATAAATTTGGATGTGGGTTCTACATCTTATATTAGTTATCCAGGCTCTAAGTCTTTCTTGTTAAACATATTCTTAACTAGTTTATACATTTATCTTTGTTTTAATTAGAAAACTCTTCCTATGTTATTTCTAATTACTTATTGGTGCAGGTAGAGCAGGCATGTTGTTTGAATACTGATGTGCTGGTATCTATGTGGAGGAGAACTAATGGAGACTGGTTGGGGAACTCTCTCCTTCAGGCCCTGCCTTGGGACTCTGGGTGATGGCCACAGGGACTGTATAAGGAGTGGGAAGTAGAGAAGGCTTTTGTAGCAACTCTGAACTCTTGTATGTGAATAAGGCTAGGATAGTAGGTATACTAAGAGTTCTTAATCAGCATATGGGGGTAGGAGAAAATGGTTGCCTCAGTCCCCAGATATGGAAAAACAGCTATGCTTTACACATAGAACAATCTTCACTTTGTCTCTTCATCTTGGGAACATGTATTCATTCAGGATTCAGCTCAGAGACCCCCTCTGTGAAGATTCCCTGTCTCCCACAAGAGGTTTGTGCCTCTGTATCTTATGTGAACTTTGAAGTCACCTGTAAAGATTTATTGATACCAGATTTAAGTCCTCCTTCATCTACAATGAGAGCTCTTATGAACATGGACTATGACTTGTTTGCCTGCATACCTTTAGTGCCAGTACAATGCCTGGAACATAGTAGAAGATTAATATATAGTTAATTAAGTGATAGCAACAAAAGGTAGGAGCCAGCCCCTAAAAATGGGGTTCTGAGAAGAAGTTTTCAGAACATATGTAGCAAGGATCTACAAAATAGAATGCTGAGATAGTTACTGCATGGCATAGCAATTTCAATACCCCTATCTCTCTGCCATGACTACATGACCTTTTTAATCCTAAATCCTCTTTCTACATCATACTCTTTTTGCATTTCCCACATCAACCCCTCAAATAGAGCCCATATCCCACATGTTACCTCTCACTGTTTAAATTACAATACTATGCTTAGTTTCAAGAGCCACAACCTCCAAGTACATCTTCCTCACTGTTTTTTCTTTTCATGTGTATTTAATCTTCATTACTTAAACAAACTACCCTAGTCTTTAAGAACTGCCTGGTATTGCTACGTGTCTGCTAGAAACTAGGAGGAAACCAGAAGTGGTAAGCAGGCTTTTGCTTCTGCACTCAACACCCATGGACTCAGCATTCAGATGAACCCCATATTGAGCTCCTATAATAATAAAAGGGTAATATGCTAATTAGACCAGATATCTTATGGAGGTCATTCCAGATGTCCTTCCTGATGAAGCCAGGACTGGAGGGTTGCCAGCCTGGTTCCCAGGTGCCTGCTGGTGGCCAGAGGAGGGAAGCCCAGGTCCCAGGTGCCGGAGGGAAGCCAGTGCTGGCAGTCAGGGGAAGGAAAGTCTACTCTTGCATGAATTTTCATGCATCGGGCCTCTAATACATTATAAGATGGAAGGTTACAGCACAAAGAACACAGAAGTGGAAACACAACCATTTAGTTTTCCAGATCTAACTCTACCACTAATTAACTTTGTTGACCTGGAATAAAACACTTAACCCCAGGCTTTAAAATAAAGATAATGACCTAAAAGGGAGGAGATTAGAGTAGCAGCTTTCCAAAGTAAACTTTTCTAAAATAATCCCATGACCTTAGTTCTTCAAAGATAAGGACACTAGCTAAAGAGGTAGCACATCTTTACGTGCAGGAATCCAGGAGCCATGCTGGGCTTCCCAGGCCTATGCGAAAAGGAGAGCCCTTTGCTCTGGGTTAGTATTTCTGCCTGGTTTGCTGACCTTAAAACTTAGGAGTCTGGATTTGGTCAGGATTTTTCCAGTTCTACATCTTGGGAAGCCACTAAGCCCTCAACAAACTGGGATGGTCCCTTTTTCAATTTTTGTAGCAATCCTGCTCCTTGCCTGTAGGAGAGAGGCTTTTGTCAACATCAGACTTCCTGCTAATTTCTAGCTCTGCCGGTTGACACCTGTTGGCATAGGGTGCTTCCTGTCCTTAACTCATTCCCCACTGACACCTGGTCTATCACAGGACCAGACCTGTGCAAGCTGCTAAACCGCTCTTCGTTATTTGACCCCAAAGAATTTGTCTTTTTTTCTATTAAAAAAAAAAAAAGGAGCTGGAATTGCCATGCCAGAGGATTTGCCCTGCACATATTATGCCTCAAACCTTTGGAATGTTAAAACATGGCAAAATAACCATTGGATCAGGCCTAAAGCAACATTGTGCTCCAAAGAACTGTTTGTGAAGATAACAAAAAGTAGTTAGGACTGCCGGACTTATGACCTCTGGACTCAAAATTAAAAACATTATTTAAGATTAAATGACTGTGTGATGTGACCTGCACCGATAGAAGTGCCTTCCTTCTTTTGAGGTAATTGTCCCCTTCTTCTTCTCATAAATACCCAGGGCCTTCGTCTCATCAAAACCATTTGGGCTTCTGCCAGACTCAGTGCATTCCAAATAGCTATTCTTCGCCGCTCACTTTGCAAGTTCTGTTGCCTCTCACTTTGAAAGACTTTTTTATTTTTAGGTTAACACTTTCCTGTGTGGCTTTACTGGTCTCTACGAATCCTGACTACTACGAAACCATAATACATAATTGACATCTTTTGTGGGCTACATGTGGTGTGGTGACTAGGAAACAACTGTCTCCATCACAGCCTCAACTCTGCTCCAGGTCAGCAAACTCACTCCACAACGGGCCGCAGAGCACACAAGGCAGGCCCAGCAGGCCCAGCAGTGTATGCTTACAGAATAGGCAGCACTCTGCTTTTGTTCACTTGCTCTTGTAAAGCTAAAGGGTGAGAGATATCCAACCTAGCAAGGTTAGCTTGGGCATCTGTGAAAACAATCAGTCAAGAAAGTGACTACTGTGATCAGGGACCTCAAGCCACTCACAAGAGCTGCAATTTAGTGCACAGTCCCATTGTGAGGTATTAGATAGAGGAATGGTGCCGATTGGTTTTAACTTGGGGAAGAAAGACCTATAGTTGTTGGACTTTGTGTAGGCTCAGGGTTAGGATGGTGTGTACCTGACTCACTCCAGAGTGAATTTCCACACACCCACTTGCATGGTCTTTAACAGCGACTTATGAATGCAGACCCAATAAGAATCCTAGTGAATTTTAACTCCCAGGGTTTGATTTGAATAGTAGCATTTGACTAAGTGCACATATTTGAGATAATCCAGAGGTTACATATAAAGTGATGCATTGTGATGATTAAAAACAAAAAAATGAATTCAGAAATAAAGTATCTCCTTTCCTGGCCAGTAGGGGCTGCTGCCTGTGGCACTGAATACCCCCTCTTAGGGTGCCATGCAGCTTGAGGGAAGCCCAACCGTCTGCCCCGCCATGCCCGCCCCACCCCACCTGCCTCCCAGATCCTCCTCCTGTGCTCTTGCCTCAGGGGTCTGGCCTCCCAGACACTGCCCTGGGCGCTCCAAGGCCTTCTAGAGGCTGCAAGGCCCAGGCCTAGGCTGTGGTGAACTGCCAGAGGAGCTCTGAGTATTATGAGGCTTAAGTCTCAAACTGGGGTAATTTGGGTGATTAGCAAATGGTTAGAAAACTTGGTCCAGGAAAAGGATATGAAGTATTTGAGGTCATTAACATCATTAAGAGTGGTTATAAAAATTCTTAAACCAGTGAAGATAAAGAAGATAAAACGAGAGATTAAGATTCTGGTGAAACTTCCTGTGGAACATCATTAAATTGATTGACACTGTGAAGTATTTGGTGTCAAGACACTGGCTTTGGTATTTGAATATATCAATATCAATAATATAGATTTTAAGCAACTTTACAGGATCTGGACAGACCGTGATATCTGGTTTTATATGGATGAAGTACTTCAAGTTCTGGATTACTTCCCAGCAGGGAATTGTGTCGAGGAATATGAAACCTCCAATGTCATGATGGATGGATCACCAACAGGAAAAGCAGCGACTGATACACTGGGATCTGATAGAGTTCTACCCTCTTGCTCAGGACTGCAATGTCCTTGTGGCCTCCAGGTACATCAAGGGACCAGAGCTCTTGTGGACTATAAAATGCATGAGTTTAGCTTGGATAAGTGGAGTTTGGGCTATATGCTAGCAAGCATGATCTCAGAAAGAATCCTTCATACGCATACAAGACAACTACCACCAGTTTGTTTGAATTGCCGAGGTTCTGGATACAGATGAGCTGTATGGCTATTTGAAGAAGTATCGCATGTACCTAGTTCTGCCCTTCAGTGATATTCATGGCAATGCTGAGAACAGACACCTCATCAGCCCTTAAGCCTTAGATCTTCTGGACAAACTTCTGCAATATGACCATCAACAGAAACTGATTGCCAAAGCACCCATACTTCTACCTGATGGGGAAGGAGCCGTCCCAGCCCTATGCAGGTAAGGCTGTACTTGCCAGTGGTCTCAGAGCAGCTGAGTGAAGACTGAAAAGCGATGGGCAATGCAGCATTGATGCTTGCCAGTAAACCAACCAACCAAATACAAATTTTGCAGGAAAACTACAGTGTGATCTGAAATGTTAGTTGTATCTTCTAAACAAAGAAGGGTAATACCAAATAGTCTGTCAATAAAAACAAAACAAAACACAAAACTCTGGCAGTGAGCGTTGATGCACACGGTTCAGGAATGGAGGGACCTTTCCTTTGGAATGTATGAGAGATGAGAGACTAGACGTTGTTGCACAATTACCTGCATTGAACAGGAGACTGCTGTTGAATTAACCCTTTTGGTCAACAAGCTGTGACTATCTGAATTCCTATCAATTCCCCTGCAATCTGGGTTTCCTTGGCTGAGATTCAGGCTCAAGTTTTTGCAACACATCAGCAGTCTGTACTGATACACCAGCCTCATTTACCAAAAGGAGATATTAAAACAGCAACAGTGTTTAAAAAACAAATAGAAGTGGAACAGGTGTTGTGTAATATGCTGGGCATTCCTGGTTTCCTGGCTGTAAGAGAAATGGGCTCTGGGAAGGCATCCTTTAAGGAGATGCTGAATTTTTATTTGAGGAATTAGCATGTTAGTGTGTAATGTTAAATGGCTTAATTTCCCCGGAGGGCAAAATGTGCTTCCTTACATAGCTGATGTTTATGAAGTTGTACTAATTTAAAAGCTCTTGCCTGGATGTCAGGATGGCAATAAACACTCAACGGACATCTTCTGCCCAGGTTGGTTCCACCGCAGCCCCCGAGTGTCATCTGCGGGCATGGTCATTCTGCGCCCCCTGGCTAACTCTGCTCCAGGTAGGAAACTCCATAGCAGCCTCTGACCACCTCCCATGACTGGTAGCGGATCTCATCCTTGTTCCTGTTGCTATGAAGGTGCAAAGCTGAAAATTGCACACAGGCCAGGGGTCCCATACTGGGCATAGCCACAGGCAGTTCCACCACTTACCTCCACCTCCGCTGCATTCACACACTATAGGCCACACCTGCTGTGGTATGTGTCTCCTCTTGGTCGTGGAGCTGTAACCAGAGGTGAGCATGTCGCAACTTCTGCAGGGCAGTCGGCTACAGTATTCTCTTGGGCCCTGTCCTACCTACAGAAGATCTCACTGACTAGGGCTTGCTTTCCCAAGCCATCGGAAGCTAGACTCCATAACTGTTGCCTGTGATCCTCTAAAAGCTGGACATTTGCCTCCCACCACATGGATTGCTTATCTGTCCAGTGACTTTCCTGTATCTAACTAGGGTATTTCTGCAGGAGCTCCTAGAACCACCCCTTTGTCCTGCAATGGCATCTGGCCCAAGCTGGCTGTAACAGACACATCTGGTGCTGACTCACACCCCTGTGACTCAGGGGTAAGTTTCAGGTTCAAGTTTTAGCCCAGCTGTGGTGGGCAATTTTCTGTGTCTGGACAGCATTATCTTCACACCCCTGCTTCCAGACTCTCATTTTTTTCTGGGTGTTTTTATTTGAAGCCATAGAACCTGTTCCATGCAGGGAAGTTAGCCATCAGTCAACAGAGGGTGCAAAGTGGCAGATAAATTCTCTAGCTTGCCATCTCTTGGATGAGCACATCTGTGAAGAATTCTGGAAGCTGAGCTCCAGTGTGTGGTCAGGATCAGCAAATCACATACCCTCTGGTGGCTTTTTCTCCTGGATTACACTCACCTGCTCCATCACTTCTGCTTCCTGGAGACTCTACACACATCTCAGGTTCTGCTTTAGAGGGTGGAGGCAAAGTAAGTTAAGGGATCACTACAGGGTTTCTACAGTATCATTCTGACCAGAATCAGGCAGTGAGTCTAGCTCATTCGGTGGCAAGGCTGCAGAAAGTCTACCCTAGATGTTACAGGAACTGTGTGTCTACCTGCGAGTGATTCAGTCAGTCAGTGAGGAAACAAGCCCAGATGCAGTGGAAAGTGGAAGCCATGGGGAAAGCTGAGAGCCCTGGGTTTCCAGGTCCTGGCTTCTGCCATGAGAGACCAGATGCTCCACTTCCTCCCTGTGGGTTAGTTTACAGGCTCCTTGGCACACAACAGTGAGGAAAGCCAGGATCCCAGCTGTCATTTCCCTAGGCACTGCCCACTGCTCTCAACTTCTCAGATCAGTCTTATCAACTGCCAGAGCTGGTGGGGATGCCCAGGGAACCCAGGGCCTCAGCACTGACGAAGGCTTGCCACCTCCTCATCTCTGGTGTTCTATCCTGCCTGGTTTCATTCTCTTCTCCTTGTCCTTGTAGTTCTGTCTCTGAGACTCCTGAGTAATCACAATGACTAGTAGAGGTTTATGAATATAATCCAGTTTTTAATAAGTCAAGATTCATATAAAACAAAAATTAATATTTTTGACTTCTGTAAAGACTTGATTTCTGCTTCTTCCCATTTCTCATGTCCTCATCCACATTGTTTATCAAGTGTGTTTTATGAAGACTGTGTGTAACTTTGAACTTCCCTCTGCTAAATTCAGGGAGTCCTGGTTTAGTTTTTCAACCCTCTTGGTCACTTTACATTGGCCAAGGCCACTTTGCCCTGGGTTATTTCTCTTCTTCCTTTGTCTACATGCCCTTCTCATTCTCTTCAATCAATGGAATGAAATCCAATGAGTCTGAGTTCTACTCTTTTATAATAAGCATCTATTCGGTGTACATATAGATATATATGTGCAGTAAAAAACAGAAGCATAAAGTCAAAGAGGTAATTAGTACAAGAAGAAATTTTCAACTTCATAAATTTCAACTCCCTTAGTTTTTAATAAGAGGCAATAGACCCAAACAAATGAAATGCTACAATAGTGTCTTTTCTTCTAGGATTTGTATGGTTTCAAGTCCAACATTTAAGTCTTAAACCCATTTTTTAGTTTAGTCTTGTGATTAGTATAAAAGTTGGTTTAGTTTTAGTTTTTGCACATATCTGTTTAATTTTCCCAACACTATTTTTTGAATAAATTATCTTTAGCCCATTGTATGTTTTTGCCTTCTTTGCTAAATATTAATTGACTATAAAGGGTGGGTTTATTTCTAGGCTTTCTATTCTGTTCCATTGATCTATGTGTCTGTTTTTATGACAGTACCATGGTGTTTTGATTGCTATGGCCTTGTAGTATGGTTTGCTATTTAGATAGTGTCATTCCTCCAACTTTGTTCTTTGTCAAGATCACTGTTGCTGTTTGGGGGTCTTTTATGGCTCCATATAAATTTGTAGAATATTTGTTCTAGTTCTATGAAATACACTATTTGTATCTTGATAGGAATTGCATTGAGTCTGTAGATTGCTTTGGGTAATATGAACATCTTATTGATGTTAAATCTTCCTACCTATGGACGTGTCATATGCTTCCATTTATTTGTACCTTCTTCATTATCTTTCTTCAGTGTCATATAATTTTCCAAGTACAGGTCTTTTACATTCTTGGTTAAATTTATCCTAAGGTGTTTTATTCTTCTTGAAATAATTGTAAATGGTATTGTTTTCTTAGTTTCCCTTCAAACAATTCATTGATGGTATATAAAAATACAACTGATTTCTGGATATTTATTTTGTATCCTGCTACTTAGCTGGATTCGTTTATCAATTCTAATAGTCTAAAATTTAAAAACCCACACTCTGTCCCAGCAATTTTCAGTCTGGAAATTTAATCTGTATGTCATTTAAATGCAAAGATACACATTCAAAAATGACTTTGTAAGAATAAGTCTGGATCTTAGAAAATATTCATTAATAGGGAGCCAGTTAAATAATTAATGGTTTGTTCTTACCAAGATACATCATGCATCTGTTTAAAAAATAATTGTTTATTTTTGACACTATGGCATTAGCTCCAAAATGTAATTTAAAGTCTAAAAAACTGCAGACTGTGGAGTATACACATATTCATTTGTGTAAAAAAAAAAGACATATTCATATACTTGTATTTGTGTAGATTATTTCAGAAAAGATAAACAAGCAAAGCAAAGTGTTATAAAACAGAAACAAATCCAATAGAAGAACTGTCTCTGACCACCTTTCACTTGATGCACACTGACTCAATTTAATATCTGAAAAATCTTGCACACAAATATAAATTTCTTAAAGTAAAACTATTTTAAGAGCAAACATGAACAATGTACATGATCATAATCCCATGTTTAAAGGCACTATAGTTTATATCAACACAGATTATAAAATTTGAAATTTGGAGGCATGACTAGTTCCAAATGGAAAAGACCAGTGTGGCTACCTGAGTCACTGAGTCCTTGACTCAGGTTGTTACAGGCTACTTACAGAGCACAGCGGAGCTGCGGGCTCCCACCTGCTTCTGTCTTCTTAGGTCATGGGAGTTTCAGACTGGTCAGGGGAGAAGGGCATTGAACGGCAGCTGCAGGCACAGGCAGGTATGTGGGCTGCTCACCTGCTAGCAGAGAAGTCCAAGTGGTTTTTGGGAGACAACTTGTACCATATGATTTCACTAATATGTGTAATCCAGTGAACAACATAAACCATCAAACCAAGCAGAGACAGATCCATAGACAGAGAGCAGGCTGATAGCTGTAGGAGTGGGGAAGTTGGGGAGCTTGGAGAGGGGGAGTGAAGAGATTGAGAATAAAAAAAGAGAAAAACTCATGAATAAAGACAACAATGTGTGGATTTCCAGGGGGAGGAAGAACAGGGGAGGTGAAGAAGGGTATAAATGATGATGGAAGGGGATTTGACTTGGGGTGGTGAACATATAATACAGTGTATAGATGGTATGTTGTGGAATTAGTACCTGAAACCTATATAATTTATTAACAAGCATCACCTCAATAAATTCAGGTGTCAATTACACACATACCATCTGTACAATGTATTGTATGTTCACCATCCCAAGTCAAAAAGGAAGGAAGGAAGGAAGGAAGGAAGGAAGGAAGGAAGGAACGAAGGAACGAAGGAACGAAGGAAGGAAGGGAAAAGGGAAAAAGGAAAAAAGGAAGAAAGAAAAGAAGCAAAAGTGTCAGGACACTGGATTGTAAAACATTGCTTCATCTTAAAGGTAAAATTCCAGCCCTAGCTGGTTTGGCTTAGTGGATGGAACCTGGGGATTGGATCCCATCAAAGATTGCAGACTGAATCCCAGGCCCCTGTATGTGTAGGAAACAACCAATTGATGTGTCTCTCTCACACAGATGTTGATTCCACTCTCTTTAATTATCAATAGAAAAATATCCTCAGGTAAGGATTAACAAAATAATAAAATAAAATCCAGGCAAGATAGAGGGAGAAGAAGGTGGAAATAGAACCATCGACTTGAAAGCTGGTCTTTAAGACCCTTCTGGATGAGCCTCAGACACAGCTACCCTCCCTATCTCTTTGCTCCCCCAAGAATGAACCTTCCTATCAGCACACTAGTTGGGAGCTGTTTTCATGCCTGGAAGCTTTGACTGAATTTTTAGAGCTGCTAAAGAGAGTGCCTTAATAGTATGTCAAGTGATTAAAGGCAATTAGTGTTCAAAAGCCTCCTGTAATTCCAAAAGTTCTCAGAAGATAGGCATTTAAATTGCTCTATAGTTGTCTTACAGAATTGAAAATTATGGAATTAAGGTATACATGCTTACTCAACTGTGTACAGGAGTTAAGGTATGCATGGTTATTCAACTGTGCTCTGATCAAATAAGCCACACTATTGCTCTGGCCGGTATTTCCTAGTGGTTAGAGCGTTTGCCCATGCACCAGAGGGTTGTAAGTTCGATTCCCAATCAAGGGCACTTACCTGCTTGCAGGTTCAATCCTTAGCCTTGATCAGGGTTTGACTGGTTGGGAAGCAACCAATCAATGTCTCTCTCTCTCTGTCTCTCTCCTTTCTTCCCCTTCCTCCTTTCCACTCTCTCCAAAAAAAAATTAAATCAATGAAAGAAAATATCCTTGGGTGAGGATTAACTATGTTTATATAGATAGATATAGATAGATATAATAATAAAAGACCAATATGGTAATTAGATCAGACATCCTTCCAGATGACCTTCCAAAGGAAGCCAGGGCTATGAGAGAAGCCCAAGTCCTGAGTACCTGCCAGCAGCCAGAGGGAAGCCAGTGCTAGCAGCTGGGGGAAGGAAGGCCTACTCTTGAATGAATTTCGTGCATCAGGTCTCTAGTATACATATAAAAACAGGAGGATAATGTGATATATATATATATATATATATATATATATATATATATAATAATTTATTTTTTCTAAAGTGATTATTATAATTTACAAAGTATTTATCACTGTTTCCCTCAAATTCATAAATATTTCAGGATTAACTCTGCTAATTGGGATTTAAAAAATTCTCACAGGAGTCATAATACACCACAAAGGCATCCTTTGTGTAGCAACCTAGGTCTCAGAATTAGAAATGTGCAAGGAAGGGCTGGACTGGCTTCCCAGCATCAGTGACATTAAGCACATGACTGTCATTCTACTTGTGGCTTTAGCCCAGGCGGCCAAGAAAAGTAAACTTGTTATCTACAACCTTGCACAGTTCCACTCTGTGCCTCTCTCAGCTGGCTTTGAGAAGGAGGTCTACTGGTAAGGACATATTTCTATTCTCTGCATCTAGCCTGCTACTGATTATGCACATTCCTTGGTATGATTAAGACAGTCTTTACTCAAATTGCTTTCTACAGGACCTGATTCCCTTGTAGAACTCTATGTGAGAAAGGCTCTAGAAGCTTAATGAATATAAGGCCCACATGCATTTCAGAAAACCCATGACCCTCCTCAGTGGCTATAAGATTTTCTGTGTTCAACAATGTAAGACCAAGGTTATATGTATCTCTTGACTGGTATATTATTAATATCATCTGTATGTTTATCTGTCTGCTTGATTTATCATTTCTGAGAGTATTTGAAAAAATCTATAGGTGTTAGTAATACTTATACTCATTTATTTCCATTAAATGAACATATTCCAATGATGGTAGCTTCTTCATGTTTGGTGATACCCAGTTGAAAATGGACTTTTCTCTTTCCATGACATTTGACATATTCATTTGCTCAAAGAATAATATGTAAGACCCAGCATTTCAAAAATATTGTTACATTTTTTTCAAATATTATTTTCAACTTCCTTATTTTTAAGTGTTTTTCAAATGGATATTTCATAGTTGGACTTTGTATATATATATTTTTGCCCATTATGAGATTTTTAATCTTTATATTAGAATAATGACTGTTTTAAGTATCATATTTGTCTTACTAGGTATTATTTCTTTTTTATTTTATATGTAACATAATGTATAGAACTTTTCATTTCTCCTTTTTGTAACATACACCAATCCTTGTACTTATGCATTAAAATTTACATATTTTGCTCTATCAAAATTTCACCTAACTTCCTTGCGCAGTTCAATGACTAGTTGTAAAGTTTATATCCGTTTAACTACTGTTGGGTCAAGTAACAGAATATTATGCTTCTATGCATTCCATTCAATAACATTTCAAACCAAAAAGTTAAACATAAATTATAAAGTTCTTTGCTTTTCTTGATATATAGGGAATATTGACCAATGTAGTTTCATTTTTCCTGTTTTGAAATTTCCCATGAATGAAATAATATGACAGAGAATATTGGTTTTATTTCTTTACATAATACACTGAGTAGCCAAATGATTATGATCTCTGAATGTATAATAATCTGGCCACTCAGTGTGTGTGTGTGTGTGTGTGTGTGTGTGTGTGTGTGTATGTGTATACATACTAGAGGCCCGGTGCATGAATTGGTGCATGGGTGGGGTCTGGCCAGTCTGGCCAAGGGGAGGGGACAGAGGCAGTTGTCTGGTCTGCCTGCTGGTCAAACTCCTGGTTGAGGGGACAAATTGCATATTAGCCTTTTATTATATAGGATATACACTGAGTGGCCAGATTATTATGTGTTCAGAGATCATAATAATCTGGCCACTCAGTGTATATTTGAGATTTTACCCATGTTGTTGGCATTAAATTTATCATTTTCATTTAATATAGTATCCCATGAAATGATTTTTGAATAAAATGTACTTACACATTAAAAGAAGGTACAATGCATTTAGTGATTGAATATGGATGATTTTTGAGTATATCTCAGGGTTTGAGAGTTCATAAAGCAGAACCACACTGGTGAAAAACAAAATTGATTTCTATCCAACAAGAGCCCTTATAAACTAATACTGCCTATTGATAAGTGAATGAATAAAAAGCTCTTTTGTTATGGTTTCCCTTTGGTAAATCTTTTAAATTATATTTCTTTGGTGTGCTTCTCATAGTTGGATCTATAGTTTGAAACAAATTAATTGATAGGCAAATGATATGTTTTATTTCTTTGGTGTGCTTCTCATAGTTGGATCTATAGTTTAAAACAAATTAATTAATAGGCAAATGATATGTTTTCAATTAGATGCTGGGTTCTGAAAGACCAGCCTGACATGCTCCAGGCACAGATATTTTCCTGGCAAATAATGGAAACTCTGGCCTTTGGTGCCAGTTTCCCATTTCCTTGCCTTTCTTCTATACAGACCAGTTACTTAATATCCACAGTGCACACTTCCCATCTCCTGAAGGCTACACACACACACACACACACACACACCTCTGCACATTTCTAGGGCCTCTGTGGCAAGAATCAAGGTTGAATGCTGTGCAGGGAGGGGCTGACAAAGGGCCAGCCCAGTGCTCATACTGGCAATCTCTCTCTCTCACTCTCTCAGTGAGTCACTGTCTACATCCTTAGGGCTCTACAGGGACAGAGTTATGTCCTGCAAGCTTATTGACAAAAAAGTATAGCTGGCCTGAACCTTTTCAACCCAGGAGATTTATAGTTCTCTGAACCACATTCTCATTGCACAATAAATGCCCTTTGCCATAAGATCCATTGTGCCTGGATTACTCATGCATTCTAATTGTTGAGGACAAAAATATTGGTGCAAATGGGCTGCAGGACCATGTGATCTGCACCAGACCTTGAACTTTTTGAGCAGCCTTGGAAGTCACTTAAATCACCGAAATGTGTCTCCTCTGAGAACCATCTCTCTTCTCCCCTCCTCTTCCCTGCCCCTCTCCTCCTCTTTTTTCCCCTCCCTTTCTTTCCCCTCCCCTCCTCTTTTCTCCCCTCCGCTCCCCTTTCCCCCTCTCCTCTCCCCTCTCCTCCTCTCTTCTCTCCTCTCTTTCTTTCAGTAGGTTACTAGCAGCTTCCTCACTCTCATAAGTTTGAATTCCTTTTAAAAAGTTGAATTTGGACCTGTTTTCCTGATTATCACAGCTTCCATTCATGCCTGCAGCCTCATGACATCACATTGTTAGAAAAGGCAAAGACCAGAAGGATTTAGGGTTATAACAGGCAACCTATGACCAGCAGGTGAATTGGGATGCTATCAGCCAGGAGCAGTCAAGCACAACTCTAGGTGGGTTTTACCTTGGGCTCAAGGAGCTTCATCCCAGTCTGTCTGAGAGAACATGAAAGGTGGAGTAGAACAGTGAGAGGCAGATTCAGGAGCCAGCAAAATAGGGCAGCCCCTTTTCACAGGGGTTTCTTTGGGAGAAGGAGACGGGGCAGGAACCTTGTTTTGTGTTGTTACTAAGCTTTGGTTAACAGCAGGAAAAGCTGCCAGTGTTTCTGGAGAAGTAAAGAAGGCTCCAGGGACTAAATATATGCCCTGGAATTAGGAGCACAGAGTGCTCTTTCATGCTCTGTTCAAATAATTTCCAAGTGGCACTGGGCAAATCACTTCACTACTCCTTTTATCCCGTGCATGTCATGATGTACAAAACCCAGGGCCTTGGAGCAGTACCAAGATGCCTACTTCCTCCACACACCGGGGTCTCTGTCCTTTCATTGGCAAAGACCAATTCCTGGGAACTGTTCCTTTCTCTGAAGTCCTGCCACCAGCTCCAGGGGAAGGCTAGCCATACCTCTTCCCCCATCTCCTGACCTCATATAAGTGATATAATATAATATTTGTCCAAAGCTCATTCTTTGGTTACTACAGCTTTTTAATAAGTTTTAAAATTAGAAAGTGAGAGACTTCCAGGTTCTTTTTAAAGATGTTTTTGTTATTATTAAAGTCTCTTTAGGTTCTCTATGAATTTTAGAAAAGGGTTTTCTATTTCTGAAATTTTGATGGAGATTAGATTGAATCTGTAGATCTCTTTGAGAATGTTGGTATCTGTTTAAAAAGCAGTATTTATACTTCAATTACAGCCTAATAATATTATATTAGTTTCAAGTGTAAACATAGTGATTAGACATTTATATACTTTATGAAATGATCTCCCCAAGAAATCTAGTACCCATCTGGCACCATACACAGTTATTATAATGTTACTTACTATAATTCTTATGCTGTATTTTATATCCCCTGACTATTTGGTACCTTAATGCTATTATCTTCTAATCTTTAGTATGACTTTCCATTTAGTTGTGTGATAATTAATTTCTTTCAGCAGCACTTAGCTGTTTTCAGCATCTAAGTCTTTTTACTCCTTGGTTAGGCTTAGTCCCAAATACCTTTTTAAAAATTTTGATCCTATTGTATATGGTATAATTTTCTTAATTTCCTCTTTGGGTTGTTCATTGTTATTGTATAAAAATGACTGAATTTTTTTTGTGTTGATTTTTCCTGAAGTTGTGCTATTACAGCTTTGCTGAATTTGTTTATTACTTCTAACAGTTTTTCTATGGAATCTTTAGGGTTTTCTTCATATAAGGTTAGGTTGTGAAAAATCAGGGAGAGAAATGAAGATGGCAGCATAGGTGAACACCTAAGCTGCTGCCTTGCACAACAATTTCAAAACTACAACTAAAAGACAGAATGGACACCATCCAGAACCACAGGAAAGCTGGCTGAGTGAAAATTCTACAACTAGAAGGAAAGAGAGGGACTCATGAAGACTCAGAGGAGCTGTAAAAAGCTGAGGTACAGAGACATGCTCCTGGAGAGGACAGGAAGAGGAGGGTCTGGTTGGCTTCCTTTAGTGTGAGGGAGTCAGAAAATTCCAACTGCACTGAACCCCAGTTCCAGGCAAGACTCATACAGGGAAGTCTGGACTGTTGTGAAAAGGAAGGAGTGCATGGAAACTTAGGGGAGCTGTGAAAGACAGAAGTCTGGGGGCGTGCCAAAGTGCTTGCTTAAGTGCGGGCAAAAGTGCACACATAGAGGGCTGATTGCTGATTATGCCTCTGGCTTTCTCTAGTGGGAGGAAAACAGAACCTTCCAATAGCACTGAAATCCATGTCCAACTGCACTGAACCCCAGTAATGGCCAAGACCCTGGGGACCCAGACTCATACGGGTCCCTAGAGCACATGGAAACTCAGGGGAACTGAAAGGCAGAGATCTGGAAGCTCACACACACATGGGTGAAAGGCAAAGATCTGGAAGCAAGCTCACATGTGCAGACACAGTTGATCCTCAAAACAAATTGGCTTGGAAGTCAATTCCCCCAGTGATACCAACAACAATCAAGAATTGACTACAACAAAACTGTACACACAGTTCACAAAGGGGTGCACCAAGAGTGTCCACCTCAGGTAACTGGAGAGGCAGAGCTACTGGGCCACATAGGACATCTAGCACACAAAGCTACTCTACCAACTCAGGGAAGCAGCAAAATATCCAGAGACAAAAGAACATATTACAAATGAAAGAAATGGGGCAAAACAAACAACTGGATATAGAGTTCAAAACCACAGTTATAAGGTTTTTTAAGAATTTACTAGAAAAAAATGAATAAATTTAGTGATACCCAAGAGAAGATGAAAAAGGACCAAGTAGGATTTATTCCAGGAATGCAAGGATGGTACAATATCCACAAATCCATAAACGTGATGCATCACATAAACAAATTGAGAGATAAAAATCACATAGTCATATCAATTGATGCAGAAAAAGCATTTGACAAAATTCAACACCCTTTATTGATAAAAACTCTCAGCAAGGTGGGAATAGAAGGATCATACCTCAACATCATAAAAGCCATATATGATAAACCCACAGCTAACATCATACTCAATGGCCCAAAACTAAAACCATTTTCCCTAAGAACAGGAACAAGACAGGGATGCCCACTCTCACCTCTCTTGTTCAACATAGTACTGGAAGTATTAGCCATTGCAATTAGACAACAAGAAGAAATAAAAGGCATCCAAATTGGAAAAGAAGAAGTAAAGCAATCCTTATTTGCAGATGACATGATACTGTACGTAAAAAACCCAAAGGACTCCATCCAAAAACTAATAGACTTAATAAATGAATTCAGCAATGTAGCAGGATACAAAATTAATGTAAAGAAATCTATGGCATTTCTATACACTAATAGTGAACTTACAGAAAGAAAGACTAATAAAGCAATCCCATTTACCATTGCACCAAAAAAATTAAGATACCTAGGAATAAACCTAACTAAGGAGGTAAAAGATCTATATGTAAAAAACTATAGGACACTGAAAAAAGAGATAGAAGAAGATGTAAAGATGGAAGAGCATACCATGCTCATGGATTGGGAGAATCAACATCATTATTATGTCCATACTACCCAAAGCAATCTATAGATTCAATGCACTACCCATTAAAATACCAACAACGTATTTCACAGACCTAGAAAGGACTCTTCAAAGATTCATTTGGAACAAAAAAAGACCCCAAATAGCCACAGCAATCCTGAGAGAGAAGAATAAAGTAGGTGGGATCTCAATACCAGATTTCAAGTTATATTACAAAGTAACTGTTCTCAAAACAGCCTGACACTGGCACAAGAACAGACATATAGAACAATGGAATAGAATAGAGAATCCAGATATCCACCTAAACCACTATGCTCAATTAATATTTGACAAAGCAGGCATGAACATACAATGGAGTCAAGACAGCCTCTTCAATAAATGGTGTCCAGAAAATTGGACAGATACATACAAAAAAATGAAACTGGACCACCAACTTACACCATATACAAAAAATAAACTTCAAATGGATACAGCACTTAAACAAAAGATGGGAAACCATAAAAATACTAGAGGAATCCACAGGCAGCACAATCTCAGACATATGCCAAAAGAGCTTCTTCACTAATACTGCTCCAAGGGCAATGGAAGCTAAAGAGAAAATAAACAAATGGGACTACATCAAAATAAAAAGCTTTTGCACAGCAAAAGAAACCATCAACAAAACAACAAGAAAGATCACTGTATGGGAGAACATATTTGCAAATGTTATCACTGATAAAAGTTTAATCTCCAACATCTACAGCCAACTTATATAACTTAATAAAAGGAAGATAAATGATCCACTAAAAAAATGGGCAATGGACCTAAATAGAACCTTTTTAAAAGATGACAGAAGGAAGGCCAACAGACGCATGAAAATATGCTCAAAGTCACTAATCATCTGACAGATGCAAATCAAAATGACAATGAGATACCATCTCACACTTGTCAGAATGGCAATCATCAACAAATCAACAAACAAGTGTTGGCTAGGATGCGGAGAAAAAGGAACCCTTGTGCACTGTTGGTGGGAATGCAGACTGGTGCAGCCACTGTGGAGAAGAGTATGGATTTTTCTCAAAAAAACTAAAAATGGAACTCCCATTTTACCCAGCAATCCCACCTTTAGGGATATATCCTAAGAAATTAGAAACACCAATCAGAAAGGATTTATGCACCCCTATGTTCATAGCAGCACAATTTACAATAGCTACAATTTGGAAACAGCCTAGGTGCCCATCAGCAGATGAGTGGATCAGAAAACTATGGTACATCTACACAATGGAATTCTATGCTGCCATTAAAAAGAAGGAATTCTTACCATTTGCAGCAACCTGGATGGAACTGGAAAGCCTTATGCTAAGTGAAATAAGCCGGTTAATGAAGGAGAAACACCACATGATCTCACTCATTTGTGGATAATAAAGAACATTATAAACTGATGAACAAAAGTGTAGATACAGAGGCAGTAAAGCATCAAACAGACTGTCAAATTACAGCAGGAAGGTTAAGGAGAGGTGGGGTAGATAAGAGATCCACCAAAGGACTTGTATGCATGCATATAAGCATAACCAATGAACACAAGGCACTGAGGGGTTGGGGTATGCTTGGGAGGGGGTGGCAATGGGAAGATATGTATACATGTAACACAATAAAAAATTTAAAAAAAGATAAAAATGAAAAAAAGGACCAACTAGAAATTAAACATACATTGACTGAAATAAAAAATAATATATAGAAACCTAACAACAGACTAGAGGAATGCAAGAATCAAATCAAAGATTTGAAATACAAAGAAGAAAAAACACTCCACTGGAAAAGAAAAAAGAATTAAAAAAATGTGAAGATAGTGTAAGGAGCCTCTGGGACAATTTCAAGCATACCAACATCAGAATTATGGGGGTGCCAGAAGAAGAGAGAGAGCAAGATACTGAAAACCTATTTGAAGAAATAATGAATGAAAACTTCCCCCACCTGGTGAAAGAAATAGACTTACAAGTCCAGGAAGTGCACAAAACCCTAAATAGAAGTAATTCAAAGAGGACCACACCAAGACACATCATAATTAAAATACCAAGAGCAAAAGACAAGGAAATAATATTAAAAGCAGCAAGAGAAAAACAGTTAATTACCTACAGGGGAGCACCATTACGATTGTCAGCTGATTTCTCAATAAAAGCTATGCAGGCCAGAGGGGAGTGGCAAGAAATATGCAAAGTGATGAATAGCAAGATTACTCTACCCAAGCAAAGCTATCATTCAGAATTGAAAGTCAGATAAAGAGCTTCGCAGATAAGAAAAAACTAAAGGAGTTCATCAACATCAGACCAGTATTATATGAAATGCTGAAAGGTATTCTTTAAGAAGAGGAAAAAGAAAATGGTAAAGGTAAAAATTATGAACAACAAATACATATCTATCAACAAGTGAATCTAAAAGTCAAGTGAACTGAAAATCTGATGAGCAGAATAAACTGGTGAATATAATAGAATTAGGGGCATGAAAAGGGCGTGGACTGATAATTCTCAGGGAGAAAGAGGTGAGGGCTGGGGTGTAGGGAGACTGGACAAAAATCACACACCTATGGATGAGGACAATGTTGGGGAGGTAAGGGCAGAGGGTGGGGTGGGAGCCAGGTGGGGAGGAGATATGGGGGGAAAAAAGAGGAACAATTATAATAATCTGAACAATAAATATTTATTAATATAAAAAAGAATTGAAATCAGGATATTAAAGGGGAAAAAAGGTTAGGTTGTGCATAGAGATAATTGTACTTCTTTCTTTTCAATTTAGAACGTTTATTTGTTTTTATTGCCTAATTGCTCTGGCTAGAACTTCCAATACTGTTTTTATTCTCCTTTGTGGACAGTTCTGAGACTCATTTCACAGGCTTCCCAGAAGAGCGTGGTCCAGTGGTGTCCAGTTGTCCATATGAATGTCTGCATATAGGCAGTCTCCTTCTGTACAGTTTTCCCCTCATTGTCCTGCACCTTTTCCCTGTAGGGTCAAATTCCCAAATAAACTAATTGAATTCAGGCTTTGCCTCAGGAGATCCTCAATGAAAATAGCAACTTTTTCTTGTCTCTCCCCTTCTGTCTTTTCTCCAGTGCCTCCTCCCCCAAACACACACACCAGTATTCACACATAGATACACAAACCCCATCCATCACTTTATTAATACAGTAACTTTGAGTCATCTGTAACCCAATTTCATGTTGAACTTCAAGATCTGAGATGCATACTTTAACCCTTTTCTTCATTCTGCCCACCCTTTGCCCCTTGCTTGGGGAAAGTGTTTTTGTGTGCTTTATGCCAGGTATTGCTATAGATATTTCCACAACTGTTTTTTTCTCATTTATTCCTCTCTATAACCAATAGCAGAAAATATTCCTAGCCATGTCACAGGGTGGGCATATGAGTCTTAGAGAAGTTATATTTCTGGACAAAGATCACTCTTGTCACCTGACTATAATGGATCTTCAGGGATCACAGCAGGGACTGAGGAAAGAGGAGTTCTTTCCCTCCAGGAGGGCTCAGCTAGAACTGAAGTTCAGGTGAGACTCAAGAGTGCTGCAAGGGAGGAATTGCCAGTGAGTGGGAAACCTGATTTCTCTGACAATCCATCTAGTTTTAATCAATGACTGGCAGGAATTGTCTGGGGAAACGGGCTTGCTCTGGTCTCTCCACCTTGTCCACAAAATGGAAATAGTACAGCACTACATGTTATTTGGGAGAATGGAGGAAATGACTCGAACATCCCACACCAGTGCTTGTATTGAGAGCAGAATCATCATTAACAGTGGGTATTTCAGGATAAGCGGCTTCACAGAGGAGTTACTGTTCCCTCCTATGTCTCCTAGGGTGTGATCAGCTCTATTTAAGTCATTGGCAGGGCACATACTTCAGGTGTTACCTCAGAGGAGCACAGAATCAGATGGCCCTCTCACCTAGCCTTGCCATGCAGCTCCTGTGCAGAAAGAGGAAGGAGCCCAGATCTTCATCTATGACCACAGCACACAAAAAACATAAAGCTCATGAAACGAGTTTAGTTATCAGTTGCCCTTATTGCTGAACAGTTGCTGGTGGGTAAAAGCCCTAGGTACTCTTTGTGTAGATTGGGCAGGTAGATCAGGTCTGGCATCCTAGTTGAGACCTGATGGTCCTGAACAAAGCATGGTCATAAAGCAGTTGAGTGAGTGAGACATCTAAACTGACTTCCTAGGAGTTGGTTCAGCTATTTTTTATCATTGAGTTCTGGGCCTTCCTTTCATGTTCAACCACTTCATAGCCTACAAAATTGTGTTTAGAGTTCTGCTTTACAGACAAACATGCATACATGCATGTCAGGTGACATTCCACAGGTGCCTGCAATCCCAATGGATTCAGGATTCCTTAGGACTGGGTGTTACCTTGTACAAACACCCTAATGTTCACTGTGGATAGTGTTGAGAGTAAGACCCACCCAGTGCTGATCAGTGTAAAACTCACTTTCTAAGTCCTACTACTCCATAAACCTGCAGCATCAGCAACAGTTAAAAGAGCAAATTCTCAGTTTCTATCGCAGACCTACTGGATCAGAAACTAATTCTAAGGTTGGGTCCAAGAATATGTTTCATTCTCCAAGTGATCCTTTTGCATGCTCACTTTTGAGAAGTACTGGTCTAGTGGAAATCTTACAGAAAATAAACATGTAAGCAAATGAAAAAATAACAATAATCTTATATAATAAAGAGGTAATGTGCAATTGACCGTCACTCCAATACACAAGATGGTCGCCCCATGTGATCAAAGATGGCTGCCCCCATGTGGACACAATATGGCTACCACAAGATGGCCTGCAGGGGAGGGCACTTAGGGGCAACCAGGCTGGCAAGGAAGGTCAGTTAGGGTTGACCAGGCCATCAGGGAAGGACAGTTAGGAGAGACCGAGCCAGTAGAGGAGCAGTTAGGCGTTGATTAGGCTGGCAGGGGAGTGGTTAGGGAGTGATCAGGCCAGCAGGCAGAAGCGGTTAGGGGCAATCAGGCAGGGAGGCAAGTGAGCAGTTGGAAACCAGCAGTCCTGGATTGTGAGAGGGATCCCAGATTGGCGAGAGTGCAGGCTGGGCTGAGGGACACATACCTCCCCCCACCCCAATGCATGAATTTAGTGTACTGGGCTTCTAGTTTTAGATAATTACTAAGTGTGAACAAAGTAACAGAGTAAAGGAGAAATGGGAGAAGATACAGCAGTGCATAGGGTGGCCAGGGAAGATGTTCTTTCAGAAAGATGCCATTGGAACATTGAACAAGGATAAGATGTGAAAATCTAGAGCAGATATTTGAGGAAGAAGGGAAGGAAAATGCAAATGTCGAGTTTAGTAGTGAATTTAGTATGATGGAAAGGTCTTTTGACTTCCAATAGGGTTAAATCCATGAGTGAGAGGGAAAAGTGAAAGAAGGGTTTAGGGCATGGTGAAGGAAAATCTTCTGAAGAAGACAGGGTGCTTAGATTTTATTCTAATTACATGGAAGCCAATTAAAAGGTTTTAAACAGGAAGCTGACATGATCTGATTTAAATTTGAAAAGATCGCTCCTCTGACAGGTTGTGGATACACAGGTCTTTCTATTACTATCATTCCTTAAAGGTAAAAATGCATCAGATCCATTTTGCTGCTGAGTCTTTTCTGACCCTAAGACTCATCATTGTCTTTCTGTGCCTGTGCCTGATTGTAGGCAGGCTGAACTTCATGTCCAGAGCCTGATGCCAACCTCAAATGCATCTCTACATCACCATGAACTTTGTTTTTCTGAAACAACTAACTTCATCCCAATACTCTTCCAAGTAGAAACATTTTAAATTTCCTCTAGGAAGTTGAGACCCATTCCAGAACATTTGTAAATTTTTATTTCCAAAGTTTTCTAGGAGCACATTGTCTACATCTTTCCTCCCACCCTACCCTGTTAGCACCCCAGGCTGAACAGCATTCTTCATCACACAGTTAATGTTCCCCTCTGCTTCCCAATTCTTAAAAACAGGATTTTCATATAAGAGTCATATAAGGTTAAAAATACCCTTTCATCACCTGCTTTGAGGGTCTAAGTGATGGGAAATTTGAGCTACTCCATACCCTGTGGAACACAAAGTCCTAGAGATAGATATTATGAGAATGTAGTGATTTTTAACCTATTGACCTTGTCCAGAATATACACATGACCTCTGTGGAAATAAGATTTTTGCCATATCACCAGGCATGGAGGTTCTTCCTTTTTCATAAGAACCCCTCAGACAGGTGGGGAGACGTCAGTGGCACAGAGGTGCTGAGAAATAGTCATATTTCATTGGCCAAGGAGAAGAGGGAAGGAATGGTCCCCTCTACCTGCCATGCTCACACTGTTATTGCCTGATATTGTCCTTAGCAAGCTCTTCTTAGCTTGCTACAACTTCAAAGCCTAGGCATACAGCATCCAGGCATCACTGGGGCTGTTTCTATTTGTATGAAGGCTTTAACCCAAAACCCACTTGTATCTCCACTCCTTTATTGTGAGTTTCCTGAGGGCGATTTTATTCCTAGGGTCTGCCACATGGCCTTCAACAGCATAACCTCCAGCAAGTGCTGTTGAAATGGTAACCTATTTAGAAGAGATATTACAATGAAAGCTCTAAAGGGAAAACAATCACCACGTACCACATTGGGCATTGTGTTCTACTTTTATTCAAACATCTCTCTCTCTTTCCTCTGCTTTGTTTGCTTTTATTTTTCTCTCTAAGACATCTGGGAGAGTGTCTGTTTGTGATTTACAGTTCACCAGAAATACATGTGAGTCACTTAACTGCAAAGAAGACATAGTCTAGATGCCAAGGACATCATCTCTCCTGGGACTACATCTGTGAAAACTTGGCCAGACCTGAGCTGGGCTCCCAAAAATTGAGAAAAGCAATTTTGCCGTAACTCGGAGGCTAATATGTTCTGCCTAAACTCCTAAGTTCATGGCTGTCAGCAGGATTTCAATGTTCTGTAAAATCCATTCTTTGCTGATCCAATGATTTTGTCTTTATTGTGATTTATTTTCATTAGAACCAGAGCCCAGCAAAAATTTCAAGGTTCTTCCAGACTATGAGTCCATCCAGATGATAAAAAGAGACTGCAAAGGTACTAAGAGCTTTTATGTCCAAGGATGAGTATTTGCCCTGGGAGCAAGGTCACAGCAAGACAGTAGGCTCCAAGTTCAAGAGGGGAGACAAGGAAGCTTAATGCATTTATTCAGGGAAGGATAGGGACTCCCTGATGCCATACATATTTAGGATGTTTCTAGATTTCCTCCCCTCCTGCTTTATCTGCTCTTCTTGATTTTGATGCTGTCTGACTGAAATCATTCTTTGGTTCCTCTGGGATGCCTATAGTTGTGGTCCTCAGCTTCTTCCCCTTTCACTCCTGGCCTTACAATAGGTTGGAAGTTTGACTTCACCCCCAAATCACTACAGCTGATAAACTATTGAAACTTCCTGAACTGAGCTAAGATAAAAGTAAATAAATAAAAGGTCCCTTGAAATCTATTTCAACTGTGGATCAGATATCTTTTGATAACCAAGGCCAGCAGTTAGTAGCAAGGCAGATGAACTAGAACATCTGAGCTCAGGTGTGGTTTTCTTGATAATCAAGAAGGTGGTTTCAAAGGTGGTAGTTGTTCTATCAGTGAATCTGTGATTTCACATTTGTCTGTCCTGTGGCATTAATTCTATACACAAGGAAAAGTAGTACCATGCTTATAGTGAAGTAATTTGAGATTCAGAAGCTACCTATTTTCCCTCTATCTTGATGTCTAAAATCAGCAAGTACACAGTCTTTGGTTAGTCCCCTACTAAAATCATGAGTTTTTTAAATTAAAATTACAGTATGCAGTGCTAAAAAAAATGCACCAGGAACAAATATTGATTTTCCTCATCTTAACACTGCATCTTCACAGAGAGTTTTATAGCCAACCATTAAGTAATAGCTGGAGCCTCAGTATGAGAACAGCAACAATGAGCCTCATAACTCAGAGAAAATAAAGACAAAATCTGAATTTCAACTTTCCACTCCTGCCAAATGGCCATTTCCCATCTGCCTGAGGAGCTTATTAAGATGCCCACCTCTGAGGCTCTGAGGGCTGATCTTGGAGGTCAAGGTCTGGGTTTCTAAATAAGAGTTGTAGCAGAATAAGGAGCTTCTTAGCAGCTCATCATAATCAGCCCAAAGCACCTTTCTATTAAAGAACTGGAGATAGAGCTTATTGCTATTATAAATGGGGCTCATCAATCAGATCTGCTCACATTTCAGATGTGCCCTTGCTGACCTTATCTAATTCACAGGCTATGCCATCAACAGTAACCTCCAATGACCCTCAATGTGAATGCAGCCAGTACTCTTCCTGGCACTTTCCAGGCTGTGCTTTCTGCAGGGTGTGTGGCCAGACGACTAATCTATACTCATACTACAAGTCCTGCAAGCTGGGCCTATCTGCAAGAAAAGAGGCAGTGGACGTAGGGAATTCCAGCATTTAGAGAAAATACAAGGGCCCATGTCACAGAGCATGCCCAAAGCTGAGGAAGGATGTGAAGATGGTGCCCTGGCTGCTACAGGAAACATGATGTCTATTCAAGGTCAACACAGTGCTATGCACAGGGGGTCACAGTTTTAAGTTCTACCTTATTTTATAGAAGGCATGTCAATTCCAGTGGCACAAAATAACCATCAGAAGAATACAGTGAAGAACAGGAAGCAATGCAAGACTGCATCCAAGAGTCCCATCTCATCTGACCAGTGTGTGTGTGTGTGTGTGTGTGTGTGTGTAGATTTATTGGCGGGGGGGTGGGCGGGGATGGGGAGAATAGGAGGTGAGTGCAAAGGGCGAGAACTGAAAGTGCAGTTCCAGGAGGGAGATGGGATAGTTCACCACTTTCTGAGAAGCCAAAAGGTTCATTCCAGGTGGGGTGCCCGGCACTGTGAGGGCTGAAGCAGCCTAATCTTGGTGGTGATCCAGGATGAGGGTGTAGGAGGACAGTGATCACATGGTTTGGAGATGTTTTGTAATGTGAACCTACTATACTGAGGATATTATGGGGAGCAGTGGCCTCAGTCTGGTCACATATTAGGACCCCATGAATAACAGTCATAAGCCTTGCTGATTCAGCCCAGGGAGTGAAGAGAGTAGACTCCTGTGTCCCTGGAGGCAGTATCCCAGGCTTCATTGTAAATAATTTCTCTCAAATTATATGATCTTCTTGAGCAATTTCAGAAGTTGGCAAAAATGTTCTTTTAACATTTTTGTTAATAACAAGGGCAGGCAGAACCCTGGCAGGGAAACCTGGCTGTGCCTCCAGAGTGCCTTGGGCTCCACAGTCATCACTGCCCCACTTCCATAAGCTATCTTGTCACAGGAACTACAATCCAACTTAGAGGATGAAAACCGAGGACTAAAAGTTTCTATTTAGATGTCCGGGTGGTCTAAAGCATAACCGCGCATGGAGTGTTAAAGTTCTGCTCATTGCTGTGGGTATTATGTCTGGTGACTCGTATGAGTGAAGACATGTTCATGGTCCATGGAGAGTGGGGAGGAAGTAGGTTCTTTCTAGGACACAAGAGACAATACTTTGTGACCTGTCACAAGGACAATACTTTGTGACCCGTTGAAAATCTGCCTTCCTTGGAGATCATCAAGGCAGAGCAATTGATCACCTCTTCAATATCTGTCCTCTGCTTAGAATGAAGACCATGTTTCTCAGCCTACCTGCAGTTAGGTGTGGCCATGTGACCCAGCAGCATTGTGACTGCATGGAAGGAGGAGGGGCTTTCCCACAGTCCATGGGTCACTGTGTTTTTTCTCTCCTGATACCCCTAGAAAAGTTGAAGGACCATCATCGACCATGAGGCTGAGGCCATGCTTGGCAAGAAATAGGATTTGACGTGTG
Organism: Lasiurus cinereus; assembly: GCA_011751065.1. Classification (NCBI taxonomy): domain Eukaryota; kingdom Metazoa; phylum Chordata; class Mammalia; order Chiroptera; family Vespertilionidae; genus Lasiurus; species Lasiurus cinereus. The sequence goes on from JAAGEH010000006.1 coordinate 10,453,073, forward strand.
GATCTATTTTGGGCAGCTGGATGTTAACTCGAAAATGGAATCAACTTAATATCTTGTGTAAGCGTCTGTTAAGTTGGAGGAAGGGAGAGAGAGAGAGAGAGAGAGAGAGAGAGAGAGAGAGAGAGAGATAAAAACATCAATGATGAGAGAGAATCATTGATCAGCTGCCTCCTGCACACCCTCTCTGAGGATTGAGCCCACAACCTGAACATGTGCCCTTGGCTAGAATTGAACCCAGGGCCCTTTAGTCCGCAGGCCAATGCTCTATCCACTAATCCAAATCAGCTGGGGCAGAGCTTTTATGTTTTAGCTGAATTCAATCCTGACTAATTCAGTTCTTGCTTCCTTTTGGGCAATGGTTCTCAATCTTTCTAATGCCGCAACCATTTAATTCAGTTTCTCATGTTGTGGTGACCCCCCAACCATAAAATTATTTTTGTTTCTACTTTATAACTGTAATTTTGCTACTGTTATGAATCCTAATGTAAATATCTGTGTTTTCCAATGGTCTTAGGCTCTACAGCAGTGAACCACTAGGAAGGTCATGGCATAAGAAAGGTTTAGAACCACTGTTTTGGAGAAGCTGGACTTCCACATACTAGGAAGAGGTGGCTAAAACCCCAGGTTTTGGAATCAGATGCCTGTGTTCAGACCCCTGGGTTGCTGTGTGGCACATGGTATGTCAGCGGAGGATGGACAGGCCTTAGTTACAAAATAACTCTCTTAAAGCTAGGTCCTTCACCTCCATCTCCTAGTCATTAGGAGCCAGTCTAATGAACCTTAGTTTTCTTATTCTTTATAGAGAAGGACATATTACACCTTGCTGGCTGTTGTGAGGGGTTGAGTGAGGATCAGCACATTTATGGACACTTCAGAGCTTGGAATGTGTTGGTAAAACAGAACATGTGTGTGTTCACCAGCACCAGATACTCCATGTCCTGATTTCTGTATCTAATTCTCTTTGTGGTGGTCCCTCACCCTCAAACACTCCTCTCCACACCTGTGATGGGCTCCCTGGAAACACCCTCAACTCACATGCAGGCAGCACACAGGAGAGCCCAATATTTATCTGTGATTGCTGGCCCAGTGAGCACAAAGAAAAGGGAAGCCTGTCATATGAGTGATCGTGTTTTTCCCAGGTATTTTCCAACCCTGCTCATTCTTGTAGTTCACCTGAGTGCTGTGGCAGCTTCGCCTCAGTTAGAAAAACAATAGAATGAACTTTGCTGTTTTAGGTCTATATGTAGTGACAAGTTTTGTTACTTTAAATTCATTATGCAACTTAAAAGACCTGAAAGAAGTTTGTTTTTCAGATTAATAATGTGTAGGGTTGACAAATTATGTGAGAACTAGAGGCCCAGTGCACGAATTTGTGCATAGGTGGGGTGTCTTGACCTGGCCGGCAATCGGGGCTTGTCTTGCCCAGTTCCAATAGGCTGGGAGGCGGGACCACGGGAGATTGGCTGTGGGAGCACACTGACCACCAGGGGGCAGATCCTGTGTGGAGCACTTGCCCCTGATGGTCAATATGTATCATAGTGACTAGTTGACTGGTGTAATGGTCACTTAGGCTTTTATATACTAGTATATAGCTTAGATGAATAGTCTCTCATAAGAAACAAATCTAAAAACAGTGGACACTACAGGCCTCTGCAAGCACCCAGTAGCTACAGTACTACAAACATGCCTTTTATTATTACTCTCTTATGTAAGTCCTTTCACACTGCAGTGTGAAATATCACCAAAGTGTTAAAAACCTGCTTTGCCATAAACTAAAATGCTTTCTTTGTTTGCCCAATTTTCCTCAGAAATTTATTTTGGTGTTGATGGAGTTATCTTTCTTGACTCTCTCTCTGGATGATAAATCAGAATGTAGTGACCCTGACATCTGACTAGGTAAGCTGATGAGTAAAAGTTGATCATTATGAAATGTCAGGAACAAAAGGCAGGCATCTCCAAAATGCAGAGAGATGGCTATAGGAAAACTTGGTATCTCTGAGAACAGAAGCCTGACAACCAATGCATCATTTTTTTCTGGATAAAATGAATTGATTCTGTCACCAGCAAACTAAATGTAATTAGGATCTTGACTGGAATCATAAATTGTATTTAAATTACAGTTAGCAAGGAATTGAGGTCAGACATCAGTGCAAAGGAGTTTGCAGTGCTATGTGGGCGAGTTGTCTCCTATTTTCCTTTTTTTTAAAAAAAATATGTTTTTTATTGATTTCAGAAAAAGAAAGGGAGAGGGAGAGTTAGAAACATAGTGATGAGAAAGAATCATTAATCGGCTGCTCCCTGCATGCCCCCTATTGGAGATTGATGCCGCAACCCCGGGCACATTTCCTGATAGGGAATCGAACTGTGACCTCCTGGTTCATGAGTCAACACTCAACTACTGAGCCACATTGGCAAGGCAGTCTCCTATTTTCTTAGGACTCTAAGGGTTGTTTCTTTCTTATTATGAAAAATACTCCAATAGATATATACCTGCCTATAAAAAAAAGTGTCAGAGACAAAGATGGGGGTGGGGGAAATGCCACTTTGGTAATCATGTTCAGTTAAACTGAAATGTGTTACAGACCCTCCAAAAGCCATAAAGCCTCAAGACTAAAAATAATATTTGTGTGTGTATGTGTGTGTGTGGGTGGGGGTGGGGGTTGGGGCAGTCAATTCTTCTGGGGAAGAAACTTTCAACAATGGTCAACTGTTAAACATTGAAAATAATAGAAACTACTTTATTCCTTGCCACATGAACTCTACATGCATGAAGCTGCTCCTTTAATAGGATAGGACACATTCTCACTGATATTTTTCCCCTTTCCAGTGAGGACAGTATATTGCTATTAGATGTTACAAAATGTGCCAGCCTTCAAAATGCACATTTAAAAGAGCAGTTTCTTGCTCTGGGAGGCTGTCTTGATAACCTGGGAGAAGAGAAAAGAGTATATGTAGGAATCTGATGTCTGCTGTGACTAGGATTTCTGGGTAGTAAAATCCAAGGAGACTATGGATTAGAAATAGATGCTGATAGCAAGAATGCCAGGTATTGAGTGGAGGAAGCACAAACCCTCCTGGTGTGGGTGTATTTCCATATACTTATTTTATGCAGGGTTTTGTTAAAAAAAAAAAAAGGAACATGTCATTGTGACACACAAAAAGAAAAACAGCCTCCTTCTTCAGTCAGACAGATAATCTTTTAAATAAAGTTTGCTATGTGAAAATATAAATTATAAAATAAGTATAATGATGACAGGGCAAAAGAAATGATAAATGTAAAAGAATATTATAAAAGACAATGAGAGATAAATTAGAAGATTTGAGTGTCAAATATTTGAGGGGAAAGGAGAAATACAGTATAAGAAAACAAGACAAAACAATGAAGTAGATAAAGCATTAGCTGAATCAGTCAAATAAAAAAATGCACAAACCTCAGAGGGAAGGCGGGTGGTGGGAGTGAGTGGGAATAGATCAACCAAAGAACTTGTATGCAAATATGCATAACCCATGAACAGAGACCATAGGGTGGTGAAAGCCTGGGGTTGGGGAAGGGGCAGGATAGAAAAGGTCAATGGAGGGAGAGGGGAAAGAACATATGTAATGCTTTCAACAATAAAAAGAAAAAAAATGTACAAGTAAAAAGTAAAATTAGAAATCTCCAAGGCTATATTCTTAAAGAGATAAAGAACCTTTCAAAAATTATTCTTCATTTTAAATATTAAAACAAAAACTAAAACATAAGAAAATGTCCATGATTATCTGAATTACCAAAATTGATATAAATACTAACTATACAAGAAAGAAATGGAAGAAGATTTTAAGTAATTAACTTTAAAAGTAATGATTGGTTCAGAAAACTTTGCATGCTGATTGTATACATTTCCAAGGAATAGATATTTTGCTTGCTACATAAAATATTCATGAATATGGACAAAAGATGAACATTTCCTGCTGAAGTTATTGTCATGATACTATATCTATCAAAAAAGCAGAAACTGTGAACTAGTTATAAATTTGTGCATGTTAATCATAGAGGGCTTCTTGAAGTAGCAGTGTGAAGAGTTCCATGGTCCCTCCCACAGAATAATCTATATATAGAAAAGGCTAAGTGACCAATCATTCAATCATCCAACTGGTCACAGCCAGTATATATGATGTGCACTGGCAATTTAAAAATAAATGTTGACTCGCGCCTGTGTGATACATATAAAGCTCTCACTGGCGCCAATCACATGCACATGTTTTGGTCTGTCATTGTCAATTGTGAATTTGGTTGACACTTCTATTATAGAGAAAGGGCGAATAGCAATATTAAAATGTTTCTTCTAATTAATTTCCTTTCAATATGCATGAATCTGTGCACCAGGCCACTAGTAACAATACAATAAGAATAACTGGTAAAAATTGCTTAAAAAACAACCATTCAAAGTTTCTGGAAATTTTCCTAAGGACATAGAGCAAATGGAGAAACATTTATGATTTTTAAAAAACTACTAAATTTATGTAAGAACAACAAGAATCTGTGGGGTTAGAACTACAATGTGCTCCCTCTGCATTCTCCCAGCTCAGCTTAAAGAAAGCTAGCTATGGGAATTTGCAGTAAACAACATAGGGTTCTATCTTCCCCTGCTCCAAAACTAGAGCTTTGGTATCTCCCTGGAGGGATGGGCCAACAGTACTCCTCATCCTCCCCATTTCATGTTCTGAAAAGTCTACTTTAAGCCTTTGTGACCCAAAGGCCAGGGCTCCCTTTCTGTACCCACTCATATGCCAGAATCTCTGTCCAGGTCAGGGAGGGAAAATCAAGCTCAGAATATCAGAGGCTGACAGCTCTGTCCAGTGCCTCACTCATAAAGCAGGGGATCCAAAACTAAATATCAGCCAGTACTTCTGCTCCCCAGTTTTAGAGGGGTCGTACAGAGTTTTAGCCCAGGAAGGAAGGTGACAGAGAGCACCACTGCTCCTTCCAAATGGAATTGTCTTTATTTAGAACAGCACATGAGAAGTTTAATTTTAATGACTTTCTTGAGAACAATGGAGATTTTGGTGGTAAACAATTGAGAGAAAGCTGGTGACTCCAGAGAGTGAAAACAAGTCATAGACAAGCTAGACATTTACCAGAGAGAACCAGCAAAATTCACAAGAGTCACAAGTAAGAAAAACCCTTGGGATTCTGAACAAATCTCAAAGATTGGCATTGAAGACTAACTCTGAAAAGGACCCCAGGTTTAACTGCATCAGACTGAAGAGTAATTAATGGCCTAAGGCATTAAAAGAGAAGAGAGATCAGCTGGAAGTTTGTGGAGGCTAATGGCTAAAGGTCACAACAATAGAAGTGTCCACCTTAACTGACAGATTAAGGAAAGAGCCCTGGAAAGCCCTTCTGAAATCACTCCCATTCCAGATCATGGTAGCATGATCAAACCTGTACCCTTTGAGGAGAAGCAACAGAGTCTATACCTTGTGGGGAAAATAGACTTCGACAAACAGATAAGCAAACAATGTCAAGGCCCAGGGAATAAAGTTCAATATCCATATTTGCTATAGTATATGATACAAAGTGCCTAATTTTCAACAAAATTTATGAGACATGTAAAAAGAAAGCAATCCCTACAAAGGATTAGAGTAGGCAAAAATTGCCATTAACAAGGTCCAGATTTTGGCCTTACCAGGTTGTATAAACATATTCAATGAAATAAAGGCAACTGTTATAAAAAAAGATATTATGATAGGGCATGATCAAATAGGGAGATAGAAATTATTATAAAAATACCGAATAAAAATTCTGGAGTTAAAATGTATAATAAATGAAACAATTCATCGGGGGTCTCAACAGGATACTTTAGCTGGAAGTAGAAAGAATAAACAAATTGAAGACAGACTGATAGAGATTATGCAATCCAAACAACAGAGAAAAAATAATAGAGAAAATGAATAATGCCCCAGCCAGGTGGCTCAGTTGGTTGGAGCATCGTTCCATATATCAAAAGGTTGTGGGTTTGATTCCTGATTAGGGCACATACTCAAGTTGTGGGAGACAACCAATCAAAATTTCTCTCTCACATGGATGTGTCTCTTCCTCTCTCTAAAATCAATAAATATTTCCTCAGGTGAGAAAATAATAAACAATGACTCAGAAACATAAGGCACCATGAAGTATACAACGTGAGTATAATGGGTACAAGAAGAAGAGACAAAAAAGAGAAAGAAGCAGAAAAAACATTTTTTTGAAGAAATAACAGTTGAACAACTTGATAAATTTGATGTTAACAAAGTCATGGTAGGGTAAAATTTTCATTAGTAGAGCTCAACAAACCCCAAGCAGAAGAAATATAAAGAAATCCACAGACAAATACATTATAGAAAAAATTTTAGAAGTCAAAGAAAGAAAAATATGAAGGCAACAAGAGAAAAATGACTTGCCATATAGTGGCAAGTTTCAGTAGTACCTCCTCTGAAACAATGGAGGCCAGAAGAAAATGTGATGGCATGTTCAAGGTTTAGGGTAGGGGGGAGGGAATCTGTCAGCCAAAAATATTAGGTCAAACAAAACTCTTTTCCAAAAATAAAAGTGAAATGCATTTACAGATGAGCAAAAGATGAGAGAATATATTGCTTGCAAATCCAATTTATAAGAAATATTAAACTATATTCTTCAGGCAGAAAGCAAGAGATCCTAGAAGGTAATTCAAATCCACAAGAAAAGAAAAAGAAGAAGCCTCAGAAAATGTAATTATGAAATTATTCAAAAGTACAAATGCATATGTATTTTTCTTTCTTTTTATAAGTGATTTTAAAGAGCAATTTTATGTCAAATATATATATGATTATAATTTTAGGCCTATAACATATAGAAATAAATTTGTCTATAAGCTCACCAAAAAAAAGGCAAGTGAGAGCAAAGCTGTGAATTTGATTAGTAGGTATAAAAAAAAAGAAACAGAGGAGAAATAAATAAAATGGTTAACATAACAAATTCAATAAATATGTCGCTTTCCTTTATTCTTTTAGTTTACTTCAATGATAAAAATTATGTAAGATACTTATTATATCAATGTATTTTCATTTTATAACAATTTTAAATGAATATGCATATCCACATTAACAGAAAAAGGTGGAGGAGAGAGTAGAGACATATAGGAGTACATTGTGAATATCTAATTAGAATTAAATTACTATTAAACTAGAGGTCCAGTGCATGAATTCATGCATGAGTGGGATCCAGCCAGCCCACCCAGATAGGGGCTGATCAAGGCCAGGAGGGCAGTGGGAAGGGGACATGGGAGGTTGGCTGTCTGACCCCATCACCAATCAGGGTGGGGGGACCAATTGGGGTTGGGGCTGGCTGGGGGAAGGGGCCATAGGAGGTTGGTAGTGCTGATCAAGGCCCTGATTGGGCCAGTTGGCCTCCACAGAGCACATCATAGTGACTGGTCATTCTGGTCACTTGGCTTTTATATATATATAGATGAAGTAGTTTCTAATAAGTTAAGATGTATATAGAGCAACCATTTATATATGTTAAAGCCTAAGGGATCATCCAACTGTCTGACTGTCTGACTGGTAGCTATGATGGGCAATGATCACCAGAGGACAGATGCTCTGACTGGTAGCTATGACACACACTGACCATGAGGGAGCAGATGCTCAATGCAGGAGTTGCTGAGCTGCAGTGATGTGGCAGCTGCTATTCTCAGGTAATGCCCCCTAGAACCAGAGAGAAGGGAGCCCAATTTTGGGGTGCTTCACTCGAGAACCACCCTCTCGCAATCCAGGACCCTTTGGGGGATGTCAGCGAGCCAGTTTTGGACCAATCCCTGCAGGCCAGGCAGAGGGACCCCACGAATGCAGAAATCCATGCACCAGGCCTCTAATAAGTATATAAATAAATATCATGAAAAATTAAAGTTAAAGGATTTAAATAATGAAAGGAAAGCAGTAAAAAAGAAACATAAAGCAATATATACATAGCAAAATAACAGATGCAAATCAAAATGAACCAACAATAATAACAAATGTGAATTAATAGTCTTAAAAATATATTCAAAAGGCATATATTGTCAAAGTGAGTGAAAAATAATATTCAACTATGTACACTGCTATAGATAAAATATTTAGATTGAATGATACAAATAGGATAAAAGTATGGTCAGAATTATCATACAATCAGTAACCATAAGAAAGAAGAGTGGCTATGCTAATATCAGACAAAATAGACTTTTAGATAAAAAAGTTATAAAGAGGAATAGTGTAAAATGGCAAAATACAAATACAGCAAGAAGATATAACAATCAGTAACATCACATACATGCATCTAAAAACAGTCTCAAAATACATGAAGTGACAACTCAGAATTATAGGGAGAAATAGATAAACAAAAGTAGTTGTAGATGTTAATAATCTTCTTTCAATCATGAGTAAAATAACCTAGCAGAAGAACAATATGGAAATATAAGGCTTGAATACCACCAATCAACTAGATCTAATAGACATAGAACACTTTATCAAATAACATTAGAACACATACTTCTCAAGTGCATATAAAACGTTCTTCAGGATAGACCAAAGGCTAGGTGATTAAAAAAGAACTTCAATATCCACTCATCTGCTGATGGGCACTTGGGCTGTTTCCAGATCTTAGCTATTGCAAATTGTGCTGCTATGAACATAGGCAGCGGGGGGGGGGAGAGGAGGGAGAGACATATATTCTTTCTGATTGGTTTTTCAGGTTTCTTGGGATATATTCCTATGAAAAACAGCATGGAGTTTCTTCTAAAACTTAAAATGGAACTGCCATTTGTCCCAATGATCTTTCACCTAGAAGAGAGATCATTGGGACAAATGGCAGTTCCATTTTAAGTTTTTGAAGAAACTCCATACTGTTTTCCATAATGGCTGCAATGGATTGTATTCCCACCAGCAGTGCACTAGGGTCCCCTTTTTTCCACATCCTTGCCAGCCCTTTCACTTATTGATTTGCTGATGGTAGATATTCTGATAGGTGTGAGGTGATACCTCAGTAGATATGTAGATTAAAAAAAACTGTTGTACATTTACACCATGAAATACTATGCAGCTATAAAAAAAGAAGGTTCTCTTACCTTTTGAGACTGCATGGAGGGACCTGGAGAGTATTATGCTAAGTGCAATAAGCCAGTCAAATAAAGATAAGTATCATATGATCTCACTCATATTGAATCTAATGAACAAAATAAACTGATAAACAAAATAGGTTCATAGGCATAGTTCATAGGTTCATGTACCTATAAGAAATATATAATAACTCAAAAACTTTTATGTACCTATAAAATAGTTTAAAATATATTTATAAATATATATTTAACTAAAGGTTATATTAAGCTGTTTATATTTATAGATATATATTTATAGGTCTCCAGGGTAAACAAACAAATAATTGATATAGTGGGATATTTTGCTAATTTTAAAGACCTCAACTATACAAATAATTTGTTGGGGTTTAGAAATTTAAGTCACACAATTAACACTCTTGATTTGATGGACAGAGAATATTTTCTTTTCCCACGCACATATACAGGATGTCCTCCCAAAATGTATGCACACTTTGAATAATTATTAATTTCAATAGGTTAAATCTGAAAAGAAAAAATCATCAATTGAGCTATCAGTTATTAAGTTCTTATACATTTTGAGAGGACACCCTTTAGATCATTTTAAAATTCTTACCTGAGGATATATTTATGAATTTTAGAGAGAGGAAGGGAGAGAGAGAGATCTATGTGAGAGAGAAAAACATTGATTGATTGCCTCTTGTATGCACCCTAACCAGGTATTTGCCCTGACCTGGAATCAAACACATGACCTTTCCATGTACAGGATGATGATTCAACTGAGCCACACAGGTTAGATATATATGTTTTTATTTTTATTTTTGAAAAGCATACAAGGTAGGCAATAAAGCATGTTCAAACTTTTTAAAGATTCTATGATTGTGGTTTCACAGAGTCATCTCTCTGATCCCAAAACAATTAAGTTAGAAATCAATTAAAGAAAGGGAGATAAAATGTTATAATGTTAGTATTTAAACAGCATGTCACCTTTGAAACAAGAAATTAGAGTGAAGTTTTATAATTAATTATAACTAAGCATAGAAAGAATATTACATTCCAAACTTCTTTGAAAAGAAATAATTCAGAATGTGGAAAGAGCACAACAACAGATATAGCAGAGATTAAAAAGAAAATTAAAATTAATAAAAATATAATTTATAACTCTGTCAACAGATCTTAGATCAAATGGGGAGAAAGGGAAACTAGGGAAACAAACTTTCTAAAAGAAATTCAAGAATGAATAGAAAACCTGAAAAATCTTATAATCATTAAGAAAATTAAATCAGTATTCAAAAATCTTCCCACCAGTCCATTTGACATAAAAGTTAATTCATACTTTCACAGAATAGATCATTCTAACATAATAAAATTCTTCCAGAGGAGAGAAAAACAGAAATCCCTGTTCAACAATGGTGACCTTATTATCAGATTCTAAAAAGGAAAGTATAAGAATAAAGAATGACTGGTGAAGCATAACTATGAATGCAGATGCAAAAACCCTAAACAACATAGAAGATTATCAAGCAGAGCAATTTATTAAAAAGTGAAAATATAATAATCAAGTTGAGGCTTATTCTAAAAATATTGAAGTTGTTTAAAATTGTAAATATTTTTAGAGAAAATTCACTTCATTAATACACTGAAGAAAAATTATAATAATCACCCCAATATGCATTGAAAAAGCATTAATGAAATCTGACATCTCTTCATGATAAAAACTCTTAGCAGCAAAAAACTAGAAGGAAACTTTCTTAACTGGTAAAGAGTATCTCCTGAAAGCCACCAGTCTCAATGCAGAGATTTTAGATGCATTTCCTTTAAAGCAAGGACCATAAGTTTCCCTACTAACACCACCTTTATTCAATATTGCACTTGAGGTTTGTAGAGGCTTAGTAATGAATAGTAGTTATAAATTGGAAAGCAGAAAAGAAAATGAACACAATATAAAAATAAAAAGTTTAAAAAAATAAAAGCAATGTATGATTTAGTAATAGTTATCAAATGCTCAAGAATTATTACTATATAATAAAGCAATTGCATTTCTATAACCAATATTAAACAGTTAAAATGGGGAAGGTAGAACTACTAGTTATCGAGACATAATGATATTATAGAAATTAGGACTGTGTGGTACTAGTACATCAACACATATAGTGATCAAGGCAACAAAACCGAAAGCCCAGACGTGTGTGTAAGCTAGAGATGGTGAGCAGGAAACTGGTCTTGCAGAACTTGTTATCTAAATGCAGAGGCCATGGAACTGTGAACAATGCACTGCCCTGGCAGAGAGGGTGGGAGGAGAGTTGTTCATGCTGGTGCCTGGACAGACCATCTGACCATCGGATGTGACCTCACACCTGGGGGTCTTCCTGCAGGGCCACGAAGGGGACAGGGGGCATATCTTCAAGACAAAGACCCCAGCGGGATATATACATAGACAGGTTTTCTGCATGTTTCTTTACTCTGATTTGGAAATTATTTCCGGAGTCCACTAGTGTTAATAAATGGGGTCCCTCTCTTTCTCTAGGAAGTGTGCTTGGTATTTCTTTGGTCTGTAACAATGGCCATGCCCACTGGTCAGGAAAGGATGGACTATTTTAATAAATTGTTCTAGGAAGATTTATACAGAGAGAAAGGAATAAACTGCATTATATATTATAAAACAAGAAAAAGTATAATTAAATAAAATATATAAACGCCAAGAGTAAACTTTAAACACTTAGAAGAAAAATCAATAATACACTTAATATTTGGGGATAAGGAAGGTTTTTCTTTAAAAAATACATACAATGCTAACCCTCAAAGATCAACAAGAAGTTAAATTTAAGTTTGAGAACTTCTATTTATCAAAAGATCCCATGAAGAAAGCAAAAATACAAGCTACAAACTGGAAAATGATAGTGTATTTGAAACAGATAATAAACAGGAAATAAATACCCAGAAACCAGAATCTCTAGAGGGCAATTAGAAAGCAAGAGCAAAACTTAAAATATGGCCAAAACACACGGTCTAGCCTTTCAGAAAATAGAGACAGATGCTCAAAAGAATGAGAAGATGGCCAGGTATAAGACATTGTCTGCCACAGTGAAATCCCAGATTATGCCTATTAGATGGGCACAGTCTTTGTGAAGGTCGAACCAGGACAGAAGCTGGCATTCTTACACAGTGCTTATTGAGGTATAGAAATCAGGACAGGAATTTCCTTGCAAAACAACTTGGTGTTATCTTGTAAATTGAACATCTGTGTCCCCTGGGACTTAGCAAATCCACTGAGATCTATATTCTAGAGAAGCTTCCAGAGACAAGACCAGAATGTTCCCAACACCATTATTTATGGGATATTGTAAAAATGCTCTCAACAATAAAATTCTTTTAAAAGGGGGGAATTAAATAACTGCAAAAACAATTGTTCATTCTTATTGTGATTATTTTAGGAATGTTTATTTCTCAATTATTCTTCCTTTAAAACATTTTAAAGGATTCATTGCAATTTCAAGCATAAATTCTCTGGACTTTTAAAAGAGCAACTCTTTGTCTTTTTTTTCAGCCTTCAGAAGCCATATATATAAAAGATACCGGGCACTCTCATAGTATTTTGGCAGGATTTTTTTCCTTCAGACTTAGGAAGCTGAACAGCTTCACCTTTGTCTTTAAAAGCACAGTGTTATGTGATTTCATGTCTTTTTTCTACTCTTTCCACTTCGATTTTCTTCAGATTCACTAAAGATTTTGCACACTTGGGTTGAGTCACTTAAGTAAGTGCTGCTTCCTTTCTTTTGTTTTCTGAAATGGCTGACTGATTATTGTTAAAGTTTACACAAATAACCCCATCAATGGGATCCCAGAAGACACTATCTCAGGTAAGAGCTAGGTGGGTGGATGGGGCACCCCAGTTTGTGGGTCTCCTGGACTCATACAGCCACCTGTTCTCTCCCAGTGTAAGTAGAAAGTTAAGCACAGGGTCTAAAGGTCTTTGCAAAAGGCAGAGGAAGGAGACATCAGAGAACAAAAGCCAAGACAGTTCACCCCTGAGGCAGGAACCGCTGTTTTGGGGATTTTGTAAGACTATAAGTTTCTTAATTTTGTCATGATGGCTGTCTTTTTTCTTAATCTTTATTGTTAAAAGTATTACAGATGTCCCCTTTGTTTTATTTTCCCCCCCCCCCCCCCACTGACTCCCCTTCACCCTGCACCGGCCCTCCCAGGCCTTCACCGCATTATTGTCTGTGTCTATGGGTTATATATGATAGATCCGCCCTTCCCACAACTGGTGGGCAGAGTATGACGTAACCTGAATCTGCAGCCAGGACATTCCCAAGACATTGAACCACCAATCATGGAGTGCATGTGCCCTAAGCCCCACCCTTTCCCTTGCCTCCCTGGGCCCCACCCCTTCCCTTTCCTCCCCTCAGAAGGCTTGTTCACCTCTGCGTGTGTTGCTGTTCTCCCCTTTTGAGACAGTCCCGCTGGGTCCTTCTCTAATCTGTTTTTTTCTACCCTCTTTCCTAATTAATAGTTAAACTTCCTCTTTTAACTTGTCTCTGTCTCCAACTCCATTTCCTGCACCTCAAACCTTACATTTGGTGCCGCAAATGCAGGAGGGACGAGCATTCCATCTGACCATTCACTCTCCTCGTGGCTCAGGATCTTCCTGTCTACCCCCTCCCACTCCCGCCCTGGCTCGGCAGGGTCAGCGGTAAGTCCCAGCTGTGCTGATTCTGGAGTCTCTGTCCGTAAACTGTGGCCCGAGTCAGAGACTGCCTTCCGGACATAGCCCTCCAGGACCCTCCAGGAGGGGTTCCAAACCGTTGGAGGCAGCAGAGACACTCGGTTCTTCGCTTTTTGGCCTCCATTTTCCGGACACCCTTCCAGGAAGGGGTTCCCAGGCTCGGGGAGGTAGTGGAGACATCCCTGCCATCCCTCGGGTCCCTCCATCTGTAGCCTCGGCTGAATGACTGGGACACTGGTCCTTTAGCCCTTGCTACTGACTCCAGGTATTAGACATGGATAACAAAAAAGTCTAAACTGGATCTTAGCACACCTCTAGGGTGTCTCTGGCTAAGCTAGGTCTGTCCCAGGATCTGTGCCCTAAATGCCTCATTTACTTCTGTAATGTGGCATGGCCTCAGTAGGAATTGGAATGGGTCCAGACGGCCCGAAAATGGGACTTTTGATTTTAACATCCTCACTGACCTCAGTAATTTCTGCCGGCAAACCGGGATGTGGTCCTTCGCTCCCACCCTTCACTTTACTCCTCATGTTCCACTCATCAGAGCCTTCTCACAAAGTCTTCTTCACCCCCTCAAACCAGTCCTCAGCCCCTTTCTCTGTCTTCTGACTCTTTCAACCCAGCCAATCTTTCATCTCCACCTCTCCCACTCCTGCTGCCCCACCTTCTGGTCCCTCTCTTCCTCCTTCTCCTTCACTGTGACTGTCTCTTTCCCAGCTGGCAGCCACCATTGCCACCTCAGACTGTGAGCCGAGCAGAGGCCACCGCGCAGAGTGAAAGCTGCCCACCTTGCCGCCACACCAGCTGCTCCAAACAGCTAAGTGAGATTTCTGTTTGTAGAAATTTTGGTTTGCTCTTCCCTTGTGTATTGTGAGCAGCTACATGTTGGCTGCATGGCTTGCCTATCCCATGGCGGCTGCCATCTTGAAACAGCAAGTCCAACCCCTCTCTTTGAATAAAGTTACCAAGACCTCCCACAACCCACCCCCACTGGCCTGGACTGCTGTAGCTGACTGCCGCCACACTCCTCCTCCTCCTCCAGCCCACTGCCCACTGCCTGCTCCACCACCCCTACCCCTAATGCCTTCTCAGACCCTGGTCTGAGATCCAGTGAATATGCCCTTTAAGGTTTTTAATGCCCATGAGAAGCAGGCAGTGTTGTGTGATTTCATTGGATTGGGAAGCCGGCCTTTAACAGAAGGTGAATCTGCAAACCCAAGCCTTGGTTGCAGCTCTGAGGTCAACGGCAGCTATGCACAGTCTCAAGGGTGCAATGAGAGGACTAACACCACCTGGAGGATGCTTCAAGTGCAGAAATGAAGGCCAGTGGGCAAAGCAGTGTCCGGAGCCCCAGACTCTAACCAAGCCCTGCCCAGTGTGCTGTCAAAGCAGCCACCGGAAAAATGACTGCCCCTGGTAAAGTGGCGGGCCCTCTGCATCTCAGCATAGAGGGGCTATCCTTCCAGGTCATGACCCGCCCACTGGCCATGACAGAAGACTGGCTGAAGACTGAAGATGCCTGGACTCAATGACCCCCATTACTCTGGTTGAGCCCAGGGTAACACTCAAGGTAGCAGGTAAGCCAGTCTCCTTCCTGGTGAATAGGGGGGCTACCTTCTCTGTCCTGCCCTCCTTTTCAGAGTCACTTTTCCCTTCCATGATGTCAGTTATGAGTATTGATGGCAAATCACCCTTTAATGCTCTGAAAACTGCTCTGGCCTCAGTACCTTCTCACCCCGCTCCCTCCCCCACTGTACCCTTCCTAAAGAACAACTTTTTGCTGGCACAGACTTATCAGAAACAGATCTTTATCTTTAGGAAAAAGTGGAAGTTTTAAAATTGAAGGCGGTTAGAGGCCTGGTAACAACAGGCTGCAGGGCCTGCTTCCTCCTCCCCTTGCCTTTTCTAAATATTTTAAATAGCATACAATACTGAAATATTAATTGCTAGACATGTTTAGAAATATTTAATGGAAGGTATGTTGAAAGAAAGAAGTGCTGAAGTTAACTGTTGACAAGAACTGTACAAGGACCCAGATAAGCAGGTATCCTGCCAACTCACCTGGACAGTCCTGCCCTAGGGGTTCAGAGACAGTCCTCATCTCTTTGGCTATGTTCTCCATACTGGAGAAGAGTATGTAGATGATCTCCTTCTCTGCAGCCCCTCC
The DNA here is from genome assembly GCA_011751065.1 of Lasiurus cinereus. Taxonomy (NCBI): domain Eukaryota; kingdom Metazoa; phylum Chordata; class Mammalia; order Chiroptera; family Vespertilionidae; genus Lasiurus; species Lasiurus cinereus. Next base: position 10,469,058 of record JAAGEH010000006.1, read on the forward strand.
CTGGACATATCTCAGAGGCATACAGCTGGCCTCCTCAACTTTCTAGAGGACAAAGTATGCCACGTATCCCCTGCCAAGCGAAACTGTTGGCCCCCACTGTCACTTACTTGGGGATCTGTCTGATGCCCAATTTCCAAGGACTGACAGTTGACCGAATGCAAGCCATACGAGACCTACAGCTTTCCACTTCTGCGGAACAGATCTTGTCCTTTCTAGGGCTAGTAGGATTCTTTCGCCATTGGGTCCCAAACTCTACTCTCCTAGCTAAGCCCCTATACCAGGCCGCTAAAGAAACACCAGTAGTCCCTTTCTCTTCACCCTCCCTTGTTCGCCAGGCTCGCTCTCTCTCTCTCTCGCTCTCTCTCTCTCTCTCTCTCTCTCTCTCTCTCTCTCTCTCTTTCTCTCTCTCTCTCGGACATCTCTAGGCCTTTCCAACTATTTATTGATGGAAAATAGGGAATAGCTATGGGGTCCTCACCCAGACTCTAGGGCTAGCCTTAACCCCTGTAGTCTACCTATCCAGATAGCTTGATCCCATGGTTTGGGGATGGCAGCCCTGCCTCTAGGCTCTGATTGCAGCTGCCAGTCTTACTAAGGAGGCCCAGAAGATCTGTCTCCAGCAACCCTTACAGGTTTTCTCCACCTGTAGGCTACAAGATCTGTCCCATCTATCCTTACCTCTCCTTGCCCCCTCTTGCATGCAGGAACTCCATCTCCTGTTCCTCAAAAGTCCTGACATCTCCCTAACTCAGTTCCCAGCCCTGAACCCGGCCACTCTCCTTCCCACTGCCTCCACCCAACCTGCAGCAAGGCACTCCTGCCCCGAGGTCATCGAGGCCCTCACTCAACCTTGGGCAGGACTCTTAGATTTTCCTCTCTCTGATCCTGACTTAACTAAACTGCACATACTCTACCACCCACAATCATCGGGTAAGATCAAGAGGATCAACAGGCTCCTTAAAGTCTCCTCTAATCCTGTTTTTTTCTACCCTCTTTCGTAATGAATATCGCTTGTTAGTGCGGAATAAACTTCCTCTTTTAACTTGTCTGTGTCTCTAACTCTGTTTCCTGCGCCTCGAACCTTACAAGGTATATATGCATAAAAGTTCCCTGGTTAATCACTCCCCATGCACACCCCTCCCCTGCTTTCCCTCTGAAATTCATCAGTCTGTTCCATGCTTCCGTGTCTGGATCTATTTTGTTCATCCATTTATTTTGTTCATTAGATTTATGGCTGTCTTTGAAAAGGGCAGAAGAGACCACTGGTTGTTCTTCAGTGGAATTTTGAGTGTCAGATAGGATGCTCTATCTCCCATGATTATCCAATTCTATGGGGTGAGTACCTTTTCCTGTCCTCGGGCCAGGCTATTTTGCAATTCTGTTCAAATAGGGAAGTGGATTTGTGGAGGGCCAGAAGATCTGTCTCCAGTAACCAGTAACCCTTACAGGTCTTCTCCACCTGTAGGCTACAAGATCTTCTGTCCCATCTATCCTTACTTCTCCTTGCCCCCTCTTGCATGCAGGAACTCCATCTCCTGTTCCTCAAAAGTTCTGACATCTCCCTCAGTCCCCAGCCCTGAACCCGGCCACTCTCCTTCCCGCTGCCTCATTGTGATGCAGCTGGTTCCTTTTCAAAGCAATAAAAATACCCACCCCCCTGCACCCCTGAAAATGCAATTGATTTCTGATCTGAGAAAGGACTTATCCAAACATTCTATGTTTTCCAAATGTTACATTTTAGTGCCAGAAATTTACCCAGTTTTGCATTTATGATTGAATTCATCCCAGCATCCTGATTGCCTATTACATGTCTATTTTTTAGCTATACTCCTCTGAACCTGTTTTTGTATCTTACATCATTAGTCAATGAATTAAATAAAATTTTTAGCACATGTTTACATTTGTGTTAAAGTCATGACTTTAACTTTTGGAATATTATCACTTAAGAGTTTTTACTCATTGCAAACTAAAAGCTTTATCAATGATGTTCACAAATGGTTCACTTGTTCAGAAAATGTTGGAAGGATTAATTTCTATGCTTCATTTTACAGATGTTGAAAATGAGGCTCAGATTTTCTATGCCACTGGGATTGAGAACTTGGTTTTCTGAACAGGCCTGTAGTCCTACCTCTAGAAAGTGTGATACCCAGACCAACAGAAAATTCTCAGCTCCACTTCCCTGTGTACCAATCCTGACCATAAAAGTATAGTGCATGCCGCTCTTACTGAAGAGAAATAAATGTAATGTTTTTTGGGTTAGAGAAAAAAATAAAAATGATATCATTTGGATTGGACCCATATGGTTCAGTTACTTCTCAATGTAGCACAAATTTATTTTAATTTAATGGATTTGTTACAGATTTCCTGAAAAGCTTTTTCAGAAGGAGGTTGTGAATTAGCAGCTCAGCATCCTACTGAGGAACTCATTATGTAACAAGGCACAAGCTGAGATAATCAAATAATAGCTGACAATTTATAACTTTAAAAATCATATTCTTAAATATGCAATTGTGAGAGGAAACATTTGCCAATAGCATTACTGCAGTACATAAAAATGGTTAGTTTTTGAGACAACAAACAGAGTACCTCCTTCTTTGTGGCCATCTGCTCTTGCCTTTGAGATATTTTGGCAGTGGGTTCTAGTCCAAATCATTTCTCCTTCTCTAGCTTCCTCTGCTGTGTCCTACATCATGATGCACAACTCAGGGACCCTGTAGGGGTATTATATCTACTCAATTAGTAATGAAACTAGGACAGATGTGTTAACTTGAATAATGTCAGAGTGGAGGAAGTGTGTGAATGGCCCATGTTTGGGACATGAGATGTCCCAGGAGAGAGTTTGTTTTGGGCAGAATCAACACAGTAATTGGTTTAATTATTTCATGCATTATAGTGGCTTTCTAAGAGGTACTAAACCAAAAGATCTTTTCACAAACCAAAAAATGCAATCTTTGAGTTTGTGTAGGGTCCCAAATTCTCATGACTTTTGGAATAATATTTTAAGATGTATGTTTCATATATAAGCTTTTTATTCACATCAGAATTTAGTATTGTTGTTCTGTCAGATTGTATCTGTATTACAATTGTATCTGTGTTCAATCTGTATCTGTGTTCTCAGATTATCTCTGTGTTACAGTCTGTATCTGTAACATTTTATATGTTGAGGAAAATTCCTTTCACTCTCAGGAAACATAACATAAACCACAATTGCTTTTCCCTAATTCCACTTCACAGTAAGTACTCCCTTTTAATAACCTATCATATCTTTGAACCATCAGTTTAATAAGCATCCTTGGAATTCTCTAAGCTATGCACATCTTTAATTTTTAATAAGAATGTTAAGTTTCCTGAGACCAAGACAGGGCAAGGGCAATATGCCTCATCGTATTGAATCTATTTTTGCATCTAAGATACATAGTAGGCACTTTTGAAAAGGAAAATGGAGGGCTTGTAATCTAGTTCAGTATCTGGTTTAAACTGTAGTCTTACTTCCTCACCCTGACTTACTTGGGTGGAGCTGCAGAGCCTAACCCCAGGGCCCTACCACAACTGACCTGGGCGAGCTTCGGGGACCCTAGGGGGCTGCCATAGGAGGAGAGATATAGATCTGAGCCTCCCCATGAGTTTAGTTCAGGTTTTGGATCCGGATTTCCCCTGGACCAGCAGATCTGAGAAATGAAGGTTAAATTTTCCTCCCGCAGAGTGCTGGCTGATTGTTCTCCCGTGCATTCTGCCACAACCTTCCTCTACTGAGGAAATCTGTGTTTTCATCCACTCTGTCCACACAATGTCTAAAGCTCCAGGTCAACTTATCTTCAAAACTAGGCTCTGCTATAAACTACCCATGTATCTTGGGCAAATTTCTGAGCTTTTGTCTCAGTTTCCTCACCTATAAAGTGGGGATAATAATCGCACTTATTTCAGAAATTGGTTTTGGGAAGCTTAAGTTTTTAATATGATAATATACTTAGAGCTGAGCACATGTTAAAGAGTCAGTAAGTGTTAACTACTCTCCTGAAGAGATTTGATTTCACGTTTACTATAGAACACATTGCCACTAACTGTCTCCTGCATCTATCTGAAATGAAAATTACTTAATTTTTTTCTTTTGATGAGTATCAACTACTATAAATATTTGTTGACAAATACCTAAATCCCACACTTCCCAGTTATTTAAGACAGTTGTTTGGGGTGGTCTCACCAATGAGACCAAATAAAGGTTCATGTAGCTTGGGTTCCCAGTGCCCTCCCTGAGACTTGGTAAGGCCAAATTTATTTATATGGAGAGAAAATCAGGAATGCAGAGCAGAGATGGGACCTAGCACCAGGCAGTGAGAAAGCAGTGCTTTATGAAGAAGCAGGTGCCTGGGGGAATGGAGGGCATAGAAAGGAAAGTGAAATGCTGGCCCAGGGTTAGATTCCTCATAGACACATGTTAAATGTAAGGACAATTTAATGTACCAGTAAATTAATTAAATAATAATTAAGTGAAGGTGAGAGCACCAAGTGCAAGAACACCAAAGACAGTGTATCAGAAACCCAGCAGGGAACAGATGTGATGTCACATTCAAATCAGGGTGATCTGAGTAGAAAGCATGAACAGGCATATTTACCAAATTGTAGACAAGGCCTTTCTTTGTGCAGAGCTGTAATTGCATAAGTAATCATGTCATATTAAGTGATGAAAAGCAAAATCTAATGTGTGGCTTATTTGCTGCAGGTGGACAGGTATTTAAAATGTGCCATTTGTATGTAAACATTGTCTTAGACTATGTCCAAAATTTTATCTTTGCCTTATTTTGCCACCTATTATAATTGATTACCAGGCTCCAACCCTTTCTGGAATAATTATTTCTATTAATTAGAGACCATTCATACAATTTAGCTAGTATGTTCTAACTCAAACAATGTTAGGAGCCAAAAAGGAACCCTCGTTCAATTTATTTGTCACTTGGGACATATTTCTATTAGTGCACGTATTGTATTAGAATAAAATGTTACTATAGCATGTGTTTCCCATTGACTCACAAGCCCTTTAATAGCAGGAGCCAGATTTTATGCAAATCTATGACCTCACAAACATGTGCCTGATAGAGTTGTTAACTACACAAGTGGTCACTGGTGCTTGGTTCTTGCCAGTTGGCCAGTTTAACTCAGGGATGGATGATGTTTGCCATCTAGCAAAGGCTATCCTTGTGACTAAAAACCTGTCTTTAATTATTTTGGTGTATAACAGAATAAATATGTATTTCATCATTAGGAAAAAATTACAGATATTGTCTGTTTATGTATAAGACAGCACATACATTCATCCATTCTTAGAAAGAGGAGCATGATATACAGGAATAGAAATGGAAATATAACAAAAAGAAAAAATGTTAATTGTGGTTATCCCCAGGTTCAAGAATTAAAGTGAATCTCATTTAATTATGCCATTCAATAATATTCAATATTTCTAACAATAAAAATGCCAGAGATACAGTAAAACATCCAAAAATGTAGGGATACCATGCTACTTGTGTTTGTGAAAATGATACTGTGACATTCAAGATGTCCAAAGATTTTTCATCACTTCTCCCATTAAGAGGGGGAGTCCAATTCTCCTCTGTCTCAATATGGCTCTAATGATTTGCTTGACCACTTGAGTGCTTGCATGCAATAGAAGTGATCTTCTGAAAGTTCCATGGCTGGTTTAGTAGAAGCCTTAGAGATTCTATTGGGTCTCCTGGCATTGCTATTTCTTGGATGCGAGAGTCTTCATCCTCTGCTGGAGAAATCAGAAGGCCATGGATTGACTGGAAGAAACTCAGCTGTGTTTGTTCTCCCAGGCAGGTGAAATAAATTGGCAGGCATGTGAATAACTTAACTTGGACCTTTTGACCAGTCTATCCATCAGCTGAGTCACACTGACTGCCCCTGTCACTTCATCTCTCAAGTAAATTCTTGGCTCATATGATAGTGAGATATAATAATCAAAACAAAAAGAAAACAGAAGTTTTGGTATAGTTTTTATGCACCAAGAAGTAGATAGAACAAAATAAAGATAACTGAGCCATGCCTTGCTTTGATTCATTTAAGTAGCTCAGACTTATAGGCATTTGGATGGGATTTACAAAGGGCAATTAAATGTGATACCACAGGGGGAGGAGAAAATGGTGGCGGAGTAGATGGATGCGTCTGGAGCTTTGTCGCTGGGCAGAGGGAGAGAGAGCGGCTGAGAGTCGCATTGGGAGTGTTTGTTGGCAAGTTAAGAGTCAGTTATCCTCCAGGAGAAGGCGGAGAACTGCTGGAAGGGGCTCTCCCGGCCAGGCAGCCCCACTGCCACGGGGCTTTTGTCGGCCAGAGCCACCAGCGCGAACGCGGAGCCCGAGCCATCTTGCAGTGGGAGGTGGATGTCTGCGGCGGTCTGAAGCCTTCGGCTGGGTACCCATCGAGCAGCCAGGGACCGGGGACCCAGAACTCTGGTCTCCAGTCGGCCCAGACACGTGGTGGAACCAGAGATCCACAGAGCACACGGACAGTGCCTTGTGTGCTATACCTGGTCGTGTTCTAGTTTGTGCCTTTCAATCAACATAGGAGAGAGAACTACATAACCAGACACCCGGAGAAGAAAGACCATGGGCAGAAAAAGAAAACAGCCCACATAAGACAGAAAGGCAGGTTTCACCAGAAAAAGAAGTAAACGAAATAGAACCAGAAATAAGCCTACCAGAGAAAGAGTTCAGAGAAATGATCATAATGTGGTTGAAAAGAATGGAAGACAAATTTGACAATATGAGTAAGAGCCAAGAGGAAATGAAGAAGACGCAAGAGGAGATGAAGAAGAAGCAAGAAGAAATGCAGAAGAACCTAGAGGAAGTGCAGAATAAACAAGAAGAAATGAAAAATGACATCACTGCTATAAAGAACTCAATAGAAAGCATCAAAAGTAGACTAGAAGAAGCATAGGACCGCATCAGTGAGCTAGAAGACACGGTAGGAAAAAATACCCAAGTACAGCAGCTTCTAGAAAAAAAAGTTAAAAAGCAAGAGGAGAGTCTAAGGGAACTTTGGGATAACATGAAACAAAACAACATCTGCATAATTGGGGTTCCAGAAAGAGTGAAAACTGAACAAGGATTAGAGAACGTGTTTGAAGAAATAATGACAGAAAAAAGAGATAGAAGAAGATGTTAACAAATGGAAGAGCATACCATGCTCATGGATTGGGAGAATCAACATCATTAAAATGTCCATACTACCCAAAGCAATCTATAGATTCAACGCACTTCCCATTAAAATACCAACGACATATTTCACAGACCTAGAAAGAATTCTTCATAGATTCATCTGGAACAAAAAAAGACCATGGATAGCTACAGCAATTTTGAGAAGGAAGAATAAAGTAGGTGGGATCTCAATACCAGACTTCAAGCTATAGTACAAAGCAACTGTTCTCAAAACAGCCTGGTACTGGCACCAGAACAGACATATAGACCAATGGAATAGAATAGAGAACCCAGATATCCACCCAAACCACTATGCTCAACTAATATTTGACAAAGGAGGCATGAACATTCAATGGAGCCAAGATAGCCTCTTCAATAAATGGTGTTGGGAAAATTGGACAGATACATGCAAAAAATTGAAACTGGATCACCAACTTACACCAAATACAAAAATAAACTCAAAATGGATACAGGACTTAAACATTAGAAAGGAAACCATAAGAATACTAGAGGAATCCACAGGCAGCACAATCTCAGACATATGCCAAAAGAACTTCTTCACTGATACTGCTCCAAAGGCAATGGAAGCTAAAGAAAAAATAAACAAATGGGACTACGTCAAAATAAAAAGCTTTTGCACAGCAAAAGAAACCATCAACAAAACAACAAGAAAGATCACTGTATGGGAGAACATATTTGCAAATGTTAAAGATTTAATCTCCAAAATCTACAGCCAACTTATACAACTTAATAAAAGGAAGATGAAGGACCCAATAAAAAAATGGGCAATGGACCTAAATAGAACCTTTTCAAAAGACGACAGAAGGAAGGCCAAGAGACACATGAAAACATGTTCAAAGTCATTAATCATCCAAGAGATGCAAATCAAAACGACAATGCGATACCCATCTTACACCTGTCAGAATGGCAATCATCAACAAATTAACAAACGACAAGTGTTGGCGAGGATGCGGAGAAAAAGGAACCCTTGTGCACTGTTGGTGGGAATGCAGACTGGTGCAGCCACTGTGGAGAACAGTATGGAGTTTCCTCAAACTAAAAATGGTTCTCCCATTTGACCCTGTAATCCCACTCTTAGGAATTTATCCTAAGAAATTACAAACACCAATCAGAAAGGATTTATGCACCCCAAGTTCATAGCAGCACAATTTACAATAGCTACAATTTGGAAACAGCCTAGGTGCCCGTCAGCAGATGAGTGGATCAGAAAACTGTGGTACATCAACACAATGGAATTCTATGCTGCCATTAAAAAGAAGGAATTCTTACCATTTGCAGCAACCTGGTTGGAACTGGAGAGCCTTATGCTTAGTGTAATAAGCCAGTCAATGAAGGAGAAGCATCACATGATCTCACTCATTTGTGGTAATAAAGAACATTATAACTGATGAACAAAAGGATAGATACAGAGACAGTAAAGCTTCAAACAGACTGTGAAATTATAGCAGGAAGATTAAAGTTAGGTGAGGTAGATAAGAGATCAATCAAAGGACTTGTATGCATGCATATAAGCATAACCAATGAACATAGACCTTGGGGGGTTGGGGTATGCCTGGGAGGGAGGGGGGCAATGGGGAGATATGTATAAAAAATTAATAAAAAAATGTGATACCACAAATCAGAAATTGTCCTGTTGTTAACTGTATACATGAAAGCATTGGCATATACACCTATTTGTTATTCAATGGCATCAGGACTTCTTTTTCAAAACAACCCTGTTCTAAGAGGAGTGATCTTATGGGAGTTTTTAAAATTCTCTGTCTACTCAAAATCAGGCACTTGAACTTCTAACAGCTTTTCATTATCAGCTGTTGTCCTTATTAATTTGAAGATATTTTACATCAGCACTGTAGAAATAAAAGTTAAACAGGCCTGTCTTTGTATTTTTGATGTTTTAAAAATCCTTAAAGGAGAGGTAAAGATAGAATAAGTTTTATAATTTAGTTTTAGTTTTGCACTAGAGGCCTGGTGCACAAAATTTGTGCACAGGGTGGGGAGGTGTCCCTCAGCCCAGCCTGCACCCTCTCCAATCTAGGACCTCTTGAGGGACGTCCAACTGTCCATTTAAACGAACAGTTGGACATCCCTTTCACAATCCAGGACTGCTAGCTCCCAACTGCTCACTTGCCTGCCTGCCTGATTATCCCTAACTGTTTCTGCCTGCTAGCCTGATCACCCCCTAACCGCTTCCCTGCTAGCCTGCTCAACACCTGACTGCTCCCCTATTGGCCCAATTTCCCCTAACTGCCCTCCCCTGCCATCCTGGTCACCCCTAACTGCCCTCCTTTGCAGGCCTAGTCACCCCTAACTGTCCTCACCTGCAAGCCTGGTTGCTCCTAACTGCCCTCCCCTGCTGGCCTGATTGACTATAACTGCCCTTCCTGGGCAGCCTGGTCACTCCTAACTGTTTTCCCCTGCAGGCCTGGTTGCCCCCAACTGCCCTCCCTTGCTGGCCTAATCGCCCACAACTGCCCTCCCCTGCTGGCCATCTTGTGGAAGCCATCTTGTGGAAGCCATCTTGTGTTTACATGGAGGTGACCATCTTTGACTACATGGCAGCAGCCATCTTGTGTTGGAGTGATGATCAATTTGCATATTACCTCTTATTACATAAAATTTCTCTTGCAATCAGACACTTGCTCATTTGAACCATTGTAATGCCTGTTGCCTTATAGTTTTATCATAGAATACTATCCAAGAAGATGGAGAGATCTTTGTGGTTCAGTTATGTCTCAGACTTCCTTACAGTGTCTTTAGAAAGTATATATTCAGTCTAGCAGGATTTTTTTATTTTTAACTTTATGTTAAATACTGGAGGCCTGGTGCATAAAATTTGTGCATTGGGGGGGGAAGGAGGAGGGTGTCCTTCAGCCCAGCCTACTCCCTCTCCAATCTGGGACCCCTCAGGGGATGTCTGACTGCCCGTTTAGGCCCAATTGGATTGGGCCTAAACGGGCAGTCAGACATCCCTCTTAAAATCCAGGACTGCTGGCTCCCAACTGCTTGCCTTCCTTCCTTCCTGATTACCCCTAACCAATTCTGCCTGCTAGCCTGATCACCTCCTAACCACTCCCCTGCCAGCCTGATTGATGCCTAACTGCTCCCCTGCCAGTCTTTTTGCCCCTAACTGCCCTCCCTTATAGGCCTAGTCACCCCTAACTGCCCTCCCCAGCAGTCCTGGTCCCCCCACCCAACTGCTCTCCCCTGCAGCCCTGGTTTCCCCCCCAACTGCTCTTCCCTGCAGGCTTGGTCACTCCCAACTTTCCTCCTCTGCAGGCTTGATCATCCCCAACTGCCTTCCCTTGCAGGCCTGGTCCCTCCCATGGTCCTCCCCTGCTGGCCATCTTATGGTGGCCATCTTGTGTGTACATGGGAGCAGTCATCTTTGACCACATGGGAGCAGTTATCTTCTGTGTTGGAATGATGGTCAATCTGCATATTCCTCTTTTATTAGATAGGATAGAGGCCTGATGCATGGGTGGGGACCAGCTGGTTTGCCTGAAGGGTGTCCCAGATCAGGGTGGGAGTTCCGTTGGGGCATGGGGCTGTCTGGGTGAAGGGCCTGTGGTGGTTTTCAGGCCAGCCACGCCCCTTGGTGACCTAAGCAGAGACCCTGGTATCTGGGATTTATTTATCTTCTACAATTGAAACTTTATAACCTGGAGTGGAGCCAAGGTTTCTGTTTGCTCCATGGCAGCAGCCATTTCTGTTGGAATTTATTTATCTTCCATAATTGAAACTTTGTACCCTTAAGCAGAGGCCTGGACTGGCCAGGGTGTGTGGAAAGCTTGGCTTCCTCCATTGCTGAGGCAAACCCAAGCCTCCCTCCTGCTCTCTCTGTGGCTGTAGCCATCTTGGCCGGATCAATTTGCATACTCACTTCTGATTGGCTGGTGGGCATGGCTTGTGGGTGTAGCGAGAGGTGCAGTAAGTTTGCATATTACTCTTTTATTAAATAGGATAGTCTGTAGATTCAGGATTGATTTATACTCACAGTCCTTCAAATAGAATATTTTTCACTAAGAGTAAATTTCTTTGACTCCCAAAAGATCAATTCTAGAGTTTCAGAGCATGTCCTTTATTTTTTTGTATTGATTTTGAGAGAGAGAGTTTTGTTCCACTTATTTATGCATTCATTGATTGATTCTTGTATGTACCCTGACCCAGGATTGAACCAGCAGCCTTGCTGTGTTGCTGGTCTAGTGCTCTAACCACCTGAGCTACTTGTCCAGAGCCCTGAGTATTTTCTTAATTCACCTAAATGCCCATTTTCCACTTCTCATAGAGGTTTTACAGGTTATTGAAGAAATAAAAAGTCCTATTTTTGTGCCATAAGGAAACTCAGAACAATTTTCTAAAGATAAATACCAAATCATTTTCTCATGAGATTTAGTTATATGAAGTGTTCAAAAGTCATTAAAATGTATGGCTCTAAATTGTCTAGGAGTACCTTCAAAAATATTATCCCCTGGCTAATCTGAAACTCATGGTAAAATAACATAGATTTGTGTCAGTGGTTTAAGTTCAACACATAAAACAGAGCATAAGACAGTACATAGTTTGGTAATTATTAAGAAAACCAAGTTTGCAAATAGTAGAAGGAGAGAAGCCTTTCAATTACAAGCCCCTTAAAAACTAATTTTATTTTTTTCAAATGAAAATGTGTAGAACTACTAAGGATGGAAGTCCCAAAAAATGAAACCATGTGTACTTCAAATTAAAAAGAAAAAAAAATTTGTCTGATTTATTAAAAATTAGATTTTTAGGGGAGAATCCAAGATGGCAGCATAGGTAAACACCTACACAGCTGCCTCACACAACAATTTCAAAACTACAACTAAAAGACAGAACGGACATCATCCAGAACCACAGAAAGCTGGCTGAGTGGAAATTCTACAACTAGAGGGAAAGAGAGGGGCTCATGGAGATGCAGAGGAGCTTCAAAAAGCTGAGGTATGGAGACGCAAGCATGGAGAGAGCGAGTGATGGCGAACCTGCCTGGCTTTCTCTGGCAGGAGGGAAACGGAGACTCTCAAAGACATTGAACCCCTTATCCTACGACACTAAACCCCAGATCCAGCCGAAACTCATACGGGGGGAGTTTGGACTGTGAAAAGGGAGAAGTGTATGGAAATTTAGGCGAGTTGAAAAAGATCAGAGGGCGGGTGGCGTGCACGGCACTGCGCCACAGAGGACAGACTGCTGATTGTGCTGCTGGCTTTCATGCGTGGGTGGGAGACACACTTCCCAACTGTGCCACTTCTAATTTCACTAAACCCCAGTTTCAGACGAAACCCTGGAGACCCAGACTCGTGTGGTCCCATAGCACAGGGGAGCCGGAAAGGCAGCAGTCTAGAGGCACTGCGAGAGAGCTTGCGCGCACGCACAGGGACCGCTCCAGCGACTACCCAACGACTACCCAGACTCAGGGCCGTGGAGGCCGGGGCCAACTGGAAGGCAAGGTGGTCCCTTAAGCCCTGAGACTCCACCCATTCCAAGCTAAAGAGAGGCTTTTGCGGTTTTTTAAATCTGGTATCATAAGGCTGAATCCAAAACAGAAGTTCTCCTGGCATAGTGAAAATGCCGAGACAAGGAAGGGATCACAAACAAAAGAAATGGAGGGAAAAAAAGACTGGATATAGAGTTTAAAACCATGCTTATAAGGTTTTTCAAGAATATGCTAGAAAAGTTGTATAAAGTTAGCGAGTCCCAAGAGGAGATGCAAAAGGACCAACTAGAGATGCAAAAGATCCAACTAGAAATGATAAAGGACCAAATAGAAATTAAACATACACTGACTGAAATAAAAAATATTATACAGAGACCTAATAGCAGACTAGAGAAAGGCAAGAATCAAGTCAAAAATTTGAAATATAAAGAATCAGAAAACACTCAACTGGAAAAGCAAGAAGAGAAAAGAATCCAAAAATGTGAAGATAGTGTAAGGAGCCTCAGGGACAGCTTCAAGCGTACCAACATCAGAATTGTGGGGGTGCCAGAAGAAGAGAGAGAGCAAGAGACTGACAACCTATTTAAAGAAATAATGACTGAAAACTTCCCACATCTGGTAAAAGAAATAGACTTTCAAATCCAGGAAGCACACAGAACCCCATATAAAAGGAATCCAAAGAGGACTACACCAAGACACATCATTATTAAAATACCAAGAGCAAAAGACAGAGAATATTAAAAGCAGCAAGAGAAAAACAGTTCATTACCTACAAGGGAGCACCCATACGACTGTCAGCTGATTTCTCAACAGAAACTATGCAGGCCAGACGGGAATGGCAAGAAATACTCAACGTGATGAATAGCAAGAACCTACAACCAAGAATACTCTATCCAGCAAAGCTATCATTCAAATTGAAGGGCAGATAAAGAGCTTCACAGATAAGAAAAAGCTAAAGAAGTTCATCAACTCCAAACCAGTATTATATGAAATGCTGAAAGGTACTCTTTTAGAAGAGGAAGAAGAAAAAGGTAAAAGACAAAAAATTATGAACAGCAAATACATATCTATCAACAAGTAAATCTAAAAATTAAGTGAATTAAAAATTTGATCAACAGAATAAACTGGTGAATATACTAGAATCAGGAGCACAGAAAGGGAGTGGACTGATAATTCTCAGGGGGAAAGGGGGGAGGGGGGTACAGGGAGTGACTGGACAAAAATCATACACCTATGGACTCATCAATTGGGAAAGGAAGGGTAGAGGGAGGGGTGGGAGCGGGGTGGAGGGGAAAAAGAGAGACAAATGTAATAATCTGAATATTAATAAAGATTTAATTTAAAAAAATTAGATTTTTAGAATATGTTTAAACATTTATAATGAGTAGTGCACTCATTATAAACTACTATAAGAATCAATTTCAGGACTTCTAAAAAGACCGAGTAGATGTATTTGGCCCTATTCCTCTGGATAACTACAGTGAAAATCCTAGAAATTATATATGAAGCAGACATAAGAAGACCGGTAAAGGTGAAGAGAGAACTACAGATTGACTAAAGCCTTGGAACATAGTTCCAAGTAATGGTATTGTGCTGAGTTCTCTTGGTTTTATCTTTGTCTCATATATTTTAGATAGAAGTTAGAAACCCAGAAATACCAAAGACTGCAGATAATAAAACCCCAACAAAGGCCTGCCCTCTGTCCTTGACAAATGAATGGATAAAGAAAATGTGGTATATAAATACAGTGGAATATTATTCAGCCTTTAAAAGAATGAAGTTCTCACACATGCTATAGCATGGATGAACTTTGAGGACATTGTGATAAATGAAATAAGTCAGTTACAAAAGAGCAAATATTGTATGATTTCACTTATATTAGGTAGTTCCTAGAGTAGGCAAACTCACATAGATGGAAAATAGAATGGTGGTAGCTAAAGACTAGGGATAAGGGGGCATAGGGAGTTTTCTAATGGGTAAACACTTTCAGTTTTGCAAGAAAGAAAGTTCTGGATATTGTTTGCATAACAATCTGAATATGTTAAGATAATTATCATTACTAAACTGTACACTTAAAGTGATTAAGATGTTAAATTTTATGTTATACATATTATATCCCAATTAAACATTTTTAAGAGCCTGCTTTCTTTGGTTAGTGATTCAGCAAAGGACAATGTGTCCCTTGTACCCCAACCCTGACACAACTGGGATGGTTAAAAAGGCTGAGTAAGGCGCTGGGATTTCCATCTTTGCCAAACAAAATCAAGCCCATTTCCCTGAAGTGTTAGTGAGGAGTCTGGACTACTACCCACAGCTGGCAGGAATGCAGAAGTACAACCCCTTTCCTTGAGGAATGTTATCAGATGACATAAATTAAACCAAAAGACTCAAATAACCTCTGAAGTCTCATAGCATAATAACAAAATGTTCAGTCAAATTTCCAGTTAAGATCACTTCTCATACCAAAAAGTAGAAAGGTTTTAAACTGTATGAAAATACAACCAATAGATTCCAACCCAAGTTGACAGAGTTGTTAGAATTATCTAACAAGAATTTTAAAGCACCCATTGTAAAAGTGCTTTGTTAAGCATTACAAACATTTTTGAAACAAAAGAAAAAAACAAACTCTCAGCAAAGAAATTTAAGATATAAAAAAGAACTAAATACAAATTTTAGAGCTGAAAATATAATAACTGAAGCAAAAAGCTCAGTGAATAGGCTCACTAGCATAATGGAGTATACAGAAGAAAGAATTTGTGAACCAAATGACATGGAACAAAAGAAATTAGGCAATCTAAACAACAGAGAGAAAATAGACTGGAAAATAAAATACAAAGAATAATATCTCAAGAGCCAAGGAGACTAAAACAACAAAAAGTTTAACTTGGTGTCATCAGTCTTCCAGTAGAAGAAAAGGGGCAGGACTGAGAAATAACAATAAAATAACCATGACCTAAATTTCCCAGATTTAACAAAAGGCATAAACTTATAGATTCAAGAAACTGAGTGAACCCTAAACTTAAATCTATACTAAGACACATAAGAGTCAAATTTCTGAAACTGAAGATAGGAGAAAATATCTTTAAACAGTGAGAGAGGAACAATTAGAACAATAGTACATTTCACATCAAAACCATAAAAGCTAGATAAAAGTATATCATTTTTCAAGTGCTTCAAGAAAATAATTGTCAATCTAAATCTTATACCAATTAAAATATCTTTCAGAAATGAAGGAGAAATCACGATTGTCAGATAAAATGTAACTAATAGAATTTGTCACTAGCAGATCTTCCTTAAAAGGATGGGAAAATGAAGCCCTACAAATAAAAAGAAATGATTAAAGAAAAACTCTTGGAACCTTGTCTCAGGAAGGAAAGAAAATAATAATACCAATCATAAAAGTGTTATAGCAAATAAGTGCATATTTGACATTTAGAGCAAAATTATAAAATTATTCTTATGTAATTTAAATATGTCTAAAATGTTTAGACAATTGCGTTATGAAGGGGAAAGTGTAATGGCACATAAATGGAGACAAAGTTTCTATAGCACTGCAATATTTCATTTTACTTCACTTGGTGACACTATTATACTTGGTACCACATATAATGTAATGAATGTAATATCTAGAGCAGCCATTAAAATTGCTGTACAGAGAGGTAGAGTCAAAAATTCTATAGACAATTAGATAAAATGAAATCCTAAGAAATATAAAAGTAACCCAGAGGAAGAAAAAAGAAAAAAGAAAAAGAAAACAGAGAAACAAAGATCAGAGAGAACAAACAGAAAATAAAATATCAACTTTTAAGTCCCAACTATCAATAATTACCTTTAATGTAATTAGCCTAAATGCATTTATTAAAAGACATAAATTGGCAAAATATATTACACTAGAGGCCTGATGCACAAATTTGTGCAAGGGGCTCAGCCCCCGCTGCCTCTGCCTCGGCCCCTGCAGCTGTCGACTGCCTTGGCCCTTGCAGCCCTGGGTTCATCTGGAAGAATGTCTGGTCTAATTAGCATATTACACTTTTATTATTATGCATAATCCTTTGTTGGCTAAAAGAAATTTACTTTATATTCATGAAGTTCATTTGTTTAGAGGAGTGCCCACCTAGAGCCTGTAGTCACATCCCAAGCATTCAGAACTTCAAGATCCCCTCCTCAATGGCCCATCTCCTTTTTGTGAGTACCCCAAGTCAAGGTGTGGCTGAGGTATGGCTGTTTTTGGCAGATGTGGATATTTAGTGTGTCTGTGTGGATATGCAGCTCCCATCTCATGGTAGAACAGGGTTTTAGCCAGTGTGAGAAAGAGATGGGGGGCTTAAATCAGGAACGGAGGCCAGAGCCAACTCATCCCACACCACTCCTCAGCCATGGAACTCCAAGGACCCAAGAAATATAAATTAAACCTGGCTTTCCAGGTCCTTGTAAAGGTATATTTAATTAAGTGAGATGATAGCTCTGAAGTGCATTTGTTGGACTTTCTGTGCTTTGGTAACTTCTCATCTCTTCATAGATGGCTTCTGCTGTGCTTGAACTTTAAATAGGACTGGTCTTTAGAGGTCTCTCCTCTAGCTGTCTTCACTCTCACCACACCTGGGAACAACCTCAATCATACTGGAACTGGAACCAAGGTTCAGCCTCACCTGCTGCACCAAAACCAAACTCTTAAGACAGATGCTGGTGAAAAATGAAAGAGGTTTATTCAAGTGCCAGCATCTGCAGAAGATAGGGGACTCTTGTCTAAAGCCTATCTTAGCATCTCAATGCAAGCAAGGCTTTTTATAGGGAGGGAGGAGAAAAGTAGGACAAAGTTATCAGGAGGAGGGGCTGTGGATGTGTACACAGTATCCTTGCTGGTTTCAATATGGATCATTATTGTCAGCATACTGGAACTGGCCAGTGTCAGCCAGATTCCTGCAGTTGTATAATCTGTGTCAACTGAAATCAAGATCAAGGCCATTTTTTGTACAAGCAGGAGCTGGGACTACTGATCTCTGCAGTGTGCTTATAAAGAAACTATTTTTATGTGAGTTCTTTTTTTTATCAGTTTGTTAGTACATTTTATTCTAATTCCATTTCATGGTAGGTAGGGGTAATATACAGTTTTTCTTTCCTGATACAATAACACAGCTGGGAGCATCCCACAACTGCTGCTACCCTTCAGATGGTGAGCACTGCTAGATTTTGGCCCTATCCAGAGCTCTCTGATGAGCTCCTGAACCATCTATCCAACTATTGGTATTTTGGAATTGCTTCAGATACCACATGCCCAACAGAAAACTTATTTTTTTATACTACTTACTTTCCATTTTGACATACAGGTTATCATCTTTTTTTCTCAAGCCAGGACACTGAAAGGATCACAGTCTCCTATTTACCTCAACATTAAATCAATCCTCAAGTTGTATAGTTTCTACCTCATCAATTTCTTGTGTGAACACACCTTTCCTGTTCTTGCTGCCAAGCCTTACTAATATGAACATTGCTTTCCACCCAGATTCCTACAATATCCCACCAGCCAGTACCTGTGCCTCCAGGTAACATCCTCCAGCCTCCAGCATGACCTGTTGCAAATCATATGATGTTGTTTGTTCCCTGCTTTACTGCTCCAGGGGTGTTTAGCAAGTCTCAGAATACCATACAAATGCACAGACACAGCAACACCTGGCTCTGTCCAATCTGTCCTTTGTTTGCCTCTCCAGCCCATGTACCTCTGTGCCCCAAGTCTAACTAAACTATTTGGAAAACTTTGGGTTTATAGAGAAATTTCACATTTTACAGGTATCACTTTCCTGCTTAGGGGAACACACTTCTGCATCTGTCAGGTCAGCTCTCACAGTCTTTCACACTTGGCTCAAGTGACACTTACTCTGAGGAGCTTTTGCTTGCTTCTGTGGTGCAGTTGGATGCCCCACCCATGTGTTTCTATAGCACCTTGGAAACTCTGTATCAGCACAACTATTGTAAAATATTGTACTCATCCCCAAATTCATTGTGGTCTCTAAAGCTATCTATCCACTGCTTTATCTTTCCTTATTAGATCTCTCCTTTATTTATAAACTAGAGGCCTCATGCATGAAATTTGTGCAAGGGTAGGTCTTCGCAGCCCTGGCTGCCTCATGGCCGTGGCTGCCTCATGTTGCCCCTGCCAGCACCTGCCTTGGCCTGGCACTGCCCAAGTCCACTGCCCCTCCTGCCCTCCATTCCCCGGTTCTGCAGAGCCCCCTGATCTATTGCCCCACAGAGGGTGGGGCCTGGACCTCCCTCTGTGGGTCGATCATGGAGCCACCTGATTGATCACCCCACTGGCCAGTGGCCTGGGCCTCCCTGTGCGGGGTGATCATGGGGCAATGGCAGGCCTTCTGATCAATCACATCGTACATACCTTGGCTGGCCTGATGCTAGTGCATATCATAGCGTGGTTGTCCAGATGGTAGTTCTATTCAGTTGTTCAGTTGATTTGC
Source organism: Lasiurus cinereus (assembly GCA_011751065.1). Lineage (NCBI taxonomy): Eukaryota > Metazoa > Chordata > Mammalia > Chiroptera > Vespertilionidae > Lasiurus > Lasiurus cinereus. Next base: position 10,488,206 of record JAAGEH010000006.1, read on the forward strand.
ATATTACGCTCTTATTATTATAGATATTTTTTTGCTTTACCAGTGTTAAACCCTGAGTCTGAATTCATTAAGGAGTTGAGGCACTCAGATATTAATTCCATCAACTTCTAACCTCTCCACTTCAAGTTTTATACACATTCACCCATCCTGGCTTTATTTCCTCTTATTTTAGAGGTTAGAAGAGTCTGTCCTCTCGTGAATACTGGCCATACCCCCACCATTGTTCTTGGTGTCACGCATCCACAATGACCTTGTTCTAACGTAGTAAATGTCATAGGTCACCTAGAAAGGTGCAAACATTAACTGATTGATCAGCCACTTGGCAGATGAATCCTACATGGCTACTTCAACTCCAAGATGTCATGACACTATGATCTAGCTCTGCAGACCAGAGTCACACAGTCACCTCATCCCTGGGAAAGACAGGAGTCTTGCCAAATGTGGAGCTCACCACCAAATTTCCCGTCCACAGAAAGATCATTTCCATTCCTAACCTTCTGCTCTCATTTTCCCCTTCTCACTTTTGGGAAACACTGCTTAGTCTTGCCCCAACTTTCCTATGGAAATGAACTCAGAATTCATCAATGCTACAGTGTAACCATCCTCTCCTCTTCATCCGGTTGCTCTGTGAAATGTTTAATCACCACCTATCATGTACCTCTCAGTCAAAGAAAAGTTGACTTACACATACATCAGTAGGAAAAGAAGATCACCCAAGAAAAAGAAACACAAATAGCAAGGACATCATTATACAAATAATATAACTCATGATTTATTTTTAAAAGACTTTATTTGGAAGATTAATTAGTGGAATCTGAGGGCTGACTTGAATGCTTAGAGAGTAAATTCATTTAAATGAAAGTATTCTCAGAGATGGATTAAATTTTTTTTTCAAAAGTGAGGTTGAAATCTGAATCCAAGGCTTTAACCACTGCAAAGAAAACCATTCTGAGAACTGGAGGTTGGGTTATAAATAACAGACTAACTTATTTTGAAATAAAAATTATAGCCCCAACCAAAAGAACAGAAAACGTTCTTGAGTAGAGCTGAGAGCTGGATAATTGAGCAAAGCTTGGTAAAGAGCAGGCCTTGACAGATAAATTGAGGGAGAAAGGTGAGTGAATGTGGGTGTGACTCTAATAATAAGATAATGGAGCCCTTCATGTAAAATTGCTGAGAGACAAAATCCTGCTTGGGAGCTGCAAATACACACTGAACAGGGGAGCTGGGCTGGAGCATATTTTTTCTTGTAATCAATAAAAGGTATTAAACTTATATTTATATAGATGTTGATAATGCTGCCTAGTGTTTTGATAGTTTATTGCATTTTAAGACCACACAGATAAGAATGCAGGTGGCAGTCCAGTGTGATGGAAGAATGCCTAGATTGGGAGTGGAGCAACTTCTTCACTCACCTCAGTGCTCAGTGATGCTAAGTATAGCAGGCTGTGGGGGATGCACTCCAGCTAAGAGCTGATTGTTGAGGACAAGATGGCTTGTGGGTCTTCCATGGAGCAGAGAGCCCATGCACACTGCTAGTAAGATTTACAGTGTCTGCCTTCTGGATGCCCAGTTCATTTGTTCCTTAATTGCATGTTTAGATCTAGGTCAGACACTTGATATATCTGTAGTTTGATTATCCCCAGTGACACCAGGCATAGGTTTATTCGAGATATCCCATAGTAACAGATACAGAATGTGCAAATGACTCCTTTGAGGTTCTGCATGAATCTGTACTATAAGATACCCAAGTTACCCAAGTGATGATGCCCTGACTACTGAGGAGGATAATAACACCCAAATCAAAGACATTAGATACAGAAGCTTCCCTTTCCTCACTTCCTCCCTCCCTTCCTTCCTCACTCCCTCCCTCCCTCCCCGCTCCTCCCTTTCCCTCCTCTCTCTCTCACTCTTTCTCTCTCTCCCCCTCCTTCCCTCCCTCCCAGTTTCTTCCTTCCTTCCTCCCTTCCATCCTTCCCTCTCTCTCTCTCTCTCTCTCTCTCTCTCTCTCTCTCTCTCTCTCTCTCTCTCTCTCTCTCTCTCTTTCTTTCTCTCATACAAGGCACTCCTCCAAAGGTTGCAGCTCCTGCCCAGAGATAAAACGTCTATGTAGCCATTGGCTCTGTCTAATGATACTAAGTGAGGCCATGAGACCTTGTACCTTTTGGAGGCCCCAGGGAGTAGCCATAGGGCCACAGCAGCTGCCATGGCCTCAGGCACACCATTTTCTGAAGCTGAGAACAAGGGGGAGGCACATCCAGACCTGACCCATAGATACCACTCAAGCAGAGCTGTTACCTCTGCAGAGTGAGAGCTCACCTGCAAAGTGAGGGGCCTACTTGAGCTCACCCAGACCCACTTCGTATCCTTTCCTGGTGCTGCTATCCTCAGCTCCAGTGTGCCCATGGACTCACACAACACTCCCCAAATTATACCTGTTTGGATCCAGAACTCAACTCCAGCCACCTCAAGTCCAGTGCTATTTTATGGTCTCAGATTCAAGGTCTGCCCACCCCACAACTCGTAGGCTCACACCACCCTCTCTCAGTCTCTGCTGTGCTGCTCCTGGGTCAGCAGTGACCTCTAGGAACAATCTGCTCTCTGAGAGGAGACCCGACAGAAAGAGAAGCATTGACAGCCCCCTGGTATGGCTCTCTGCCCTGAATGGGTGGCATAGTTGGCTGAGGACTTGTGTGGAGGTTGAATCTCTCCTCTGAATTCCAGTCAGCTCTGTGTTCCCACCTGGAGGCCCACTCTGTGTACTGCCAAAGCGATCAGGTACCCTGTCATCACAGGGCCTGGGACAAGACTTCAACCTCATGTTTAAAAATAAAGGTTGTAAATCAGTAAAACAAACTTAAATAAAATGTATGTGTCCTCCTGCCTGGAAAAATATAACTTCAAAATGTCCTACAGTCCTTATAATCCTAGGAGTTTTGTGCTAAAAGGCAGCATTGCCAGGAGCGCCATCCCCTTCAGCCCCACACAGGCCAGGGCTACCCCTTTCTCTTCCCACCCCTATTGCAAGCTGCCCTGCCCACATGCAGGGGGCATCCTTGCCACACATCCAAGCTCTGTCTACATCCCATGCTAGCCTCTGCTTTAGGATGCAGCTATTGGTGGTGCCTTCTGCCCAGGTGGGCTGTTCTTAAGACGACACTCGACACTCGTGAGGCCATGAAGGCAGGCTTAGGGTGTTTGGACATTCTCCCTGGGCTTCCTGACACTCCCCCAAATTCCTCTTTCCAGAATCCACCTTTTCCAACCCTTAGCTATCTGCTATTGAGGTGTCCTGGAATGGATCTAAATTACATGGACTTCTTATTGCTTTTGATTTTCTGTTCTTGGCATCATCTATTGGCTTTCCACCATGTCAGACAAGGGTTTGGCTTTTTCTCTTGTCCACACCCATCTCTTCACATATATAACTTCCATCCTTCCATGCTCCTCATATTGTTATATCATAAATCGGGGTTTATAAGTTTTCAATGTTTACATTATTGTGATTATATAAAGATTATTCATAGGTGAGCCATGCAATATACATAATTATTTTGTGTTTGAGAGGTAGAGTAAAATAAATTTGTTTTCACCGAGTTAAAAAGTATCTTGTGAGTTGTTATTACTAATTCATACCTTGACTCCATCCCGGTCATTCCAAACAGGATTCAGCAACTATAGGCTGCATGCCAAATTTGACATGTTTCTCATTTTTGAACTAACGTGTCCTGAAGCACAAACACGCACCCATTTGTTTATACATTGTTCATGGCTTCTTTCTCCCAATAATGTCAACACCTCAAATTTTTACTCACTGGCTCTTTAAGAAAAAATTTTGAAGTGCCTGGTCTAAATCATGCAAAGGCAACAAGTGCTCCACCAGTTTCATTTTTCTTGACAGCATTTCCCCAGGGTGTCTGTGAGCTGTGTGGTTCAGGACTGGATGTTCTTGGGATTGGAGCACAGCTGTCTTCCTGAAATCCTCTTCAGCTCTTCCTCAAGTTGTACCCCTGTTCTGTGTCTCTTTTGTTCCTGTTTCTTAGTTTAGTTCCTTGTTTTGATGGAGCACTTCCTCTAGCATAGGTTTGTATGAAAGGTGATTTGGCAGGTTATATTTTAAGACTTATATACTATAAACTGTTCTTGTGTTTATCTGGCTAAATATAGAAGTATTGGTTGGAAATAATTTTTTTCTCAGAATTTTGAAGACATTGTTCCATTATTTTCTACTATCTGATGTTGTTGATATTTCCAAAGCTATGTTGATTCTTGCTCCTTTACAGTAACTTTTTGTTGTTGTTGTTGTTGTCTTCTTTTGGGAGCCATTTAATTTCTTCTCTGAGTTCTGATGAATGTCAAAACTCTTTATGTTTTCCCACCTCTTTCTAACTCTCTGTCTTTGTTCACTCTAATTCCTGATGATTTTTCTCAATTTCCAGATTTTCCCTTTGTTTTTCCACTTGTGTTATCACATTTTTATTTTTCATGGGGGTATAGATGCTCGCTGCCAACCCTGTTTTTCCCCGTAAAGCTTTCTTTCTACCTCTCCTGTTAGATGCTGCCTTCAGCACTGTCCATTCCCACCTCGTGTCCTCTCCGCCCACCTTTCCTTTGGTCATTGCTGCCTGGGTCACCTTTGCAAAGGGTTGCCCTGGTAGAGCCCACTTCCCTTGAACTCTGCATCTCTTGCTCCTGTGCCCAGGCTTCCCTAATGCCATGGAAAGTGTCACCTGTGAAATGCATCTGGCACTCAGACCTGTGCTGTCAGTTAAGGAAGGCAGCACCCCAGGGGGGCATCCTTGGTGATTTGGGGTGTGGAGTTGGCGGTGGGAACTTCCCTCACCCATCTCTGTGTAAACAATTCCAAATTATATTCCACAAGACTTCCAAAAGGAAGCCCAATGAGAGTGAGCCCCAGTTGTCCACAGTGGTGACCTGTTCAAACTGCAAGAATGAATTGTCCCTCATTCTTTGTCTGTGTTGTTTTCCTAGTCTTCATTCCTTTTCCCTAACATCACTTCCCCTGAATAAATTCCCCGGTGATAAACTCTTATCTCAGCCAACTGCTTTCCTTTGAGAAACCCAAGCTAAGATAGTGGCTGCCCTACAAAGTCTAGTGACCTGAGGATATCTGAACGATATTAAGAGTGTTTATTAAACATAAATGGTTGGGGAGATAACAATATTTAGAAGCTGTGTAACCAGGCCCCAGCCACTGCCTCATTCAGGAAAAAAAGGGAAGCTCAAATACATTTCTCTGCCAGTGCAACTTATTGTCACAGAGGGAAATGTCTGCATCACCACCTTGAACATTGACAAGAAAATAGTTGGAGTAAGGTTGACACTGGATTTGAACAAATTTGAATATTAACTTGGGGTTCTATTTTAACACATTTGAATAGAAAAAGTATAGAATGATACTGTATATCAGTTTCAAATTAAATTTAATTAGTTCTTCTATGTTTTGAAAATGACATCTAGGTTCTGAAATATCTATACATGTATTAGAATGATACAATCAGTAATTTAGTTTAGAGAAAAAAATCACAAATAAAGGAAAGTATATCAAATAGTTTTTATCTTTTGTATTTACACTACTTTTTAAAGATTGGAGGTCAAAATATCCCCCAAGGAAACCAGGTATTTAAATTACATCTTCATTATCATATTGCAGATATGTGTTTTCATTGGGTAACAGCCACCCTGGACTAAGTGGCTTAAGACAACAAACATTTTGTTATTTATCATAGTCTGTGGTGAGGGATTCAGAGAGGGCTCTGTTGAATAGTTCTTCCGTTCCATGTGATATTTGCTGCAGTTTCGGTGGTGTTTTGCTGGAAGCCGGACTAGTCACTCATGTCCCAGACAATGTTATCCACAGACCTAATGCCTTGGTCAGGATGGTTGGAAAGCTGGGTCTAGCTGGGCTCCCTCCCTCTCCCTGGTATCTCAGGGCTCTCTGTTTGGCTGTCTAGCATGGCAGAAACTGTACAACTATAGCGAAGTAGACTGCCTTGTACTGCCTTTATTAATTTGGTTGGTTTACCCTTTTGCAATGATCAGTTTGGATTGCATTTGAATACAAGTGACAGAAAACCTGACACGATGCCCTACACAAAAAGCGGTTTTACTTCAGGTAGTAAGTCAGAGGTAATTGGCTATCACTGTTGGTTCAGTGGCTTAACAACATCAAAACTGACGTCCCTCATGTTCTCTTGACCTTTCCTTCATATTTTCAAAATGGTTGCTGCAACTCTGACCATCACAACCATACTCAAATCGAGGAAGAAAAAAAAAATTAGGGCAAGGGAAGAGCATTGTCAAGAAAGCAATAGATTTCTGAGAAGCCCTACAGCCGAATTCATTGGGCTTTCATTGGCCAAAACTGAGTCACACGACAAACACTCCCCAACTCCCCACCCCCCACCAACACACACCCATCTGCAAGGGAAGCCGGGAAACTAGAATCAGGATAACTACTGCATAAGGTTACATCAATAAACCTGAATGAAATTGTAGCTCTGAGTAAAAGGACAAGGAATGAATGTTAGGTTAACACTTTTGGTCAAGTTTCCTTAGCAAAGTCTGAAGTAGGGATGCTTGAGAAGTGATTTATTAAGGAAATGCTCACAGAAAAAAAAAACAATGAAATACTGGGAGAATCCAAGATGGCGGCATAGGTAAACACCTACACTGCTGCCTCGCACAACAATTTCAAAACTACAACTAAAAGATAGAACGGACATCATCCAGAACCACAGGAAAGCTGGCTGAGTGTAAGTTCTACAGTTAGAAGGAAAGAGAGGGGCTCACAGAAACCCAGAGGAGCTGCAAAAAAGCTGAGGTACGGAGACGTGCACACTGAGAGAGCGGGTGCCGGGGTACCTGGCTGGCTTTCTCTGGCGGGAGGGAAACGGAGACTCCCAACGGCATTGAACCCCTTATCTTATGACACTAAACCCCAGATCCAGCAAAAACTCATACGGGGTGAGTTTGGACTGTGAAAAGGGAGAGGTGCACAGAAATTTAGGGGAGTCGCAAAAGATCAGAGGTCTGCTCACGCACAGCACTGCGCAGAGGACAGATTGCTGATTGTGCTGCTGGCTTTCACGAGTGGGCAGGAGACAGACACTCCCAACTGTGCCACTTCTGAGTCCACTAAGCCCCTGTTTCGGGCGAAACCCTGGAGACCTAGACTCGTGTGGTCCTGGTGTGCAGGGAAGCTGGAAAGGCAGCGGTCTAGAGGCACTGCGGGTATGCACGCACAAGGACTGCTCCAGCAATTACCCAGTCACGTGAGACTCAGGGGCCATGGCAGGTGGGGCCGACTAGAAGGCAAGGCGGTCTCTTAAGCCCTGAGACTCCATCCATCCCAAGCTCAACAGAGGCTTCTTCGTTTTGCAAGTCTGGTATCATAAGGCTGAATTCAACACAGAAGTTTCCCCGGCATAGTGAAAATGCTGAGACAAGGGAAGGGATCACTTACAAAAGAAATGGAGGGAAAAAAACGACTGGATATAGAGTTCAAAACCATGCTTAGAAGGTTTTTCAAGAATATGCTGGAAAAGTTGGATAAACTTAGTGAGAGCCAAGAGGAGATGAAAAAGGACCAACTAGAGATGCAAAAGAGCCAGCTAGAGATGGAAAAGGTCCAACTAAAGATGAAAAAGGACCAACTAGAAATTAAACATACACTGACTGAAATAAAAAAAATATTATACAGAGTCCTAACAGCAGACTAGAGAAAGGCAAGAATCAAGTCAAAAATTTGAAATATAAAGAAGCAGAAAACACTCAACTGGAATAGCAAGAAGAGAAAAGAATCCAAAAATGTGAAGATAATGAAAGGAGCCTCTGGGACAGCTTCAAGCATACCAACATCAGAATTGTGGGGGTGCCAGAAGAAGAGAGAGAGCAAGATACTGAAAACCTTTTAAAGAAATAATGACTGAAAACTTCCCACATCTGGTAAAAGAAATATATTTACAAGTCCAGGAAGCACACAGAACCCCATATAAAAGGAATCCAAAGAGGACCACACCAAGACACATCATAATTAAAATACCCAGAGCAAAAGACAAAGAGAGAATATTAAAAGCAGCAAAAGAAAAACAGTTCATTACTTACAAGGGAACACCCACACGACTGTCAGCTGATTTCTCAACAGAAACGATGCAGGCCAGACGGGAATGGCAAGAAATATTCAACGTGATGAATAGCAAGAACCTACAACCAAGAATAATCTATCCAGCAAAGCTAACATTGAGAATTGAAGGGCAGATAAAGAGCTTCACAGAGAAGAAAAAGCTAAAGGAGTTCATCAACTCCAAACCAGTATTATATGAAATGCTGAAAGGTACTTTTTTAGAAGAGGTAGAAGAAAAAGGTAAAAGACAAAAAATTATGAACAACAAATACATATCTATCAACAAGGGAATCTAAAAATTAAGTGAATTAAAAATTTGATCAACAGAATAAACTGGTGAATATAATAGAATCAGGAGCACAGAAAGGGAGTCGACTGATAATTCTCAGGGAAAAAGGGGTGAGGATTGTACAGGGAGAGACTGGACAAAAATCATACACCTATGGATGAGATCAATGAGAGGGAGCTAAGGGCAGAGGAAAAGGTGGGAGCTGGGTGGAGGTTGCTATGGAGGGGAAAAAAAGAAACAAATGTAATAATCTGAATAATAAAGATTTAATTTAAAAAAAACCACACACAATGAAATACTGAAGGAGCCAGGATGGGCAAGAAAACTGATTTCATCAGAAGTCTAGCTTTAGCCTGATACTGAAGCCTACATTCTATCTCACCTTTCCCATCCAGAGGCCAGGTCTGTGGCCCCCTTCCCCTTGAGTCTGGACATGTCTTTGCTCTGACAGGAGAATCAGGTGAAGTGATGTCGTGTTGATTTCCAGATCAGATCTCAAGAAACTGATGGTTTCCATTCCCTAGCTTTGGAATGCTTGCTCTTAGAGTCCTGAGCTGTCATGTGAAAAATCTGAAAAGCCCAACTACCATGTTAGAGAGACCAGACAAAGAGACTCTGAGATTCCAGAGAGTGAGAGGGACCTAGCCAGGCACAGCTTTCCAACTATCTTGACCAAGGCACCAGGCACATGAATAAAGTTGTCTGGAACATGGGGGACTAATCCAGCTGCCAGCTAAACACCACAGAATCTGCATTAAACACCAGGTGGAATGGAAATATTATCCAGGTGAGCCCAGCCTGAATCCTTCACCCACAGATTATGATATATAATAAAATATTTGTTGTTTTAAGCCACTTAGTTCAGGGTGGCTATTATGCTACATAGAAAACTGGAATTCATGGAGAAATATGGGACACATGACATCTGAAAGTTGTCCTTCTGTTTGTCCTTCTGAAGCCAGGCCCTTACGCCAAGCATCAGTTTGTCTTTGCAAACAGAAAGACCTAGAACAGGGGGAATAAGCAGTTCCAGAAGAAGCATTTCCCACTGACCAAAGGCAACTCCCATTAATCAAGGGCATTTTTCTAGGGATAGCAAAGCTCAGGGCCTTCACAAAGTCTCCCAGATGCTGAGGATGGTACAACAGCCAAGTAATGGGAACCTACAGGAAGTCATCAACAATGTATTCCACAATAGACAATGAACAGGGTTAGTCAGAGGTAGATGTACACATACTCATATTCACATGCATACACTACATGTATATACATCTATATAATATGCCCATGCATACAATCTACATACATGTGTGCATATACACACATCTATAAGAATCTACATGCATACACATGCACATGTACATATATACATGTTTATTGAGGTTAGCACATAAGTGTATATGAACATGAATTAAAACATTTCATTACATTTTCTTTCGGTTCTGAAAATCAATATATATATATATATATATATATATATATATATATATATATATATATCCTTTTTTCCCTATTCACCCCATCCAGCCTGTCCCTGTCCTCTACCCCAGCAGTCCCTCACCACCCATTGTCTGTGACCAGAGGCCTTGCATATATGCATATAAGATCTTTGGTTGATTACTTCCCACCCACCCATCCTCCACCACCTTCCCACCAAGATTCTGCACTCTGTTCCATGTTTCCATGTCTCTGGATCCACTCTGTTCATCAGTTTATTTTGTTACTTAGATTCCATATATGAATGAGATCATGTGATACTTGTCTTTCACTAACTGCCTTATTTCACTTAGCATTATACTCTCCAGGTCCCTCCAGGCTGTCTCAAAGAATGAGAGATTCTTATTTTTTACTGCTGCATAGTATTCTATGGTGCAAATGTACCACAGCTTTTTACCCACTCATCTACTGATGGGCACTTGGGCTATTTCCAGATCTTAGCTATTGTAAGTTGTGCTTCTATGAATATAGGGTCCATATATTCTTTCTGATTGGTGCTTCAGGTTTCTTAGGATATATTCCTAGAAGTGGGGTCACTGGGTCAAGTGGCAATTCCATATTTAATTTTTTGAGGAAACTCCATACTGTTTTTCATAATGGCTGCACCAGTCTGCATTCCCACCAACAGTGTCCTAGTGTTCCCTTTTCTCTACATCCTTGCCAGTACTAGTACTTGTCATTTTCAAACAGTATATTTTTAATCTTCATTGACTTTGCCATCTGCCTGCTTTGTATAACACACGTTTCTCTATATATCCCTATCTTTATCTTTCTGTTTATCTTTCTTTCTCTCTAATTCTTATAATATTTTTTCCTTGTTCCCTTTGCTGTCTATGGTTCCATAGAGAGCAGGAGTTAGTGCTTGTATGTGAGGAGCAAACCACATTGGGCCAATTTTTCTGAATGCACCTGCTTGGTGAAAATAATGACAAACTACACAAACATACAGATCTCATTAGAGAACCTGGAGCCAGTACAGAAAAAGAGAGGAGTGGTGCTCCAGGAATCTTGACATGTGGTCAAAATGTGCCATCAACAATATGATAACATCTAAAATGTAACCATGTGGGAAACATCTAGGTAGATGACACATCTGATAATAAGATTGGTTGACTGACTCTATAAGTCATACACTCACATTTTCAGAGATTTTTTTTTTTTTACTGAGGGCCTACCTGTTACTAAATATCTGCCTAGGGGCTCAGAATAATGTCAGTCCTCTAATACTGAGATCATGTTATATTTGGATCTTAGTTTCCACTCAGCACCTCTATGACTTAGAGACATATGGGCTCACAGGTGACTCTGCTGCTTTCATACCATATGATGAACTTCTCTTTGCCTTATTGGGTTTCATGCAGATTTAAGACATGCTATAAGTGGTGTCCAGTGCCAGGAACCAATTGCAGCATGTAATAATTACAAGAGTTTTGCCAAAAGGTTAGTGAAGCTTGAGCCACTCAACAAGGGTGAGCCACATATGTAGCTAAACGGCACTTCCCTCAAACCTGAATGGGATTGTTAACTGCCAGACATTTTAATGCCTTCTGTTGGCCAAACACCTGAACAGCTGTAGGCTATTCCCCAAACTGATAATGCTTCTGTACTCTACCCTTTGATACTATCCCTTTGAAGTGTATATTTCCACATTGCCTTAGGATAAATAGTGTTGAATAAAAGCATGGATCCTTGGTCAAAGGAGAGTCTTTAGCTCCCTTTAGCTGAAGATCTTCTGACCCCCAATACAGTGGTACCTCCGAGATACGAGTGCCCTAACATATGAGATTTTTAAGATACGAGCTGTGGAGCGAGTGATTATTGCTTTGAAATCGGAGCAACATTTGAGATAGGAGTAATCGCGAGGATCGGCCGGCTACACACGACCCACCAGTTTACCACGACTCGAGCATCTCATAGTTTCCCATGCCTCAAGGTTACAGAACGAATTAAACTTGTATCTCCAGGTACCACTGTACCTTTCAAAATTATCTTGCGTCTCCGGGCTCCTTGAATCTACGCGCAGCCTATTTTTCCAGAATGCTGAACCCTTTGTAAGGCTAGAAAAGAACCCTGGCAGTCCAGTCCAGTTTCTATGATATTAGAAGGACAAAAATTGTTCCCTTGTTCCTTATTAATGCTATCATTTTACATAATGTCAGTGTATACAAATATACAAGATCTAAGATCTCATGAGGAATCTTGCTGCTATTGTGATGATTGGCAATAAGTCCCTTTGTTATAAAGAAGTTGACTTTGGTTCTACATTTATTCTAGGTGAAAGATTTTTCATAACAGGAGACCAAAGTGAAGGTGAAAACAGGGAAGATCAGTACACAGTTCATAAAAGTAAAATGTATTGATGCTAAGATATATATTCCTTACCTTAGGCTATTTAAATATAAGTATGGCCTATACCAACACTTTTCTTTATCTTCAGAGCACAGCACTGGATATTTTGAGTTTAAATATTTTTAATGAGATTTTCCTTTTAACTTTATTTTTATTGTTGATATTATTACAGATGTCCCCCATTTTCCTCCCTTTTGCCCACCTCCATCCAACCCCACACCTCTACCCTCTGGCCTTCACTACACTGTGGTCTGTGTCCATGGGCAATGCATGTATATTTTTTGACTAATCTCTTTACCTCCTTTCATCTGATCCCCCTCAGCCCCCTTACTCTGACATCCGTCCATCTGTTCCACCTATTCATATCTCTGGTTCTACCTTGTTCATCAGTGTATTTTGTTCATTAGATTCCACATATTTTCACAAGAGGGGAATGATAAGGGCTCCCAGTGTGAGGGCAATTAAACTCTGGACCCTTCTTGCACAGCAGCACCTCCAATGCTTAGCTGGGCCTCTTGGGTGGATCAGATGGTTCCCTAAAGGCATAGGTGACACTGAGGAGTCTTGCCTGTGATTCTTCTCTCTGGCACTCCTTGAGACAAACCTGCTTCTCTCCACAGCAAGAGTGCAGCCCAGAGACTCAGGAGCAGCTCTGTCAATTATCTTTTCCCTGTATGTCTCTCTTTATCTCACCAGGATCAGTTCAGATCCCTGTCAGGGAGCCTGGGTTAGTCACCATGGTAACAGTCTCACTCAGCACATCCTACCAATTAAACAGGCTACTGGAACATTCAAGAGTCATGTGCCAAAACACACACACAAGCATAAGAGTGACAAAAACAAAACACTAACACAATACTTCAGGATTTAAAGGAAAATCAAGTTTGTGGCTTTTCTCTTTTCGTGACCTCTTATTTCTAGTTCCCTTCCCTACTTTTCTGCAAATGGCACCAGTGGTCTCAAAAATCATGAGCTGATGGCAGCAATCCTTATACAGCAGAGTCTACCTACAGTTGGGGCTTGGTCCCACACAAATACTCAAAAGGCTGTCTTCATTCTAGATAGTAACAGAGGCATGGGACTGACCTGACTATTGAAAAAATCATACTTGGACACCACACTTTTATTTTTAGCTCTGGATGTCACTAATCACTCCCAAAGTCATTCAGACTTTCTAAACCCCATTCAGCTCTCCTCACGCCTCTCTACCTGGGCTGTGTGGAAGGCCTTCTCCATATGTTTAGGACCTAACCCACCCACAGTACAATCAGCCTCTATCTTTGTTTGTTTAGATGAGTAGCTTAGCACATCATTGTACCTGTTCTTTGAGTTAAGTAGACACACAAAGATGGTCCTAATTCTTTTTAAAAAAATATATTTTATTGATTTTTTACAGAGAGGAAAGGAGAGGGATAGAGAGTCAGACACATCTATGAGCGAGAAACATCTATGAGTGAGAAACATCGATCAGCTGCTCCTACACGCCCCCTACTGGGGATGTGCCTGCAACCGAGATACATACCCTTGAGAATTGAACCCAGGACCCTTCAGTCCACAGGCCAATGCTCTATCCACTGAGCCAAACTGGTTTCGGCCTAACTCTTAATCTAAATGAACTCAGGGTGTTGTCTCAGTGGAAGATAGATTTGAGCCCCTTGTCTCTGTCCCTTGTTATACCTACTATGACCATTCAGAGAATCCAGTAAATTAACATGGCAATAACAAAGCCTCAACTCTCTCCATCAACTTGCTACATCAAGCCAACAGAGGACTTCACTATCTCCATCCACTCCCCATTTGCCAGAAATTGAAAAAATAATTGTAGCACCAGCCTACACCAGAGCAGCATCCTCAGACAACCTTTCTGTTCCATACTCCAACAGTGACAGGAGGGAGAAGTGACATTCATTTTGTCAAAATATTCATGGACTTGATGACAATATTACTATCCTGCCAGTTAAAAATAGTGTAAATTTATTTAAGTAAATTCCTCCCCTTTTTAGTGATGAGTTATTTGCTATTCCTTTTGCTTTGGCAAATCTAGAAAGAAGGAAACTCAATCCACATGATAAGAAAAGGGAGAGGATAACCACATTATTAAATCAGACCTAATTGCCTAGCTAAAGGGCAAATATGAGTACTAAGAGTTCAAGATTTGAAAGAGATCTCCCTCTTTAAGCCAAATTGGTTGAACACCAACTTCCATTTAAGAAGCTCATGGGAAGTAAATAACGCTTCCATTTGGCACCTAATAAATGCCTTGTAATATGCTCAACTTGCCACATGCACTGCTATTGATGAATGTGTCCCCTCTTCATTTCTCTCCAGCTCCACAACCCAGGCCTTCACATTTGTCATCTCCTTTCTCTCTCCTTTTTCAAAGAAAGTGATGCAGCGGAAGAAAGAATGATCATTTGTGACGCTCTTACTGTGTATGTCAGGTACGAAGCCAGCTCCTTGCTCAGGTGATACTTGTTGCTGGAGGTAAATTCGTGTCACAAGAGATGCCTCTCCAAAACAACCATCGTTTAAGCAAAATGTGTGCTTATGATATAGTAGATTAAATGACGAAAACTTATAAAACGAATAGATGTTAGACAAAATTTAGGTTTCTTTAAAACCAACTATTTTTGACTTCATAGGATGAACAGATAATGAATCAAGTGTGATTGGAGATGTGGGGAACAAATTTTTCCAAAAAAAATGCCATGAATGCTTAGCATGAAGCTCTTCCCCTTTTTTTGGACTCCCAGAGTCCCATCCGGAGGAAAGCAGCTGCAGGTGAAAATGGGGGATACATTCCAAAGCTTCACAGATTTTCCTGAGAGCCTCTTTTAATGATTCATGTTGAAGATGGCCCTGCCACTCTTTGCCAGCCCCCAGCACCTCCTGAGATCTGCAGCTTCTTCAAAACTGATGCTCTCACTCTTGCAGTTGATTTGCATTTTTAAAATTTATCTGAAATTAACAAGTATTGACAGAGGGATAATGAAAAAAATATTAGTTGGGATAGATATGACAGTGAAGCAGAAAAAAAAAGGACTGAGTGAAGACTAATTTTTCAAGTGGCTGTAAGCCACAATACTTCCCGGTGAAACCATGGAACTGTGGGGCATTAGAAAATGGCAAACAGGGAATGAAGACCCTTTGAAAATGCTTAGCCCTGAGAACAACTAGCAAGATGCAGGCATTTATTTCCACTGTACAGAGAAAAAAACAGACTCAGAGGTGAATGAACTTAAACAAGTGTGTCCTGCCCATTAATACTACATGACCGGAGCTCACAATTAGTCCCTCCCATCTCTGCACTGTTTCATGCTAGATCCTCTCTACCTTGGTTAAGCACTCCACTTGAACACTCAAGCTCACAGACCTCGCCCAGTTTCCTCAGTTAATCTCTGTTCTCCAACATGTTCATGTACAGGCCTCCTGGAGGCAGTGTCTCCCCTTGAATATCCCAAAGGATAATAAATATCTGCCACCTAAAATGAATGCTGGCACCTGGCCCTACCATGTCTCCCTGCCAATATCATGTGGAATTTTGTGATTTTATCTTTATGTGTCCTCTCTAATCCATTCCTTTCCCTCCAAGGTACCATCACCTCTTTCCTGGATAATGGTGGTCACCCTCTATAGTCAGTATTGCTTGACTATTACACATTCTCAAAACTACAGTCAAAGTGGTTCATTAAGATGCAAATGCAATAATATTGAAACCTCTATCCCATAAAATATAAACCAAACTCTTGAGCAAAGTATACAAATCTTGTACTTCCTGGTGCATCCAGCATCTCAAGGACCCTCTCTCAGTGCTCTCTTTACCATACCCAGGCCTGTCTTCTGAGGTTGCCACCCTTTTCTCCCCAAAGTCCCATTTTGCCATTGATGTTGTTCATGCTCCCTGTCAGGCACCTGGAGTCAAAGTTGGATATATTACCTGCTGCAGCTAAGGAGACCTCAGGCCATGGAAAGCCTTGCATATCTCAGTAGAAGGGTGCTGAGTGGAGCTTGTGATGGAGTTTTGACTGGTGTTGGGAGGGGTCAAATAAGCCAGGGTATCTGCATTGGATGCCATCAGAAAAAGGGTTACTCCATGATTTGGGTAACCAGTGGTTTTTGTCTAAGGTGAAAATGGAGAAGCTGTTATTAGCAATGAAGCAATAGTCACTCCAGCTAGAAGGGAGGAGGGGATATGAATTCTATTTATTTGCACAGTGTTTCTATTTTTGTTAGTGCTCAGACACATGATAGAAGGGTCTTGATTTTGCTCACTTCATTCTTTTTTTTTAAATATATTTTATTTATTTTTTACAGCGAGGAAGGGGGAGGGATAGAGAGTTAGAAACATTGATGAGAGAGCAACATTGATCAGCTACCTTCTGCACACTCCCTGCTGAGAATGTGTCTGCCATCAAGGTAGATGCCCTTGACTGGAATTGAACCTGGGACCCTTTAGTCCACAGGCCAACACTCTATCCACTGAGCCAAACTGGTAAGGGCTGCTCACCCCATTCTTGCTACAGAATGAACAGCCTTTCCCTGTGCCAGCAGGGCTCTCTGATTGCCCCACTGGTCGTGCCACAGAGGGAGGTGATACATGGCAGTGGCAAGGGGCAAGGCCAAGGCAAGTGCCAGTGGGGGCCCCCTGATTGCCCCACCAGTCGCCCCACAGATTGGCCCTGTTAGCCAGCCTGGCCTAGGGACCCTACCCCGGCACAAATTTTGTGCACCAGGCCTCTAGTTTTAAATGTTTCTCTAATTTATATCATGTTTGCCTGGCCCAAGCACCCACCTCTGTCTTAGGCATGTGATGAACATCTGGGGCTGGGAACTACCCTCCACTGTTTGGAGGCTGAGCATGCAGGGGAAAGGTGGGCACCAGATAATTGCATATTTAATAGAAAGCTTCTAAAGATATGAACCCAGCTTTCATGCCATTAAGCCATTAGTGACTTTAATAATTTCCATTTCAATCCAAACTGTAAATCCTTGGATCATGGATGGAGAAAGCACGTGGGCACAGAAAAAGTACCTTTAGAACAGATTTGTTTCCCTGGTTCTGCTGCCTGTCTGTGGAGCTGCTTCTCTAAGTGATCCATTAGGACATTTCAGCTCCAGTCCAATCTTTCCTTGAGTCTCCCTTACAGAGATGGTCATCACTTTCCTTTCCTGAAATGCACAGTCTCTACTCAGAGGATAATCACTTCACCCCAGAGTCTCTTTCTGGATAAGCTATTTTTTTAAAAAAATATGCCTTTATTGATTTTAGAGAGAGAAAGACAGAGAAAGAGACAAACAGAAAGAGAGAGAGAGAGAGAGAGAGAGAGAGAGAGAGAGAGAGAGAGATTTTGATGTAAGAGAAACATCGCTATCTCTCACACACACCTTGATTGGGGACCAAACCCACAACCTAAGCATGTGCCATGACCAGAAATCAAACAGACGACCCTTTTATACTTAGGACAACTCTCAACAAACTGAGCCACACCCACTAGGGCTTGATGAGTTCTGTGGTATCTAACAGATAAGAATTTGCTCTTCAGGCCCCCCAAAACTCCAGCAGGTTTTTTAGAAACACTCTTCTGAGAATGTTCCCTCTGAGGGCCCTGTCTAATTGGACAGTAAAGAGACTTTCGTCCCTCTCTCCTTCTCCCTGTTTCATTCTTCTAAATCAGGTTTTCAGTCGTTGCCATGGTATTTCCCATGTGGTGGCCATTGAGGTCAATGCCACTGGGAAGGTAAGCTCTTCCACAATGTACTGGGTTGAAGAGGGGTTAGGTAGGGTTGTAGTGGGGATGCCTGTGGGTGAGTGTGGGTTGAAGGTGAATATATAGGTGTTTCCTTCTCTAAACCCTGCCTATAGCAAGCCTGGACTCCATCAGCTCTTGAGTGTATTAAACAGTGCGAGTGATGGTGGCTGTTTCCTCTTTCCTTCTAACTCTTTCCCTTCCTTTAAACATTACACAAATCAGTGGAGCCCATTGCACTACTATAAACCTCTCTTGTTTCGTCCCAGGAAAAATGCCAAATGCCTCCAGAAATGAGTATTTCTTAACTCAGCTTGAACTTACAGATGAAATATTTCAGAAAAGGTCTTGTATTATTATCAATGGTAGCTTCTATTGGGCACCTATTACATGCCACTGTACACTTAATTAACAGTCACCTCTATTTTTTACAGCAGTTCTACACATGGAGCCAACTCATTCCATTATTCACACGAGAAGACTGAGACTGGGGCTAGTGACATATGGACCAAAGTGTGTTTATTCTAAAATCTGGGGTTGAAACCCACTGGCATAGTGGAACTATCTGGGCAGACCAAAGATCAGTTTTGGATTCTGCAGCCTTAATCCCTTCCTTGACAAAATGCTCTCAAGAATGTATCAGAAACATCTTTGAGCTTCAGATCTTTCGCCTGTGAAAATAAGTTCCAAGGAACCAGATCTGAGGGTCTCCATTTTTAGTGCATATTAGAATCAGCTATGGAGTTTCAAACTCATGAACACCAGGCCTTCCAGACTAGACAACAGGGACATATGTGGCTGGAATAACTACACAGGTATATGGGGCTGGAATAACTACACAGGTAACCTGGTTTGATAGCAAAGGCTGAGAACAGCTGACATTGTCATGGTCCTATGGCTCTCAAACTTGAGTGGCATGAGAATCACCCAGAGGACGTATGAAGCCCAGGTGGCTGGGCACCATCCCTGGAGTTTCTGGTTGAGCGGTCTGGGGCTGGGGCCTGAGGATCTGCACTTCTACAAGTCCCAGATGCTGCTGATGCTGCTGATCTGTGGAGCACTGAAATACTGTGAGAAATAAATTATAAAATCAAGTAAATTCTAAAAAAAATAAATTCTAAAAGCAACAGGGCTTGGTGGAAATGGGTGCAGTTGTGGGATGGGCATACTTTGCCTGCACAAACTTAACTATGTTGTTTGCTTCAGGATGAACTCGGTCAAGTCGCGAACCCTGTGCTTTTATTCCACATTAAAGATAACATTTCAAGTCATTGAATAACTCAGAAAAGCTCATAAATATTTCAGATTGCAGAATATTTATGCTCAAGAGGACAGCATTTTTGAGTGACCTTCTTTAACAAATGTCTCTAGAGGTTCAGGGGGAAAAAAACTACTTGAAGAAAAGCAGACAGCAAGTACAGCAGAGCCAGAACCAGAGTTCCACCTTCCTGGTTTACAGGTCTTCAAGAAAAAGGAGGTTCAGTGAATGTGGTACTGGGTACCCAAGATGCTCGTGGCTGGAACCCTTAATGCTGATGGCAACTCAGATATGCCAGAGTGCTGTCTGCCCGATGGCTACTGATGGGGACCAGGAGGCTCAGGTAGCCCATAGGCATCAATGTACCACATGGGCATTGATTATACCACAGAGGAGAGGAAGTGTGGACACCAAGTGCACCAAATGTCAATCACATGGAGGCAATTCTAGGAGTCAGGCGCCTAGCATCCTGCCCTAGCTCACGTGCCCCCAGCTCATCTAGGCCTACCTGTACTTATTTCCTTCATATTTCTGGGGGTGGAAGATTCAGACTTGGGTGTTCATGACACTCTCAATTTCCAGTATTCTTAATTCACTCACTGAGTGTTCCTGTGCTGATCTCTCTTTCTCCCCTTTGCTCATCTTCATCCACATTTAAATTAGTCTGACCTGGACACCTCGTCTGAGCCTCCCTTACCAATTTGCTGGTGATTACTTCTGCTACCTAATCCACTGACCACACAACCCTGAAACCTGCTAGTTTGATTAGGAAGCAAGAGACAGCCAAGGACCCAAACCTTCTGAAAGAGATGGGAAGCACGCACAGAACACCCATAAGGACATGACACGGTGCCTCAGAAAGGAGCAATTAACGAGTCAGACTCAGGGAGGTAGAGGAAATAGAATCTGCTCATCTCATGAAAGAGCAAATGGAAAGGACAAAGCGATGCTCCCCAGAGAGAACTACAGACACTGCTTCATCGCTGGGATCAAGCCTCCTCTGGGATGTGACTCCTGGCCCGGCCAGAGGCTTAGCTCCTGATGACAGAGCTTGGAATGTGTATCTATCCAGGAATCCAATACTTCCTCTACAGAGAGGGCTGCCTGGAAGGTACACCCTGAGGGACATGCTTTGTATCCCTGTAAGGCCTTCACATGTCCTGTCACCTCTCTTGAGTACCTCATTTATTTGATATCAAAAATACTATAAATTGTGCACCTGATCAGTTTTCCCCTTTGCACTGGCTGATAGAAAGCTCAGGGCAAATAGATGGCTGATCTTCAGCAAAAGTCTAGAATACTTTTGGTACCCATTTGAGATACAAATACACTGAGTGGCCAGATTATTATGCTTTCAGAGATCATAATAATCTGACCACTCAGTGTAGTCTGTGAAGCTGGTGATATGCTGGCTTGCTGCTGCTCTCTCTCTCTCACACTATTGTGTTCTAAAAGTTAGACCTCAGCAAGTTCCTCCCCCTGGCAAACATAAAGAGCATTACCTAATGGTGAGGAAAGCCTTGGAGCGAGGAGGAAAGGTGAGGAGGAGGGTGAAGCGGGGAGGGAAGGGTTAGAGGAGGTTTAAATGTCACCCACAGTCTCCTAGCTTTCTTCCAGAGCAGGAATTAGGTCCACCATTGTTTTTTTCACCTAGACCCAAGCTCTGTCATTTGACCCCTCCAGCACTCCTACAAGCCACTGGGCCATCTTTATTTTGTGAATGAGGGCTCTGAAGCAGGAGAGATTAGTTCTGTGTTTAGGGGGCCCTGCTGAGAGGCAAACTCCGGTTCACTTGTCTCTACTGCAGTGCTGCCTTAGAGGACAAGAGGGTCCCTTGGCCCTTGGATTCTGAGAGGACATTCTAGTGGTGGCAGAGTAGAGGGGACACCAACCTCCTCCTCCCTTCCCCCAGGAGAGTAAAACCCTCCATGGAAAGAGAACACTGCTCTAAGGAATCAGAAGTATATTTGTGGGTAACTGCCACACATGCCCTTTCACAGGGAACATAAATGGAGATCAGGGTCCCAATGACACCATCAGGGGTGCTCAACTCCTAAAAGAGCGAGTGGGAAGGAAAGGCTATATGAATGAGGAACAGGGAAGTGACACCTGTGATGAGTGATGATGGGTTCTTTCCCACACACCTGTTAAATCAGCTTGTCAAGTTCCTAGAAAAATCCTGGTAAGGGTTTTGTTGAGGGATCCTATATAATAAAAGCCTAATATGCTAAGCGTCCGATCGTCTGTCCATCTATTCAACCAATCAAAGCATAATATGCTAATGAATGCTAAGGCCATTCAACCACTTGCTATGACATGCACTGACCACCAGGGAGCAGGCAGTCAAACAGTTGACCAGTTGCTATGATGTGCACTAACCACAAGGGGGAAGACTCTCCAACTAGTAGGTTAGCTTGTTGTTGGGGTCTGGTCAATCAGGACTGAGCAAGGAGCCAGCCTAGACCTTCAGTTGGACATTCCCCGAGGGCTCCTGAACTGGGAGAGGGTACAGGCGGGGCTGAGGGATCCCTCCCAAGTGCACTAATTTTATGCACCAGGCCTCTAGTTCTATAATATTGAGAGATCAGTTTGAGGACACTTGAGAGCTCTAGAATACTGAAAATTTCTGCCCATAAACAGGATATGCCCATTCACTTATTTAAGACTTTTATAATGACTTTCAATAAAGTATCATTCATTTTCATGCGAACACCTTACATTTTAAAATTTTATTTCTAGGTTTCTTATATTTGTAGGCCATTCTAAATAAAATACTTTAACTGCATTTTCTAAAAATTGTTTGAGTATAAAATACCATGGGCTTTAATATACACTCCTTATATTTAAAAGCAATGTTAGGTTCTATTATTATATCTGGTAATTTGGCTATAGAATTTTTGCATTTTCTAGGTAAACAGTCATAACATCTGTAGTAATGGAAACTTTATTTGCCCCAGTCCTTGGGCCTTTAGGTTGTCTTATTGCTCTGCTGGACTATCCCTCACCATATGAATAGAAGTGCTAAATGGTGGGCATTCTTGTCTTGTTTCTATTTTTAAAGACAATGCTTCTGGCGTTTCACAGTTAAGTAGAAATTGTTTTCATACCTTTCTGGCAGATATCTTTTATCAGCCTAAGAATTTTTTAAATTGATTTCTAGTTTACGAAGAGTTTCTACCATGGAATTATCTTTCAATTTTCAAAGAATTTTTCTGCCTCTTTGAGCTAACTGCATTGTCATTTTTCCTTTATTAAAGTGGTGATTGACATTATTTAATTTTCTAATGTTAACCAACATTGCATTCAGTAATAAGTTCAACTTAGTCATAATTATTTTATATATACTTTGTTTAAACATTCTACATCTATATTTCTGATAGAAATTGGTCTGACATTCCTTCCCTTAGTCTGGCCTGGCATCAAAACTAGACCAGCTCAATGAGGAGGTTCTCTGTAAGGTTTTGCATAAAACAGGGATTGTCTTTCCCTAGGAGATTATCTGTGGGTCCAAGGTGCTATGGAGTCTGTACACACTGAGGGCCTGGGTTAAAGTCCTGGTTCTCTCTCTCACTTAACCTCTCTTTTCCCTTAACTTGCCCTCAAATTGGGGAAGTTTCCTACCCTCAGGTTGGGGTTGCACTCCACCCTCAGATTGTAGTATCAACCCATCTACAAGGTTAAGTCACTGTGGCTGTTAAATAAGCTAATGTGGACAAGACAATGAGAATATTGGCAATTGTACGTAAAAGCCATCACAAGTCTTAAAATAATTAACTGGGAAACTAAGTAGAGAGATTCATTTGTGGGGAAGTTTTAAATACGTATTTATTTCTTATTAAATGTATTGGGTAACATTGGCTAGTAAGATTATATAGGTTTCAAGTATAAATTTATATGATACATGATCTGTATACTCAGTCTATTTAATGACAAAAATATTATTTTTCTTCTTTCAATCTTGATCATTTATAGTTCTCAAAGACTATGTCTATTTTACCTAGGTTTTCAAATCCATATTTTCTTTTACCAAAAGTTTTAATGCTTTGCTACATCTGTAAGTATATACTATTTTTCATTATTGATATTGTTTATGTCATTTCTGTTATTCTTTCTCAGTTTTGTCTAAAGTCTTTCAAATTTATTGTGTTTAATTTAACAACAAATTTGGTTAATTATGTTGATTTTATCTATAGTAAAACCTTGATATAATGGACTAATTTGAGTGAGGGGTGTCCATTGAAGCTGGAAGTCTGTTATATAATAAAGTAGGTTTTCCAAATGCATATGTTAAAAATTTGACAAATGAGTTAGCTTACCCGTTTTATATAGACACATTTGTGTTATTAAAATCTCTCTATATAAAAGCCTAATATGCAAATTGTCCCCTCAGGAGTTCGACCTGGAGTTCGGAAGTTCGATCATTCACTATGACATGTACTGACCATCAAGAGGCTGTGTAGAATGAAGAAAGGCCCAGCTGGCAGCTGGCAGCTGGGGAAGGAAAGCCCTGATCACCAACCAGGCCTAGAAACTCTACCCATGCATGAATTTTATGCATTGGGCCTCTAGTCTACATATATAAAAGCCTAAGTGACCAGCTGACCATTTGACTGTTCAACCAGTAGCTATGACATGCACTAACAACCAGGGGGCAGATGGTCAACATACAAGCATGGAAATATGGAACAAACTGATGAATCTCAGAGGAAATGGATTAACCAAAGACCTTATATACATACTAGAGGTCTGTGTACTGCTGGGGTCCCTCCGCCTGGACTGTGGGGATCAGGCCTAAACTGGCAATCTGACATTCTGAATTGTGAGAAGGCACAGGTGAGCTCAAGGTGATGAAAGATTTATTCTAAGGATTTACAGGAAACCAGGCATCAAGCTTGACATCTTCAGGGAAGAAGTCCTCATCATGTCCCAGATCACAGGGCTGGCTCCCACCACACAGCCTTCCATCACCCCCACTTACTTTCCACCTACTTTCTCCTTCCTCATTTTCATTTCCCTCTCATCTGCCTTTCACCACACTCCCTGAAAGTAGGGATCTGGCTGGCACTATCCTACACCATGATTGGATAGAGCCTTTGGAATGTGCCCTCTCCTTAGCTCCTGGCCTCACTTTACCTGGACTCAGCTTGATTCTGATCCTACATGAAATGGCAGTATACCAGGTCAAAAACCATGAATCCTGTTCCCAGTCCCCTACCCTTAGATTTCCAGGGGCCCTGCCATGATTATAATCCTCAGCTGCCTGGCTTCTACTTCAAGAAGCTCAATTTGCCCAGCTAATGTGGCTCAGTGGTTGAGCATTGACCTATGAACCAAAAGGTTACAGTTTGATTCCTGGTCAGGGCACATCACTGGGGTTGTGGACTGGATCTCCAGTGTGGGCCACACAGGAGGCAGTCAGTCAATAATTTTCTCTAATTATTGATGTTTCTATCTCTTTCTCCCTCTTCCTGACTCTCTAAAATCAATAAAAACACATATATTTGTAAAGAGCTCAATCCATAGATGACAGGGTGTTCTCAGTACACAGAGGGAGCCCCATCTCTACCTGCAAGAAGCACCTTTCTTACAGGGAGAAAGGTATTATTGTTACTCAAACTACTATACCTACGTCAGAGGAGGAAGTGACTGAGGTACTTCAAATTTGTAGAATAAAAACTAGGGAGCAGAACTCTACGATGTTTTGGTTACTCTTTGGACCACACTAGGTTTACAATGAGGGAGAGGGGAATGACACTCAGAATCTTAGGATTCCATTTACTAGAGAATATGGGTTTTCTTCCCCCAGCCTCTTCTGTTTGTGATGCTCCCAGGAAGATGGACACAGGTGCTCAGTGGATGCACTATGGTCCTTGCCTTCTAGGTAGCAGGGACTAATTTCCACTTCTATTGATTGTTGCTTTCACAAGGAATACCTACTGGGCAACTCAATGTCTGCATCTGGAAATTGAGTTCACAGTACCACTCACCATCAGAATCAAAAAGGATAAAAAGGAACCTATTTGATTTAAAAAATTCCCCACTGTGATATCAGCCTGACCTTTTTATCTTGAAACTAAAGGCCCAATACGCAAAATTCGTGTACTGGTAGTGTTCCTAGTGGCTACTGGCTGCCAGCCGGGGCCTCCCTCCCTTCCACTGGCCAGCCGACCCCTGGGTCAAACTCCCAGAAGAGGGGACAATTTGCATGCTATCCTTTTATTATATAGGATGTGAGCCACCTTGCAAGAAACAGAGTTAGGGGCAGAGGCTAAATCTTTAATCCAGGGATTTGGCTTTCCTTACTGTGCTCAGTTTTGAATGAGTCAACTATACAAACGATTTAATAAGATGCTATTTCTGGTCTGAAAAGACATCATCACAAGAGGCACCACTGTCCTCTGGTTATGGTGAAGAATATAATATTATTTTTCTGAAAGGTTATTTTTCTTTTTGAGGGAGTCTATATTTTATGATATCATTTTATCATGGCCCCAGGAGTATCCATCCATTTCAGCTTCAAAAAGTTTTCTTTCTACACTTCATTCGAAAATATATTTAAAAAGAGATAGATTTATGTCCTGTGTTTAGTTAATAGATTTAGAAGTATATATTATAATCATTTAATGAAAATTTTCTGAAATCATTGCTTGCTGTGTAGGTAGAGTCAAATGCCACATTCTGTCATATTTAAGTTCTTTTTGCCATTTTGTAAAACATGTCAACACAGAATAACTCTATCTATGGCTAATTTCTAAAACGTACAGTCTAGCGCACATCATTTCTATCAACATTAGGAAAAATGGTCCCTGTCTTTGGGTTGAAAAGGGGGAAAATACTAATGGCATTTCCTTGTCAATACGAGGATCTTGTAGGAACTGAGGAGACATGAACTTGGCAATAATCAATATTTCAGTCCAGAAGGAGACGGTTTGATTTCATCTTAGGGAATTCTTTGATCATGTTGGCATCTAATGGAGAAGACCTAATCCCATTAGCAAAGTGCTTTCTGCCCGGAGAGGAACAGGAGGGAGACATGAAGGGCTAACAGAGAACTCACTGCCTAAAAAAGCCAGAGTGGAGCCAGAGTAGCATTCCTCACAGGGCAGGACTGAACATAATTGTTAGATGCCGGGGGACGGCGGGATGGGCTGCACGGTGAGCGCCGAGGAGAAGGTGGTGGCCTAGAGCTCCAAGATGATCAACAAGAACCTTTGGGAAGGCCATCTTGCAGAGGGAGGTGGATGTCTGAGGCGATCTGAAGCCGGTGGCTGGGGCAGCCATCGAACAGCCAGGGACCCGGGGACGCAGAACTCCGCTCTCCAATCGACGCAGACACACGGCGGAATCAGAGATCCACAGAGCACACAGAAAGGTCAGATTTTGCCTGGGATAAGAGGGAGGTGGATGTCTGCGGAGGTCTTTAAGCTGCGGCTGATGGAGGCACCCACCGAGCAGCTGGGGACCCAGAGCACGGCTTTTCAGGCGGCACAGACTCCTGGGTGGCAGATTTGAAGATGCACGCTGCGTGTAGAAGGGTCAGATTTCGCCTGGGACAGGGTGAAGTCTCCTACCCCCACACAACAGAGACGCGCACACTGTGGGAGCCAGGCTGCGGGAAAGCTGCCTCTGGAGAGGTCCCCAGAGGTGGTCAGTGCGTGATCCCTAAGTGTGGAGGCAAACTCTCTGAGCTGTTGACAGAGGGGAGCTCTGGAAAACGACTCATTTTTTTCTGGGGCAGAGGGACAGCCTGGGAGTTATTACAGTGTCCCGGCTGCAAAATCCCCACAAACTGGCTTTGAGAACCACAGAGTAGCATGATCTGAGCACAGCCTAGAGAGGTCCTGTGCTTTGTCTCAGAGGTCAATTCCGAAACACTGCCACCCAGTGGATGACGCACAAATTGACTTTCACATAACCACAAAAGAATAAAGAGATTAAAACACCAAGAGGGGAATACAGGGAACTGCAATACCTTCCCTACTGGGAAACAGGAGTGCCAAGCAGAATAATAGTGGAAGTGAAGAACCATTCTATTTTTTTTCTTTTTCCTTTTTAAAATTTTTTTTTTATTTTTCATTTTTACATATTTTAATTAAAAGACTATTTTTTTCTTTCCACTTCAATTGATTTTACCTTTTTAATTATTACATTTTTGTTTTAAACTAGTACTATTAATTACTACTAGTACTTTACCTTTTTCTAAAAAAACAAGTTTCATTTTGTTTTCTCTTTATTTTATTTTGGGATTACAGTTCTACATTATATTTTCATCTTTCCTTTAGCATAATTTTACTCAACTCAACTCTACCTTTATGCCTACACTTTCCTCCTAACTTTCCCCATTTTGTTGTCTTTTTTCTCTTTCCCTTTTCCAACTTTAGATTCTCCCAATTCTTTCTCTTTACCTGGTTAAAATTTTACCCCATTTATATATCTAATTTCAAATTCCCTACTAAAAGTCCACACAAACCTCTCTCTTCTTGTCTTCACTAGCCAAAAAGTTGTTTTCTCTCTATGTTCTTTTGTTACTATTTGCCCGAAAAGTGATTATATCGATTTTTGAAATTTTTTGTGAGATTGTTTTAGTATATTCTACTTGTTTTATTTTGCTTTTTGCTTGCTTTGTTTTTTACCTCTCTTTTCCCTCACCTCCCTCGATAACAGTTGCTATTTGCACTTTGTATCAATCTCTAGGTACTGGTTCCTGGCCTTTATTGGGATTAGTGACTGTTGTATTGGAGTTGTCTCCTGACATCTATATTTTGTTCCCCTTTTTTCTCTTATATGCTATATTTTCTCTGACTTTTTTCTCTTCCTCTTTTCTTCTCCTTCTTCTCCTTTTTATTTTCTTATTTTATTTTTTTATTCATTTAATTATTTATTTATTTTATTGTCTCGCTCTCCCAATTTGACTTTGGCATTTCTTTCTTTTCTACTTTCCTCATTTTCCTCTTCTTCTTTCTCTATTTACCCTTAATTTGTCTTTCATTGGTGGTCACCTTATTTGTGATTATTAACATCTTGAATACATTTCTACTCAGTGCCTTGTGAGCTGTACCTAGTCGTGTTGTAGTTTGTGTCTTTCAATCAACATAGGAGAGAGAACTATATAACCAGACACCCGGAGAAGAAAGACCATGGGCAGAAAAAGAAAGCCCACATAAGACAGAAAGGCAGGTTTCACCAGAAAAGGAAGTAAACGGAATAGAAGCAGAAATAAGGCTGCCAGAGAAAGAGTTCAGAGAAATGATCATAAGGTGGATGGAAAGACTGGAAGACAAAATCAACAATTTGAGTAAGAGCTAAGAGGAAATGAAGAAGACCCAAGAGGAGATGAAGCGGCAGCAAGAAGAAATGCAGAAGAACCTAGAGGAGGTACAGAATAAACAAGAAGAAATGAAAAATGACATCACTGCTATAAAGAACTCAATAGAAAGCATCAAAAGTAGACTAGAAGAAGCAGAGGACCCCATCAGTGAGCTAGAAGACATGATAGAAAAAAATACCCAAGTACAGCAGCTCCTAGAAAAAAAAGTTAAAAAGCAAGAGGAGAGTCTAAGGGAACTTTGGGATAACATGAAACAAAACAACATCCGCATAATTGGGGTCCCAGAAAGAGTGGAAACTGAACAAGGATTAGAAAACGTGTTTGAAGAAATAATGACAGAAAATTTCCCCAATATAGGAAAGAAAAAAACCACACAAATCCAAGAAGCTCACAGAATCCCAAGCAAAATGAACCCCAACAAACCAACACCAAGGCACATTATAATTAAATTGGCAAACACCGACGACAAAGTAAGAATCATAAAAGCTGCCAGAGAGAAACAGAAAGTTACCTACAAAGGAACCCCCATAAGACTAGCTACTGACTTCTCAACAGAAACTCGTCAGGCCAGAAGGGAATGGAATGAAATATACAAAGTCATGCAACGGAAGGGTCTGAATCCAAGAATACTGTACCCTGCAAGACTCTCAATCAAAATTGAAGGTGAAATCAAAAGCTCCACAGGCAAAAAAGGACTAAGGGAATATATTACCACCAAACCAGCAATGCAAGAAATGTTAAAGGTCTGTTGTAATAAAAAGTAAGAGGAAGTGAAGAAGAAACTCGGGAGTAAGGACTAAAAATGGCAACAAATAAGTACTTATCAATAATAACCTTCAATGTAAGTGGATTAAATGCTCCAAACAAAAGACATAGGGTAACTGATTGGATAAGAAAAGATGATCCATATATTTGCTGTCTGTAAGAAACCCACCTCAGGAAAAGAGATGCACACAGATTGAGGGTGAAGGGATGGAAGATGGTATTTCAGGCAAATGGAAATGAAAAAAATCTGGGGTTGCAATACTTATATCTGACAAATTAGATGTCAAAGTGAAGGCCATAATAAGAGATAAAGAAGGCCACTTCATAATACTAAAGGGAACAATCCAACAAGAAGAAATAACTTTGGTAAACATATATGCACCCAATATAGGAGCACCTAAATACATAAAAAAAACTCTTGGAGGATATAAAGCAAGAGATTGACAGCAATACAATCATAGTAGGAGACTTTAATACCCCATTGTCACCATTGGACAAATCCTCTAAACAAAAAATCAGGAAAGAAACATCAATCCTAAATGACTCACTAGAACAGATGGAATTAATTGACATCTTCAGAACATTTCACCCCAAAGCCACAGAATATACATTCTTCTCCAGTGCACATGGGCCATTTTCAAAGATAGATCATATGTTGGGTCATAAGAAAAGTCTCTTCAAATTCAAGAAGATAGAAATCATATCAAGCATTTTCTCAGACCACAGTGGCATAAAACTGGAAATCAACTATAATAAAAACAATAGAAAGAAATCAAACACATGGAGACTAAACAGCATGCTATTAAACAATGACTGGGTAACCAAAGAGATCATGGAAGAAATAAAAAACATCATGGCAACAATGACAATGACAACACAACAATCCAAAACTTATGGGACACAGTGAAAGCAGTCTTGATAGGGAAGTTCATACCCCACAAGCCTACTGCAAAAAACAGGAAACAATGGTAATAAATTACCTAAACCTACAACTCAAAGAGTTAGAACGAGAGCAACAAGAAAACCCCAGTGTACTCGGAAGGAAATAGTGAAGATCAGAGCTGAGATAAACAACCTGGCGACCAAAGAAACAGTTCAAAAAATCAACAAAACAAAGAGCTGGTTCTTTCAAAGGATAAACAAGATTGATGGACCCTTAGCCAGGCTCCCCAAGAAGCAAAGAGAGAAGACCCAAATAAACAAAATCAGAAATGAAAGAGGAGAAATAACAACAGACACTGTGGAAATACAAAGGATTGTTAAAAAATACTATGAACAACTCTATTCCAACAATTTGGACAACCTGCAAGAAATGGACATTTTCCTAGAAAAATATAACCTCCCAAAACTCAATGAGGAGGAAGCCAAACATCTCAATAGTCCAATAACTATGGAAGAAATTGAAGCAGTAATCAAAAAGCTTCCAGCAAATAAAAGCCCAGGTCCAGATGGCTACACAGGAGAGTTTTACCAAACATTCAAGGAAGAATTAAAACCTATCCTCATCAGACTATTCAAAAACATTCAAGAAGAAGGAATACTACCAAACACCTTCTATAAAGCCAGCATCACCCTAATACCA
The DNA here is from genome assembly GCA_011751065.1 of Lasiurus cinereus. Classification (NCBI taxonomy): domain Eukaryota; kingdom Metazoa; phylum Chordata; class Mammalia; order Chiroptera; family Vespertilionidae; genus Lasiurus; species Lasiurus cinereus. The sequence continues at coordinate 10,519,167 of JAAGEH010000006.1, forward strand.
AAACCAGATAAAGACAACACAATGAAAGAGAATTATAGGCCAATATCTCTCATGAACATAGATGCCAAAATCCTCAATAAAATTCTAGCAAACCGGATCCAGCAGTACATCAGAAAGATAATACACCATGACCAAGCAGGATTCATCCCAGGAATGCAGGGATGGTTCAATATCCGCAAATCAATAAATGTGATACATCACATAAACAAATTAAGAGATAAAAATCACAGTCATATCAATTGATGCAGAAAAAGCATTTGACAAAATCCAACATCCTTTCTTGATAAAAACTCTCAGCAAAGTGGGAATAGAAGGAGCATACCTCAACATCATAAAAGCCATATATGATAAGCCCACAGCTAACATCATACTCAATGGGCAAAAACTAAAACCATTTCCCCTAAGAACAGGAACAAGACAGGGATGCCCACTCTCACCTCTCCTGTTCCACATAGTACTGGAAGTATTAGCCATTGCAATTAGACAACAAGAAGAAATAAAAGGCACCCAAATTGGAAAAGAAGAAGTAAAGCTGTCCTTATTTGCAGATGACATGATATTGTACATAAAAAACCCAAAGGACTCCATTCCAAAACTAATTGACTTAATTAATGAATTCGGCAATGTAGCAGGATACAAAATTAATGCTAAGAAGTCTGTGGCATTTCTATACACTAACAGTGAAATTACAGAAAGAGAAACTAAAAAAGCAATCCCATTTACCATCGCACCAAAAAAATTAAGATACCTAGGAATAAACCTAACTAAAGAGGTAAAAGACCTTTATGCAGAAAACTACAGGACACTGAAAAAAGAGATAGAGGAAGATGTTAACAGATGGAAGAGCATACCATGCTCATGGATTGGGAGAATCAACATCATTAAAATGTCCATACTACCCAAAGTAATCTACAGATTCAACGCACTACCCATTAAACTACCAATGACATATTTCACCGATCTAGAACGAATTCTTCATAGATTCATCTGGAACAAAAAAAGACCAGGGATAGCTACAGCAATTCTGAGAAAAAAGAATAAAGTAGGTGGGATCTCAATACCAGACTTCAAGCTATACTACAAAGCAACTGTTCTCAAAACAGCCTGGTACTGGCAC
>JAAGEH010000006.1:10520293-10544352 GCA_011751065.1 Lasiurus cinereus
ATACTGCTCCAAAGGCAATGGAAGCTAAAGAAAAAATAAACAAATGGACTACATCAAAATAAAAAGCTTTTGCACAGCAAAAGAAACCATCAACAAAACAACAAGAAAGATCACTGAATGGGAGAACATATTTGCAAATGTTATCCCTGATAAAGATTTAATCTCCAAAATCCTCATCCAACTTATACAACTTAATAAAAGGAAGACGAAGGATCCAATAAAAAAATGGGCAACGAACCTAAATAGAACCTTTTCAAAAGACGACAGAAGGAAGGCCAAGAGACACATGAAAACATGTTCAAAGTCAGTAATCATCCGAGAGATGCAAATCAAATCTACAATGTGATATCATCTTACACCTGTCAGAATGGCAATCATCAACAAGTCAGCAAATGACAAGTGTTGGTGAGGATGCGGAGAAAAAGGAACCCTTGTGCACTGTTGGTAGGAATGCAGACTGGTGCAGCCACTGTGGAGAACAGTATGGAGTTTCCTCAAAAAACTAAAAATGGATCTCCCATTTGACCCTGTAATCCCACTCTTTGGAATTTATTCTAAGAAATTACAAACACCAATCAGAAAGGATTTATGCACCCCTATGTTCATAGCAGCACAATTTACAATAGCTACAATTTGGAAACAGCCTAGGTGCCTGTCAGCAGATGAGTGGATCAGAAAACTGTGGTACATCTACACCGTGGAATTCTATGCTGCCATTAAAAAGAAGGAATTCTTACCATTTGCAGCAACCTGGTTGGAACTGGAGAGCCTTATGCTTAGTGTAATAAGCCAGTCAATGAAGGAGAAGCATCACATGATCTCACTCATTTGTGGTAATAAAGAACATTATAAACTGATGAACAAAAGGATAGATACAGAGACAGTAAAGCTTCAAACAGACTGTGAAATTACAGCAGGAAGATTAAAGTTAGGTGAGGTAGATAAGAGATCAATCAAAGGACTTGTATGCATGCATATAAGCATAACCAATGAACATAGACATTGGGTGGTTGGGGTATGCCTGGGAAGGAGGGGGGGCAATGGGGAGATATGTATAAAAAATTAATAAAAATTAAAAAAAAGAAAAAAAACTACGTTTCCATAAAAAAAAAAAAAGAACCTTCGGGAAGAGGGCAAAAGGCAGCGTGAGAGGTGAAGTTGCTGCTGTGGGGTGCTGGGGAGGCGCGGAAGAGCAGGATTTCAAGCAGATGAAGATCATCCATAAGGACGGCTACTCCGAGGAGGAATGCCAACAGTACCAGCGGTCGTCTACAGCGACACCATCCAGCCCAGCATGGCCGTCGTCAAAGCCATGGGCAAACTGAAGATGGACTTTGCCGAGCTCTCCCGCCAGGCAGCTCTTTGCGCTGCCTGCAGGCGGAGGAGCAGGGTGTGCTCCGCCAGGACCTGTTGGGGGTATCCAGGGCCCTGGGCCCACGTCGAGCCGGCTTGCTTCAGCTGTTCCCGGGAGCAGCTCAACGAGTCTGCTGCTACTACCTGAACCACTGGGAGCGCTTGGCACAGAGCGACTGCATCCCCACCCGGCAGGGCGTGCTGCGGACCCGCGGGAAGACCGGGGCATCGTGGAGACACACTTCACCTTCAAGGACTGCACTTCAAGATGTGTGACGTGGGCGGCCAGCGGTCTGAGCGGAAGAAGTGGATCCACTGCTCCAAGGGCCCTCAGCCCTCATCTTCTGCGTGGCCCTGAATGCCTTCCACATGAACCGCATGCCGAGAGCATGAAGCTGTTCGACAGCATCTGCAGCAAGTGGCTCACGACACGTCCATCACCCTCTTCCTCAACAAGAAGGACCTGTTGGAGCAGATCATCACAGCCCCGGGACCATCTGCTTCCCCGAGTACACAGGGGCCGACAAGTACAGCCGGCTACAGCCAGAGCAAGTTCGAGGACACCAAGGAGATCCTCACACACTTCATGTGTGCCACCGACACCAAGAAGGCGCACTTCGTGTTTGACGCCATCACTGACCTCGTTGTCGTCATCAAGAACAGCCTGAAGAATGCGGCCTCTTCCGAGGGGCAGCCGACCTGGCAGGACAGGCCGCCCCGCCGAATCTGCTCCCCCAGCTCCTGAGGAAGACGGGGGCAAGAGGACCATGCCCCTACCTGCCCTCCCCACCGCTCCCCCCCTCTCTGTTCTTGGCTCCCCCTGTTGCCTCCCTCAGCTCCCGAGACTTGGGGCAGGGGGTGCCACAGGCTTCCCTGTCTGAAGCCTGCCCTTGTCCCAGGTGCTGGGAACAGCTGGGTGCCCCCTTCCTGGGCATCTGTTCTGGGTGTAGCCCTTGTCTTGTTCTGTGATGGGGGAGGGGAGCACATTCAGCCCCAGCCCCTGGCCCCACCCAAGGCCAGATGTTTACAGGGAGCTTCCTACCCACCCCCCCTCCCGCCCCCGCCTCTCGGAGGCCCCAAAGGAAAAGCACAAGAGGTGTGAGATGCCACTATTCCTGGAGACCACAGTCCACCTGCTCATTCTCATGGCTTTAAAAAAAAATGAAAAGAAAAAACAATCGCAAACTTAGAAAACATTTAGAGGAAAAACTATTTAAAACTGTCCGATCCTGACCAGCGCCCTCAGCCCCATTTGAGTAACTCCGTGCCTTGAGTGTGTCTGTGTGTTTACACCTGTCCTCTGCTGGCTGCTCCTGTGCGGCCCCCGTGCCCCGCGACACAGTCGGGTCCATGGGCTGCCAGCTTCACAGAGGCCTGTCCTAGGGCCAGCCCGGCTCCATTAACCTCCACGTAGCCGTTAGAGCTAACTTAGGAACCGCTGCTGCTTGCTGAGGAGCCATGCCCCTCGTGCCCTCTCCCAAGTGGGGTCCTTCAGCATTGAACACTTCCTTGCTTTTTTCACGTTTTATGGAATTGTTCACCGGGTTTGAAATAATAAAATGTAGAAAGAAAAAAAGATTCTGGGATGGGAGTCAAGTCACACTCTCTAGAGTCAATGCCATAAAGGCACTTGAGATGTTTCATATCATCAGTCAGTGAAAGGGAGACAGAAGCTTGAGTAGTGCTCCTCCCACATTTTAGAAAATTCTTCTGACTAATGATCAAATTAGCATGATACAGATTAACAGGAGAAAATAATCAGATGTATTATGTATTTACATATGGGGATTCCATAAGAATATGAGAACTAGGACAAATCAGGCAATTAAGGTTTGCACACCATCTAGAGCTAAGGAGAAGGGGTGGTGGTTTGGGACTTAAAAGGTAGAGAAGGCAATCCACACGGAGATGGCAAAGCAAATGACTGGTAAACAAATGATTACTGGCCCTTTTAACAGTGGGACACAAAGAGGATTTTGATCAAATGGGCTTTTCTAGTTGTCCCTCCCCCGGCCTCGCCTCCCTCCTCTCTTCCCCTGGCAGTCTACCACACTTAATTCATATTATAGTTACAATGATGATATCTCCCTTCCTTGATCTGGATTTCTATATAAATTCCTTTTAGGAAGTTAGAGGAAAGGTCAATGCTTTTTTTCTGCATCTTTTGTTTCTCAAAAATAACCAGCTTAAATAGTTAATATCCCACAAGGCATATTTTGGGTGACAAATTCTGGTTTTCCTTCACATATCATGGTAAACTTGAGGTCATCTAAGATGGAGAACTTAAGATATTTGGCAAAAAGGAGAATTCAGCTTTTGTTTTATTTTTCTTTTATCCTTAATTGGGAAATGCATTTCAAAAATTCTACACAGAGATGCCTTAACATTAAGCATCTTTTTGTCTTTACCTGACCCCATCCTTTTATTTTTTAAATTGTATTTTATTGTTGGGAGTCCCTCAATTCCTCCTTTCTCAATTCCTCCTTTCTTTGCTACTCTTCAGTAGACTCCCACCCCACCCCAGGCCTTCACTTTCTATTGTCCCTATCCATAAGCTATGCATATATGCATGTAAGTTCTTTGATTAATCTCTTCCCAGCTTTCCTCCCACTTTCCCTCAGAGATCTGTCAGTCTGTTCCATGCTTCTGTGTCTCTGGATATATTTTATTCATCAGTTTATTTTGTTCATTAGAATCCACATAGAAGTGAGATCAAGTGATATTTGTCTTTCTCTGACTGGCTTATTTCACTTAGAATAATACTCTCCAGTTCCTCCATGCTGAATCAAAGGATAAGATATCCTTCTTCGTACTGCTGCATAGTATTTCATTGTGTAAATATACCACAGCTTTTTATCCATTCATCTACTGATGGGCACTTTGGCTTTTCCAGGTCTTATCTATTATAAATTGTACTGCTATGAACATAAGGGTGCATATATCCTTTCTGATTGGTGTTTCAGGATTCTTAAGATATAATTCCTAATGGTTTAGAAGGCAGTACCATTTTTAATTTTTTGAGGCAACTCCATACAGCACCAATCAGCAATAGTTAAAAGACTTACCTGTAAGTCATGAGACCATAAAAATCCTAGAAGAAACAGGCAGTAAAATCTCAGACAACTCACGTGGCAGAATTTTCACCCATACCTCTCCTAGGACAAGAGAAACAAAGGAAAAAATAAATAATTGGGACTACATCAAACTAAAAAGCTTCTGCGTAGCAAAAGAAACCATCCTCAAAATGCAAAGGGAACAAACTGTATGGGAGAACATATTCGCCAGTGATACATATGATAAGGGGTTAATTTCCAAAACATATAACTCAATAGCAGTAAGACAAACAATCTAATTAAAAAATGGACAAGAGGACATACAGATAGCCAAGAAACATATGAAAAGATGCTCAACAACACTAGTCATAAGACAGATGCAAATTAAAACCACAATGAGGTGCCCAGCTGGTGTGACTCAATGGTTAAACATCAACCCATGAACCACAGGTCATAGTTTGATTCCCAATTAGGGCACATGTCTGGGTTGCAGGCTATATCTCCAGTAGGGGGCATGCAGGAGACAGCTGATCAGTGATTCTCATCACTGAGGTTTCTATCTCTCACTCCATCTCCTTCCTCTCTCTGAAATCAATAAAAACACATTTTTTAAAAAGGAAATGTTTAAAACCATAATGAGGTATCATGTCACACCTGCTATAATTGTTGCCATCAATAAATCAACAAACAATGAATGCTGGTGAGGATGTGGAGAAAAAAGGAACCCTAGTACACTGATGGTGGGAATGAAGATTGGTGCAACCAATAACTCCTTTTTCCTACCCCATACTCTGATCTCCATTATGTTTTAAATTTTGCAGTGCAAGTGCTTGCAGGATAGATAAAAATACTTTTCTAGACCAAGCCAGTTTGGCTCAGTGGGTAGAGCATTGGCCTGCAGACCAAAGTGTCCTGAGTTTGATTCTGGTCAAGGGCACATACCCTGGTTTGGGCTAATGCAGGAGGCAACCAATCAATGTGTTTCTCTTACATAGATGTTTCTCTCTGTCTTCTTCTCTCTCTACCACTCTTCCTAAAAATCAAAAGAAAAATATCCTTGTTTAGGGATTAACAACAACAACAACAACAAAAGAAAGAAAGAAAAAAGAAAAAAACACACCACAAAAACACACTTTTCTAATCTGCCACTGAAATTTTATTACTGCAATAATAAATTATTTTCATAAAACCCATTTTTTAGTATTTTTTAACAGTTACAGTTTTAATGCCCTTCTATTCTGAGTAGAGTGGTAGAGTCTGTAAAAAGAGTTTTGAATATGATCTGCTCTCTGTCCTCAAGAATCTGTCAGTTTAGTCAGAAAACAGACCATTAATACAGTCTCAGAACCATTTAGATAAAGGATACTTTTGTGATAAAAGGTACCCGGGGAAAAGTGCATGCATTCTTTAGGAGAGGGAAAGTTTTTCTGAATTCACATGTTGGAATAAAGATTTGCCTGGTGAAAGATTATTATAAAAAAGAACAAATAAGGGGCTAAGAAAGAAAGGAAGGAGATAGAGATGATAGGTAGGTAGGTAGGTAGGTAGGTAGACAGATGATAAAAGATAGAGACACAGATGAATAATGATAGAGTTTAGTTAGCTTTCATTTAAGAATAAAGGAGTTTAGGGTGATAGTGGGATAGAGCAGTCATAGGGTTGGAGAAGTGTCAGATAAAAACGTACCTTTTCTTTTTCTCTAATAAGTTTAAAACATATTCTAAAGACAGTTAAGGCTACCAAAAGATTAATATTCCAGGTAAAGTCAAATACCCATGTTAGAAAGATCATATTGAATGCAGTCTGTATGGCAATGGAGGAGATGGGCTGGTGAGGAGGCTCTTGAGGAAATTCAAGTAAGATCTGGCCAAGGTCTGGATTAGTATGTGATGGTAAGATGGACCAAGGGATTGGATTTGAGACATGTTATGCAGCTTGACTGCTGAGGACTTTAACAAATGGAAGGAGTCAGGAACTCACCTTTCCTGATCTGGCTTGCCAATAGTGAAAAATACCCCCAATCTGGCCCTGGCAGAGACCAAAGCAGCTGGGCACACAGGATGTGTTCACCTTCTGAAGATAATGTAAGTCAATTGCTTTGCTTCCCTACATTGGTATCTTAGGGTTTCAGCACACAAAGGACCCTCAATCTAGAGGAAGGTACCCGCACAGGCAGGTTTCACAAATATGAGCCACATGGCACTAGGGTTGATGGGGGGTTCAGAGTGTCAGAGATGGTTTGCCTGTAATGCTAATTCGGACATTTTCTAGTGCAGGAGTAGTCACAACGTGAACTGGATTTAATGAGACTCATGAATTAGATAACTGGATTGGTTCTGATTTGATTAGGACCTTGAGCTAGAGCTGAATGAATAGAAAAAAAGGAGCTTCCTCTTCTTTTCTTTGCCCTTGCTATTTCATTGTTGTTCTTTGTCTTTAACTTTCCAGTATTACTTGAGTCATTTCTCACAATCACCAAAATAACAAAAGACTCTGAAAAGCTATGGAGCATATGAATTTAAAGACAAAGGAGGAAGCTTTTACGTTTATTTGTTTGTCTGAGCTGTAGATAAACCAATTTTTAAATTTTAATTTGCAATAACAAAATAAATTCACAGGTACAAAGCACACTATTGTCCCTTTGAAATAGTTTTTGTGATAAATGATCTTTTGGTAATAATGCAATATAATGCCATATTTTCTAGACCCTCCAGATGGCCCTTAGGGAGTTAGTTACAATGAGATTTATTTACAAATCTCCCTGTTTATCAGTTTTTGTTTGTTTGTTTGTTTGTTTGTTTGTTTTTTACACCTTACTCAGCTCCCTGTAAATTAACCCAATACCAGTCCTAAAGGTAGACCCAAGCAGGATTTAAATTTATGAGCCTTAGGCCTCCCCCTTTTGCCTCGCCTCCTCCATCAAATCAGATGTAACAGAACTGTCACACTTTTAGATTCAGATCAAGGTTTCAGGGAACTTATGAACCCTATATTTCTTTTATACTTGGCCTATCCCCAGAGAAGGGCATGCAGAGGATGAGTCCTGATTATCCTTGGAATGAATGCCCATAACCCAATGTGGCTGAAACTCTGGAAGTCTGCCTCGATTGCTCTATGTGGTGCTGGCCTATCTCTCATGCTGCCTTTTTGGGTCTTTTCTTCCTTTAAAATGACAAAACCCTGCAGTAAAACCAAATCCAATTTGATGGTGCACTGACACCAGGCCTCTTCTTTATTCAGAGCAGGTTACATCACTGCACAGTGTGAACTGCACGCCAAAGGACTCTATAATGGGATTGTGCCATGCATAATAAGTGTAGTCATTCACTCAGTCCCTGCTAACTGGCCAATTCACTTTCCAGATCAGACCCTGACCAGTACCCCCAATTTTACATGAGTGAGCCCCTCCTCTTTGCCTGTCACTTGAGTGTTTTACTCTGGTGTGATTTTCTGCTTTTTACTCCGAGAGTCTGATTAGGTTTTCTGATCCCTATAACATCTGGAAATTAATATCATTCCACTCCCTCAGTCACTGTGTCTGGGCACTCAGCTGCCTGTACTGATATCTCCTCAAAGGCTGTGACAAGCCCCCAATCCTAGCAACATATAGGTCAAGCTTTGAAATCCACATCAGTCTTCTGGCTGCAAGCCAGATTTAATGAGACATCACTCACATAATTCTTCTGATTAATTGCTTCCATATTTTATGCTTTGTCAAAGATGTAATTCATGTCAACATGAGTAACAATACAAAATTTTTCTCACTAATTTAATTTTATTTAATTAACAAATCTATGATTTAAAAGGTCAGTATGGCATATCATGAAAAACTGCTCAGCAATAAAAAAATGAACAATTGATTCATGCAACAATTTAGATGAACCACAAGGAAATTATGTTGAGTGAGAAAAGTTAATATAAAAAGAATACATACTGCATGGTTCAGTTAATGTAATATTTATGAAATACATGTTATTATTAAATAATATATATTATTTTTTCTTATGCTCCACCCCCTAAACCACCTCTACTTTGTAAATCCCTTAGTCCTCTATTCATTGTGATCAATAAAATAGTCTCTCAGAAATATTTTATATTTTATTTAATAACATTGATTTGACCTATTTCTTACTAAAGGCTTATAATATGCTAAGGACATTTTATAAGTATTAGTTCATCAGATGCTTGTAGTGGAGGTCTGCTCACTACAAATGGACAACCAAAGCACAGTGGATTTGAGTGACTTGTCACACGTCACCCAGCTAGCCCAGCCCACTCCCTCTCAGACCTCTTGAGCAATTCCAAAATCTACATTCCCATCTCTCTGCCTTAGTTTAAGTTCAGGCAGTATCAGTCTTTATATAAGTGAGTGTGAAATCTTCCTCACTTTCCTCACTGTCTCTACTCAAGTCAGTTTTCTCCCCAAATTGCTGATGTCTACCAATTTTAGACCATCATTCTTACTAGTTTCATCATTCTTTGATCTTAAATTTCTGCACTTACAAACCATGGTTAATGGGCTTTCATTTACCTAGCCACTGATTTAACTGTTACCATTTCATAAATGTTTTGACCAATGGTCTCTATGCAATATGATATGGCTTCTTACTGCCTTTAGGCTTGCCCTTATTAGCATAGAAAACAAAGTTGGTCACCACTGTTTCACATCAACCTTTTCAGTCTCCTTCTATTTATTCCAGTAACTCAGTCACCCTTAATTATTTAGCTTTCCTTTTGTATCACATGCACTTCTAAGGATCTAACTTGGATGACTGATGGTTGGATGGCTGGATGGATGGCTGGATGGGTAGAAGAATAAATTAATAGATGGGTGATAGATGGGTATTGGGTAAGTGGATGATTGTTGGATGAATGGGGTAGAATGGAATGGATGGTTTTAAGATAAAAATTGAACTTTGGAAAAATGGAAGTGGAGCAGAATTGATTGGGACTGAAACTAATAATTATTAAAAATTTACTGCATTTTAATCATTTCAGGCATAGTCTCACTGAATTTTCATTAAATGTTTTAAGGCGTGCATTATTATTCCATTGTCTCAGTGAAAAACTGAGGTTTTTAGAATAGGGCAGCTCCTTCAAATACAGTTGACTCCTGGAAAATGTGGGGACTAGGGATGCTGACCCCCTGCACAGTTGAGTATCCATATATAACTTTAAGTCTCCCAAAATTACCTACTACTAATAAAAGCCTACTATTAACCAAAAACCTTACTGGTAACATAAATTGTTGATTAACACATATTTTGTATGTTATATGTATTATATACTGTACTCTTTCAATAAAATATGCTAGAGTAAATAAAATGTTATTAAGAAAATCATAATGAGAATAAAATATATTTGCAATATTTATTGGGGGGGGAAGCACATATGAGTGGACACAGTTTAAAGCCATGATGCTCAAGGGTCATCTATAATTGCAATGCCAGAACTAGAATTCAAACTCAAGTGGACATGATCTCACTTATATGTGGAATTTAATGAACAAAATAAACTGTTGAACAAAATAGATCCAGAGACATAGAAGCATGGAACAGACGGTTGAATCTCAGAGGGAAGACAGGGGTGGATAGGAAGAGATCAACCAAAGAACTTGTATGCACATATGCATAACCCATAGACACAGACAATAAGGTGGTAAAGGCATGGGGCAGGAGGTGGGAGCAGGCTAGAAAGAGTTAATGGAGGAATAAAGGGGACTTATGTATTATTTTCAACAATAGAGACTTAAAACAAAAGAAAAAACTCAAGTGGGGTGTATTAGAAATCTATGCTCCTTCAATTGCACTACCTGCAATGATTTTAGTTTGAAGCACAGGGACTGAAAGATGCCTCAATAACTGCTGGTGATGTCTAGGAAGTAAATAAATATTCACATTTAGTGCTCAGGAGAAAAGGTCTTGGATATTAGAATTTGCGACTAATGGCATATGTATAAAATAGCAGGATCCAGACAACATCCAACATACAATAATCACATATAAAACCCATACTATATGTCAGACTTTTCTTCTAATCATTGAATGAGATGAAGAAAAAAATATACCAAGCTGATAGTAGTTCAAAGACAAAGACTAAGGAGACAAAAATTGAGGAACGCTGACATTGAAGAAATGGCCTGTGCCTGGTCTTAGCAAAACTATAAAACTCCTAGAAAATAACATAGGAAAAAAACTACCTAAACTCAAGTATGGTAATGATTTTTCAGATACAGTGCCAAAGGCACTATACATGAAAGAAACGATTAATGAGTTGGACTTCATTAAAAGCAAAACCTTTTTATCTGCCAAAGACACTGTCAAGAGAATAAAAAGACAAGTCCAGACTACAAAGACATAGCTGATAAAGGACTGTTATCTAAAATATACAAAGAGCTCTTAAAATTCAACCGTAAGACAAACAATCTAATTAGAAAAACAAGTAACAGATATGAACTGACATCTCATCAAAGAAAATATACAAGTGACAAATAAGCATATGAAAAGATGTTTAACATTATATGTCATTAAAAAATAGCAAATTAAAACAATTATAAGATACACTATGCATCTATTACAGTAGCCCAAATCTAAAATACTACCAACACCAAATGCTGATGGGAATATGGAGCAACAGAAATTCTCATTTGTTGCTAGCAGAAATGCAAATGGTACAGCCACTTGGGAAGACAGTTTAGTAGCTTCTTATAAAAAAACCCCACACTTTTATTGTATGATTAAGCAGTTGCACTTCTTGGTGCTTACCCAAAGGTCTTGAAAAGTTATGCTCACACAAAAAAACATGCATGAATGCTTCTACGAGCTATATTTATATTTTCCCAAACATGGAAGCAACCAAGATGTCCTTCATGGTAAACAATCTGTGGTACATCTAGACAATAGAGTATTATTCTGTGCTAAACATAAATGAGCTATTAATTCATGAAAAGGCAAGAAGAAATCTTAACTACTTATTATCATGTGAAAGAAGCCAATTTGAAAATATATATTATCATTTTAACTACATGATTCTCTAGTGAAGGCAAAACTGATTAAAGTTTGCCAAGGGTTAGAGAGGAAAGAAGAATAAATAAGCAGTGTACAGAGAATTTTTTAGGGCAGGAAAACCAGACTGTATGATACTATAATGATAGATACATGCCATTATACATTCGTCAAAACTCATAGAATACATCACACTGAGAGTGAATCCTAATGTAAACTATGGCTTTGGGGTGATGATGATGTGCCATTGTAGGGTCATTGATTGTAACAAAGCTACCACTCATGGAGGATGCAGGCTGTAGGGGAGGTTGTTGGATGTTTGAGAGCAGAAGGTATGTGCAAACTCTCTGTGTCTATCTCTCAAATTTATTGTAAACGTAAAATGACTTTAAATAAATAAACTTTATTATTGCTTTTAAAAAGTATTTTTGTACTACTCTAGATTGACCCATTTTTTAATATTTTTTAGATTTTACAATTCATAAAAATTATCTAGGATGTTATAAAAATTCAGATTCCTGGCTTAAACAATAGATTGTTTAGCTGCCCCTGGCTCTGACATGAGCTGGTGTGTGGACATGCATATCTTCCAAGAATCTTAATCTTCTTAGATGATTGCAAAGACACTAGAGACATCAGCACCAGTGAGTCCTGGCATAGAGAAAGGTCATATAATGAACATTGTGGCCACTTTGAACTTCAAACCACACAGTTCTTTTTTTTTTTTTTACTATTATAGTTGATTGATTGACTGATAGATTAAGGTATTACATACTCATCCCTCCATTAACCCCCAAGACCCCTTAGCACTCAGGCCCTCAACCCCTGGTGTTCATGTCCATTGGTTAGACTTATATTCATGCATACAAGTCCTTTGATTGATCTCTCCTCCTTTCCCCTCCCTTCCCCTTTTTCCCCTGAGGTTTAGCAATCTGATCAATGTTTCTCTGTCTCTGGATTTGTCCCTGTTCATCAGTTAATGTTGTTCCTTATATTCCACAAATGAGTGAGATTATGTGGTATTTATCTTTCTCTGACTGGCTTATTTCACTCAGCATAATGCTCTCCAGTTCCATCCATGCTGTTGCAAATGGTAAGAGTTCCTTCTTTTTTACTGCACCATAGTATTCCACTGTGTAGATGTACCATAGTTTTCTAATACACTCATCTACTGATGGGTATTTAGGCTGTTTCCAAATCTTAGCTATAGTGAATTGTGCTGCTATGAACATAAGGGTGCATATATCCTTTCTGATTGGTGTTTCTAGCTTCTTGGGATATATTCCTAGAAGTAGAATTACTGGATCAAATGGGAGTTCCATTTTTAGTTTTTTGAGGAAACTCCATAATGTTCTCCACAGTGGCTGCACCAGTCCACATTCCCACCAGCAGTGCACAAGGGTTCCTTTTTCTCCACATCCTCACCAACACTTGTTGTTTGTTAATTTGTTGATGATTGCCATTCTGACAGGTGTGAGATGATGCCACATTGTTGTGTTGGTTTGCATCTTTTGGATAATTAGTGACTTTGAGCATGTTTTCATATGTCTCTTGGCCTTCCTTCTGTCCTCCTTCAAAAAGTGTCTTTTTGGGTCCTTTGCCCATTTTTTGATTAGATTGTTTATCTTCCTTTTGTTAAGTTGTATGACTTCTCTGTAAATGTTGGAGATTAAACCCTTATCAGAGATGACATTGGCAAATATGTTCTTCCATGCAGTGGGTTTTCTTATTGTTTTGTTGATGGTTTCTTTTGCTGTGCAAAAGCTTTTTATTTTGCTGTAGTCCCATTTGTTTATTTTCTCTTTAATTTCCTTTGCCCTGGGAGCAGTATTGGTGAAAAAATTGCTTTGGCATATGTCTGAGATTTCTTTGTCTGTGGATTCATCTAGTATTGGTTTCCTGTCTTGTTTAAGTCCTGTATCCATTTTGAGTTTATTTTTATGTATGGTGTAAGTTGGTGGTCTAGTTTCATTTTTTTGCATGTATCTGTCCAATTTTCTAAATACCATTTATTGAAGAGACTGTCTTGACTCCATTGTATGTTCATGCCTCCTTTGTCAAATATTAATTGGGCATAGTGGTTTGGGTCTATTTCTGGGTTCTCTATTCTATTCCATTGATCTATATGTTTGTTCTTGTGCCAGTACAAGGCTGTTTTGAGAAAGTGGATTTGTAATACAGCTTGAAATCTGGTATTGAGATCCCATCTACTTTGTTCTTCTTTCTGAAAACTTCGTTGTAGGTCTGTGAAATATGCCTTTGGCATTTTCATGGGGAGTACATTGAATTTGTAGATTGCTTTGGGTAGTATGGACATTTTGATGATGTTGATTCTACCAGTCCATGAACATGGTATGTTCTTCCAACTGTTTATGTCTTCCTCTATCTCCTTTTTTCAGTGTCCTGTAGTTTTTTGCATATAGGTCTTTTACCTCCTTAGTTAAATTTATTCCTAGGTATCTTAATATTTTTTGGTGAGATGGTAAATGGGATTGCTTTTTTAGTCTCTCTATAAGTTCACTATTCAAGCCACACAGTTCTTAATGAGGTTGCTTAGACCTTTTTAAAATAATATGTAAAGTTGTTCATTACTCATTATGTCCCACAGATAAATAAAATTGCCAAATATATGTATACTAGGAACCCAGTGCACAAATTCATGCACCTTGAAAATAATGCTTTGCACAAGGGTGGGTCTTGGCCCATCCTCCATGCCCCTGCCCGGCCCCTCCTACCACAGCCCCTAATCCCCCATCTATTAGCAGCCCCACTGCTGCTGCCACCACACCCACATGCTGATGGTGTCGGCCCCACTCACACCCACTAATGGCATTAAGTGATTGAGGCTGGTGCCAGAAGCAAGTATGAGCAGTGGCTGCTTCCCCAATCGCCCCTCAGGATCAGGGGGAGGTGAAGAAGTGCTGAGTGGTAACTGGGGCCAGTAGCTGACCCTCGCACCCACTGACAGCACTGAGTGCTTGGGGCTGACCCAGAAGCCAGCAGCAGGTACGAGTGGGGCTGGCACCAGCAGCAGGTGTGAGCACCCGGCAGGACCACCGCACATGGGAGCAAAGAATTTTCAGTAACCACCAAAGGCTCACCCTGATGACAGCGACTGGCACCACACCTTGATCTGGTACCCCTGCTCACCTGCTCCACCATCCCACCATAGCTAATGCCCACCATGTTCTGTGCTCTGCTGCCTACTGCCAATATCTGCCATGTTCCACATGCACCCCCTGGTGGTCAGCACATGTCACAGTGACCAGTTGTTTGGTTATTCCCCTGTTCAGTCTATTTGCATATTAGGGTTTTATATATAGATTTTTAATTCCTCTTAAATTTCATTGACTTCTGGGTTTTAAGTGACCAAGTATTCAATCATCACTAAAACAAAGAAAAATCCTTCAAAATGACATTCATCCATCCAGATCTCCCAAAGAAAAATGCCAGATGTGCTTGTTCAGACAACTATATTTGTGAATGGATCATATTTGTATGTAACAGATAACAAGACAGTTACTTTAGCTCATTCAATCACACATTGATAGGCTTCTTTTAAAGAGTTTTCAGGTATAAAAGTAAACTGCTTTCTCACCATTTTGATTCTTTTTAATATTTCTTCTTTTCAGCAAAACCACTATTACACTGTAATCACCAGTGTCCTCACCCCCACATCTAGAAGATAGTCATTTGTGTAGTGTGGTTAGGATGTGGCCAACAAGGCATCTGGCATCATTTTCTCCCTACTATAAAGCCAGGGCTCACCCATAAAATAGGTATTAAACAATGTAAATGCCTTCTTTGCTAGCTTATCTTGAAAGTAAATACTTGGCAGTGGGGTATATTTATTAAAAACACACTAATATAGAATATTATCCATGCCAAACATTGTTCTAATCATTTTGTAAATATTATTTTATGCTTCTAATAAACCCTCTGAGACCCAAAGAGGCTAAATAAACCACCCAAACTCATACAGTAGGGGATCCTGGCTCTAGAGCCTCTGCCCTTCACCACCATGCTCAATGGCATCAATTCTCTGATGGGAATGGATGCACCAATTGACTGTTCTATCGCAGGGGCCAAATCACTGAAAGGGGGGCAATAAAAGGGAAAGGGGATCTGAGGGAAATGTGTCTATCTTATGAGTTTGCAGGAAGAGTTCATGAGATAACATACATGGGTCACTGTTAGAGAAAGGGTGGGAAGCCAAGGTTCAAAACTTGACTTTATTTTGTAACTAAATGTAAATTGTGTGTGACTTTCCTTTCTGTAAAATTATATTAACGTCTCTTCTCTGATTCTAAACCTTCAGATCTAATGATTATCATAATCTTTGTTTCCTAAGAATTCTTTCCATTTACAGTTGTTCTTCACTCTTAGTGCTGTTTTATAAAAAAAATGAATTGCAGAGACATTATAGGAATAATAATCTCTGTGATAATTCAGAAAGCAATTCAGAGTTCCACAGTTCTCAGGGTTGTCATTTAAACATCAATTATCCTTGCTTGGTTGCTAAGCAGAAGACTTCATTAGTAAACAGCTTTGTGTCATAGAAACCAAACATCAGAGTTTTCTTCAGTTGGTTGGGCCACAGTGGCAACTTTTGAAACTCTCTGTGCTTCATGTAGATTTATCTGGTCCCTTGTGGTCGGGGCATGGAAAGGCCAGGTGGGAGTACTGGACGGATGCACAGGGAGGATAGTCACTGGTTCTTATGTTCACATGAAGCAGTGTTGCCCCAGGGGAACCTGTTTATCCTCAGATGCAGGATGTGAGGAGTGCCTGGGGGTGAGAACCCTATGGTGCGGAGAAACACACAGCAGTGTGAAGTTTCCTGTAGTATAAGCTCTGTTTGATATGTACAGATGAGAGGCTTGTATGTGCAAATGTGTACATTGGGTAGTTGAGGGAAATGAAGGAAGGGCTACCAAGATGATGAAGAAATATTGTGTTTTGAATGCTAAGATCTCATATAATTAGAATCTCAGTCTGTATTTTCTATGTCCAACTCCTTTTGCTCATCATGTTTTTCAGATTCATTCCCATGTGTATCACTAGTTTGTTCCTTAAAAAAAATAGTTTACAAATTTAAGTAGATCACTTTGCTAAGAAAATATCTTTGTAATAATGGTGCTTTGGGTCATGCCATGGCTGCAAGAATTCTGAGTATTTCCAGAAAAAGAACAAGGGTTGCCCAGCAGCAGAGTGAATGCTATCAAGACCTCAGAGCAAGTCAAAAGAGAGCAGACACAGAACACTCAGAGGCTGGGCCCCAGGAGAGTGATCAGGAAGGTGCTCCTTCAGGAAGCCACAGAAGAACTGTGGCAAATGCACAGCAGGTGAGCATCTGGAAGAATTGACATTTCTTTTCATGCTTTGTAGGTGTGCCTTAAGTGACCAGGACTGGGATTTTCCTGGACTTTACATCTCAATGGGGAAATGCAAGCTATATACCAGAGTCCCTTTTATCAAGGTGAGGCAGCTTTAAGCAGGAGTCCTTGCCCTAACTCAGGAAAGAGACATTTCTTTGCCTGAAAGAAGTTGGGGAGAGAATCCAAAATGGTGGCTTAGGTAAACATCTACACTGCTGCCTTGCACAACAATTTCAAAACTACAACTAAAAGACAGAACAGACATTATCCAAAATCACAGGAAAGCTGACTGAGTGGAAATTCTACAACTAGAAGGAAAAAGAGGGGATCACAGAGTCCCAGAGGAGCTGCAAAAGGCTGAGGTACAGAGACGTGCGCATGGAGAGACTGAGTGCCAAGAACCTGGCTGGCTTTCTCTGGTGGGAGGGAGACGGGGACTCTCAACAGCATTGAACCCCTTATCCTTCGACACTAAACCCCGGGTCTAGCCAAAACTCATAAGGGGGGAGTTTGGAATGTGAAAAGGGAGAAGTGCACGGAAATTTAGGGGAGTCACAAAAGATCTGAAGTCTGGTGGTGTGCACAGCACTGTGCTCAGAGGACCGACAGCTGATTGTGCTGCTGGCTTTCACGAGTGGTCAGGAGACAGACCTTCCCAACTGTGTCACTTCTAACCCCACTAAGCCCCAGTTCTGGGCAAAACCCGGGGGACCTAGCCTCATATGGTTCTGGAGTGCAGGGGAGGTGTAGGGTCAGCAGTCTAGAGGCACTGGGAGGGTGTCCGTGCACGTGCATAGGGACTGCTACAGCGATTACCCAGTCACATGAGGCTCAGGGGCTGTGGAGGGGCGGGGGTTGGGGGGTCTGACTGGAAGGCAAGGCGGTCCATTAAGCCCTGAGACTCCATCCCAAGCTCAACAAAAAGGCTTTTGCGGTTTTTCAAGTCTGGTATCATAAGGCTGAATCCAACATAGAAGTTCTCCCGGCATAGTGAAAATGCCAAGACAAGGGAAGGGATCACAAACAAAAGAAATAGAGGAAAGCAAATGACTGGATATAGAGTTCAAAACCACAGTTATAAGGTTTTTTAAGAATATCCTAGAAAAGTTGGATAAAGTTAGTGAGACCCAAGAGGAGATGAAAAAGAACCTACTAGAAATGGAAAAGGACCAACTAGAAATAAAACATACACTGACTGAAATAAAAAATATTATACAGAGACCTAACAGCAGACTAGGGGAAGGCAAGAATCAAATCAAAAATTTGAAATATAAAGAATCAGAAAACACTCAACTGGAAAAGCAAAAAGAGAAAAGAATCCAAAAATGTGAGATAATGTAAGGAGCCTCTGGGACAGCTTCAAGCGTACCAACATCAGAATTGTGGGGGTGCCAGAAGAAAGAGATACTGAAAACCTACTTAAAGAAATAATGACTGAAAACTTCCCACATCTGGTAAAAGAAAGAGACTTACAAGTCCAGGAAGCACACAGAACCCCATATAAAAGGAATTCAAAGAGGACTACACCAAGACACATCATAATTAAAATACCAAGAGAAAAAGACAAAGAGTGAATATTAAAAGCAGCAAGAGAAAGACAGTTCATTACCTACAAGGGAGCACCCATACGACTGTCAGCTGATTTCTCAACAGAAACGATGCAGGCCAGACGGGAGTGGCAAGAAATATTCAACGTGATGAATAGCAATAACCTACAACCAAGAATACGCTATCCAGCAAAGCTGTCATTCAAAATTGAAGGGCAGATAAAGAGCTTCACAGATTTGAAAAAGCTAAAGGAGTTCATCAACTCCAAACCAGTATTATATGAAATGCTGAAAGGTACTCTTTTAGAAGAGGAAAAAGGAAAAGTTAAAAGATAAAAAATTATGAACAACAAATACATATCTATCAACAAGTGAATCTAAAAATTAAGTGAATTAAAATTTGATCAACAGAATAAACTGGTGAATATAATAGAATCAGGAGCACAGAAAGGGAGTGGATTAATAATTCTCAGGGGAATTGCGTGAGGGGTATACAGGGAGAGACTGGACAAAAATTATACACCTATGGATGAGGTCAACAGGAGGGAGGTAAGGGTAGAAGGAGGGGTGGGAGCTGGGTGAGGGGAGTTATGAAGGGGAAAAAAGAGAAACAAATGTAATAATCTGAATAATAAAGATTTAATTTTAAAAAAATGAAGTGGGAAAGTTCTGCTGTCACCTATCAAAGCACGACCCCCTCAGGCTGCATGCTAAAGAACATCCACTTGCCAAGAAGGCTGAGTGCTTTATCTTCTTTAAAACTGAAGAAAGGCCCTGCTGATGTTAATTGTTTTTGTTTTAAGTGACTTATTAATCAAGTCTTCTTCCTTGTTAAGCAGGCATTTCATAACTAATGATAAAGGAATCACAGAAAGAAGTCATCACTATTCAGCAGGCCCTTCTCCTCACCTTTGAGCTAACTCACCTGCCCCTTCGAGAACATCTGTGGATCACCTGCCTGTTCAATCAGTTATAATGATGCATCAACTTCATGATTGCACCTGGAGCTTCACCTGACATGAGGGGTGGAGGGTAAGAGGGAAGATGGGGAGAGCAGGTGATTACAAAGAAATAGATTTGTGAGTGAACGTTTTTACTGAGCATTTTTTGCTGCACTGGAGGGATAAAATATTCCAAGGTCAGACATGATCTTTTTCTTACAAGGGTGGACAGTCCAATGGCGAAGAAACAGGTAAGAAAATAAATCACAATTCAGACCCCCCAAGCTAACAGGAAACCTAGGAAAATAGACATAATTTACACTCACACACAAAAAAAATGGAGAAAAATATTATAAGGTATATAAATGTTGAATCACTATGTTGTACACCTGAAATAATATAATACCATTTATCAACTATGCTATGATAAAAAGTGTTAGGTTTGATCAAGAAATAGAATCGATACCCCTCCCCTGGGGAACTGGCTTTTCAGGTCATTTCACTATGGACATTCCCTTTGCTGAAATCACATTTCAGTTGTGGTGGCCACATTCCATTCTCTTCCTTCCAGGAATGTGTAAAGAAGTCTCCTCCCAAAAAAAGCCTGCCAAAAGTGCTTTAAAAGCCTCTGACTCCCGTCATGGGGGGCTGGAGCCATCCAGGCTTAGCCACCTGATTAAGTTACTGAATAAATTTGTAATCCCTCACCATTCTGGCCTCATGTGTTCCTCCTTCAGCGACCTAACAAAAAAATAAATGTAAAATACTGGTATGCTGCTGCACATGTAAGTAGTATTTAAAGTTGCAGAGTTCAATATGAATGTTCAGTGGAGGGAGTCAATTGTTGTAGTGGACACTGTGGAGACCCAAGTGCCCATCAGTGAAGGCTATTGCCTGCTTCTGGGAACACTGACCACAGACTGCTTTCAGAATCAGCTCTGTCAGCAATGGCCTGGCCAGCCCAAAGCCTACATCTAATGATGCATGAAGGCCTGGCCACTTAGGCTCATCTCAGCACAATTCTGAAGGGCCTTTCTGGCTCCAGCTCACCCTGTAGGTCAGCCTACGGCCCAGCTCCACTTCTCCCTCCACCCAGTCTGCCTCTTTTCTGCCTTTCTGCAGGAGTTGGTGCGAAGAGTGCTCCTTAACCAATGATCTGCACACTAAGCTCCATTGCAGAGCCTGCTGACCTGCAAACTTGATCTGCAGCGAAGGCAGCCAGTTTGGAGCCCTGGGCCAGGGAACACTTGGGCTCTCAAATCAGATCTGCCCTATAGACCTATAGATTTTGGTGATGTGTATGACTTCTTATGACCCACACATCTTCCCTTTCCTTTCAACATAACTGACTCATTGTTCCTCACGTATTATTTTGAGATTTATTGTTCTTTCCCAAGTACAATTCTTTATAACAAGCCCATTATATGTCATTTCTCTTGATTTAGACTCTGCAGTATTTTCTCACTAGGCATTGTGGAATCCAGCTCAGTCCCCAATTTAGCAGCCATCATGGCTTTTACCCCAAAATTTCATAAGGCTGTTTCTTCTTTATTTCTATTCATAAAAATTCACAGTTATAGCTGCACTGGAGATAGCCTGGGAGTACATCTCAATTGATATGGTATTTCAAATGGCATCATCTCTATTCAAATCTGATTGTTCACACAGTTTTGAGTCCCATTTCTATTTACTGATTTCTAGTTTTGGGGGGGATTTTAATAACATCTTATTCAGTTGATTGAACTATATTAGCCACTGGTCTCAAAAGATTTCTCTGGACAAATATAGTTTGGGTATGTTTTTTATTGTAGAGCATATTAAAATTAATCTTGACCTAACATTTTTACAGTACTTGTTTATCCTAGCCTCTCCTTTCCTAACCCCAGGATTGAACATTGCTGGTGAAGATTCTGGTTTATCAGAAAATATGTTGCACCTGCTCAGTTTTAGCCTCCTTGCTTCTCTTTTCTCTGACAAAGTCTCCCCTTTGGCCACAAGCAGGGCTTGCTTCTCTGAGCCTTTTCTATACCAGGCCCTGACAGTGGCACATTGGCCCGCTGTTCTGCTTGAACCCAGTTTCATCAAATAAACATGTTAAGGCAATTTATAAAAAATCTCCCCACCCTTGATATCTGATCAAGTTCCTAGTCCTCCCCCTTGATTTCTAAGTCCTTAGTCTGCCTTAAGCAAGAATCCTGTGTAACCATTTTAGCAAGAATTGCTCTAAATTCCTCTTAGCAATTTTCATCTTTGACTCCCTCTTTGTTCAATGGCTATAAATTCTCAGTTATCTTTGCTCGATGCTGAGTTGAGTTCAATCACTTCCCACTATTGCAGTAGTCTTGAATAAAGTCTTCCTTGCCATTTTTAACAAGTAGCCAGTAAATAATTGATTTTTAGCACATCATTTCTAAGTCAATGGCTCTCAAGCTTTTAGAAATTCAGGCCACACACAGACGTATAAGATTTTCTTTAAATGTATGCTGACTCACTGGTGCATATCCATGTACCTTTGTGGTGGCCCACGTTGTCCATAACAATGTCTTTGAATAGTTCCTTCCCATATTAGTCCATTAACATGTTTAGAGAAATGCAATACCAATAGGGCAAACCAATCATTCTGTTTGACATTAGTAAAAGAATCTTGGAGCGGAACTAGTCACAAGCAAACTCAGAGCAAGTGAGGATGATTTCCTCTCCATCTCCCCACTACTCAGCACCCTCCTGATGGTTTCACTTTCTCTGCCTGTCAATAGCTTCTGGGCTGCCAATGGGCATACCTGGAGGATTTGATTTACCTCAGGTCCCTCCCTGACAGAAAGCCTGTTAACAGAAGAGTTCCATAGAAGTTGAAGGACTTAACTATTATTACACACTAGTAGCCCTATACACAAATCTGTGAGCGAGTAGGTTGCTGCCGTTTGCCTGAGCTGGCCACATGCCCACCACCACTGGTAGTTCTCTGCTCCTTGTAGTTTGCTATCTTGCCATCCTGGAGCTCTCCACCTACTGGTCCACCCTCCTGTATCTTTCCCCGCACCTCCCACCCCCCGCCCGCTCAATAGCTTGCTATCCTGCCCCTTCCTGTAGCTGTCTATCCCTGCTTGTTGCTCATTGCCCCACCCTCCTGCTGATTCCTGATCCAGTTGTCATGCAGTCAGTCATTATGTCTCAGAGCATAATGGATAATTAGCATATTCCTCTCTTACTATATAGGATAATTTAGATCTGAGCAATGCAAAGGTTGAGGAGGACAGTCTTTTCTAGATCATCAGTATGTAGTGCAGCAGTTGATGTCTGGACCAGCAGCATCAGAATCACCTAGAACTTGTGATGAATTCACATTCTCAGGCCCCTGCCCAGGCCTCCTGGGGCCTTTGGGAGGTCTGTGGTACAGGCCAAGATTAGCTGCCACCTGTGCCAAGCCCAGGGCTACCTGGTAGGAGACTCAAAGTAACCTGCTGTCTCTGCTACGCTTGAAATTTAATGGAAAGGGTTATGCTGCAAATTCAGGCCAACTGCCTCTAATGCTAGGCTTGTGGCCACTCAATCATAGGTGCAGGGCACACTAAGGTCAGCTTCTGCTTGTTTGGGGTTTTGGACTTTTGAGAGACTTAGGAAAGTCTGTAGCACAGGCCAAGGCTGGCTAATTGTGAGACATGGTCACTGAAAGAAGTTCTGGCAGGTGTGTAAGAAGGATGGGGTAGGATCTTAAGGAATCACCAGGGTGGGGTGAATGATGTTAGCCAGGTTAATGGAGACATATTTGGCATCTATCTGTCCTTACAGACTGGGTAGTGAGAGGGCTCAACAAAAATACAGTGTTGCCTGCCAGCACTTGCACCTGCTTTGCTGGCTGTGTGGGGAAGTGAAGGAGGGCTTACTAGTAACAAAGGAACAGTGGCACTTGCCAGCACTCAGTCTTGGACTGAGCTGCCACTCTAGCCCTTGCCCTGAAGTCACACAATTCAGTTCCTTCCCATCTGTCCCTGGTGTTTTTTGAGCTCCTGTCCCTTTGCTGGAGCTTAGAATTAGTGTTGGGAGCCAGTGAATCTGTGTGCAGGCCCTGTAAGAGGAGGCCTGTGATTACAGAAGCCCTGTCTCGCTCAAAGAGAATTCCCCCGGATTGTCAAAGCAATATGTTTTGTTGACTCTTCTTCCCAGCGTTGGTGCTTTGAAATGGGAAACCCTGGGTGGGACCGGGACCCCTCACTCCTCAAGGGGGATCTCTGTAGCCGAGATATCCCTTCCATGTGTAATGGGCTGAGTATGAAACCAGCCCATTACACATCTCTGCCTCTCTTATAAGCCTCAACTTGGCTTCTTTCTATCCTTGATTATGAGAGTTCTGTTCAACTAATCTTTTCTCAGTTGATTCAAGGGTGGATATTCTATAAATTAGTTGTAATATTGATGTTGTTGTGAGAGGAGGGGAACATAGGCTTTCCCTACTCCACCATTTTGACTGAAAGTCAATATGCCACTTTCAATTAGGAACAGAACAACTAGACAGAAGAATTTTACACATTAAAAGGAAGAATTTTGGGATCTATGAGTTATATTTCCATTCTTTAAAAGAATAAACAAATGAAAGAAAAAATATTTATCAAGTTGAAGGGCATTATTTGGCAATCAGATCACTAAACATTCTTTATTTTTTTAATCCTCATCTGAAGATATTTTTTCCATTGAATTTTAGAGACAGTGGAACGGAAGGAAGTGGAGAGAGAGAGAGGGAGAGAGAGAGAGAGAGAGAGAGAGAGAGAGAGAGAGAGAGAGAGAG
>JAAGEH010000006.1:10544362-10684328 GCA_011751065.1 Lasiurus cinereus
GAGAGAGAGAGAGAGAGAGAGAGAGAGAGAGAGAGAGAGAGAGAGAGATGTGAGAGAGACAAATTGATTAGTTGCCACCCGAACTCACCTCCACCAGGACCAGGGACTGAATCTGCAACCCAGATACATGTCCTTGACTGAGAATTGAACCAATGACCATTCAGTGCTCAGCAGATGCTCTAACCACCTAACAACACTGACCAGGGCCCTTAAACATTATTAAATATATACTGCACATATATTTTATAATATTGATATATAAATTCAAAAGATAATTTTGATAGGTCCTATTTTGTTTTGTTTTTCATGTTTACAACAGTCTAAGGTTGTTCAAAGGGCATTATATAGATTGTGTCTCATTATTCTCATGACAACATTACTATGGAAAATGCACACTTCTTTTTCCCAATTTATACAAAAGAATTTAAGCACACAGAAACTTGCCCATGGTCACTGAGTGCCATTTCTTGTCCCCTGAAGAAGCTTTGAAATAAAGAAAGCTTACATGTTTTATTTTCTAAGATCCTCAGGACAATATAATTTTTTTGTCATTGTTGTTTTCTTTAGTTTTATTTTTTTAATCTCTAAAGATAGGTACTTCATAATTCCCATTTTATAGATGAGGAAACTAAATTACTGAAAATTAAAATGAAACATATAAACATATTCAGGCAATATCAGAATTTGAACTGAGGAAGTCTGTTAAGAGGAAGAAAGAATATTTTTTTATTGAACCATGTCAGCTCATGAATATTGGAGGTAGGCAAAGCACCAGTGGGCATTTTATTTTTTAAATATATTTTATTGATTTTTTTACAGAGAGGAAGGGAGAGAGATACAGAGTTAGAAACATCAATGAGAGAGAAACATCAATCAGCTGCCTCCTGCACACCCCCTACTGGGATGTGCCTGCAACCAAGGTATATGCCCTTGACTGGAATCAAACCTGGGACCTTTCAGTTCACAGGCTGATGCTCTATCCACTGAGCCAAACCGGTTTTGGCACCAGTGGGCATTTTAATTTAAAAAGGCAGCTTAACAGACTGATAGTCACGGGTGGGGTTTGGGGAACTGGCTGAAAACTGTGAAGGGATTAAGCAGTATGAAATAGTAGTTATAGAATAAACACATATATGTAGATTATAGCACAGGAGATATAGCCAATAATATCATGATAAATATGTATGGGACTAGGTGGGTACTGGAAGCAGCAGGGAACCACTCGGTAAAGTATATGATTGTCTAACTACTTTACTGTGCATCTGAAACTAATACAGAATAATATTGAAAGTAAACTGTGATTGAAAGTTTTAAAAAATAAATAAAATACAAAAGGCAACTTGGCTGTTAAAAATGCCTATGGATTATTCATATGACATTCTGGAAAAGTCAAAACCATAGGTACAGAAAGTGGATCTCTTGCTGGCATGAGGTGAGAATTGGAAGAGGAACTGACTGTTAAGGTGCACAAGAGGATGTTTTTGAGACAATGGAAATGTTCTGTGTCTCCTTTGTGGTTATGGTTACATAAAGGCATGTATTTATCACACTTATGCAACTGGACACTAAAAATGGATATTTCTATATGTAAATTATGCTTTGATAAATGTGATATTTTAAAAAATGGCATCCTAGCTTCACACAGGGGTTAGAGGCAGAGCCATAAAAGTAACTCAGGGCAGCTGTTCCAGTATACTAAGCCAAGTGGGAGCACAGGATGCACTGCCATGCCACATCCTCCCAGATCACACACCTTGCCTTGTCCTTCCCCCTGAACAAAACCCTCATTACCATACTGTGAAACTTTGCTATGAAAGTCTACCTTCTTAAGTCCTATTTCCCAGCAAGTACATAATAAATCTTTTTAGAAACTATTTTCTTTAATAGCCTTTCACTCCCACGGAAGAAACTAGAACTAAAGACAAGCTATATTTACAGCCACATTCTTCAGCAAGTGTCTCATTGGTGCCTTGTGAGACCAGAAAGTCGTGACTATAGGAGCACACACAGAAAGCTCCATCCCATTCATTCTAATAGTTATAATCAGGTCTGTCTTCCCAATGCTTTGGCACTGCCCCTGTGTGTGGGGTGAGCTCAGGGAGTATGGCTGTGTCCTGGAGGTGTCTGGGCCATCAGCCCCTGCAGGCTGAACTCCAGACTCAGCATTGAGAGCTGACTTATTTATTCTCCAAGAGCCCAGGCAGGGGTGAGTTTGCTGTGCAAAACAACCCGCAACTGCTGAATCCACTTGGCAAGTAGCCTTCCTTAGTCACCGGGTTAAGGACAATTTTAATGTGCGTGTCCACAGCAGAAGGAAAAGAAAACCTTGATTAGTATGCATAAGTTCCTAGTAATCCTGCCATTAAAAGAAAGAGATTCCTTATTAGATTTTTGTTATAAAATTAATTAAATTGCATGGCAAATGAAACACAGTCAATGTTGTATTTATTTATTTATTTTTAAATATATTTTATCGATATTTTACAGAGAGGAAAGGAGAGAAATAGAGAGTTAGAAACATCCTGTACGATCCCTACTGGGGATGTGCCCGCCACCAGATACATGCCCTTGACCGGAATCAAACCTGGAACCCTTCAGTTCACAGGCTGGTGCTCTATCCACTGAGCCACACTGGTCTCGGCCAATGTTGTATTTTAAAAAACTGTCTCTACAGAGGACAAGGAAGCCAGGGTAGCTCACATTGGGAATGGCACCTCTGCCCTTGTCCACCTTCCTTTCTCCAACTTCAGAGTGCAGAAAGTGCTCCAGGAGTCTGCACGGGACAAGCTCCTCTTTTTACATGGCAAGGTGAATAAGGCCTCTGGGGATGGAGATGATGCCATTGTGATCCTGGAGAAGACACCATTTCAGGTAGAACAGGTGGCCCAGCTCCTGACAGGCAGTCCTGAGCCCCAGCTGCAGTTCTCCAATGATTTTTACAGCACCTATCACCTGTTTCCTCCAAGGCAACTGAGTGGGCTTGGAGAAACCAAGATGGCGGCATGGGTGAACACCTAAACTGCTGCCTCACACAACAATTTCAAAACTACAACTAAAAGACAGAATGGACACCATTCAGAACCACAGGAGAACTGGCTGAGTGAAAATTCTACAACTAGAAGTAAAGAGAGGGACTCACGAAGGCTCAGAGGAGCTGTAAAAAGTTGAGGTATGGAGACATGCTTGTGGAGAGGACGGGCAGTGGCGGGTCTGCCTGGCTTCCTCTAATGGGAGAGAGATGGAAAATTCCCACTGCACTGAACCACACTTCTGACTGCACTAAACTCCAGTTCTGGGCGAAACTCATACAGGGGAGTCTGGACTGTTGTGAAAAGGAAGAAGTGCAGGGAAATTTAGGGGAGCCACAAAAGACAGAGGTCTGGGGACGTGCAAAAGTACACACAAAAGTGCTCACATAGAGCACTGACTACTTATTGTGCTGTTGGCTTTCTCTAGTGGGAGGAAAAAAGAACCTCCCAATAGCACTGAAATCCAGGTCCGACTACACTGAACCCTAGTTTTGGGTGAAACCCTGAGGACCCAGACTCATATGGGTCCCTAGAGCACATGGAAACTCAGGGGAGCTGGAAAGGCAGAGGTGGCTCTCTTGTATATGAAAGGCAGAGGTCTAAAGATGTGCATGCACAGAGAGGCTGCAGCGATTACCCAGAGGCACTGAGACCCAGGGACTGCCATGTAGGGCAGGGATGACAGGAAGCCAAGGCTGTCTGCTTAGCCCTGAGACTCAATACATCCAAGTCCAGCACTGAGGCTGTTGCAATCTTGCAAGTCTTAAGGCTGAGTCCAGCACAGAAGTTCTCCAGGCGCAGACACAGCTGATCCTCACAACCGATTGGCTAAGAGGTCAATTTCCCCAGTGATACCAACAACAATCAAGACTTAACTACAACAAGACTGTATACACAGTCCACAAAGGGGTGCACCAAGAGTGTCCGCATCAGGTAACTGGGGAGGCAGAGCTACTGGGCCATATAGGTCACCCAGCACACAAAGCTATTCTACCAACTCAGGGAAGCAGCGAAATATGCGAAGACAAAAGAACAGATCAGAAACGAAGAAATGGAGGAAAACCAACGACTGGATATAGAGTTCAAAACCACAGTTATAAGGTTTTTAAAGAATTTCCTAGAAAAAAAATTGATAAATTTAGCGAGACCCAAGAGAAGATGAAAAAAGAACTAACTAGAGATGAAAAAGGACTAGCTAGAAATTAAACATACACTGTCTGAAATAAAAAATATTATACAGAGACTTAATAGCAGACTAGAGGAACGCAAGAATCAAGTCAAAGATTTGAAATACAAAGAAGCAGAAAACACCCAACTAGAAAAGCAAAAAGCAAAAAGAATCCTAAAATTTGAAGATAGTGTAAGAAGCCTCTGGGACAACTTCAAGGGTACCAACATCAGAATTATGGGGGTGCCAGAAGAAAAGAGAGAGCAAGATAATAAAAACCTATTTGAAGAAATAATGACTGAAAACTTGCCCCACCTGGTGAAAGAAATAGACTTACAAGTCTAGGAAGTGCACAGAACTCCAAACAAAAGGAGTCCAAAGAGGACCACACCAAGACACATCCTAATTAAAATGCCAAGAGCAAAAGACAAAGAGAGAATATTAAAAGCAGCAAGAGAAGAACAGTTAATTACCTACAAGGGAGCACCCATTCAATTGTCAGCTGATTCCTCAACAGAAACTATGCTGGCCAGATGGGAGTGGCAAGAAATATGCAAAATGATGAATAGCAAGAACCTACAACCAAGATTACTCTACCCAGCAAAGCTATTATTCAGAATTGAAGGTCAGATACAGAGCTTCACATATAAGAAAAAACTAAAGAAATTCATCACCACCAAACCAGTATTATATAAAATGCTGAAAGGTATTCTTTAAGAAGAGGAAGAAGAAGAAAATGGTAAAGGTAAAAATTATGAACAACAAATACATTATCTATCAACAAGTGAGTCTAAAACTCAAGTGAATTGAAAATCTGATGAACAGAATAAACTGAGAATATAATAGAATTAGGGGCATAGAAAGGGAATGGACTGACAATCCTCAGGGGGAAAGAGATGAGCGGGGATGCAGGGAGAGACTGGACAAAAATCATACACATATGGATGAGGACAATGGGTGGGAGATAAGGGCAGAGGGTGGGGTGGGAGCCAGGTGGGAGCTAGGAGGGGAAAAAAGAGGAACAACTGTAATAATCTGAACAATAAAGACTTATTTAAAAAAGAATAATAGTAAAATAAAAAATTAAAATTAAAATAAAAAACTGTCTTCCATCAGGCAGCTCATACCCTGCCAACACTGTCTGTCTACTCCTAGCATTTAGCATTTCCTGAGCACATATGCACAAGCCTGCACTTGCATGACTCAGGTATCATCTGTTGTCTATTTTTTTTTGTGTGTGGTAAAACATATATAATGTAAAAATTACCGTTTTAATCATTTTTAAATATACATTTCAAGTCCAGCTGATGTGTCTCATTGTTTCAGTGTAAAGCCATGAACCAGGAGGACAGGGCACATGCCTGGGTTGTGGGCTCAATCGCCATTTGTAGGCATGCAGGAGGTAGCTGATCAATGATTCTCTCCTCTCATTGATGTTTTCCTCTCTTCCTCTCTCTCTGAAATCAATAAAAACATATTAAACAATTTTAATATACACATTTTGGTAGAATTAATTACATTCACATTGCTGTGCACTCATCACCACCATCCATCTCCGGAACGTTTTCATCATTTTCAATTGAAACTACATTCTCATTAAACACTGACTCCCCATTCCTTCTCAAACCCAGTATCTGGTGACCACCATTCTACTTCATATCCTGATGAAATTAATTATCTAGGTCAGTGGTTGGCAAACTGTGGCTCGAGAACCACATGCAGCTCTTTGGCCCCTTGAGTGCAGGCACGCATGTACATTGTGATTGACACTTCATGGCCCACGCGCAGAAGTCGGTTTTCGGCTCTCAAAAGAAATTTCAATAATTGTACTGTTGATATTTGGCTCTGTTGATTAATGAGTTTGCCAACCACTGATATAGGTCATTCACATAGGTGGAATCAGACAGTATTTGTACTTTAGTGACTGGCTTATTCTATTTAACATAATGTTTTCAAGGTTTATCCATGTTGTATCATGCATCAGAATTTTCTTTCTTTTTTAAGGCTGAATGTTACTCCATCATATGTATATACCACATCCATTAATGGGCACTTGGATTTTTTTCATCTTTTGACTACTGTGAATAATGCTGCGAGGAGCATTGGTGCACAAATATCTGTTCAATGCCTGCTTGCATTTCTTTTGTCTATATATCCAGAATGTCATTGGTGAATCATATGGCAGTTCTGTGCTTAATTTTTTGAGTAACCACCATAATGTTTTCCATAACAGTTGCACTATTTTACATTCTCACCCACCAGCAGTACACAAAGGTTCTGATTTCTCCATATCATTGCCAACACTTACTATTTTCTGATTCTTTAAATAATAACCATTCTAGTGTATATGAAGAGATATTTCATTGTGTTTTTAACTTGTATTTTCTTAATGATTAACATTTTTTAACATATTTTCATGTGCTATTGGCCATATTTATTTCTTAGAATAAATATCTATTTGAATCATTGGACTATTTTCAAATGGGCTGTTGGGTTTTTTGTTGTTGTGTTGTAAGAGTTCTTTATATATTCTAGATATTGGTCCCTTATTATATATATATATATATATATATATATATATATATATACACACACATACATATATATAATTTTCAAATATTTTCTCCCATTCTGTGACCTGACTTTTTATTTTTTTAATATTGTCCTTTGATACATAAAAATGTTTAATTTAGCCTGGCTGGTGTGGCTTATTTGGTTGTGCATTATCATATGCACCAAGAGGTCACTGGTTCAATTCCTGGCCAAGTCACATACATAGATTGTAGGCTTAATCCCCAGCAAGGGCATGCAGGAGGCAGCCAATAGATGTGTCCAGCTCTCTTCCTCTCTTTTCCTTTCTCTCTAAAATCAATAAAAAAGATTTTAAAAACATGTTTAATTACATTGAAATCCAATTTTCTATGTTTTCATTTGTTGAATGTGCTTTTGATGTCACATCCAAGGAATCCCTGCCAATTTTAATGTCATGTTTTATGAATTTTTTCTAAGATTTTTATAGTTTTAGCTCATACATTTAGGTCTTTGAGTTAATTTTTGTATATGGGGTAAGGCAAGAATCAATTTCATTATTTTACACGTGATATCCAATTAACCCAACACCGTTTGTTGAAAAAGCATTCCTTTCCCCCATTGATTCAGCTTTGCAAACTTGTCAAAAATCACTTGAATACATGTGTGAGAATTTATGTCTCCATTTCAATAGCCTATGTGTCTATTTTAATGCCACATTATTTTGATTGTTGAAATTTTATAGGAAGTTTTAAATCAGAATGTGTGATTCAACTTGGTTGCTATTTTTCAATATTGTGTTGGCTATTTGAGGTGTCCATTGATTTTTTTTATTAGATAATAGATCATAGTTTATACAAAATATCATATAACTACTTTCTCTCACTTGACAATGTATCATGGACACCCCTTTAGCCAGTGGCAATAGAGCTCACAATTTATGTCTATATACACATAATTTTACTGAAGTGGATCATGTCACATATGCTAGGTTTGTAAAGTCCAATTATTTTATGTTTCCTTTTTCCTTGTTAATGTGTTTCCTTTTTTCCTTTTTATTCATAACCACTCCCTAATTCCACATGACTCTTATAAATGTTTCTGTGCTCATGTGATTATTACACATATGCACACACCTACAAAGTCACACAAACTCTGTAGCTGTGTGCTTCCTCACTGATAGTTGTCCATGCATCAAACCTTGGTCCTTGGTTGTCAGCTGATACATGCTGTTTTCATGTGCATCTCTCAATAATGCTTATGGATGCCTTAGTATAGATGAAACTGTTATTTTTTTTGTTTTATTGTAATGACTATAATTGTGGCATGTGATAAGCTTTGATTTATTCTATTATTTCCCCAATAATGGCAGTAAATTTTTCCAAATTTTACCACTAACATATCCTCAAACATAAAATATTTGCATAGCATGGTGGCATGGTGGTGTCATTTTTATAATATTAATTCCAAGAAGTGCAATTTCTCAGCCATTAATTCTTTTTATAAATTTAAAAAAAACACCAAAAACCAACTCAACAAACATGTTCCGACCAACTGCAGATGAAGTTTCCCTTTCCCCATGTGCTTCCAGTGACAGAAATCATCACGAAGAACTAAATTAATCAAAATTTGGTACTCAAAGCTTAGAAAAGTGATAAGAAATCTGATGGAATTTTTTACCAGCCTGGCTTTATCTCACTAAGATATAGGAATGATACTTTTTTTTTTACATATTTTATTAATTTTTTTATAGAGAGGAAGGGAGAGGGATAGAAAGTCAGAAACATCGATGAGAGAGAGACATCGATCTGCCGCTTTCTGCACGCCCCACACTGGAGATGTGCCCGCAAGCAAGGTACATGCCCCCGACCGGAACTGAACCTGAGACCTTTCAGTCCGCAGGCCGACGCTCTATCCACTGAGCCAAACCAGTCTCGGCAGGAATGATACTTTAATACATCTCCTTGAAGCTCATAGACTCTTCAGAAAATGATGTCTCTTCCTTGTACTTATCCAAGACCAAATGGGCAAAGTTCCTAGGCATGTGATCTGGTTTCATTACCCAGTGGCCTCCCTAGGGAAACTACTTCTTATGGTGTAGTGTTGCCCTAAACCAAGACCATTGAGAACTTTAAAAATATCAGGAGCCTTGAATGCAGTCCAAGCAAAGGAGACCCTTAGGAGACAGGAGAAAATGGACTTGGAGATACACAACAGCTCTATTACCTCCAACAAATGCTACCCCTGGGGCAAAACCAAATCTTTGATCAGATTACTCATTCAGTTACTAAGTAATTATTGAAGACTGACTGGGCAGGGGGCTTTTGGAGATTTGACAGCCAAAGGAAGGGATGCTGTGAGGGCCCCTCCCTCTTTATGGCAGATATACTCTCAACATGGTTGTCATAAGGATCCTTCAATGTGTAAAAAACTCCCGGTGTGTCCAGAGCACAATAGATAGTCCCATTTTTTTTGGAAGTGTATTCCAACTCTTTTCAAAGCAATCCATTTACTGATCTGAGTTTTAGTTTCTATAAACAGTTTTCCCTAAATGGTACGTTTTGTGCATTCTTGCTCATCAATAACTGCAATAACTCCCACGTCATTTTGCCACATTTGGCAAGAGTGATAGGGTCATCACTGGATGATTATCAGATCCACTGATCTCCAGATCCATTCTCTTTTTGTAAATTAGTCAAACTCACTAGGAACATTCTGGGAACTCACCTAAACACCTGAAAACTTGGCAGTAGAAATGGTCTTGGGGGCTGCCAAAATCAGATGTCTAATGGTGTGGTAACACTCCCTGCTTGCTCCTGACTGGAGGGCACATACTCTGAGAAAAATTTCAGCCTTCTTCCTGTGAAATTTGACATTTTCTTGTTTAAAGGTGAAAATAAGTGTACATAATAAATATGAATGTGTATAAAAATTTGCCTGATCCTCAATAGTTCAACAAATAGGTCTTATCTACAATAGATTGGACAGAATCTAACAAAAGCCCAAATCTGATTTCTTAAGAGCCAGTGAGATAAAAAGGGCTTCTGTCATGAGTGGCACACAGAAGGCTCCTGAAAAAAAAGTGCCAGCAGTGTGCTCTTGGAAGCCAGAGGATAAAAGCAGAAATGTCTCGAGTCAGTCTCATCCCTCTCATTCTGGGAGGCCGAGGTTTGGGGCCAGATCTTTCTTCTCAGGTATCCCAGGGAACGCCTGGTGGCCTCCTCAGGGGCAGCTGTTCCAAATCCCATCAGTTAGCTGTATACCACTCCAATATTGAATTGGCCACCCTTCCAGCCTCAGCATTGAACAGCTCAGGTGTCAGATGCCATTGCAGCTGCTAAAGTGCATGCATGGTCCCAAGTCAAGTGGTCACCCCAACCTGGATCTCCATGTCCTTAGTGGGGCAAGCGTAGGCTTTATGCCAGAGATGTGATTTTAGGCGTAGGGACCCAGACCTCTTTACAAAAGACAATACAAACTGGAACAAAAAAAATTCAGTGTTAAATCATTTGAGCTCCTCTAAATCTCATATGTGGCCCAAAAATATTAAAACACACACACACACACACACACACACACACACAAAACAACAACATTAAAAACTGGGGAAGCTGGATGAACTGCAGGTCAGTTTATCTAATTAATATCTATAGAACTTTTCTTAAACACTGCTCAAAACAGGTCACAATGCTGATGTCACCAGATCCTGAATTATTATTTCTATGTGAAAATATTGTTAATTTGATCATTAGTTCTCTCTCTTTCTTTGAATGAATGACTGTAGAAAAATCTTAATAAACCATAAAAATGGAAGGATCATAGACTTTGGCTAGATTATTACTAGAGATTCTAACAATGTTCACTCTGTATTATTTCCTATGACTGTTGTAACAAATTAACACAAACATGGCAGCTTAAAACAACAAATATATTATCTTGTAGTTTTGGAGGTTAGAAGTCTGAAATGGGTCTCACTGTGCCAGATGTCAGCAGAGCTGTGGTCCTTCATGAGCTCTAGAAGAGAATCTGTTCCCTGCCTTTTCCAGCTCCAAGAGGCTGCCCACATCCCTTGGCTCATGGCTGCATCACTCCAACTTCTGCTTCTGTCATCACATCTGATTCTCTGACCCTCCTCTGTCCCTCCTATAAGGACCTTGTGATTACATCAGGCCCTCCTGGATAATCCAGGATAAACTATGCATCTGAAGACCCTTAACTCACCTGCAAAGTTCCTTTGCCATATGAGGCAACATGTTCACAGGTCCCATCAATTAGTATGTGGGCATCTTTTAAGACCTTATTTTGCCTCCACACACACATCTGTAACTCCTCCTCTCCCACCTCCCCACCCCTGGAAGGCTGCAGTTAGGAAGAGTCCACCCTAATTTGCCAGGACACCCATTCCTTGGCCACTGCTGATTGGACCAGAAGTGGACATGTAGCTTCAGCTCAGCTAGTCCAGCATTGCTCAGAGGGTATGGAATGGGATGGAGAGCTCATTGTTTGACTGTGCAGACTGAGCTGAATCTCTGCTATGGTGTGGAGAGGCAGTGAGCAGAGAGAGGCAGCGTGCAAACATGTAAGACAAGCAAGGGTGTGGCCAAAGCATGGCCAGGCAGAGCTGGTAAATGAGGAGCCTGTTCCCAGAAGCCTGCTCTGTTCTGGGATGGTGTCTTGGATCGACACAACTAATCTGTTTAGTATTTGAGTTTCTGTTATACATTCCAAAAAGCTATCCACCTTTGATAACTAAAGCACTGAGTATTTATATAATTAAACTATAGCCCTAGTGTTGTCTTTCACTCCTGTGTAGTGTCTGCTTGTTTTTAATACCCTTTGCAAAATAAGATGACAACAGACCATGTTGTTTTTACAGTGTGTGTGTCTGCAGTTGCTAGATCGGCTGCATCAGTGGAAACAATTTGATCTGTGGAAAGGAGGGAGGGAACAAAATTAAGTTAGAGACTAAATTTATTCAGGGCTGAGCTCTTATATCCTAGAGCAGGAGTGGGAAAATTGTGGACTTTTACATATCCAATAAGAAGAAAGCTCTTTGTATCATTGCTTCTCAAGTTAGTCAAGTGTGGGCAGCCCAGACTGGATACATAAAATAAAAATATCAGCCAGACACAGTCAACAACTCCACAAAATAATGCTATAAACACCACCATTTCATAACAAGAAGAATCTTTGTATTTGAACTGAGTCAGACTCCCCCCTTCTCCAGGGAAATGTAATGGAATTAAGTCTCCTCTGTTCTTACTTAGAAGTTCATACATAATCATAGAAGGTTATTACATAGACAGAAAAATATAAAACTACAATGACAGAGTTGGTATATAATGCAATTTAATTATGCCAGTAATAAATTGCCCCCTCAGCCACAAAAGAAGGATCTGATCATAGAGAACAAGTGAAACTAATGTTCTTTCTCAAAACATTGCAGCAGCTGCACCTTCTCTGTGGGTTTTGTGAAAACTAATAGAATTGTTTATTTTTTTATTTCTCTATGTGTAGGGTTCACCATGCTTAGTTGATGTAAACATAATAGAACACCACTTGTCCCTGATCTGTGGACATATATTCCTACTGTTTACTTTTTAAAAAATGTATCTTTATTGTTGAAAATATTACAGATGTTGTCTTCCCCTCCCCCACATTGATCCCTTCTAACCACACCAGTCCCCCTCCCCAGGTTACACCACACTTTTGTATGTGTCCATGAATTATGTTTACATTCTCTTTGGTTAATCTCTCCCACCTACCCACCCACCCATCCACCCAGCCCCCTTCCCCTCCCCTTTGAGATTCAACAGTTTGTTCCATGCTTCTATGTCTCTGGATCTATTTTTTTCATCAGTTTATTTTGTTCATTCGATTCCACATGATCTCATGTGATACTTGTCTTTCTCTGACTGCCTTATTTCACTTAGCATTATACTCTCCAGGTTCCTTCATGCTGTCTCAAAGGGTAAGAGATCCTTCTTTTTTACTACTGCATTATATTCCATAGTATAAATGAACCACAGTTGTTTTTTATCCACTCATTTGCTGATGGGCACTTGGGCTGTTTCCAAATCTTAGCTATTGTAAATTGTGCTGCTATGAACATAGGGATGCATATATTCTTTCTGATGGGCATTTCTGGTTTCCTAGGATATATTCCCAGGAGTGACATCATTGGATCAAATGGTAGTTCCATATTTAATTTTTTGAGGAAATTCCACACTGTTTTCCTTAGTGGCTATACTAGTCTGCATTTCTACCAGCAATGTATCAGGGTTCTCTTTTCTCCACATCCTTGCTATCACTTGTCATTTATTGATTATTTGATGCTAACCATTCTGACAGGTATGAGGTGATACCTCATTGTTGTTTTAATTTGCATCTCTCTGATAATTAGTGACTTTGAGCATTTTTTCTTATGACTCTTGGCCATCTGTATGTCCACTTTAAAGAAGTGTCTATTTAAGGTTCTCTGCCCATTTTTAAGTTGGATTGTCTTTTTGATATTGAGTTATATGTGTTCTATATATTTTGGAAATTAACCCCTTGTTAGATATATCATTGGCAAATATGTTCTCCCATACAGTGGGCTCCCTTTTTATTTTGTTGATGGTTTCTTTTGCTGTGTAGAAGCTTTTTATTTTGGTACAATCCTAGTTGTTTATATTCTTTTTTATTGCCCTTGCCCTAGGAAATGTATCAGAAAATATATTGCTATGAGAGATGTTTGAGATTTTGCTGCCTATATTTTCTTCTAGGATTTTTATGGTTGTATGACTTATAGGACATTGAAAAAAAGAGATATAAGAATATATAAACAAGTGGGAGAATACACTATGTTCATGGTTGGTAAAGTTAACATAATTAAGATGTCCATACTACCCAAAGCAATGTATAGATTCATTGCAATCCCTATTAAAATACCAATGGCATATTTCACAAATCTAGAACAAATACTCTGAAAATTTACATGGGAAAAAAACAAACAAACGAACAAACAAAAAAACACCCCAAATAGTTACAACAATTTTGAAAAAGAAGAACAAAATTGGAGGAGACCACAACACCAGATTTCTAGTTATACTACAAAGCCACTATAATCAAAACAGCCTGATACTGACACAAGAACAGGCATTTAGGTCAATGGAACAGAACAGAAACCCCAGAAATCATCCTAAATTATGTGCCCAATTAATATTTGACAAAGGAGGCAAGAGCATTCAATGGAGTAAAGATAATCTCTCCAATAAATGATATTGGAAAAATTAGACAAGTACATGCAAAAAAATAAAACTAGATACCAAAATATATCATACACAAGAATAAATGCAAAATGGATAAAAGACTTTAATGTAGGTTATGAAACCATAGTTATTTACTTTTGATTAGCCTAAGCAGGATCTTATTTTAAAATTTATTTTTAATAATCACAAATTGGACAGAAAATATGGGCCAAGCCCATTCTTACATTAAAGAAATGAAGGCAAAGTTCTGAATTTATTTAGCAAGTTCATCTTACCTAATAATAGACAAACATGTAAATTGACCATACCTCTGCTACGCCCACAGGCAATCAAGAGTGTATATGCAAATTAACCCAACAAAGATGGCGGATTAATTTGCATATGTGGGCACAGAGCAGGAGGGAGCTACAGGAGTGGTACTCTGGCCTGGAGCAAGGACTTGCAGGCTCCTGGGCAGCCCAGGGTGAGGATCTAGAGGCTCCTGGGCAGCTGGGAGGGAAGCCAGGGGAAGGAAGGCCTATTCTTGCACAAATATAAAAGTCTAAGTGACCTTTCCCACTGAACCACTGGAACAACCAGAATGACTGGTCGACCAGTCATTATGATGTGCACTGACCATCAGGGGGCAGATGCTCAATGCAGGAGCTGCCCCCTTGGTGGTCAGTGTGCTCCCACAACCAACCTCCCACTGTCCCTCCCCCCAAGACACCCCCCCCAATAGGCCTGAATCACCAGCCAGGCCAAGGAACCCTACCTGTGCATGAATTTGTGCACAAGGCCTCTATTTGTAATATAATGGAGTAATTCTGGCTTGCAGACAGAATAGCCTGCTCAAATTCCTGGTTCTGTTACTTTGTACCAATCTGCGCTTTGACAGTTGTTTAACATACCTGTATCTTGATTTCATGAAAAAGCTACTATATATTTGAGAGGGGTTTAGTATAACTGATTGAGGTTCTGCCTGTATCACACCCACTGGACATCAGACACAAAGCAAGTACCTGGTTTAGTCTTCTTTCCACCTCATCTTCTTCCTGTGTTTTGCTTTTATGTTGCGTTAACTCTCTAAAATGCTATTACAAATAGATTTCCAATTCTGGAAGATGGTCTAGAAAGTAATCTCATCCCCTTGCTCAAAAAGATTATAATAATCTAGAGATATCAAACAAGACAAATGAATAGCCCATAGTCCATGATGAGTAAAAATATTCTATACCACTCGGCTAGCAGGGCTCAGTGATTGAACATCAGTCTATGAACCAGGAGGTCAAGGTTCAATTCCCTGTCAGGGCACATGCTTAGGTTGTGGGCTTGATCCCCAGGAGGGGGCATGCAAGAGGAAGCTGATCAATGATTCTCTTTCATCATTGATGTTTCTCTCTTTTCCTTTTCCTTCCTTTCTGAAATCAATAAAAAAATATATTTAAAAATTAAGATTCTATATTTTAATGACATCAGTGTTCTTCAAATGCAATTATAGTTAAAAGTCCAACAGATGTTTTGTCTTATATGTAATTTTAGATTTTTAAAAATTTAATAGATCAACATTACAAGATTGGACAAGACATTCTTAAAAAAGAAAAGGAAAAGTGAATAAAGCCACTCTATCAGATATTTTTAAGCTCCAGTAATGAAGGTTGCAGAGGTATTCGTGCAGGATGGATGAACTAACAGCAGAGAAGGGTGGAACTCTGAAACAGGCCATATAAACGGATGCACTGAAGATTCCTGGCAGGGAGAAAGGGCTATTTAATGAATGGAGATGCAAACTCAGTTATCCATGGAGAAAATAAAATTGAATTAACACATCACCTCACACACAAAAATAACTTCAATGTGGAAATAAACAGAATGAAAGGCACTCTGGATTATTCTATGATAAGAAATAACCCCTGAATCTATTGACTACACACACAGTTAACTTCTTTCCCTGGATACATTTCCTGTGATGGCCAGCACTCTCCCGGGCCACTGTTCTCCATGGTGTAGCAGCTACATTGTAGCTGATCACTTCAGGGTGCTCTGATCTGCAGCAGTTCCATATCCATAGGTACTTCCCCAGTTTCAGCAGTGTAGGCACAAGCACAAGAAAGCACACGCTGGACCTTCAGTGCTTCCACCAGAACTGACACATGTTCCCCTTTGCTCATGTTTCTTTCGCCAGAGTACTTTACCAGGCTAAAATATAAAATGCCCTGCCTGTGTGAAAATGAACTACTGCTACATGCCACACCAAGGACAAGCCATAGGAACAAAATGTTAATAAATAAGAAAACACATCTCTGGAGAAACATATTTTGATAACATTTTTATAAAATTATAAAAGAGCTGAAAACAAATACTATATTATTTAAACATATATTTATAAAGGATAAAATGATATATATTTTACAGAGAATGGGTAACACCAAAATTCAGAGTGTTAATTACCTCTGTGGATGGAACAGAGGGTGGGCAGATGTGAGTTGTTGGAGCTTTTTCTTTTTTGTTTAATATATTTTTATTGATTTCAGAAAGGGAGAGAGAAACATCAATGATGAGAGAGAATCACTGATTGGCTGCCTCCCACATGCCCCACATTAGACATCAAGCCCGAAACCTGGGTATGTGCCCTGACCAAGAATGAACAGTGACCTCCTGGTTCATAGATGGATGCTCAGCCACTGAGGCATGCCGGCTGGGCTGGATCTTTTTCTTGTCTGAAGCATTGGTGCACAGTCACCAGGCCTTGAGGAGAGGTCAACAATTCCAAGGGAAACAATCAAGGTCAACAGAAATAACTCAATCCATGGGAAACAGAGATAATATAGAAACCATTTTCAAATACAGTATCCAGAATATCCTCAAGCGTATTTTAGACACTGCATCTATAAGACAAAAACAGGCAGCTGGGGGAAAGATAAAAAAATAAGAAAATATCCTTGGTAATTAAAATGATTATTTCTGAAGTTAAAATAAAATCATTAGTAATATTAAAATATAAAATACACCCAGACTATAAAGCAAAAAGTTGCCGAGACCGGTTTGGCTCAGTGGATAGAGCGACGGCTTGCGGACTGAAAGGTCCCAGGTTTGATTCCGGTCGGGGGCATGTACCTTGCTTGTGGGCACATCTCCACTGTGGGGCGTGCAGGAGGCGGCTGATCGATGTCTCTCTCTCATCGATGTTTCTGACTTTCTATCTCTCTCCTTTCCTCTGTAAAAAAATCAATAAAATATATATTTTTTAAAAAAGCAAAAAGTTAAAGTGATAGAAAATGTCAGAGAAATGTTTACAAATTCCAACCCAAACATTCAAAAACCACATATAATGAGGTACAGACATAGGGAACAGATACAAATCTGGAGTTCAGACAGCTGCTTGTTCTTCTTTTCCAGAGCTTAGACAGCATATTCACTGGGATATGGGGTGCCCGCAGACCCAGATATTTATTTCAGGAAATTTTGTCTTATTACATTTTGGAAAAATTTTTTCCATTCTATTTGTTCCTCATATTCACAAGTCCCAATCTGTGCACTTTGGAATCCTTCTCAGATATTGCATAATGCCTTGCATGGACTTCTATTTCTCTTTTAAATCTATTCCCAATGATGATGATGTTTGTAATTTGAGTCTCTGGAAAACTATATGTTCAGACTCACCCTCCCTTGGTGATTTCTCTTCTGATATATGCTTTTTATTTCATCTTGTTTTCACTCCTTCTTTGTAATATTTATGTACAGATTATTTATGCTTATTTCTCATTGTGGAACCAGGACAGATGAAGCATGGTGGGTAGGGAGAGGGGAGGACAGAGAGCCAGAGGTTC
Source organism: Lasiurus cinereus (assembly GCA_011751065.1). Lineage (NCBI taxonomy): Eukaryota > Metazoa > Chordata > Mammalia > Chiroptera > Vespertilionidae > Lasiurus > Lasiurus cinereus. Next base: position 10,562,148 of record JAAGEH010000006.1, read on the forward strand.
ATTCTACTTGATCTTTCTGGTTCACATATCAAAAGACATGTAAATATGCCTCCTTCCAAATTACCAGCCACATTAACGACAATTTACTCCAATCAGCAGTCTTCTTTCCCCAGGCAGGTGTATCTTTCCTTAGTTTGTCATTTGAGATACTAGTAAGGTCTCAAGCTTGCAGGATTCTAATCTGGTTCTTTCATATTTTTCCCCAAATATCTCCCTAGGCTGAGAGGTACAATGTAAATCAATTTACTGGAATAGATTCTATTTCAGTCATTCTTCCTTGTTGTACTTCTGTGTAAATTTGGCTCTTTAAAATATACCCATTGCCTTTTCCACAGCCCTCCAAGCTTCTACATGTTTCTGTAACTAAAGACGTGTTTTAAGACAGACTCACACATTTGGGGAAATGTGGATTTTGCTTGAGCTTTAAGAAACAAAAAGCATTTGGAAAGACCAAGAAAAAGGGAAAAAACTTTCAAGGAAGGCATGGTTTAAATGTGAATCCAATTCAAATGTGGTCTGATGAGCAGTGAACGATATAACTTGTATCCTACCCAAAAAATATTTCGCTCTGTGTGCCTGAGGGTCATACTACTGAGTTTGGAGAAAGAAATACAACTCAACCATGTGACTTGACTCTAAATAATATTTACTTTGTCAAAATTTCATTAAAGAAATGTATTGATTTTGAACTATTTTTATATAATTTTATTTTGCATTATAGTTTATATTTGATATTATTTTATATAAGTTTCAGGTGTGCAGTGTAGTTATTAGGTAATAAAATGCTTTCTGAAGTGTTGCCCGCATGATTTTTTTTAATATATTTTATTGACTTTTTACAGAGAGGAAAAGAGAGGGATAGAGAGCCAGAAACATCAATGAGAGAGAGAGATGTTGATAAGCCGCCTCCTGCAAGCCCCCTACTGGGGATATGCCTGCAACCAAAATACATCCCCTTGACTGGAATCGAACCTGGGACCTTTCAGTCCCCAGGCTGACACTCTATTCACTGAGCCAAACCGGTTTCCGCTCCCTGCATAGGCTTTTCTTATTGACAGTCTTACAGATATCCCCAATTTTTCTCCCATTTTACCCCCTCCACCTAGGCCTTGCTGCTCCCAAGACTTTCACCACACTATTCTCTGTGTCCAGGGCTTATGTATATTCTATCTAATAAAAGAGTAATATATAAATTAACCATCACTCTGCTACACCCACAAGCCATGCCCACCAGCCAATCAGTAGCAAATATGCAAATTAATCCAACCAAGATGGCTGCAGCCATAGAGAGAGCAGGAGGCTTTGGTTTTCCCAGCAATGGAGAAAGCCAAGCTTTCCACACACCCTGCCCAGCCCAGGCCTCCACTCAAGGCTACAAAGTTTCAATTATAGAAGATAAATAAATTCCAACAAAAATGGCGGCAACCATGGGGCTAGAGAGAGCAGGAGTCTTGAGTTGCCCTGGCAATGGAGGAAGCCAAGCTTCTGCAGCCCTGGCCTGTCTTGGCCTCCGTTCAAGGCTACAAAGTTTCAATTATAGACGATAAATAAATCCCAGATACCAGGGCCTCCACTTGGGTAGCCAGGAAGGTGTGGCCAGCCTGTAAACCACCACAGGCCCCTCACCCGGCCTCCTCATGCCCGAAGGGAACCTCTAACCTGATCCAGGACACCCTTCAGGATAAACCAGCTGACCCCCACCCATGCACCAGGCCTCTATCCTATCTAGTAAAAGAGTAATATGCAAATTAACCATCACTTCAACACACAAGATGGCTGCCCCAAGTGGACACAAATGGCCACCACAAGATGGCCTGCAAGGGAAAACAGTTGAAGGGGACCAGGTCTGCAGGGGAGGGAAGTTAAGGGTAACCAGGCCTGCAGGGGAGGGTAGTTAGGGGTGACCAGGCCTGCAGGGTAGTGGTTAGGAGATGATCAGGCTGGCAGGCAGAAGTGGTTAGGGGCAATCAAGAAGGCAGGCAGGCGAGCAGTTGGGAACCAGCAGTCCTGGATTGTGAGAGGGATGTCCGACTGCTCATTTAGGCCCTACCTGGATTGGGCCCAAATGGGCAGTTGGACATCCCTCAAGGGGTCCCAGATTGGAGAGGGTGCAGGCTGGGCTGAGGGACACACACCCTCATGCATGAATTTTGTGCACTGGGCCTCTAGTATGTTTATAAGTTATTTGATTAATCTCTTCCCATCCCCTGCACTCCCTTCCCTCTTGAGTCTATCAGTCTGTTCCATTCATCCATGCCTCTGCACCTATTTTACTCCTCAGTATATAGCAGTGGGCAAAGGTAGGATAATAGTTGTGTTAAACACAGCTTATTCTTGTATTATTAATTATTATTATATTAAATATTTGTATTACAACTATAAATCTACTTTTTTCCACCCCTGTATTTTCTTAAATTATATTCCATATGTAAGTGAGATCATGTGATATTTGTCTTTCTTTGACTGGCTTATTTCGCTTAGCATAGTACTCTACAGTCCCATCAATGTTATAGCAAAGAGTAAGAGATTCTCCTTTTTACAGCTGTGTAATGTTCCATTGTGTAAATGTACCACAGCTACTTTATCCACTCATCTGCTGATGGGCACATGGGCTGTTTCCAGATCTTAACTATTATAATAAGACTTATAAACATAGGGGTGTATATATTCTTTCTGGTTGGTATTTTGGGATTCTTAGATTATGTTCCTAGAAGGAAGATAACTGGGTCAAAAGGCAGTTCCATTTTTAATTTTTTTAGGACAGTTGTAGAGTTTTCTATAGTGGTTACACTAGTCTGCATTACCCCAGTAGTATACTAGAGTTTCCTTTTCTTCACATTCTCACCAACACTTATTGTTTGTTGATTTATTGATGTAGTCATTTTGGCAGGTGTGAGGTGATATCTCATTGTGGTTTTAATTTTTTATTTCTCTGATGCTCAGTGACTTAGAGCATTTTTTCATATGTTTCTTGGCCATCTATGTCTCCTCTTTGGAGCAATATCTATTCAGAACTTCTGCCCATGTTTTAATTGGATTGTTTGTCTTCCTGAGATTACGTTATATGAGCTCTATATATATTTTAGAGATTAACCCCTGATCACTTGTGTCATTGGCTAATACGTTCTCCTATACCATGGGTTCCCTTTCCATTTTAAAAATGATTTCTTATGCTATGCAGAAGCTTTTTGGTTTGATGTGGTCCCATTTGTTTATTCATCTCTTGGTTTCTCCTGCCCTGTGAGTTGTATCAGTGATAATTCTGCTATGTAAGATGTCTGAGATTTTGCTGCCGATGTTTTCTTCTATGATTTTTATTGTTTTGTGACTTACCTTTAAGTCTATTTATCTATTTTGAGTTTACTCTTGTGTATGGTGTAAGTTGGTGATCTAGTTTCATTTTTTTTACATGTACTTTGCCAGTTTTCCCAGCACCATTTATTGAAGAGTCTGTGTTTACTTCATTGCATGCTCTTGCCTCTTTTGACAAATATTAATTGAAGGTAATGACACAGTTCAATTTCTGGGGTCTCTATTCTATAAAACAACATACAAAAACAACAAAAACAGTAACCAGTAACAAGAAATGCTGAAAAAAAAAAGAAAGAAAAAAAAAACACTAAAAGACATGAGACCAAAAAAAATTATAGTGGAGAGGGAAGAACCAGAATGGAAATATGGAAGAAAGAAGAAAGAGAAAAGAACTAGAATAAAAATAAAAATTAAAGATAAAGAAAAAGCTAACTGAAATAATAATGAATAAATTTAAATATAAAATGGGAAAAGAAAAAATAGAATAAAATAAGAAAAAAATTAAATTAAAAAGAGAGAGAAAACCAAATGGAATGAGTGAAAACAGAAACAAGAGATATGAAAGAAAAAAAGATAAGAAGAAAAAAAACCACCTTGGGATCTACTATTTGTGGAGCTTGCTGGATTTTGCTCTGTTGTGGTTGAATCTGGTCCCTTGGTGTGTCAGTCCCGGGCTTCCTGGGAGGTTCTGTAGTGCAAGTCAATGTGAGTTGCTGTCCCTGCCTGACCCTGGACACCTGGCTGAAGCATGGCAGGGCGGAGTCCCAAGTAGTCTTATGGGTGCGGCCTCTGTAGTCCAAAAGCTGAGTCTGCTTCCAGTCTCACACTTTGAATGACCCAGGTCTGAGCCACTCTCCCTTTACCCATGAGCTAGTCTTTACAGGGAACGCTGGTCTTGGCTAGGATGGTTTGAACAGACTGCATTGTATTGGAGGTGGTTCCTGTAGCTTATAAAAGGAGGAGCGATCACTTCTTCTCCTTCCAATGCCTCAGTTCTGCCTGGCTTGCTAGCACCTCCTTGTCATCACCTGACCTCCTTGATGCCCTGCAGGCTACACCAGAGGCTGTCACAGCGTCCTGCACACTTCTACTTCTGATGCACAGCATCCAGGGCTGTTGGGACTGGGGCCAACCCACTCCCTGCCACCTTCTTCACAGTCCCCTGAGCAACCTGTTTTGAACTCTTAAATCAACCTACGAAGGACACAAAATTTAATTATGGTACAGAATATAAAATAAATGTCATTTTCCTTAACAAAGGTCCATTTAACAGGGGTTGGAAAACCAGTGTAGGAATAGAAATGACAAGAGATACAATTCTTAATAAAAAATAAGTACATACTAAATGAAGTCATATATTTCTTATATTTTCACTGTAACTAATAGAAGTACAGTTGACCCTTGAACAATATTATATGCAAATTTTTTCAATAAATGCTGTTAATGTATTTTCTCTCCCTTACAATTTTCTTAATAAAATTTTCTTTATTCTAACTTATTTCATTGTAAGAATATAAGATACAAAAACGTGTGAATCAAGAGTTCATGTTATCAGTAAGGCTTTTAGTCAACAGTAGGTTATTCATAGTTAAGTTTGAGGGAAGTCAAAAATAATATTCAAATTTTTGGTTCACAGGGCTTTGAAACTTCTGATTCCTGCACTGTTCAAGGGTCAACTGTACTATCTAAAACTGGGAAGAGGCCAGAGAGGAGAGAGAGAAGTGGTTCAAGTTAGCTAAATTTTAAAATTCCAAACCAGAAACTTAAAAGTTCATGTATAAACATTATTTTAAGCCTTCCTGGTTTGGCTCAGTTGTCAGAGCACTGACCTGGGGACTAGAGTCTTGGGTTCAATACTGGTCAAGGGCACATGCCTGGATTGCGGGCTCAATTCCCAGTGGGGGGCATGCAGAAGGCAGCCAATCAATGATTCTCTCTTATCATTGATAGTTCTATCCCTCTTCCTTCCTCTCTGAAATCAATAGAAAATATATTTTAAAAAATTATTTTAAGATGAATAAAATAGCAGAATAGGTTATTAGCATTTTCATGGTAACCAGTAGAATTCATAACACAAAGATTTGAAAGACTTGGGGTAAGGACTTTGAGGCATTTAGTGGACTATGCTTCTCATTTTCCACTGGCACTTTTTTATTTTATTTTTTACCATAATTGTATTACTTTGACAAATATTAAATCATTATAAAATTTTAAATTACTTTATAAAAATTATAATCTTACTAGAGGCCCAGTGCATGAAATTCTTGCAAGAGGGGTCCCCTCAGCCCAGCCTGCACCCTCTCACAATCCTGGACCACTGGCTCCTAATTACTCACCTGCCTGCCTGCCTTTTCACCCCAACTGCCCCCCCAGCAGTCGAGTTGTCCTTCACTGCCCACCACCAGCCTAATTTCCCCCAACTGTCCCCCATCTGCTGACTTGGTCACCCCTAACTGTGCCTCCCCCCTGACCCCCACCTACTGGCCTGGTCACCCCCAACTGCTCCCCTCTGCTGGCCTGATTGCCCCTAACTTCCCTCCCTGCCAGTATGGTTGCCCTTAACTGCCCCCCTGCTGGCCTGGTCACCCCCAATTGCCACCCCTGCCAGCCTGGTTGCCCCTCACTAACCCCCCTGCTAGCCTAGTTACCCTATGTAGCCAGCTTGTTCAGTCATTTGGTCATCCCTCACTAGCCCCCCTGCCAGCCGGGTCACCCCACACAGCCTGCTTAGTTAGTCATTTGGTTCCCCCTTACTAACCCCCCTGCCAGCCTGGTGTAGGCAGCCATCTTGTGAGGGTGTGAGGGTTAATTTGCATATCACCTCTTTATTATGTAAAATTACTCTACTCACATTTCTCAGCATTTGAGCTGACTGATCCCAAACATGTTACAATCTTGTTGCTGTACTATGTGGGCTCATTCTGAGACAATTATGCCAAGATCTTTTGGCCTTTTAATCACTCTCTAGCTGAAAATAGGCATGTTGACCTCTCAGATCCTGAAAGGAAAGTGACAATCACCACCTGTCCGGATTCCTATAGGGAAAACTAATGTAAATGAGAACAACAGTCTCTGCTCATATGATGGTTCCCCAAAACGATTAATGAGGTGGAACTATACCTCATCCCCTCTAAGACTCAAGAGCTATCTGCACTATTGGTTTAATAGTGGGGTTATTTTATTTTACTTCTGTGTAGACCACATATCTCACATGATTATTAAAACCATGTAAGCCACTTGTATACCAAAAATAATAAATTAGAGTGGCATTGTGATGTTGTGGTGTTTATCCCAATCCAGTGCAGCCTGAGTCAGAACAGTTTTCATGTAGATATCAAGACAATCAGTACTCCTGTAAGCTAACTCAGATGCAAACACAGAACTTGCCACCTCCTATTATTTAAATAAACACAAGAGTATACAAAACACAGTTTAATGACTGGAATTAACTTACACAATTAAAAAAGTCTGATCATCCATCAAGAAATAGGTAAGAATCTAAAAGTGTGAGGAAGCAGCAGTATGTTCTCAAAAATGTTGAGAGAAGATTTTATTTTATTTTTAAGGAAAAAGAAAAGGAAAACCTGACTGTGGAAAATTGTATAGCTGTTGGTGAACACCTGAAGGCTGTATAAGGGATAGGAATTACATTTCTCTCTACACCCCGAGGACACAACCAGACTTAATGGAAGCCAGCCTCAGGATCAATAGGAAGCTAAACTTTCTAATAGTTAAAGGGGACTTCTGGGGAGTCAGGAGAGCCTTGAAGGAAAGAGCAGAGAGAAGCAGAGTCAGAAAAGATGGGCTAGGATGCTGGACAGATCCATCTCCTCTCTCTCCTCTCACTTCTATTTGTAAATTAACCAGGAGCTAATACCTGGCTTGTATTGGGCGTGATTCCTGCCTGAGAATAACAGAACTTTCAAGAACTATTTAGAATATCTAAGTACCTCACATTTTTCACTCTCTTTGACTTCTCATACTTACACCTCAGACTGGGACTGCGTTTTTACCAACTCCAGCCCACCTCATCTCAACATACCACAGTTTATTGACTGAAGTTAATTTACACAATTAAAATCTCATCCTTCATATAAAGAAAGAGGTAAGAATCTAGATGTGTGTGGAAGCAACGGTATGTAAAAAACATACTTTATAGAATTAAACTCACATTTCAACTATTCTAAAGAGACTTTCCTGAAAGTTTCATTGAGGAAAAAATCTGCAACATTTAGAGCACTTGTAGATTTGGTTTAACTTTGTTTCTCTTTGTCCTAAGTTCCTTGAAGGTAGGATCTGTGGATTATGTATCTAACTATTCCCAGTGTTAGCTCAGCACCAGGCACACCTGAGCACCCTGTTTTTCTTTAGTGAAAATGTATATGAGAAATGCACAGTTGGTTCTTTGGAAGATGGCCACATGTCAAATTGCAACTCCCTTGATACTCACCAAATAAATAGTTAAGGCAGGATGTAGAGCATTGTACCTGTACCATCCTCAGTGCCAGATTCTTAGCACAAACCAGACACCAGTAGCACAGCTTTTGTCTGTAATAGCCATTTCCTTCTTAAATTTCATGACAAGACCAAAAAAAAAAAAAAGGCCAGCTGATTTGCTCTGTATTAAGTGCTGCTCATTCCCATGCATGCATACTCAGGAATGTGATGGGTACCTTCCTCTTCCTTATTCATCATTTTTGATCCTGTTCTTGCCATATAACAAAAGATAAGTAGATTGACAACTGGTTGAGGTATGGTGCTTTATTTTAATCTACTTACCAGTATAGTATGCTAGGTCCCATGTTGGAGCATCTGGTGTGTATTTTATACCTAGGCAACCAGGAAGCATTTGCAGGACAGAGAAGCTGAGATCCCTGGAGAACTGCAAAGTACCTAAAATTCCAATCTTGGAACAGGATTTATCTGGGTCTATGTTTATTCAGTCACTTTATTGGGAAAGTCTCTGGTGGTGATTAAAAATATGGCCCCAAATTATTGATGTTCCTCCTATAAAAAGGTGGGGTTTATGAGCCTTCACCTTGATCTGTACTGAAGAGAATGCAAAACAAAAGACACCATGTGACTTCCAAGAAGGTGGAAGAGCGTGTGCAGCTTCACCTGGTTCTCTGGATGTTCTCGTGGGGGGTGGAAGGTGAGAGAGAGCCAGATGTGTTAGTAACGTGACAGAGCATAAGCTGTCCTCTTCATCCTTTTCTCCTTCCTCCTCTCTCCTGTTTCTATCTCTGTCTCTCTTAATTGATTCCATGTCTCTTCTTACTCTCAGTCTTGATTCTTCCTCAGAGTACCAGTCTTCATACCCATTTTCCTCTGGCCGCATTAGTTCTCTAGGGAACTGAAGAGGTGAGCTTTGCTGGTGAGCAGAGAGAACCAGACAGGGCCAGGTTCCACCTGGTAATATCGAGAGCAGTTCTCATGAGGAAGCCTCTGTTGGGATCATTATCTAAGCGATTAGTAGTTTCCACTCATTTGCAGGCTCACCACTTGCTGTGTGTGTCTCAAAGCATCGGACAGTAGAGAAACTAACCAACTGCCAATAGTGCAATCCAAAGAATAAGGAAGAAAGTGAGGAGCAAAACAATTCCCCATTACTTTAGCTCTCCCTGCACTTCTAATTGCACAGTAAGTCATCCGTTTCCTAGCTGCTGAGACACCACCCACAAAGTCTTGGAATGACTTAATTTCCAACTACCTTTAAAACCAGGTCCTCTGAGGAACAGATATTTACTTTATGCTGATGCAATTAAAGAAGCTAATTTCAATTTTGAAGCATACAAGATGTATGCAATTTAATAGCTTTGCAGCATTTGGCCTCCAAACAGAATGGGAAGCTTGTTGTTCAGCTTTATTAACCTGTGGGACAAATCTCAGCATTTACATAAATTGAAAACCTTGATCTTAACTGATTATTTTCATACAATTGCTTCCTTGTAAGAAGATGCTTATCTGAAATCTTGTAAATGTTCAGATGCTTTTTATGTGTTCCACATATGCCTATAATTTATTTCAATGCCATAAAGGGGAAATACAGTAAAAAAAAAAAAAGGTGCCTCATGGAACAGCCTTACAAGATGAAAACTTAGTATTCACCAAGCAAATCCCAGGGCCCTTCTCAAGGCCCTTTTGCTTTGCTTCCTTTTGCAGAGTGACAGACATAAGAATCCTCTGGAACATCCTGCAGTTTTCAGGTGGCTGCACTCTTCTTGCAGACCCATTGCCAATTCTCTTTGCCAGGGTGTGGCACATTACTAAGAGGGCCTGGGTACTGCATACAGAGCATGGTATTGTTCCATGTCATGCGCATGCTCCCAAGGATGCCCAAGATTTACATGCTTCCTGTGAAAACTATCCTGATCTGAGAAGACAACTTCAGCAATGGCTCTGTGATGGCTAAAAGATGTCCATCTGCTCCATATCCATGTTTGACCCACATGCAGGCCAAGAGACTCTACACAAAGAATTTCACTTCTGTAGAAACAGAAGGAGCTCATGGAAGCAGTGAACACTGTTCTAAAGGAAGCATCCACAGACCCAGTAAAGGAGTCACTGTGCAGCCACTCAGTTCCAGCTTGTGCCCCCCAAAGAAAGGGGTCCATGTTCTCAGCTCAGAAAAATGATCCCTTCGTGTGTTTGTTATTAAATGTTAATATTCTTATTGTATTTATGCTTGTTCTCCATAGTTCTTAAGGTAATATGTTTTCTAAGCCAACATAATATTCAGATTACCACATGTTCTTTTTGAGTCTTGTTAAAATTAATTACATGAAAAGTGGATTTAAGGTACTTTTCAAGCCTTAGCTTATATCATGTTTTCCAAAATCTCATTGGCCAAAGGCAAAGTCACATGGCCAACCCAGATTCAAAGGTTAGAGAAATAAACTCTGACTTTGTCTCTGGATAGATTTTTCAAGGTCATATTTTAATGGTGTAGATTCATATAGGGAAGGTTCATGATCATTTGTTGAATCAACCATAATGATCACATAAAGATTCTGGATTATTTCTAATAAAATTTAAAAATGTTTTTGATGTTAGAAAAAATCTCAGCACTTTTAAAAAATATATATTTTATTAATTTTTTACAGAGAGGAAGGGAAAGGGATAGAGAGTTAGAAACATCGATGAGAGAGAAACATCGATCAGCCGCCTCCTGCACGTTCCCTACTGGGGATGTGCCCGCAGCCAAGATACATGCCCTCGACCGGAATCAAACCTGGGGCCCCTCAGTCTGCAGGCTGATGCTCTATCCACTGAGCCAAACCGATTTCAGCAAAACCTCAGCACTTTTGAAGTGAAAATCTTTCTAGGTAATAAGAGATATTCACTGTTTCCACAATATCACCACACAATTCCTCCATTTCTCTAACCTGAAAGCCTGGACATCTGACCTCCACAAGGAAATCAATGGGTTTCAGTCAATTCCTGGAGGCCACATTGAGCCCCTTGTGCTCGCCTCCTGAGTTACCCTGAGACAGTGCAGCAGGAAAGGTCATTCTCTCCCATGGGTCACACAGGAGTTGGTTCCATGGTAAATATACTGTTTACTTTTTAAAAACAATGCCTGCTCCCATTTCTGCCTTAGAGTCTTGGAGGTACAATTTTGAAAGTGTTCAGAACCAACTGACCATGCAGTTGAACCACCAAAGCTTGAATATTTTGTATTTTTTAAACACCTTACATTTTCATTCTAAGTGAGATTTTGAAAAACATGATATAAGCTAAGGCTTGAAAATTTTCATAAAATTTTCACTCAAAATTTCCAAGCAGATGCTCCCACTTCCATGCCTGAGTACCAGTGAATACTACACCCATGTATCCCCTTCCTGGTAGGCTTGTAAACATTCAGCATCTCCCACAAGTGGCAGAGACATTAATGAGGGGGCTGCACACACCTACACAGAGGGAAACCTCGAGAAACATCCCAGCTGGAGAGGGAGTGTGAGCAGATTTCCCAAAGGGGAGAATAGCAAAACTTCATAGCCATTAGTCCACATTGAGGACCTTCTGCTGTTGTGCTTCTGGGAGCCCTGAGCTGCTACAGAGATGCTTGAGTATGTGTGTGAAGAGACCACATGGAGAGAGCAAGAGTGGAGAAAGACTGAAGTCATCCTAGCATCCCAGTTTAGCCTAGCTTCCAGCAAATCTGTTACCTTGACCAGTGGCAAGATCAAGAGGACTGCTCAGCTGACCCAGCCCAGATTGCAGAATCATAAACGAATGAAATGGCCATTGTTTTAAGTAAAAAAAGTTACACAGAAATAAACAAGCCTTGATTTTTGTCACAGCCCCTGATGCTTTGCTTCCATCAAGAACAAAGCCCCACAGCTATACTCTCTTCACAAAATCTCAGAAAAGATGAACTGGAGGTTGAGGAAGTCAAGGGTGTGCTTCAAATCATCATCTGTCCAGAACTGCATTTTTTAAGTCAGTCGTGTTAACTGATCTTTTCCCAGAAAAAAAAAATACTTAATATTTTATCATTTATTAGAAAACAGGTTATGGCCTTAGCCAGTTTGACTAAGTGGATAGAACATCAGCCCTCAGACCAAAGGGTCCCAGGTTTGATTCTGGTCAAGGGCCTCAGGTTGGGCTGTGTGGTGCGGGAGGCAACCAATCGATGTGTCTTTCTCACATAGATGTTTCTCTCTCTGTGTCTCTCTCCTTTCCTTTCACTCTTTCTAAAAATCAGTGGCAAAATATCCTCAGGTAAGGTTTAATTCTCTCTCATCATGGATGTTTCTCTCTCCCTCTTTCTTCCTCTTTGAAATCAATAAAAATATATTTAAAAGAAGATTATTGAGTCAGAGGAGAAATAAAAGTCCAATTTCAAGCTTTTAGATATGACATATCTTGAAATTAAATCAAACATGATTTGAGTATAAATTTTATAGAGAAAGACATATTGATTGGTTGCCTCCCGCACCACACAGCCCAACCTGGGGCCCTTGACCAGAATCAAACCTGGGACCCTTTGGTCTGAGGGCTTGATGTTCTATCCACTTAGTCAAACTGGATAAGGCCATAACCTATTTTCTAATAAATGATAAAATATTAAGTAATTTTCTTTTTCTGGGAAAAGATCAGTTAACATGATTGACTTAAAAAATGCAGTTCTGGACAGATGGTGATTTAAAAAGTAAAATTAAATTAAAAATTAAGAAATTTTATGAATATTGACGTCTTAATATTCTTTCTTCACATCGTTTGTTTTTCTATATGTTTTTTTTCTTTTCCTTGATGACGTTTGCCAATAATTTGGCCTAAGAACCAGATTGTGGCAATCTTAATATTATTTTACTATAATCTTACTATAATTTTTGTGTTTTCACTTATTTCATCACCCTTATTTTCTTTCTCCTGTTTTCCCTACAATTATTTATTTTTAACTTTGTTATGTACACTCTTTGCTCACTGCTTAGTTTATCTATAAAATTTATACTCAATTCATGTTTGATTTAATTTCAAGATATGTCATATCTAAAAGCTTGAAATTAGACTTTTATTTCTCCTGTGACCCAATAATCTTCTTTTAAATATATTTTTATTGATTTCAGAGAGGAAAGTAGAGGGAGAGAGATAGAAACATCCATAATGAGAGAGAATCATGGATTGATTGGCTGCCTCCTGCAAGTCCCCCATTGGGGATTGAGCCCACAATCTGGGCATGTGCCCTTGACTAGAATCAAACCTGGGACCTTTCAGTTCACAAGCCAATGCTCTATCCACTGAGCCAAGCCAGCTAGGGCTCTGACCCAATAATCTTATATGAGTATTTTAAAATATCTGATTCATTTTGCAAGTTTTTCTACATTCATTTCTTGTTTTATTCCAGCTTGATAGAAAGATTGTCCAGTGATTTTGACTTAGAAAAATTGTGCACATCCTAGTAGACTTTTTTTTTCAAATGTTTTCTTTTGTTTTTGTTGTTGTTGTTGTTCATCCTCACCTGAGGATATTTCTCCATTGATTTTTTTTTTTTTAGAGAGAAGAGAGAGAGAAACATTGATGTGAGAGAGACACATCTATGGGTTGCCTCCTGCATGCACTCTGTCTAGGACTAGGGATTGAGCTTGCAGCTGAGGTACACGTCCTTGACCAGAATAAAACCCAAGACCCTTCAGTACAAGAGTCGATGCTCTATCTACTGAGCAAAACTGGCTAGGGCAGTAAATGTTTTATAAACATTTGAAAAAGTATGTTTTCTGCAACAAAATGTAGTAATTACTTTAATCTTACACTTATTCTGTGTCCTTGTTATATGTTTCCTTGAGATTTGTAACTTTCATAATTTCATCTATCAATTTGCTATTTTATTTTAATAAAATAGTATTTGCTTTATATAATTTGATGCCATATTAATGAGTACATTAGTATTCACATATTTTATGCACTATGATTCTTTTCAGTTCTACTATTTAATGATTTCTGCCTTGAATTTTACTTATTTGAAAACAATGATGCCATCTACTTTTATTCTATATTTTTATATTATTTAATTTTATATGTGTTCTTTGTTTTAGAATGTAATCAGATGTTAACATTTTTATATTAAATCTTTATTATTCAGATTATTACATTTGTTTCTCTTTTTTCCCCTCCATAGCACCCCTCCACCCAACTCTCACCCTTCCCTCTGCCCTTACCTCCCTCCCATTGACCTCATCCATAGGTGTATGATTTTTGTCCAGTCTCTCCCTGTACACCCCTCACTCCTTTCCCCCTGAGAATTATCAGTCCACTCCCTTTCTGTGCTCCTGATTCTATTATATTCACCAGTTTATTTTGTTGATCAAATTTTTAATTCACTTAGTTTTTAGATTCACTTGTTGATAGATATGTATTTGTTATTCATAATTTTTTATCTTTTACCTTTTTGTTCTTCCTCTTCTAAAAGAGTACCTTTCAGCATTTCATATAATACTGGTTTGGAGTTGATGAACTCCTTTAGCTTTTTCTTCTCTGTGAAGCTCTTTATCTGCCCTTCAATTCTGAATGATAGCTTTGCTGGATAGATTATTCTTGGTTGTAAGTTCTTGCAGAGGTTAACTTTTAAGGCAGGTTCAGAATCTATGACATTTTTAAGTGTATCCAACACACTTATATTTATTGTAAATCCTGTCATGTTGGTTCTTTTTTCTATTATATTGTAACTAGTTATGAAGATTAACTAATTTATGCTATCATTCATCTTCTCCAATGGTTTACATTGTGATTTTAATTGTTCAACCTATAATTCTTTTTTCAGATTAAAAGAGAAAATATGTCTTTGGACTGTGCTTTTTCATATATATAAAACGTAGGCTTTAGCATGTTTTTGTTTCTTTATGTTCTACCGTACACTTTTGAGTCTTATTTTTAATATAAATTGGATCTTTGAATGATCGATGTGATTCATTTTACATTCTTTTTCTGGCATCAAATATTAGTTGTTACATATGCTTGTTGATTTGAAAGTCTGTCAGAATGATTTAAGTAAATGCTCCCTTTCATTGGTTTCGATGTTCAAAGCCAACCTTTTACTCTCATAACTTCCTTCTTCTCTTATCTCAAAGCTATTTCTAGAATACCAATGTTTTAATCAAAAAATAAAATTTATATATATGTCCCTAATTATGTCATCTTTGGGTATGAATAAAATTCATGTGTGATAATATTTCCCCATCTCAAAACTATTAAATATTATTTAATTGAAGTCTGAATATTATTTAACAGAAGTCTGAATTTGGTTCCTTGGTTGGTAACTTTTTTCTCTCTCTGGATGAAAATATTCTACTCCAGCCTCCTAATGAAAACATTTCCCCAAGCTGTTTAGGTTATTTCTTGAGGACTATTGTTTTACAAAAAAGAAAATAATTATTTTAATCTATGCACTCAGGTCCTGGATCTGGACACTTCTTTTATTAAATTACACTAATTCAAGAAATAATTCTTTTGATTATGACTAATGTTCCAGTTGCACATGTTACCTCTTCATGAGCATCTATTTTCTTAGTTTGCATCTTATCCTCTTTATCCATTATCCTTTTTCGTATATACTACACCTATTTGCACACATTTTATGCATTCTACCAAGCGTGTTTAGGTATTAATGTTCCTTCCCCATATTCATGATTTAATTACTTGTGCTTTAGCTCTGCTATTAAATCTTTATTTCAAACAGGTCACATTTATTCTCATTGTATTGCCTTTGCATCTTATCCTCTTATCTTTTCATACCACCTGCTATCTTTTCATCCCAATTTGTCTTCTCATTGTCACTCTCTGCTCCCAGTTTATAGAGCCACATCCATTGACATGCTGTTGAGGAGGCCAGTTTTCTAAACAAGCAAACAAATTTCAAGGGATGCTCTTACCCTGCATCTCTGCTATGATAGCCCCATTCCTAAATTTGGAGTACATTTGAGTGGAACAACATTATCTTTTTCTCTATTTACTCTTCTTCTAAGCAATATACAGCTCACATTGCATTTCTCCAAACAGTGAGTTGCATGACTTCCTTTTGATTCTTTTCATCACTCACCAACTGAATCAGATCCACAGCACATTGACAGGCAGTTTATCCATGAGCTGGACTCATGTTAATGTGAGATCTCCATCCATGTTTTGACACTCAATTCAAAGGGATACGGAACCATCATGGTTGACCAAACATCCTGCTTCATGGGCATTTCATTTTTATTTGGGGGGGGGGCGGGGGGGGTTCCTTGCCAGAGTGACTTGCTCATGGACACAATGCTTACAACACTCATGTGCCACCACAAGGTGCTACTTTGCCCATTCCCCCACATTTTGTTTCTGGATGGTTGTAGTTTCTGAGTAACTATATTGAGAGAGGCACTCCCAAAAGGAAGAGGTTCTGTCCTGATTCCTGCTGACTTGGCTTCATGGCCTGTGAGCTCAAGACAAGCTGTGGCATGAGGACAGTGCATATATGTGGGCAAAAATATGCATAGTGAAGCAAAGCACAAATAACCAAAGCTTCTGTCAATCCAACACTCTCTCACTTTACTATTGGCAGAAATTCCTTCCAACTGTTAGAAGTGAGTTTTCATAAACCTGGGGGTATTTTTTTTTTTGTTTTCTGTTTTCATTTGTCTCCCAGAAAAAATATTTTAAAGAAAATACGTTCAAGGGCCACAACACCCTGGGCAATAAAACAACCATGAGAACTTCTCCACCTGAGGAAATTTTTCAATTTAGGCAAATTATCATAAGAACCTCAAGTCTGTTGCTTTCTTTCCTGTATCTGCTGCAGCCCAAATAATAATGTAGAAATATAATTAGGCACTTCTGTTGGGAATTTGCTTTTTCTCTCTGGATGCCGGGGCAGAGGGGTTTCCTCTGATTCCTGCCCAGGACATGTACAGATACCCGCAATTGCTCTCATGAGATACCAACAATATTGCTGGTCTCTCCACACCAGGGAGGTCAATGATCATTTCACTTATTTCTCATCTCTTCAAGGGCCTCTTTAACTATAAATGTACTCCCAAATTTGGTAATATCCACTGAAGTAATAAAATAGAATTCTCTAGTTTAGTATTACATTGTTTTTTATTGGAAAAACAAAGATGATGGCCCAACTCCCCTGTCTGGAATTGGTTACTATTTGGAAAAAGAGGGGTTCAAATTGTTAGATATAAATCACAAGACACAGACTCTGGGATTTCCAAGGAGGGTTGCGCTGTGCTTTTCTGCATATATAAGTTTAACCTGAGAAGGATTAACTTTTTCTGTCATTTATAATTTCCAAGCCAGATTCCTGGTCTCTTATGAAGTCTGCTCAATTTCTCAGCACCATGAAAAATCATCTGGGCAGAGCGCATTAGCTTAGATAGAACTCCATCTTCCGTGTTGGAGTACAAACTGGATTGTGTGATAAGACACATTACCTTTACACTTTATTTATTTTTTTAACTAAAAATGAGATGACTCTTTGGGAGGGGAGGAAGACAGGAAGAGCGCCATTTAATACCAAGGAAGACAGCAGTGACATGGAATTAATTACAACCAGTCCCTGCTGTAGATAAGGAAGGTTAATTAAAATAACTATTTTACAGAAAAACAGCTGAGGTGAGGTAAACTATGAAAACACCTACAGCACAGGATTGATGTCCTAATGAGGCCTCTGGCAGGGGGCATTGCGCATGTAAATAATTCAGAACAATGTACAGTGGTTCTTTTTTAATTACATTATTTCCCTTTAATATTACAGATAGGGAATAAACTTCATTTTCCAATGCTCTCACCAGCTGAACAATCCAATTAAAATTAAAAGAGAAAATGGATTTTTCTTTGCATTCAATTAAAGCTTTCATTCAGATCTGAGGTACAGAGAAATGGCCCAGCATAGAATTCTGATTTCTGGAGGAGTTACTGCAACAAGCATCCAGTGCTCTCCTTTTCCAGGGCACCACCATGAATTTGATCTTTGGTTATAACTTGATTCAAAAAATGTTTCTGATGTCAGGAAAAGTTTGTCCTCAACCCAACATCTACCACTGGACACTCCTTCCCTCAGGCCAAAAGGTGGCTATTTGAACAAGAATGAGATAGTTGTCTTGAGAAACCAAAAAGGGGAACCAGAGAAAGCAAAGAAAAGGGGGTGGGGATAGAGGTGAGAGGGCAGAAACCAGACTTGTCTACAGGATGTCCACACACTTACTGTCACCTGCTGGAAGAAGTTGTCTGTCTCCCACATGGTCAGTTCCAAGCCTGTCTCTCCTTCCTGGGAAGGCTCAGAGCTGGGCATTCCTGCTGAAGAGTTAAGTGAGGAGTGGCTGTTGCCATCTACTGGCATTTGCTGTGTTCAATAATGCCCAGTGACTCCAGGAAGCGCAGAGCAGGGAGCATAGAGCCCGGATAGGGATTCTCAAGATCCTGAATCAGAACTCAAGAATGTTTGGTTTGCAGAGCACTTTACCTGAAGTCAGATCCTAAGTCCCTCCAGGAGAGGACAGTGCAGCTGGAATAAGAAGCCAGAGGAGAAGGCTGATCATCAGTGGGTGAATGCTCCCCTCTGGTGGTCATTGTGGGCAAGTGGAGAACGCAGACCTAAGCCTAATAGCAATTCTCCACAAATTCCTAAATTCAGCAGGAGTTTCAGGGCAAAGAGACTACAGGCCCTGGGATGGCCTCTATCATGTGGTTGATGCATCAGCTTCATGGGTTTTCTTCTTGGTGTTTTCATGTTCATGTGTGATACCTCAGCATATCACCCACTTCTGCACTGTGCACAGGGGCTTGCGCTTCTTGTGAGTATCGTTCCTCCTTTGTTCCCCTCAGAAGCCCTCCACTTCTCAGAGCCTGCAGGCTCACCTTCCTGCCAACTCTGACAATTCCTTGGTCCCCTTAAACATCATCCAGGCTAGGAGTTGCAGAATGCACATTACTATAACTGGTGGGGGATTGTTTTTTAGATGAACAATGCTAATGCTTGTATCTTTAGATAAAACTGTCAAAGAAAAAATTATGTAGATGTTGTTTTGTTTCGTGTTATCCCAAAGTTCCCTTAGGCTCTCCTCTTGCTTTTTAACTTTTTTTTCTAGAAGCTGCTATACTTGGGTATTTTTTCCTACCTTGTTTTCTAGCTCACTGATGTGGTCCTCTGCTTCTTCTAGTCTACTTTTGATGCTTTCTATTGAGTTCTTTACAGCAGTGATGTCATTTTTCATTTCTTCTTGATTCTTCTGCATCTCTTCTTGCTTCTTCTTCATTTCCTCTTGGCTCTTACTCACATTATCAATTTTGTCTTCCATTCTTTTCATACACCTTATGATCATTTCTCTGAACTCTTTCTTTGGCAGGCTTATTTCTGCTTCTATTTCATTTATTTTTGTTTCTGGTGATACCTGTAGGCTGTTTCTTCGTCTGCCCATGGTCTTTCTTCTCTGGGTATCTGGTTATGTAGTTCTCTCTCCTATGTTGATTCAAAGGCAGAAACTACAACATGACCAGGTACAACACACAAGGGACTGTACAGAAATGTATTCACGATGTTAATAACCACAGATAAGGTGAACACTAATGAAAGACAAATTGGGGGTAAGTAGAGAAAGAAGAAGAGGGAAATGAGGTAAAAGAGAAAAGAAAGAAGTGCCAAAATCAAATTGGGAGAAGGGAGAATAATAAATAAATAAATAAATAAATAAATAAATAAATAAATAAATAAAATAAAAAGGGGAAGAAGAAGAAAAGAGAAAGAGAAAAAAAGTCAGAGAGAAAAGAAAGAGAAAAGAGAGAAAAGGGGAACAAATTATAGATGTGAGGAGAAAACTCCAATGGAACAGCCACTAATCTCAACAAATGCTGGCAACAAGTACCTGGAGATTAATACAAGCTTCAAATAACAACTAATATCAAGGGAGGTGAGGGAAAACAGAGATAAAAAACAAACCAAAAAAAGCAAACAGAAAGCAAAATAAAACAAGTAGAATAAGCTAAAACAATCTCACAAAAAAGTACAAAAAATCGATGTAATCACCATTCAGGCAAACAGCAACAAAAAGACATAGAGAAAAACAACTTTTTGGATAGTGAAGACAAGAAGAGAGAGATTTGTATGGACTTGGGGTAGGGGATTTGAAATTAGATATATAAGTGGGGTGAAATTTTAACCAGGTAAAGAGAAAGAATAAGGAAGAATCTAAAGTTGGAAAAGGGAAAGAGAAACAAGACAACAAAATGGGGAAAGTTAGGAGGAGAGTGTTGACATTAAGGTAGAATTGAGATAGAGTAAAATTATGCTAAAGGAAAGATGAAAATAGAATGTAGAACTCTAATCCCAAAGTAAAATAAAGAGAAAACAAAATGACACTTTTTTCCCCAAAAGGTAAAATAGTAGTAGTAATAATACTAGTTGAAAATGAAAATGTAATAATTAAAAAGGTAAAGTCAATTGAGGAGAAAAGAAAAAAAATAGTTTTTTAATTAAAATATGCAAAAATAAAAAATAAAATTTAAAACTTTAAAAAAAGAAAAAAAAATAGAATGGGTAGTAGTGGAGGTCATTCACTTCTACTATTGTTCTGCTTGGCACTCCTGTTTCCCAGTTGGGAGGGTATTGCAGTTCCCTGTGTCTCACTGCTGAGGTGTGTCTTAATCTCTTTATTATTTTGTGGTTATGCGAGAGTCAATTTGTGTGTCATCCACTGGGTGGCAGTGTTTTGGGATTGACCTCTGAGACTAAGCACAGGACCTGTGCTTAGATCCTGCTACTCTGTGGTTCTCAATACTGGTTTGTGGGGATTCAAGCAGCCGGGACACTGTAATAACTCCCAGGCTGTCCTTCTGCCTCAGATCAAAATGAGTTGGTTTCTAGAACTCCCCTCTGTTCACAGCTCTGAGAATCCCCTTCCACACTTATGGATCATGTCCTGCCCCATATCCGCGGACCTCTCCAGAGGCAGCTTTCCCACAGCCAAGTTCCCACAGTGCGCGTCTCTGTTCTACGGGACAGGAGACCTCACCTTATCCCAGGCGAAATCTGACCTTTCCATGTGCTGTGTGGAGCTCCTCTGAGTCCGTGTGTCTGTGCCGATTGGAGAGTGGTGTTCTGTGTCCCCTGGCTGTTTGGTGGGTGCTGCAGCTGCAGCTTTCAGACTGCTGCAGACATCCACCTCCCTCTGCAAGATGGTGAGGTCCCTGTGTTCACGCTGGTGACTCCGGGAGACAAAAACCCTGTGGCAGTGGGGCTGCCTGGTCAGGGGAGCCACGTCCAGCAGTCCCCCACCTTCTCATGGAGGATAACTAACTCTTAACTTGCCAGCAAACACTTTCAGTGCGACTCTAAGCTGCTCTCTCCATCTGCCCAGGGATAAGGCTCCAGACACATCCATCTATTTCACAGCCATTTTTCCCCCCATCTTGTTGTTTTATTGGTGGTTTCTTTTGCAGTGCAAAAGCTTTTTATTTTGATGTAGTCCCATTTGTTTACTTTCTCTTTAGCTTCCATTACCCTTGGAGCAGTATCAGTGAAAACGTTCCTTTGACATATGTCTGAGATTTTGCTGCCTGTGGATTCCTCTAGTATTTTTATGATTTCCTGTCTTATGTTTAAGTCCTTTTTCCATTTTTAATTTATTTTTGTGTATGGTGTAAGTTGGTGGTCTAGTTTCATTTTTTTGCATGTATCTGTCCAATTTTCCCAACACCATTTATTGAAGAGACTGTCTTGACTCCATGGTATGTTCATGCCCTCTTTGTCAAATATTCATTGATCATAGTGGTTTGGGTCAATATCTGGGTTCTCTATTCTATTCCATTTGTCTATATGTCTGTTCTTGTCCCAGTACCAGGCTATTTTGAGGACAGTGGCTTTGTAATACAGCTTGAAATCTGGTATTGAGATCCCACCTATTTTGTTCTTCTTCCTCAGGATTGCTGTGTCTGTTCAAGGTCTTTTTTTGTTCTAGATGAATCTTTGGAGAGTTATTTCTAGGTCTGTGAAAGATGCCTTTGGTATTTTAATGGGGAGTCTATTAAATCTATAGATTGCTTTGGGTAGTATGGACATTTTAATGATGTTAATTCTATCAATCCATGAACATGCTATGTTCTTCCATCTCGTTACATCTTTGTCTATTTCTTTTTTCAGTGTCCTGTAGTTTTCTACATATAGATCATTTACCTCCTTAATTAAGTTTATTCCTAGGTACCTTAACTATTTTTTGTTTTTGATGCTATGGTAAATGGGATTTCTTTTTTAGTCTCTCTTTCTGTAAGTTCACTATTGGTATAGAGAAATGCCATAGATTTTTTGGCATTAATTTTGTATCCTGCTATATTGCCAAATTCATTTATTAAGTCTAATAGTTTTTTGATGGAGCCTTTCAGGTTATTTATATACAATATCATATCATCTGCAAATAAGGACAGCTTTACTTCTTCTTTTCCAATTTGGATGCCATTTATTTCTTTTTCTTGTCTAATTTCAATGGCTAATTCTTCTAGTGCTATGTTGAACAAGAGTGGTGAGAGTGGGCATCCCTGTCTTGTTCCTGTTTTTGAGGGAAATCGTTTTAGTTTTTGTTCATTGAGTATGAACTTGACTGTTGGTTTATCATATATGGCTTTTATGATGTTGGGGTATGATCTTTCTATTCCCACCTTGCTGAGAGTTTTTATCAAGAAAGGATGTTGGATTTTGTCAAATGCTTTTTCTGCATCAATTGATATAACTATGTGGTTTTTATCTCTCAATTTGTTGATGTGATGTATCACATTTACTGACTTGCAGATATTGTACCATCCTTGCATTCCTATGATAAATCCTACTTGGTCTCGGTGTATGATCTTTCTGATGTACTGCTGGATCTGATTTGTGTCTGCCTGGAACATGAAGGACATTCAATGTTCACATTGAGTGAATATTTCTGAATGGGTTTACCAGAGATGTTCCAGTATGCATAAGATGTTTCAGGATGGATGTCTTGCTGGCAGCATCATTAGGTTATGACTTAAAAACTGTTTGTTAGAACTGCTATGCTCAGTAGCTGGAGCCTGCCCTAGTGTTAGAACTTATGGGAAATAATGAAGACTTGGAAATAAATATCAAAATGCAATTGAGGAGGAATGAAAAAATGGTCCTGGAAAGGATGACTCATAGAACAGGGTGTCTTGAGACCAGCTGGAATAATATTATTCAGCAACACTTGTCACCCTCTCTTGTGTGCTTCTGTGTGCAAGCGGAGGACCTCACAACCATCATTTTCTCTTCATGACTCCCCAGATAGATCAGGTATCTGGCTAATGAGAACATAATCCCTGGGTGGGACAGGGTGAATTTGGTAAGGAAGTTAAATATAGGAACTGGAAGGAATCTGGTGTCAGGCTAGTGAGCACACAGTACAGTCAGGGTACAGTATCAAATTATAATGTTGCTCACTGGAAATTTATATAGTGTTCTTAACCAATGTTACCTCTATAAATTAAATTTAAAATACAGTATAATCCCTAGCATATACGATGCATACCATAAACTTTTTGGACTGCATGGATGAAGTTGTTTTCTCCCTTAAATGTGACTTCACAGGAAAGTTCTAAGACCCCAGGCACAGCTTGACAATGATAAAATCACTCATATGGCGTCTGATGGGTTTGCTTTCTAATTCTACCCTGACAATTTTTTAAAATATACATTTTTATTTATTTTTAGAAAAAGAAGGGAAGAAGAGGTAGAAACAGGGATGAGAGAAAAACATCTATCGACTGCCTCCTGAACATCCTCTACTGGGTATCAAGCCCACAACCCGGCATGTGCTCTGACCTGGAATTCAACCAGTGGCCTCTTGGTGTGTGGCATGACAGTCAATCACTGAGTCACACCTGTCAGGCTACCCTAACACTTTTATTGCAGGCTCCTCACATGCAAAAACAGAAAATACATTTCATAAAGAGTTTGGAAGATCTTTCATTCAAGACATTGCCTACTTATCCCTGTGGGTGAGACTGGGACTGTGGCAGTGAGCAAGCAGAGGAGCCAGATGTCAGAACAAAAGTGCCACATGAAGGAGCCCAGAGAATCAGTGGTGAACATTCATTTCTCCCTTCTTGGCCTAAGTCTCATGGGAAGATGGTGACATGTGGTGGGTTGTGCCCATTGGTAGGAACCACATAAGGGAAAAAGAGTGTATCTTTGATGTGATGAAATCCCTAAAGAAAAGACACCCTACTGTTGAGCAAATAGTAAAACCACAAATATTATGACACTAATCCAGAGATCTGGAAAAAGGCAATGAAATGGCCAAGGGGAATGCAGGAGCTGCTGAATAAGGGTAAGCCAGGCTTATTACTCATTAGAAAATCAGTAAGAGTCAACTCTTAGATACTTGTGGATCGATTGATGCCTGGCTATATGTCCAGACATGCATGTGCGGGCAAACACACACACACACACAGTCACACATTCACACCACACATATACACACACATATTTAGGAGTATATTCAGAGGAAAGATACTCTATAAACATTTTTAAATATATATTTTTATTGATTTCAGAGAGGAAGGGAAAGGGAGAGATAGATAGAACATTAATGAGAGAGAGGATCATTGATTGACTGCTTCCTGCACACTCCCTACTGGGATCCAGCCCACAACCCGAACATGTACCCTTGACTGGAATCAAACCTGAGACCCTTCAGTCCACAGGCTGACACTCTATCCACTGAGCCAAAAACATATAGCTAGGGCTATATGTATTTTTAAACATTCGCTGTTCTTGAAAACACAAAACACTTTATGTTGATGGAAAAATCTAGAAAACCTCATTTCAGGAGGAAAGAGATCTAAAATAGTGTTTTACAAACTATTTCCTGTAGCACAAATGTGGCTTGATGCTCCTAATTTAAAAAAATTCCTTGAAACAATACATACATTGAAAATATTCTGTACACCAAAGTCTCCTTTAGGAGATACCAATGCACATAAGAACACTGATGAAAACACTACAAATGTGTGCAGTAAAGACTTTGATCATTCTCTTGAAACTTCCATAGATGATTTTAATTCTATTACCCTTTTTACAGGGAGAGTAAGGCAATGGATAACTCTTATCAGCAAGCTTCAGAAATAGTGTCCTGTAAAAATCAATTGTAAAACACTGAAGTAGAATAAAGTTTTACCTTCTGTGAGTTCTGGTATTGAGAAAGTATAGTGATGATAATGAGACCTGGGTTCACAGGTGCCACTAAAAGGAGTCAGCTATAGAAAGAAAGGACTAGAATGGGTCTTATTGTGTTTGAATTGGTGTCAAACAATTCTGAATTCATGGTTTTTAATATATAGACATAATATAAAAATAAATACCAGCATGTGTGTTAGTGTGTGTATTTCCTAGTTCTGTCCAATGGAGGGCCTAGAACAGGGTTTCTCAATCTCAGTACTATTGACACTTTGGACTTAAGTTCTTGCTGTGGGGCCATCCTATGCATTACAGGATGTTTAGCAGAATCCCTGGCCCTCTAGATGCCAGTAGCACTCTGTTCCTTGCAACTTGTGTCAAACAAAACTATCTCCAGACAAAAATAAATATCCCCCGGGCAGTAAAAGTGATCCAATTTGAGAACCACTGTCTTGGCTGCAATGGCATCCCAGTATTAATAAGCATACTTAGTACAGGTATTGGTTTTCATAGACTATTCACCATGAATTCCAATTAAGGATCATGAAATTGAACATACATTTTCTTGTTATATCAGAAAGTAAAGATGGGTTCAGAACATTATAGGGACATGTCAACAGAAGACATGAAGCAGCTTATAGGGGCTTCCATCAGCCAACTCTGAGAAAACTTATACATTAGAATAAATAGTAATAAAAGATTATAGCTTGAGAACAACCAAGATGGCGGCATAGGTAAACACCTGTACTTGCTGCCTCTCACAACCACATCACAACTCCAACTAAAAGACAAAACAAATATTATCTAGAACCACAGGAAAACTGGTTGAGTGGAAGTTCTACAACTAGAAGGAAAGAAAAAGTGCATTGAGACTGGTAGGAGGTATGGAGGCATGGAGGTGTGGAGGTATGGAGGCGGGCACAAAACATGCTGGCAACTGGATGCTCTGTTGTTGTTTTTCAGTTGGGAGGCAGATATAAGCTCCTGATTGCTCCAAACTCCAGTTCCAGGCGAGACTCTGGGGACCAGACTCATATAGGGAGAAACTGTACTGTCTGGCTTTGGGCTGGAATGTGAAGGCAGCTTTCTCTCAGAGCTGCTAGCAGTGACCATTGTTCCTGCATGGGGCTGTGGGACACAAAGACCCAGGACTTCTCCTTGGCAGGGTGAACTGGCAGCCATTGCTGTTTGTTCCGCCCAGGTGATTCCTTGAGACCCCACCTCACCTAATTTACAACCTCACCCAAGCTGTGTGTGGTGGCTTTTGCATATGAATGGGCTGTTCTTTTGCAAACTAAAACCTAACAAACTGTAACTGGGTCAGAGAGCTCCAAAGCTTCCAAAAGAAGACCTAAGGCCCGGCAGCAGCAGCCTGCAGTGCTTCACAGCTGGGCCTCATCTGGGCACTTTCAAACTCAAAACAAAGAAAAGGAATCTTTAGATCTCTCTATATCTCCTACCAGGTGACCTCAGGCAGTGGCTGATTTTACACCTCCTTGGAGATCCAAAAGCCAGTGTACTCATGGTCAGTGTGAGACCATACCAGATTACAACTCTTTACATTCATAAGCAACATACTCAAAGGGCAGACTCAGTGAGCACCAAAGACCCACTGAAGCAAGTCCTGCTCCATAAGGATATCTCTAGTACAGCAGTTCTCCCATCATAGTCACATCTGGTTCTCATAGCCAATTGGCCTGGAGGTCAATTCCTCCCAGTGATACCAAGAGCTATCAAGGCTTAACTACAACAAGGCTGTGCATACAGCCCACAAAGGGGTGCACCAAGAGCATCCACCTAAGGTAATTGGGGAGGCTGAGCCACTGGGCCCTATAGGACACCTCGCACACAAGGCCACTCTATCAATACAAGGAAGCAGCCAAAATGCAAAGACAAAGAAACATGTCACAAATGAAAGAAATGGAAGAAAGCAAAATACTGGCTATAGAGTTAAAAACCACAGTTATAAAGTTACTCAAAAATCTTCCAGAAACCTCTGAGAAATTTAGTGAGACCCTCAAGGATTTGAAAAAGGACCAATCAGAAATTAAGCATACATTGACTGAAGTTAAGAATAATATATAAAGATACAACAGCAGACTAGAGGATCCCAAGAATCAAGTCAAAGATTTGAAGTACGAAGAAGAAAAAAAACAGCCAACTGGAAAAGCAAAAATCAAACTAATCCAAAAATATGGAGATAGTGTAAGAATCCTCTGGGACAACTTCAAGTGTACCAACATCAGAATTATGGGGGTGCCAGAAGAAGAGAGAGAGCAAGATATTAAAAACCTATTTGAAGAAATAATGACAGAAAACTTCCCCTACCTGGTGAAAGAAATAGATTTACAAGTCCAAGAAGCACAGAGAACCCCAAACAAGAGGAATCCAAAGAGGACAACACCAAGACACATCATAATTAAAATGCCAAGAGCAAAAGACAAAGAGCGAATCTTAAAAGCAGCAAGAGAAAAACAATTAGTTACCTACAAGGGAATACGAATATGACTGTCAGCTGATTTCTCAACAGAAACTATGTAGGCCAGAAGGGAGTGGCAAGAAATATTCAAAGTGATGAATAGCAAGAACCTACAACCAAGATTATTCTACCCAGAAAAGCTATCATTTAGAATTGAAGGTCAGATAAAGAGCTTCACAGATAAGAAAAAGCTAAAGAAGTTCATCACCATCAAACCAGTATTATATGAAATGCTGAAGGGTATTCTTTAAGAAGAGGAAGAAGAAGAAAAAGGTAAAGATAAAAATTATGAACAAAAAACTGACAACAAATACATATCTATCAAGTAAATCTAAAGATCAAGTGAATAAAAAATCTGATAAACAGAATAAACTGGTGAATACAATAGAATCAGGGACATAGAAAGGGAGTGGACTGACAATTCTCAGAGCAAGGCGGTGTAGGGGGTACGGGAAGAGATTGGACAAAAATCTTACACCTATGGACGAGGACATGGGTGGTGGCGGTAAGGACATGGGGTGGATAGGGAAGGGCGCTATGCGGAGGGGCGCGGGGAGGAACAACTGTAATAATTTGAAAAATAAATATTTATTTAAAAAAAGATTATAGCTCAAGGAATAAAATAAGAAACCAAGAGTCAAGTAGATATATGGAGAAAGGAAGGAGTAAGAATAGAGGACGAGAGAGACCAAGAAAGAATGGCTATCATGTCATCTTTCTAAAAATTATCAGATATCCCAGAAGGTCCTGAATCAGCAGTCAGTGGTGGGAAAAATAAGGAAATTAATATGTGTCTTTCATACTTATTGGGAGGGTTAACTTGAAATGTAGGCAGACAGGGCAGCGGTCCAGTGGGAAATGAAGGCAGGTGGAATACAGGCAGAGCAGACACGGCAATTTGAGCAGCCTAACCACAGGAACCAACCATGCTGAAATAATAAAAAGTTTCTGGACTCAAAGAGGGAGGCATGGGAAATCAAGGGAGGGCCTGCAACAACAAGGGGTATGAACAAATAGAAAGAGAGAAAGTTCAACATAGGAACAGAGCAAGAACACACAGAAATGGGGCAAGTTTAGGTCCATTGCTGGGCAAGAACAACTGAGGGAATCAGTCAGGTGACAACACAGATAGATATAGAAGCATGTTTGTAGCAAATATATATACCCCTGGACTACAAGGCTTAAGCGGGGACAGCCCTTTATTGACCCTCTCCCTGTGAGGGGTGTCTGAATCTGCTTGTATTAAATTTTCCACACTTTTGCTTAAATCTTCTGATCCGTGGAGCTCATTCTTTGCTGTTGTGAGACACAACCCTTGGGAAAAAAACCTCAGCTCACCGTTCTGGTTATCACTCTGATAAGAGTCTTTAAGGAGAGAAGTACAGTGCACAGAAAGCAACCGGAACCAAGTCTAATTGTCTAAGAGCAACTGGCTTTATTTGAAAGGAAATGAGGTGCTTCACAAACATGAGGCATACGTGGGAAACCAGGCTCAGAAAATGAGCAGACTGAGAGGCATCAGCAGCCAGAGCCCGGCCACAACACACTTCCAGAAGCACTTGGCCTGGGCTGCAGCTCCTGCCCCGTAGGCAGTGGGTTATGCCATTAGCACTGGGTGTGGTGGTCAGCATGCAGGTCCTCCAACTCTGCCTCCATAGACATGGACACTGAATCACTCCACTTCTTGTTAATCTGTCCTTTTCTTTCTGTAAACCTATTCCCGAGTTACAGTCCAGAATCAGAGCGTCCTATAGGCATTTGCGTCTTTATCTTCCAGGAGGCAGGAGGGGTTCCCAGCCTTTCTCGGCTTGCACAGTAAAGGGTGGAGCTCTGACTTCCTCCACAATCCAAGGGAGCACCCCAAAGAGGAAGCTGGTTCAGACACTCCACAGCTCCCAACATTTAAATCTTAAAGCTGCAAATCTTCAGCACCGAAATTGTAAATAAATATTAGATTTGATAAAGAATCTAAATAATTAAGATTGCTTCAGTAGCATAAGTAGCTAAAAGTCATGGGGTTACTCTGAAAGGTTTTTTTCCTCAATGCGTGTCTTAGAACTAGGATGGCTAGACTTAAAGTAAATGGAGCCTTCAGAATCATCAGTAACAACTAATCTGAAGTCATTGTTTTTATAAGACTATGTATATACCTTGTGTTGGGTAGTAGTTGAACAGACTTTACTCCTGTGTGTTAAGGACACAAGCTAAACGCTGGTCATCCCCCATTGCATTCAGTTTCAGCTATATGGTCCTATTTAGGTTTACCTCTAAGTGCCAGGTTAGCCAAAAAAGGACTCTCCCAGCCAAGGATTGACTCGACATCAGAAAGACGGCTCTGCTGCCCATGTATCCACAGCCCTGCAGCCAGAGGGCCACAGTCTGGAAGCATCATCATCACCTGGGAGTGAGTCAGAGATGCTTCTGGGAGTGAGTCAGGTCCACCCTCCCCACTAACCCCCAAGCCTCTGCATCAGAACCTTCATTTAACAAGCTCTGCAAGCAGTTCATGTGCACACTCAGTGTGAGAAGCCCTCCCACTCTTTCCCCTCCCTCCTGCCTGTGGACAGCCCCCTCAGACAGGCTTAAGTTTGACAGGCGCTGCTGCCCTGTCTGGGATGCTGCTCCCTTGTTCTGTCCCCCCCACTGCCACCCCTGTGTCACCAGGCTCTTATCTCCAGTTGTTAGCAGAGATAAACTCAGTTCAGAGAAGGTTTAATTCTTGCCTTAGTCCCATGCCCCTTGCATGGATATCATGTCATCTGTCACCTTGTGGTATTCAAGCCCCATTTCCCCAGTGAGATTGAGAGTATTAGGGACTCCACCCTGGGTTTTCCTCAAATCACACCCTTTTCCCTCTCCTTCTTACAGACCCTTCCCAGGGCGGCACTCACAAGGGAGACCAGCCCCAGGAAAGTGAGGTGCCTTGCCACATTGCTAGTCACCCTCCCAGGAACCCCAGAGCAGGTCTTCCTGTAGATCCCAAGTTCCAGGCCGCATGCTCCCTTCCTTCACAGATCGCACTGGGCCTCTCCGTGACTAGATAAACAAACAAGAGAGGAATCAGTTCGCCCCAAGCCAGTCCTTCACAGTGAGCTCCTGGCTGTGACAGGAAGTGAGAGGCGAAAGGAGAAGGTCTGGACTTGGCCTGGACTTCCTCTTGGGCGCTGGGAGAGGTTTGTTGTTTATTTCAGATCCCCAGGAAGGAAATGAAAGAGTAAGTGGGAAGCAGACCTGGTGGGCTTAGGTCAGGGGTGAAGGAGCTAAGAAAATCGCAGTTCCTCAGTGGAAGACCCAGTATCCCAGGCTAAATCTTAAAGCTGCAAATCTTCAGCACAGAAATTTTAAATAAATTTTAGAAAGTAGCTGGAGCCATCTGGTGAACATGTGCACTTAGTGAGTGTTCAATGGGCTACTGAGGAAAACAGAAGCCTGGGCCTGGATGCCATGTTATAGGAAGGTTGTGCATTTAGCCAATCCCAGACTGATTCCCAGATCAAGCACATATTTCAGCCTTGGCAATGCAGGGAAGGCCTTTTTAACCTGCTCCGGATGCTGCTCCTTCCTTACCCAGTCAAAGAGCAATGCCAGCAAGCCTGAGATTTCTGCCACTCAATTTTAAGTACAAGAGAATTGGCAGACAATACACTCCTTTATTCCACCCTCTTCTGTTCTCACAAGGAGAAATTTAAATTCTGGAAGGGAGAAAACTCAAATGTAACCAGATTGTAACAGGCTAGCAAAAAGCTAAGAGGATTCCTGGACAAGTGGAATAGGGAAATGGAGACAAGAAAATTAAGCCAGGCCAAACTGTTTAGGCAACAGGCACCCAGCTTTGTGAATAGCAAGCTCTCATCTTCCCCAAACAAGGACACTTGAAAACAAAGTGTCTTTGGTTGGGACACTTCTCCATAACCAGAAAATATGTAGTTTCAATCACCCCGGAACTGCTAAGGCCTGAGGGGTGGAAGGGGGAAGGAAAGAAAGGAGTTTAAGTTCACCCACTAAACAAAAAACTCAGCTGTCTTAGAGATATAGAGAGAAAAGGGGGAGTTTTTATCCCACTCACTAAACAGAGAAGCCAGCAGTTCCCAGGCTTGTCAAGAAAAAATCTGGAGGTATTTCTCATAAATTCTGAGGAAGGTATAACAAAGTAAAAGGGAGGCCCTGAGAGCTAATCTGTACCAAGATATCTGGCAGAGGAATCTTGAAACTGTTGTAGGCTTCGGCATGACACCAGGTGTCTGACCAATGGGGTCAGACTAAACCTGGGTTTAGCAGGAAAGAATTCAGAGCAAGACCCAAACTGTAAGAGAACATGTATTGGGTAAATCACAGGGCTCCTTTTAGACACAACTATTTTCTGAACATTTGACTTCTCAACAAAGATGAACAATAATTTCAGACATTGTTGACTTCAGTGTCAGAATCCTACAAAACTGGTCCTGGTTCCCCCAAGGCCATGTTCTCTGTCAGCAATTTCCACAGGAAATTGAAAATTGTGAGTGGGCCCAACCATCAAACAGTTAACCAGAAACTGAGTGGGATCTAACCTTGAATAGCACCCCAGAGAAGCTGCTATGTATATGGACCATGAATGAGCCTCTCAGAAACACAACTTTCAGGATGTCAAACTTAGGCAGGTTGTGCACCATCTCCCCTGACCTGACCCCAGAGGGGGATAAAAGGAGAAAGTTCCAGAGTTGAAGAGGTCAGTTCTGCCCACTCCTTGCAGGGCAGGTGAACACAGATGGTGTGGGGTTGGGAAGGGAGAAAGAGAACGAGGAACAGCCTAGGGCCGGTTCCTAAGAACAGGTACTCCTTCACCCCGGTACTCCAGCAGCAGTGGTTCTTAGATGTGGTTCAGAAGCAGGCAGCTGCGGTTGGGACCTGGCTGGCCCTGAGTGGTGTGTGGGTGCCTTGGGCTGTCCAAGAATCAGCCACAAGGTCCTCTCCTTGAGGAGCCTCCTGAGATTCTTCCTGATGCCTGTTCAGGGCTGAGTTTCTCAGACACAAGAAAGCACCAGTCTGTCTTAAATATACACTTAAACCTACTATACTGGTAGCTTCAGGTGAAGCACTGGCTTCTAAATTTAAACTAGTGTCTCATTTCCAGACTCCAGTTGTGCGTATTTAAGGCCTATAGACTTTGGCTGATGTTAAAGTGAAAAGGTAGTATAATAAGTAGTCTTTGCCAAGGGGCTCTCAAATCTAAAAATGGGGCTTCCTAACAAAACTTTCCCAAAGAAATGCACATATTTCCCAGAGAAAAGGAAGTGCATAGGATATTTTGGCTGACTTTAAGCATACCACCACCTTTCTGCAACCCAAAAATCAGAGTCCTGCCCCACAGATCAGTGCCCCTGGAGCCTATGCTAAGAGCTGCATTTTAGATGGAAAAGCAAGTACATAATAATAATCATCCTAAATAATAAAGAGCTAATATGATTATTAGACCAAACAGCTGAACCTTTTGGACGGCCTTTTGGATGACCTTCCAGACAAAGCCAGGGCTGTGAGGGCTGAGTCCCTTGCATGAATTTTGTGCACTGGGCCTCTAGTAATAAAATAATAATAGGTTCAGACAACCATCACCAATAGATTCTAAACCACTGGTGAAAGTGATTGGAGAACAGTATATTTATAGTTTCAAAGTATCTCCCCACAGATAACTAATTTATTACAAAGTGAGGAAGATACATGGAGAGACTTAGAAGCACTGCCTTAAATGATAAAGTTGATATCATCAGGGATGGGACAAACATGGCACTGTTCTGATAAGATGCCCCGAAGGGGCATAGCATCATTATGTGGTGCTTTGTTAAATATATTTACCTTACACTTAATAAGCAGGAAAGCATTTCACAGTTCCAAATAATCATAAAATATTATTTAAAAAAAACTGTTCTGTGCCTTTTTAAAAATATATAAATGACATGGAAGACAAATAAAGGCACATTAGTTGTTCCAGATTAAAGAAAATTAAAGAGACATAATAGCTAAATACAAATGTAATCCTGTATTAAATACTCAACCAGATGGGGAAGAAATGTGTAATGGACATTTTGAGGACAATTTAAAGAATGTTTAAAAAGGTCTGACTATCCTTTCTAATAAAAGAGTAATATGCAAATAGACTATCATGCCAACACACAAGATGGCTGCCCCCAGGTGGTCAAAGATGGCTGCCCCATGTGGACACAAGATAGCCACCACAAGATGGCCAGCAGGGGAGGGCAGTTGTGGGCAATCAGGCCAGCAGGAGAGGGGAGATGGGAGGAACCAGGTCTGCAAGGGAGGGCAGTTGGGGGTTATCAAGCCTGCAGGGGAGGGCAATTAGGAGTGACCAGGCTGGCAAAGGAGGAAAGTTGGGGGCAACCAGGCTTGTAGCAAAGGGCAGATGGGGGGGACCCAGGCCTGCAAGGGAGAGCAGTTGGGGGGAACAGGTCTTCAGGAGAGGGCAGTTAGGGGCAATCAGGCTATGAGGGGAGCAGTTAGGCATAAATCAGGCTGGCAGGGGAGTGGTTAGGGGGTGATCAGGCTGACAGGCAGAAGTGGTTAGGGGCAATCAGAAAGACAGGCAGGTGAGCGATTGGGAGCCAGCAGTCCTGGATTTTGAGAAGGATGTCCAACTACCCATTTAGGCCCAATCCTACTGACTGTCTTGGATTGTGAGAGGGATGTCCAACTGCCCATTTAGACTCAATTCCAGTAGGATTGGGCCTAAATGGGCAGTCGGACATCCCTTGAGGGGTCCCACATTGGAGGGGGTGCAGGCTGGGCTGAAGGAGACACACCCCCGTGCATGAATTTCATTCACCAGGCAGCTCTATTTAGATAATAATAGTGTATCAGTATTAAATTCCTGAATTTGATCATTATGTGTAATTCTAAAAATAAATAAATAAATAATCCAAAGGATCATAATACCTACAACTTACTTTCAAAAAGGTCAGTAAATAATTATTTTATATTTCAGGTAGCATTCTAATGAGCCCATCTTTCAAAGTACATGTTTTCTTTTAAATTATTGATTTTGAGGGTTTATGAGCTATAAAACCAGAGAATGAGGTTTCTTTGATTTATGTATAAAATAAAAGTTAATCAACTCTGAATGAGGCCTTCAGGACTTTCCAATGAATAAATTACATTAAGTAAGATGATAAATCTTTGGCCATCTAATTAGACTACATAGAATTATTTTATACTTTTGGACTCTTGGGTGGTTGAGTTCACTGGGAAAGCAATTTCTGAGTAAAGTCTTATATTTTATAATTTTAAAATATTATTTAAAAAGTTTGAAAAATTTTTGACACATTCCTGAAAAGTTCTATGCAATTAAATTTTTGTAGTCTATGTAAGTGTACCTTGCAATGATTCTTTTTCTGAAATATGGAAGACTTAAAAAACACGTGCTTGTTTTTCCATATGCTAATTTACTTAAAGCATGTCAAGTTATTTTTTGTTTGTTTGTAAATGTACAGTTCAGGCAAGCCTAAGAAGGACTTTCATTTTCAGAAATAAGCCGACTAGGGATCAGACTAACCGCTATAAATAACCAAATATGCTGACAAAAACTATTATCTTCTTAAAAACATTAAAGGTAGTAAGAAGCTAGAGTCCAAAATCAAAGGGAAAACAAGATCTATTCAAGTTATGGCATCTAAAGCTGTTTTTGAATTAAGCATTTACCAAGTTGGACAAACTTGAACTTTTAATTTCATGTGTTTTAGTAATATGTATATAGGCATACATATATATTTAAAAAATTAAAGCCAATACTGACCATTACTACATGGGTGTGTGTCAGTCAGGGTTCAACTGAAGAAATAGAACCAGAATGTATTTATGGCAAGGCATCAGCTTGTATAATATTTAGAGATGGCAACACACACACACACACACACACACACAAACACCATGTCCCCAGGAAGAGCAGGCTGGAGCTCTAGGGCACATGCTGGAGCTGCTGTCCTTGGGCCTAATATTTCTTCCTCAGGGAAACTCAATTCTGCTCTGATGGACTTTGTATCAATTTAATCAGGCCACTCAGGTTATGTAGAATAATCTCCCTTCTTACAATGAACTGGTTATAAACTTTATTATGCTAGGGAAGGAAAGGTTACCCATTACCCTGTGGGTGAGGTCCCACCCTACAATTGTCCTTTGCTAGGCACCTGGGGCTTTTCACCTGGTGACCTTCTGTATATGGGCCATGGTCTTTGCTCTGCTCATGTCTGTCCAACTATTTACCACAGGTGTCTGTCTGTATGTGTATATGTATTGTGAATTTCTACTTCTGAATAACTATGTTACTTCATAAAAAGCTCTATTAAACTGGCTTTAACAAGTACATATATGAGAATTTTTTAAAATATTAACAGAGCTCTGTCCAGGCAGTCCGGTTGGCTAGAGCATTATTTCAATGTGCAAAGGTTGTGGGTTTGATCCCCAGTCAGGGCACATACAAGAACAGCCAATGAATGCATAAATAAGGGGAATAACAAATCAATGTTTTCCTTTCTCTCTCTTTCTCTTCCTTCCTCTCTCAGAAACAAATAAATAAATAATGCTTCAGAGTTGTGTAACCTGGGGAAATTATATTAAAGCTAGCTTGAGTTTGATTTGGTTAAAGAGGCATGTCTTTAGAATCATCAGCTTTAAATAATAATTTTATTTTACCTTGATTTATTAGTTAAATAAGTTCATATTATCTCTGTTGCAAACTTTGTCAGAAATAGAAATAATTTGCTATGATAAAATGTTTATAAGTAATCTAAACATAATTCTTAAGAGCAAGTAAATTAAGGATATAAAAGTAGGATAAAAAGTTTCCTTGTAGCTGGGACTGGTTTGGCTCAGTGGATAGAGCATTGGTTTGCAGACTGAAAGGTCCCAGGTTTGAGTCCGGTCAAGGTCTTGTACCTTGGTTGCGGGCACAACCTCAGTAGGGGGTGTGCAGGAGGCGGCTGATTGATGTTTCTATCTCACTGATGTTTCTGAATATCCCTCTCCCTTCTTCTCTGCAAAAAAAATCAATAAAAATATATTTTTAGAAAAACAAAGTTTCTTTGTAGGTGAATGCTTTAGCAATAGCTGTATTTAATTTTAAAATATTTTTAAATCTCTTTCGTAACGTAAAACTTTAAAGTTTTGCTAGCCAAATGATGGATAATCATTAGATATCAAAATCATTTCCAAATAAGTTAAAATAATGAAACATTAATACCTGAACATAATTTTATCTACTTCTTGCTTATTATTATAAAAGAACCAAAGATAATTTTGAGTCTATCAGTAAATATGTTTTGTGCCACATTATAAAAAATGTGCTATGAAGAAGTTTCTATTTCTAGAAATTATGAAATGTTCATAAACTTGTCAATATAAAGAATACTGGAAAGAACCCAAGATGGCAGCATAGATAAACACCTACACTGCTACCTCACACAACAATTTCAAAACTACAACTAAAAGACAGAACAGACATCATCCAGAACCACAGGAAAGTTGGCTGAGTGGAAATTCTACAACTAGAAGGAAAGAGAGGGGCTCACAGAGACCTAGAGGGGCTGCAAAAAGCTGAGGTACGGATACACACGGGTGGAGAGAGCGGGTGCCGGAGAACCTGGCTGGCTTTCTCTGGCGGGAGGGAGACGGAGACTCTTAACGACATTGAACCCCTTATCCTACAACACTAAACCCCAGATCCAGCCGAAACTCATACGGGGAGAGTTTGGACTGTGAAAAGGGAGAAGTGCATGGAAATTTAGGGGAGTCGCAAAAGATCAGAAGTCTGGTGGCCCCACGGCACTGCTCACAGAAGACCGACTGCTGATTGTGCCGCTGGCTTTCACGAGTGGGCGGGAGACAGACCCTCCTAACTGCGTCACTTCTAATTCCACTAAACCCCAGTTTCATGCAAAACCCTGGGGACCCAGACTCGTGTGGTCCCGGAGCACAGGGGAGCCAGAAAGGCAGTGGTCTAGAGGCACTGAGAGAAAGAGCACGTGCCTACTCGCACAGGGATCCAGTGATTACCCAGTCACGTGAGACTCAGGGGCCGTGGAGGGTGGGGCCAACTGGAAGGCAAGGCCATCCATTAAGCCCTCAGACTCCACCCATCCCAAGCTCAACAGAGAGGCTTCTGCTATTTTGCAACTCTTGTATCATAAGGCTGAATGCAACACAGAAGTTCTCCCAGCATAGTGAAAATGCCAAGACAAGGAAAGGGATCACAAACAAAAGAAATGGAGGAAAACAAACAACTGGATATAGAGTTCAAAACCACACTTATAAGGTTTTTCAAAAATATCCTAGACAAGTTGGATAAAGTTAGTGAGACCCAAGAGGAGATGAAAAAGGACCAACTGGAGATGAAAAAGGACCAACTGGAGATGGAAAAGGTCCAACTAGAGATGAAAAAGGACCAACTAGAAGTTAAACATACACTGACTGAAATAAAAAATATTATACAGAGTCCTAACAGCAGACTAGAGAAAGGCAAGAATCAAGTAAAAAATTTGAAATATAAAGAATCAGAAAACAGTCAACTGGAAAAGCAAGAAGAGAAAAGAATCCAAAAATGTGAGGATAATGAAAGGAGCCTCTGGGACAGCTTCAAGTGTACCAACATCAAAATTGTGAGGGTGCCAGAAGAGGAGAGAGAGCAAGATACTGAAAACCTATTTAAAGAAATAATGACTAAAAACTTCCCACATCTGGTAAAAGAAATAGACTTACAAGTCCAGGAAGCACACAAAACCCCATATAAAAAGAATCCAAAGAGGACCACACAAAGACACATCATAATTAAAATACCAAGAGCAAAAGACAAAGAGAGAATATTAAAAGCAGCAAGAGAAAAACAGTTCATTACCTACAAGGGAGCACCCATACAACTGTCAGCTGATTTCTCAACAGAAACAATGCAGTCCAGATGGGAATGGCAAGAAATATTCAACGTGATGAATAGCAAGAACCTACAATCAAGAATACTCTATCCAGCAAAGCTATCATTTAGAATTGAAGGGCAGATAAAGAGCTTCACAGAGAAGAAAAAGCTAAAGGAGTTCATCAACTCCAAACCAGTATTATATGAAATGCTGAAAGGTACTCTTTTAGAAGAGGAAGAAGAAAAAGGTAAAAGACAAAAAATTATGAACAACAAATACATGTCTATCAACAAGTGAATCTAAAAATTAAGTGAATTAAAAATTTGATGAACAGAATAAACTGGTGAATATAATAGAATCAGGGGCATAGAAAGGGAGTGGACTGATAATTCTCAGGGGGAAAGGGGTGAGACATATACAGGGAGAGACTGTACAAAAATCATACACCTATGGATGAGGTCACCGGGAGAGAGGTAAGGGTAGAGAGAAGGGTGGGAGCTAGGTGAAGGGGAGGAATGGAGGGGAAAAAAGAGAAACAAATGTAATAATCTGAATAATAAAGATTTAATTTAAAAAATAAATAAGTGAAACAAACAAACAAAAAGAATACTGGTATAACAGATATTTCACAGTTGCTTACATCCTAATCTTTATTATAAATGAAGGTTTTAAAGGTAAAGAACTCTAATACATTCCACTAAAGCTATAAAAATAATAAAATAGGAAAAATAATTGTGCAACTTAAAATATGATGTCTGGTTTTTTTGAATGTGTAAGATAATATGATCATATTTATTGACCAGAGAGGCCCAGCCAGAGATTGAGGCATATTGGGGGGCTGGCCGGCCAGGAGGAGGGCAGTGGGAGATTGGCTATGAGAACGCATTGATCATCAGGGGACAGCTCCTGCATTGAGCGTCTGCCCCCTGTTGGTCAGTGCATGTCATAGGAACTGGTCAACTGGTTATTCTGGTTATTCGGTTGTAAGGGTCTCTTACACTTTTATTATATAGATGTCACCCCAATAAAAACAAATGTATAAGATATAAAGATGTATTTTCATTAATGTAAATGAATAATAATATTGTCCAGATTATTTCTGAGTGGGTAAGAGAACAAGAGACAAACTTTAAAACACTCTGAAGTTCATAGAAATGCTATGAAAAAGGAATCCTGAGAAATAAAATTTATTTGTGGTCAAGTTTAATAAGGCTGAAATTTATTTAATCAAGTAGGTGAATTTAATGTCAAAAATAAGCTGATGAAAATGTTGTGTTCTGTTCTTTCTCTCTGATAAAAGGACATTTTTCATAAACTACTAGTCTGCTATAGATAAGTATTGTGAAAAAGTTTTCTAAATAAAAAGCCAAGATTCTGTGTTTTATCAAAATAATTTTCTGTTTCATGTTGTTTTAATCAGGTTTTTGATTATTTAAGAAAACTCATTCTCCTCATTAGTAAGAATTAAGTTTTGCTAACAATTACGCAAACTTCTGTATCTATCTTTGAAATCTATTATTGTCACTTTTGTTAAATGGGTTTCATAATGCTTTATGATCCAATTTAGCCAAATGTCTAAACCTCTGATATATTTTGACAAACTTCCCAAAATTCAAATTATGAATAAAGTCTGACCTGGGAATAACTTTGAGGTATTCCAGAAGGCTTCTAGAACACCACAAAAGATGTGTTTTCACTCCTTGCAAAAAAGAAATTTTAAACTAAATAGGCATCTGTGGTATGTTAGATTATATGGGAAGCATTGCAAAATAAGTGATCAAAAACTTCTGGAAGACATTGTTTAGGTAAACAATGGTGGTAAACTAAATAAATAGTTTTGGTATAGAAATAGTACTGGTATAGAAAACCCAAGACAGCTGTTTGATTTTTCCAGATTTTGTGGTAAAAAAAAAACCCTTTTCCCCCAGTTTTTGTATTCCTTCATCTGCCATTGCACACTTAAGCTGGATTTCTTTTAATTGCCACTAAGTATGGATTATCAGTATGTTTTTGTTGTCATATGTATTTTTTTTTCTAAATGGGTTAAAGCACTCCCCTTCCACAGGATTGGAAGGCTAAGGAACTGTCTGAAAATGTGTTTCCCGCTTAGAGTATACCTTCCACAATCTCTAGTAACCAAGATACACACTTTACTGAGCAAATTATGCACACCTTGACAGACAACCTTATAAATTTCTTAGAATTATAACTGACCCTAGCACCTGCAATTATCAGGCTAAGTTGAGAGAACTAATGAGAAAATGAATATAAGAACAAGTTCTAACTGCATTTAGGATTGAATGAACTGATAAGAATATTACAATTTTTATGACTTTTTGTTTGAGATATTGATGGATCTTTAATTTTATAATTTTCCCAGTACTGTAAGAAAAAGTTTTTCTTAAGCTAGCCACAACCTAGAAAAATTTGGTAAATTATACTTTTGTAAGCATAATAGAAACAGTTTAAGTATGAAGTGAGATTGTTTGAGATTTTTCTTATTTCTTGAGGTAGGTTTGTAATGCTATGAATTTTCCTATTAGGACTGCT
Organism: Lasiurus cinereus; assembly: GCA_011751065.1. Lineage (NCBI taxonomy): Eukaryota > Metazoa > Chordata > Mammalia > Chiroptera > Vespertilionidae > Lasiurus > Lasiurus cinereus. The sequence continues at coordinate 10,603,021 of JAAGEH010000006.1, forward strand.
TTTGTTGTATCCCATAGATTTTGAGTTGTATTCTCATTTTCATTTGTCCAATATATCTTTTGATTTTTTTACTTGATCTTATTGTTAACCCATTCATTTGTTTACTAACATATTATTTAGCCTCCATGTCTTTGTGTGATTTTTAATTTTATTCTTATGATTGATTTCTACTTTCATACTGCTATGGTCAGAGAAGATGCTTTATATGAGCTTAATCTTTTTTTTTAATATATTGAGACTTGTTTTGTATCCTATAAATTTTATGTGCACTTGAAAAGAATGTAAATTCTGCTGCTTCTGGGTGAAATGCTCAGAACATACATCTGATCTAGTATGTCATTTGTAGTCACTATTTCTTTGTTGATTTTCTGTCTGAAAGATCTATCCATTGATGTCAATGGGGTGCTAAAATATCCTATTATCACTCTATTACTGTCAATCTATCCCTTTATATCCATTAAAATTTTCTTTACATGTTTAGGTAAGTTTGGATAAATTTTTCTTTGTCTTTTAAAATTCGGTTATCCTCTATTGATGACGGGTCTTTTCATAAAAACTAGCTTTGTGGTGTGAAGGTAGGAAAGGAAGGAAGTAGGAACAGGGAGGGAAGAAAGTGCAGCAGAGAAGGAAAGGAGGGTGGGAAGTTGTTCCAAATTAATATAGAAAAAGAAAGAAAGAAAAACAGCAGCGAAAATTCTGAGTAGCCCAGCTGGCGTGGCTCAGAGGTTGAGCATTAGCTTACTAACCAGGAGGTCATAGTTTGATTCCTGGTTAGAGCACATGCTCAGGCTGCAGATTCAATCCCCAGTAGGGGGTATGTAGGAGACAGCTGATCAAAATGATTCTCACCACTGATGGTTTTATCTTTCTCTCCCTCTCCATTTCTCTCTGAAATCAATAAAAAAATATTTTTTAAAATATCCGATTAAATAAGAGTTGCCCTCCTCATTGTGGCAGAACCAGCCCATGATCTAGAGCCAGAGACCCTTCAGGAACATTTCTGGAATAGGTGCCATGTGCAACCAAAGGCTGACTTATTGACATACAATTTAAAGAATGGGGATGATTCTCAACAACTTTTTATTTATTTATTTATTTATTTATTTATTTATTTATTTATACCTATCAATAATAGCTTTATTTTTTTCTTTATTTTATTTTATTTTATTATTATTGTATTACATGTATACATATCTTCCCATTGCCACCACCCCCCACCCCGGCATACCCTAACCCCCTAGTGTCTTGTGTTCATTGGTTATGCTTATACGCATGCATACAAGTCCTTTGGTTGATCTCTGATCTACCCCTCCTCTCCCTAACCTTCCTGCTGTAATTTGACAGTCTGTTTCATGATTTACTGCCTCTATATCTATTCTTTTGTTCATAAGTTTATATTGTTCTTATTATCCACAAATGAGTGATATCATGTAGTGTTTCTCCTTCATTGACTGGCTTATTTCACTTAGCATAAGGCTCTCCAGTTCTATCCAGGTTGCTGCAAATGGTAAGAATTCCTTATTTTTTATGGCAGCATGGAATTCCATTGTGTAGATGTACCATGGTTTTCTGATCCACTCATCTGCTGACAGGCACCTAGGCTGTTTCTAAATTGTAGCTATTGTAAATTGTGCTGCTATGAACATAGGGATGCATAAATCCTTTCTGACTGGAGTTTCTAGTTTCTTGGGATATATTTCTAAGAGTGGGATTGCTGGGTCAAATGGGAGTTCCACTTTTAGTTTTTTGAGGGAACTCCATACTGTTCTCCACAGTGGCTGCACCAGTCTGCATTCCCAGAAGCAGAGCACGAGGGATCCTTTTTCTCCTCATCCTTGCCAACACTTGTCATTTGTTGATTTGTTGATGATTGCCATTCTGACAGGTGTGAGATGGTATCGCATTGTTGTTTTGATTTGCATCTCTCGGGTATAGTGACTTTGAACATGTTTTCATGGGTCTCTTGGCCTTCCTTCTGTCATCTTTTAAAAAGGTTCTATTTAGGTCCATTGCCCATTTTTTTATTGGATCATTTATCTTCTTTTTATTAAGTTATATAAGTTGGCTGTAGATATTGAAGATTAAACCTTTATCAGGGATAACATTTGCAAATATGTTCTTCCATACAGTGGGCTTTCTTGTTTTGTTGATGTTTCTTTTGCTGTGCAAAAGCTTTTTATTTTGATGTAGTCCCATTTGTTTATTTTCTCTTTAGCCTCCATTGACCTTGGAGCAGTATCAGTGAAGCTCTTTTGACATATGTCTGAGATTGCGCTGTCTGTGGATTCCTCTAGTATTTTTATGGTTTTCTGTCTTATGTTTAAGTCCTATATCCATTTGGAGTTTATTTTTGTTTATGGTGTAAGGTGGTGGTCTAGTTTCATTGTTTTGCATGTATCTGTCCAATTTTCTGGACACCATTTATTGAAGAGGCTGTCTTGACTCCATTGTATGTTCATGCTTCCTTTGTCAAATATTAATTGAGCATAGTGGTTTGGGTGGATATCTGGATTCTCTATTCTATTCCACTGATCTATATGTCTGTTCTTGTGCCAGTACCAGGCTGTTTTGAGAACAGTTGCTTTTTAATATAGCTTGAAATCTGGTTTTGAGATCCCAGCTACTTTATTTTCTTTCTCCAGATTGCTGTGGCTATTCGGGGTCTTTTTTTGTTTCAGATAAATCTTTGGAGAGTTTTTCTAGGTCTGTGAAATATGTCGTTGGTATTTTAATGTGTATTGCATTGAATCTATAGATTGCTTTGGGTAGTATGGACATTTTAATGATATTGATTCTCCCAATCCATGAGCATAGTATGGTCTTCCATCTGTTTACGTCTTCCTCTATCTCTTTTTTCAGTGTCCTGTAGTTTTCTGCATAAAGGTCTTTTACCTCTTTAGTTAGGTTTATTCCTAGGTATCTTAATTTTTTTGGTGCGATGGTAAATGGGATTGCTTTTTTAGTCTCTCTTTCTGTAATTTCACTATTAGTGTATAGAAATGCCACAGATTTCTTGGCATTAATTTTGTATCCTGCTACATTGTCGAATTCATTTATTAAGTCAATTAGTTTTTGGATGGAGTCCTTCAGGATTTTTATGTACAGTATCATGTCATCTGCAAATAAGAACAGCTTTACTTCTTCTTTTCCAATTTGGATGCCTTTTATTTCTTCTTGTTGTTTAATTGCAATGGGTAATATTTCCAGTACTATGTCGAACAGGAGTGGTGAGAGTGGGCATCCCTGTCTTGTTCCTATTCTTAGGGTAAATGGTTTTTGGTTTTTTTCATTGAGTATAATATTAGCTGTGGGTTTATCATATATGGCTTTTATGATGTTGAGGTATGATCCTTCTATTCCCACCTTGCTGAGAGTTTTTATCAAGAAAGGATGTTGGATTTTGTCAAATGCTTTTTCTGCATCGATTAATATTATTATATGATTTTTATCTCTCAATTTGTTTATGTGATGTATCACGTTTATTGATTTGCATATATTGTACCATCCTTGCATTCCTGGGATAAATCCTTGGTCATGGTGTATGATCTTTCTGATGTACTGCTGGATTCGATTTGCTAGAATTTTGTTGAGGATTTTGGCATATATGTTCATGAGGGATATTGGCCTATAATTCTCTTTCATTGTGTTGTCTTTATCTGGTTTTGGTATTAGGGTGATGCTGGCTTCATAGAAGGTGTTTGAAAGTGTTCCTTCTTCTTGAATATTTTGGAATAGTCTGAGGAGGATAGGTTTTAATTCTTCCTTGAATGTTTGGTAAAACTCTCCTGTGCAGCCATCTGGTCCCGGTCTTTTGTTTGCTGGAAGCTTTTTGATGACTGCTTCAATTTCTTCCATAGTTATTGGCCTATTGAGATGTTTAGATTCTTTCTGATTGAGTTTTGGAAGGTTATATTTTTCTAGGAATATGTTCATTTCCTGCAGGCTGTCTAGTTTGGAATCTCAACAACTTTAAGCTGAGTGAGAAAAGGCACACAAAGAATTCTACATATGAACTTCTGAATTACTGAAAATTAATACAGAAAAAAAATCAGCACAATGGTTGTCTCTGGAGGTGAGAGCCCAAACTGACTGGGAAAGGGAATAGCGAACTTTCTCAGGTGACAGGCATGTGGTCTCTGATAAGGGTTTGAATTGCACAGAGGTATGCATTTGTCAGAATTAAGTAAATGTACACCTTCACTGTATGTAAGTTTACAACAAATGAAAAAGCTTTAAGTAATTGTTAAACTCTAGCTAATGCTACTCATGCTTAAGTATATAGGGTTGAAGTATACTAATGTCTTTATCTTGCTTTGAAATGCACTTAAAAAAAAGAAGGTAGACAGGATTTATGTGATGAAGTCAGTAAAGCAGAATATTAATGGTAGAATCCAGGTGGGGGGGTTATAGATGTTTGCTATAAAATTATTCTAACTTTACACATTTGAAGACTTTTATAATAAAGTACTAGAAGAAGTGCATCCCACTTCCCCACCCTCCAACTCTCCTGTGCTCTTCCTCCCTGTCTGCTTCTCTCTTTGCCATTTCCCTTTTCTGTTTTCCTCCATCTCACCAGCCTGTGCTGCTACTTGGCAGCAGTATTCTGACCATGTTCCAGGAAGAACAAAGAACACTGGCTTGACTGTTAAAGAAATGTTATCTTGGGACTTATGCAAATGAGAAGGGAGACTTTATTCAAAACTAGTGCAGTAGGAATCAAAATTATGCAAATAGGAAAAAAAAAAGGAGCTCAACTGTAAACATAACCATGACAAATGAGAATGGATAGCCAAGGGGGTAGGTCAGAAAATGAAAAATTACTGGGAGAACACACTGAGAATATTTTGGCTAAATTGACCTAATAGACTTTTAGAAAGACTTAAACATCAAATATGGGGGATAAAGAACTTGATCAGATATCAAGGTGGGGGATTCTCTCTGAGACAGTGTTAGCAGGCCTGGCAAGGACTGGACAGAGCCGAAGCCTGGGCCTAGTGATGAAGCGGGCATGGAGGCGCCAGACCAAAGCTTCATCATCATGCCCATGTTACTTGACTTAGCTCCTCTGCAAGTGGCAGAAAGGGGGTGAGTAGAAGGCACCATGGAGAGGGCAGGCTTCCCTGAGTGACCTCTGATTTGTTGCTCAAAAATCTGGTGTGTCACTTTTAATGACACCCTGGACAGGCACAAGCTTCCCTCTGCCGCTCCATTGCAGATTGCTAAAAAATAATAAATAAATAAATAAATAAATAAATAAATAAATAAATAAAATGGCATGCATGGTTGCACAAACACTGAGAGGAAAGTCACAACAGGAAAGAAAACTCTGACGACCCAGAGATGCCAAGGGGATTGCTCAATCTGACTCAGAGCTGTCTTGTTTTCCCTGTGGCCAGAGCTGAGGCCCAGAGAGAGGACAGAACACCCAGCTGCACAAAACATCCACTGAGTCTCCAGATGCCCTGCCCTCTCTCTGCCCCTCGCCATTGGCTGGCTGTGCTGCGTCAGACACTGGAGTTGCTCTAGTAATTATGAGCTTGTAAAAACAAATTGTAACTTACAATATAAAGCAGTAAGAGCTTGGTGGCTACTGAAAAAAATAAAATCTTCCAAAAAAAATCCTTTTTGCAAAACAGATCACTTAATAGGCTACAGTACACAGACTTTCCATTGAGTATTACTGTTTTATAATAATCTAACATCCATCTCTACCCGAGCCCTGTTTTACCAATGTAAGCACATGGTGTAGAAGCATGCCCATGTCTCCCTTAGTTGGACAGTAGGAAGGGGGAGAAGGAGGAAATATGTGTGCAAGGGACTTCAGAGCCTATGACCTAACTATGTCCTAGCCATTTCTGGAGAGAAAAAGAAGCAACAATTAGGTTAGCACAATGTCACCAGTAAAGAAGTTCTTGCCACCCTAACCTTCCTTTGGGGACATGCATGCGTTCTCTCTCATCACTGTTGTTTCTATCTTTCTCTCCCTCTCTTTTCCTCTCTGAAATCAATAAAAAATATATGTTTTTAAAGAAAAAATTAAGAGATGTAAAACATTCAAAAGAAGAGGTTTCCTGAAAACAAGGTGGAGGGAGAGGTAAAAGGGAGGGAGCTTGACACATCAAGGGAGCGCCCACTAATGAAGAAGGCAGCTCCCTGAACAGCTGTTGGGGCTGACTTACAGAGGGCTAGGTTCCTCTCACAGCTGCCAAGCAAGGCTCTTTGCTTTTCCAGTTTTCTCCATGGGCTGGTATCCACTGGCGCAGGCACAGAGCTGCGCTCTTTGGGAGTGCCTGAAGAGAAACTTTCAACTTAACCAGGAGAGGCTTAAAAACAACCAAAAAGCATTCCATCCACCTGAGACAAGCTCAGCCTGTCTCAACAACAACATGGGACAGCTCAAATATGCAGCTAAGTGAAAGAAGCCAGATGGATACATGTGCCCTAACATCCCATGATTCCCTTTATGGGAAGTGCAAGAAGAGGCACAAGGATAGGTATGTGCATTGCCAGGAGCCAAGGGGGGTGGGGGGAGGCACTAGGCAACTTTCCAAGGTAATGGGAATGTTCCAGACCTTGATGGATCTGGGATACTGTTGCATGCTGAAATTTCTCATCTGGACACAAAATGTAAGGTGTTTTAGTATATGTAATAGATACCTCATTCAACATGATCTTAAACATCAAGTCTTCCAAGTCATGGGCAACAACAACAACAACAGCAACAGAGTCAGTAATGTGGTTACCCCCGGGGAGAAGCAAGAACAGCAGCTGTGCATCGATACATGTTTTTCCAGTTGCCTTCTCTTTTCACTGTCTCGTTACCACCTACCCCTGCACCATCCTGGAAGGAGGCATCTTTCTGCATCTTCTTCCCATGACCCCCACCCACAGTTTATTGTCCACACACCTGCTGACCTGAGATTCTGGATCATATCTTTACCCTGCATAAACAGCCTCCAATTCCTTCTCATTACCTCACCTCAGGACCTTTGCACTGGTTGGTCTCAGTGCCTGGAGCTCTCTTTCTCTGGTCTCAGCAGGATTTATTTTGTTCTTTAGGTTTCAGCTTAAATGTCTAGCACCTCAAAGAGATCTCCCTAAACTGTGTTCAGTATTAATCATTTCTTTCACCATTTACATTTTACTTCCAACAAAAAGCCTGTCATACCCCGATCTTAATTATTGATCACTGCCCCTCTCCAAACATACATATACCCTAAAGTTGGGCTGTGCAATACCACAGCCATCAGTCATATTTGGCCATGGGGATCTAAGAATAAGAATAGTCTGAATTGACCCCGGCTCTCAGTGCAAAATATACACACAGGATTCCATGGACTTAGCACAGAGAGAAGAATGTAAAACATCTCATTAATAATTGTTTGCAAACCCTGGCTGGGTAGCTGAGTTGGTTAGAACATCATTCCAATATGCCAAGATTGTAGGTTCAATCCCTGGTTGGGCACATACAAGAGAAAAACCACTTATCCATGAATGCATGGATAAGTGGGGTAGCAGATAGATTTCTCTCTCTCTCTCAAATCAATAAATACATTTAAAAATATATATACATATACATAGTTTGAAGAAAACAATTGCTTGCATATTTTTGAAATAACATAGATTTGTAAAAACATATAAACTGAGTCACTCCAAAATGGTGTCAAAGCTGCCACCTCCCCTCCCCCCACCGCAAAAGAAAGTGCCTTGAAGATCTTACTCCTCAAACCTTTGAATATTAAAAAAGGGCAAAATAACCCTTGAACTAACCTATAACAGTATTGTATTCCAAACAACTGTTTGCAAAGCTAACAGTGTCAACCAAAGGTCATGGATGCCAATTCAAAGCCAAAAGGAGTTCTCCATTTGGGGTGCAGTAATGGGAGAGAGATTCTATTCCCTCTTTCAGTCTGTTCCCTCTTTCTATTTCATTTGTTAGTTTATTTTGTTCATTGGATTCCACAAATAAGTGAAATCATATGGTACTTGTCTTTCTCTGACTGGCTTATTTTATTTAGCATAATCCTACTCTCCAGGTTCATCCAAGCTTCTGTTTTATGGCTGAATAGTATTCCATTGTATAAATATACCACAATTTCTTTACTCACTCACCTACTGGTGGGTACTTGGGCTGCTTCCAAAGATTGGCTCTTGTAAATAACTATGCAATGACACAGGGGTGCAGATATTTTTCTTGAATTAATGGTTTGGGTTTCTTCGGATAAATTTCCAGAAGTTGAATTGCTGGGTCATAAAGCAGTTCTACTTTTTTATGTTGTGAGGTAATTCCACACTCCTTTCCACAGTGGTTGTACCAATATGCATTCCCACCAACAACTCCTCTGGTTTTGCTAACATTTATTGGTTGTTGATTTATTGATGATAACCATTCTGACAGGTGTAAGGTGATATTTCGTTGTGTCTGAGTTACTGGTTTTTGTTTGGTTTGGTTTAGGATTTTTTTTTCTTGTGATTTGAATTTACATTTCACTGATATTTAGAGACCTTAACTATCTTTTCATTTATCTATTGGCCATCTGTATGTCCTCTTTGGGAAAATGTCTATTCGGGCCCTTTGCCCATTTTTTAATTGGATTGTATTTGGTGTTGAGTTTTATAAGTCCTTTAAACATTTTGGATATTTATCCCTTATCAGATGTATTAGTGTGTTCTCCCATTCAATGGGTTGTTTTTTCATTTTGTTGATGGTTTTCTTTGCTGTGAAAAAATTTGATGTGGTCCCATTTGTTTAATTTTTCTTTTGTTTCCTTCGACCAAGGAAATATATCAGAAAAAATATTGCTGAGAAATGTTCAAGATTTTACTGCCTGTGTTTTCTGCTGGAAGTTTTATGGTTTCCAGTCTAACATTTAAGCTTTAGTCTTTTTTTCTAATATTTTATTGAGTTTTAGAAAGAGAGAAGGAGAGAGAGAAAAACTGAAAGGGAAACATCAATGAGCTGTCTCCGGCATGCCCCTACCAGGAGTTAATGCCACAACCCAGGCTGTGCCCTGACTGGAGATTGAACCAATAACCTTTAGGTGCATGGAACAATACCCTACCAACTAAGCTACACTGGTCAGGGCGAGTTCATTCTTGTGTGTGGTATAAAGGTTGTCTAGTTTCATTTGTTGGTACATATCTGGCCAATTTGCCCAACACCACTTATTGAATAGACTATTTTAACCCCAGTGCATGTTCTTGCCTCTTTCAAATATTGACCATAAAAGTGTGGGTATATTTTGGGCTCTCTATTCTGTTTCACTTATATGTCTTTTTTTATACCAGTACCATATTGTTTTGATTGCTATGGCTTTGTGGTATACTTTGATATTAAGTGGCATGATTCCTCCAACTTTATTCTTTATTCTCAAGATTGCTGTGATGACTTGAGATTTTTTTAAAAATACATATATTTTTTTAACTTATTTCAGAGAGGAACGAAGAGGTAGATAGAAACATCAATGATGAGAGAGAACCACTGATCAGTTGCTGCCTGCATACTGCCCTTTACTAGGGATTGAGCCTGCAACCTGGGCATATGCCCAGACCAGAAATCAAACTGTGACCTCCTAGTTCATAGGTCAACACTCAACCATTGAGCCATGCCTGCCAGGTGACTTGGGATTTTTTGTGGTTCCATGTAAATTTTTGAAATATTTGTTCTAGTTCTGTGAAATATGCTATTGGTATTGTGATAGGAATTGCTTTGAATCTATAGATCACTTTGGGTAGTATGGACATTCTAGTGATGTTAATTTTCTTATATATAAACACAGTATTTGCTTCCCACTTATTTGTATCTTCCTCAATATCTTTCTTCAGTGTCTTATAATTTTCTGAGTAGAGGTCTTTTACATCCTTGATTAAATTATTTCTAGGTCAGCTTTGTGCAGTTTTGTAACCAATGAGGTTTATCTGAGGTATCATTATTGCTAATTGAAAAAAAAATTATTCTAGGTTATATTTTTAAGCAATTGTGAAAGAGGCTGTTTTCTTAGTTTCCCTTTCTGATAGTTCATTATTGGTGTATAAAAATGCAACTGACTTCTGGATATTAATTTTGTATCCTGTTACTTCACTGAATTCACTTATCACTTCTAGCAGTTTTGGGTAGAATCTTTATGGTTTGCTGTATACAGTATCATGTCATCTGCAAATAATGACAGTTTACTTCTTTCCTATTTGAATATTTACTTCTCATCTGAATGCTAGGACTAAGACGTCCAGTTATATGTTGAATGAGAGTTGTGAAAGTGGCTATCCCTGCCTTGTTCCTCATCTTAAGGGGAATGGCTTGTAGTTTTTGCCCATTGAGCATGATGTCAGCTGTGGGATTGCCATATAAGGTCTTTATTATGTTGAGATGATTCCTCTATTTCCACTTTGCTGAATGTTTTTATGATAAATGGGTGCTAGATTTTATCAAGTGCCTTTTCTGCACCTATTGATATAGTCATGTGGTTTTTATCCTTCATTTCATTTATGTGAAGTATTAAGTTTATTGATTTTCAGATATTGTGTCAACCTTGAGTGTCTGGAGTAACTTGCATTTGATCATGTTGTATGATCTCTTTAATGTAGTGCTAGACTCAGTTTGCTAATATTTTATTGAGAATTTTAGTATCTCTGCTCATCAGGGATATTGGCTCATAATTTTCTTTCTCTGTAGTGTCTTCATCTGGTTTTAGAATTAGGATAATGCTGGTCTCATAAAAAGAGCTTGGAAGTCATCCCTCCATTTGGAAATTTTTGGAATAATTTGAGGCTAGGGGTTAGTTCTTTTTTGAGTGCTTGTTAACATTCACCTGTGAAGCTATCTGGCTCGGGACTTGTATTGTTCGGGAGGGTTTTGTTTGTTGTTTTGATCACTCCTTACATTTCATTAGTTTTAATCTATCCATTCAGATGTTCTGATTCTTCCTGAATCAGTTTTGCAAGATTGTATGTTTCTAGGAATTAATCCATTTCACCCAGAGTCTCTAAGTTGTTGGCATATAGTTGTTCATAATATTTCTTCACAATTTTATTTCTCTGGTGTCAGTTGTTACCTCTCCTCTTTCATCTCTGATTTTATTTGGGTCCTCTCTGTCTTTCCCCCTCCTCCCCTCCTTTCTGGTGAGACTAGTTTGGAAAGCAGGATTTTGAAACAACTTTGGAGAGGTGGCCCAGGTGAGGTGCCCTCAGTGTTAAGGTTCTGGTTTTAGAGCTCAGCTGGGGAGACAGTCTTGCAAGGAAACTGAAAGTTGCTCTACTAGCACAAAGGTGAAGCTGGCTCATATAAGGATGCTCATCCCCTGTCCCTGATTGACCCCTTGCTATGCAACTGAGGAATCCAAATCATCACAATTTGATTGGCCCAAATAGCACTTCCTAGTCTCAAATTGGACAGGAAAGTCTCAGTTCTATTGGTTGAATTTCAGTCCTATGAACTCTTACCAGGGTTGCCTCATGATGCAGGAGCAAAGTGCACAGGCTGACAGCTCAGCCTGTATCCTTTCGCTGGTAGGTAGTGTGCATTTAGAAGCCTCTGCCACAATAACTGCTAGATTCGTTTTATATTTGGGCCCAGTCAGCCAAAAGAAGTCGTCCTCGGCCTAATATTTTCTTTCTCAGAGTCAAAACAGGGAAGCAGAGGTCATAACTATAACACTAAAAATCAATTACATTCTTTAGGATAAGTATCACTATGTTAGCTTATCTGCATCTGTAGAAATGCCTTCCTTAGTTTATTAACACCCATAGTCTTCCTTCTTTTCAATTATTCCCTTCCCTTTGTTATAAATACCCCTTGCCTTCACCTCCTAATAGAAACCCTATGAGTTTCTGCCTAAAACAGTGCTTCTGGAATTCTGGAATAGCTGCTCTTTTAAATCACACTTGTCACTTCTCACCTTTTTTTCCCTGTTAACATATCAAATTATATATATTCTTAAACTTACTGCCACCTGTATCTTTTTACATTCTTTAACGTGTCTACTAGAAAATAGAAAGTTACACCGGGACTCGGTTACATCTCTATAGGGCAGCCACTCTGCAATGTCAAGTCCAAGGCTCACTCGCCCACACACCACCTGTTACATACAAATCCTAGACCTCCTGGCCTGGGAGAAGTCCAAGTAAGGTTTGTTGAATAAATGCATGAGTTGTGCAAAAGAGAAACCGAATTTTTTACCAATTAGAGATTAAGTACTTCACTTTAGTTTGCCCAGTACCAGGTGCAGATGGCATCTTCCTCAGCCTTTGAAATCGTACCTTTGCTCTGGGATCCCTAGAATTCGACCCATTGCTCAGAGACCAAGACACCTATTGCTCAGAGACCAAGACACCTATTTTTCCCTTTGAAAGAATAAATTAGAATTCAGGGGTTACCAGCTGTTCAGGCCCAGAGAAGGGTGGCCAGAATGAGCTGAGCTTCAGAGCACATTAGAGGAGGCCCGGGAGGGTAGGGAGAGGCTGAAATGGGTGGGGAAGGAACCCAGACAGACTTCGGTGGCTAAGCCGGGACTGGACCGAGGGGCAGGGAGGCGGACGAGCCGGAAGGAGGGGAAGGATTATTAAGGCTGGCGATGACGACAAGGAGGCGGCGAAAGGAGCGGAGCGGGTTGGAGAAGCAGGACGCGAGGACTGACAGGGAGCAGGGCCTCGGGAGGGGCTGGCCTGCGGAAAGGGGGTGGGGATGTGACGGGCGGAAGAGGAGGAGCCCGGGGCGGGGCGGGGCGGGGCGGGCGGTGATAGGGCGGACGGAGGCATAAAAGCCTCTGCCGGCGGTGCAGCTCGCGGCATCTAGATCGCAACCCTCCGCTCTCGTCTCTCAGCTCCAGACTCTGTTTCCTGGCGGCGACCATGGCCGGGCTCTCGCGCGCCCCGCTGTTCCTGCTCGCCCTGGCCCTGGCCCTGGCCCTGACCGCGAGCCCTGCGGCCGGCGCCAACGCCAGCAGGCCTCGCCTGTTGGGCGGCCTGGCGGAGGCGGACGTGAACGAGGAGGGCGTGCAGCAGGCGCTCAACTTCGCCCTGAGCGAGTACAACAAGGCGAGCAACGACGCCTACCACAGCCGCGCCATGCGGGTCGTGCGCGCCCGCACGCAGGTGCGTCCAGGGGCCGGGAGGTGGGGCCTGGGGTCGGGGCCGGGCGCAGGGCGAGAGGATGGGGAGGAGGAGCCTGCGCCCCGGGAGGGCGTGGCCCTTGTGACGCGTCAGCCCCGCCCCAAGAGCCCGCCCACCTCGCGGGATGGTCGCCCGGCAGTTTCTCTGGTCTTTCCTGTGACAGACCATCACAGGACTGGTAGTGGGTCACAGGCACTCTGGGTCAGTGCCAGGCCTTCGCTGATGTTTTCAAGCGCCCGCCCAGCAAGGACAGGGCTTGCGGTCCAGCACACTTACCTCCCTATCAAGCCATGGGACTGGGGGGTCAGAGTGAGTTGGCAACTTAATGACCACAGGTGAAGGAAAAACAGGCTGCAGACCGGCTGCCCTCCCGGCTCTGCCACTGAAGGGTTTTTTTAAAACACTTTATTCCTTTTAACTTTTCATGTTGACATAATTTCAGACTTACAGAGAACGTGCAAAAACAGAACATAGAATCCTGTAGATTCTTCCCCCAGATTAGTCAAAATGTTGCCCTGTTTGCTTTATCCTCATCCTTCCCTCCCCACATGTGTGTGGGTACATATATGCATTTATTTCTCTGAACCATTTGAGAGTATATATTTCCTAAAAACAAATTTTTAAAAAATAGTCACTATGATTTTGAACATCAGTTATCAACACTGAAATAATGATCTAATGCATAGATTTATCAGATGTCTGTGATAGTTCCACCAGTGTCCTTTATAGCTGAGGACACTCCCAGTTCATGCACTGTAGTTCCCTTTACTCTGGAGCCGCCTGCCTGTCTGCCTCATCACCTTGGCATTTTCAAAGGGTCCTGCCTGAAGGTTCGGACTGGTACTCAGTCAGTGCTGTCCTGAGGTTTCCACGACAAGATTTGGGTCATGCAAAAGAGGAATGTTCTCTGAATCTCTTCTCAACAGGTGCCACTCAACCAACCTCCCTGTCCCCTTTGTGTGATGGTATTGGGGGCCTCAGGTACTGAGGAGGGGCCCTCAATGCTCCCCTGGTCACTTTGAGGGAACCAGCAAACACAGAGGAGTCCAGGATGAGCCTGTGGCATCCAGGCAGATGCAGCAGCAGAGGGTCTTGCATAAGAATCCAGACCTGAGAGACCCTGGAGAAAGGCCCCTGGAGTGTTCTTTCCTCCAGAGGTCAGATCTCTGGAGGAAGCTCTGGGTTTTGGAGTCTCATTCCCCACCCTTAGATGGATACCCCACCACCAGAAGCCGGAGGTAGTAAGTGTATGCTGGGGTAGAGAGAACCACCTGACCCTGCCTCTGCCAGCCCGCCCTGAGGTTCTTGCCAGATAGGGAGAGCAGTCATCAGAGTTAGAAGAGGAATGGAGAAAACTTCCGGAGGGACTGCTGGGCCTGAGCTTGTCCTTGGAGGAAGGCTGGCATTTAGACCATGGAAGAGCAGAATGTGCCACACAGCAGCAAAGAGCGGTGCCTGCTGCATGCCAGTGTTTAGAGCAGTGGTTCGCAACCTTTCTAATGCTGTGACCCTTTAATACAGCTCCTCAAGTTGTGGTGACCCCCAACCATAAAATTATTTTCGTTGCTACTTCATAACTGTAATTTTGCTACTGTTATGAATCGTTATGTAAATATCTGTGTTTTCCGATGGTCTTAAGCTCTACAGCAACAACCTACAGGTTGAGAATCGCTAGCAGGGTCGCCTAAGACCATCGGAAAACACAGATATTTATATAACGATTCATAACAGTAGCAAAATTACAGTTAATGAAGTAGCAACGAAAATAATTTTATGGTTGGGGGTCACCACAACTTGAGGAGCTGTATTAAAGGGTCGAGAACCACTGGTTTAGAGTCTGTTCTCCCCTCCTCTTGAAATGTCAGACGATGGGTCAAGATCGGACCCATTTCTCTGGCAGCCGTTGGCTGGCACTGGCCCCTTTGTATTTTATTGATTTTTTTACAGAGAGGAAGGGAGAGAGATAGCTGAAAACATCGGTCAGCTGTCTCCTGCACACCCCCCACTGGGGATGTGCCCGAAACCAAGGCACTGGCCCCTTTGGATGGGACATGCACTCCTTGCTCACCAGGTCTCTGCCAGGCACAGCTCCTCTCCACTGTGACCCTAGCTTGGTGTCACAACGCATCGGCTCATGTGGAAAACTGATACCAAGGGCACATCTGTATTACTTTCAACAATAAAGATAAATTTTTTAAAAAGAAAGAAACTGACAGCGGAGGGATCTTAGGGCTTGCTTGACACCATAGGGCAGAGTTCGGAGCCTGGTCTGGGCCCTTCATCTCTAGGTTCTCTGAGTTCTCATGAGGTGTGTCTGGGATGCCTGTGTGAGCACAGGTTTCACATCTGTAATTTCAAATGTAAAAGGTGCAAGGTGTGAGGTGTGTGGCATATTTTAGAAGTGTTCCCTTCACAAATAGCTTGAAAGGCAGGCATCCCAGGGGCATCTTTTATTGGTCTCAAGTGTGCATGTGTGTGTAAAGCATCTGCTCATAGGGGCATGAGTAACCTGGTTACATGGAATGAGAGTATCGATGGGCTGGATGTTACCAATTGGACTGTAACTTTAAGGCCATTATCATGTGAGTCTTCCTGAGGCAGAAAGCCATGGCCCTGGCAGAGCTGTCATTTTGCCTTAGTCCCTGCCTTGGTTCCTGGCGCTGGCACAGTGGATTTGCTGATACCCTGCCTGGTTCCCCAGAACTGCACCTCTAGCTTCTGGCAGAATTGTGATATCTGGTTCCATCTTCTATTTTCCTGCCTCTCTTCTGCCAGGCTGTGACTCACCTTGTCAGAGCTGCTCCGTAAACAAGTTACAAGGAGGACCTGGGGCACACGGTCTTGGGCAGCTGTCAGGAGGTGGCTGTGTGCCTCCCTAGGTGTTGGCTTTGGCAACCCCTGGATGCTGGCGCAATGTACGCTAACGGGAAGGTACCTTCCTGGGTGACGTGGGCAAGTGATGAAAACCAATCCTTCCCTTTATGTGCACAGCTCGTGGCTGGGGTGAACTACTTCTTGGATGTGAAAATTGGTCGAACCACATGTACCAAGTCCCAGTCTAACTTGGCCAACTGTCCCTTCCATGTGCAGCCAAATATGAAGAAGGTATGTACTTGATGTGGGCCAGAGGCCAGGCACACAGGGCACAGGGTGCCCTGGGGATGTGTCATGGGTGAGTGCTGTGGCCTGGGTGGGGTGTGCAGGGGCTGGGAAGTGTGGGGGAAAGAGTGTCAATTTGTGTGTACAGGTCCCTAATTTGAATTTATAAGGGCAATTGAGCTGGGACTTTTGAGCACCATATGCTTTGGGGGATTGCTGCCTGCTGACTGAAGGAAGCAGTGGGGTGGAGATAGGGCTCCTTAATCCCAGCCTCATCCATTGGAACAGATTAGGGGGAATTGGAGGCCTGTCCAGAGAAGCCCATCCATGCTGCCCTGCTCACTGAACACCAGACTCACCCCTGGGCTTGACTGGTTCTTGGGATGTCTCAGCCGCCTGGGAGACCTTCATCTACTTGTCACCTCCCCAAACACTCTGACTCTTTCAGGAGAGTTTTGGTCATAGTACTAGCCCACTGGAGGTGGCGGGAACTTAACTGCTACCCTGCACCCTCTGGGGCTGCATGGCTTTGCTAGGCTGCTCTTTAAAGGGCCATGCTGGGGGTACACCAGTGTGGATTCCTGTAGGGACAGGGGAATGAAGATCTCCTAGACTTGGAGTAATGGAAAGGGTTACCAAGAGGCCCCTGCTGAGTCCTGCGTCGTTATCCATTATCCGGGGCTCTGCCACTGGGTAGTGGGCTGAGAGGTCCACCAAGCAACCACAGCTCCTTACTTCAGAGACCTCATGCTGGGCCATTTCCTTTTTTTACTGAAACCCTAAATGACCATCTCTCTTATTTCCCTTTTGCAGGAAGCACTCTGCTCTTTCCAGATATACACTGTCCCCTGGTTGGGCAAGAACTCCTTGGTGCGTTCCAGCTGCCAGGATGCATAGAGGAGATGTAAAAGGCTGGGCCATGCAGGCTGCCTCTCACTTGCACGCCCCCTCCCTGGTGGAGCCCCCTCAGTGTGCTGGTCTCAGGAGACAAATGGAGAAGCTTCCTGAGCCTTGTGTGACCAGCTAAGTGGCTCTCACTTGCTTCTTTCTATAGAGTGCTTTCTAGATGCACCTGTGCCTGGTGCACGTTTTGCTTCCACTTTACACAATAAAACATGAAATCAGCTACTCCGTGATTTGTTCACTGTCTCAAGGATGTGCCTGAGGGTTTACGGCTACTTTACCAGGAGCTCCTGTCCCGATGGCTCCGGAGGGCAGACGAGAGGAGAGAGCTGACATGGTCGGTCATAGTGGGCATGTTCGGGGATTATGCTGCCCCATTTGGATGACGAGTCATGGAGAGGGACTGGGAATCAAGACTTTCGGCTGTGGTGCTCCTGATGATCTAAAAAAGAGGAAAGGACCTATGCTGCTGGCTCAGGAGACTTGGCTGGCTGCTGCGGTTGAAAAGAAGTCAAACTATGAGCAGGGCTGGACAGTAGGGAGGATTCAGATGGAGCCTCCCTCAGCAAGGTTTTGCAGAGCCATAGGTTTCCCCCAGATTTGCTGAGCTGATCAGCCCCCAGGGACTGATGTGATGGCTGAGGTTCTATAGACTAAAGAAATAATTCACCTGCTTCTCTTTATTATACTCTGCTGTGTGGACAAACATAAAACGGAGAAGCAGTTCATGAAATGGTAGCAGAACAAGGAGCATATTCTTCTAAGCAGTCACTCTGCTCTTTCCCCCTTGGCATTGGGTCTCTGGGGGCAAAGGGGTGGGAAGAGAGTGTCAGATGATACAGAAGTTTCTGTAGCCCAGGGTCAGACACACTCAGGATCATTCAGATGCCAGTCAGAGCCCTGGCTGGTAAGGTCAGTGGTTGGAGCATCACCCTGTGCACTGAAAAGTCGCAGGTTCCATTCCTGGTCAAGGGCATGTACCTCGGTTGCAGGTTTGATTTCTGGCCCCAGTTGGGCGTTTGTGGGAGGCAACCATCAATGTATCTCTCTCATATCAATGTCTCTCTCTTTTTCTTTCCTTCTACCCTCTCTAAAAATCAGTAGAAAAAATATCCTCAGATGTCCAGCTGGTGTGGCTCAGCAGTTGAGAATTGATCCATGAATCCAAGAGATCGCAGGTTCATTTTCCTGGTCAGGGCACATGCCTGGGTTGTGGGCTCGATCCCCAGTAAGAGGCTTGCAGGTGGCAGCCGATCTATGTTTGTATCTTCACCTCCCCTCTTTTTCTCTCTAAAATCAATAAAAACATATTTTTAAAAAAATATCCTTAGATCAGGAAAACAATAACAAAAAATGTCAGCTGGAGTCCCCATAATCTCAGGCATGGCTGCCTATGCCATCACCAAGGAGCTTTAGAAAGTGCTAATGCCTACTTTGCACTCTGAGAAATTCTGACTTAATTGTTCAGGTCTGGGACCTAGGCACTGGGATTTTGATATCTAACTGATTCCCAAAAGAACTATAGAACTATAAACTCAATTAGATTTCCTCTAAAAGTCCTATTACTCCTAAAACATCTGCAATTTGCAGCCGGTGCAAGGTTCTCTCTCAAAGTCTTGATTCCAGGGATCAAGGCAGGTAAATAACCCAGCACCCTCCTTGATTCCCAGTAAATGAAAAGCAACAAATAAAACCACATGAAAAACATCCTTCAACCAAAGCCTTCGTTAGATCAGTAAACTTTTGTGGAGATTTCAGGCAGCCAAAGAGATTTCTGTGGAGCAATAACATTGATATTTTCAACCCTTTCCTTGAAATGCTCTTGACCTCACTCCTAGAGGTAGTTGCCCTTTGACCTTCACCTCATAGAGTCACTGACTTTCTTTCTCTCACTGGTCCCTCTTGGCATTTCTCATTTGTCCACCCTATCTCTTTCCTGGAGATCCCTTCCCTAGGATCCCTTAGCTGATCCAAACGCTCCCTCTGTGGGACAAAGCAGCTCAGTTCTTTCAAGACTTAATCACACCCCTCAAGGTGCTCAGAAAATAAAGGGTTCCCTAGTAAACTGATTCTACCCTCTTAGTGAAGTCCTTTCATCATGTATAGCAACATGTTTTCCTTTTACCCAAATGCCCTGCCAAATCCAGGCCCCTAGGAACAGATTAAGGGAAATACCTGCTTGTTTTGAATGGCCACCGGCCCAGGAATGATGTTGAGGAATGCTAGTTCCTTGGCCCTGTGTGTTTCTCACATCTCATTGTCCAGGTGGAGGTAACACCACGGGAAAATCCTCAAGGTTGGTGCTGACTCACAAATCAGGGAGTGCCCACCTTCTTATAAAATCGAGATAATAATTCATGAGGCAACGCCCCTCCTTTCCCCTCATTCCACCTGTTTTCAGGGAAGGTGACTTTACCTTTTGAACCATGGCTTGGAGAAGGTGACCTTGGCTCAGTCAGGACAGCCCATCACCCCAAGCCTTAGTGACTGGATTAAAGATGTCACATCACCCAAGGCTGGCCACCTGGGGGTGAGGGGTGGGGGAAGTTCCTGAGACTTAATGTGGGATTTTGTTTAAGCTACTTAAAAAGCAAGCTCTCTCTAGCTGGATTTGAATAGAAGACAGGAAGTCTAAAGCAGTTTTTTGAGAATAAAGCCAGATTGCAGGGGGCACAATAACTGGGTCAAGAGACAAAAAACAAACAAACACAGCAGATCATTGACACCACCTGAGTCCGGACACTGAGCAGGACCTCTTAGTTATGTGAGTCAGTCATCCCCTCTCTGCAGGCCTGCTGGGATGGTTTTCTGGTGCTTGTGCTCTTATGAGTCCTCACTGATAGAGAGGAGCAGAAACTGAATTCATCATTTCTCAGAGCTGATTGCCCCACAACATTTCTTAACTGTTTCAAAGTAACCCTCCAAGGAGTCACCTTGCAGAAAGTGCAGGTCTTGCCCTCTGGACCTTGGAGGCATTAGACCACTGTTAAAAGTGCAATGTCACAGGCTGAACTGTGCCTAACAAACAGACATGACTCAGACTATTAAGAGCCACTACTATAAAGAATTTTTAAAAAATGTATTGATCTTACAGAGAGAGAAAGGAAGGCATTAGGTTTGATCAAGTAATTGAATTGATATCCCTCCTCTGGGAACTGACCTTCAGGCCACTTCACAATGGACATTCTACTTGTTAAGACCATTATCTCTCCCCTCTGGAGTTTCCCAGAATCTGGACCTGCACAGAGAATTCTCCACCCAAAAAAAAGCCCCCCCCTAGAGTCCTTTAAACACCTATGACTCTCCGTCTTTAGGGGCTGGCACCATTTGGGGGCTCAGCCCATCTGGTATGCAGATGAACTAATACATTTCATAATTCTTTACCCCTTTTGTCCTCAGGTGTTCCTCCTTTGGTGACCCTAACAGGAGGGAGGGATAGAAGGAGGGAAGAAGAGGGAGAGAGAGGTTTGTTGTTCCACTTATTTATGCAGGGTGATTCTGGGTGGGTTTACTTGGAATTCTGCTGACTACCCCAAGCAAATGTCAATGTGAAAAAGGTCCAAATCTGTAAATCATTTTTTAATAAAAATTTATTTGAGGCAAACAAAGGATAAGCCTGGAAGCAAGGTCTCCACAGACTTGGACAGATGCTTCCCAGAATGGCAGTTTAAAGTTTCTTTTATGAATTTGGAATTAAGGATGGGGTGTAAGGGAGTTTACATAAAGGTGAAAAAAGCAAGGCATAAGCTGAATTGCAAGGTAGCTAACAAGATTATGTGCTCTTTCCAGGGTGGTAACTCTTCAGAGTGTTCTAAAAGAAGCACTCTGGACAGAAATGTTCAAATAAGTTGAATATATTAGAATGCTTACATTTTCTTTTCTCTGAGAGGAAGACTTGGGAAGATTAAGGGGCATGCCCAGTGAATCAGCTCGCTAAGAGAAAGGTCTTAACCAAGGGGGCAGTGGCTGAGTGGATCATATGAGCATTGTCAGCCTACAGGACTGTGTGTAGGCTTACCTTGAATGCTTGTTGCTACCTGAAATTCCTTTAACACAAGATGAAACCTCTTGTTTCACAATCTATATGCTAGAGGCCTGGTGCACGAAATTCGTGTACTGAGGGTGGAGGGTGTCCCTCAGCTCAGCCTGCACATCTCCAATCTAGGTTCCCTCGAGGGATATTTGACTGCCCATTTACAGGGATCGGGCTATGGGGGTGTGGCCAGCCTGGGTTGGGGGCTGAGGGCTGTTTGCAGGTTGGCCAAGCCCCCCACGGGAGACCCTCATCCCAGGGAGTGTGGCCAGCCTGGGTTCAGGGCTTTTTCTCTTTTTTTCAGCGCCTCCTTGAGCAGAGGTCAGGGCCACCTGGAAGCAGGTATCTGGGATTTATTTATGTTCTATAATTGAAACTTTGTAGCCTTGAGCAGAGGCCAGGGCCAGCTGGAAGCCTGTGTTGCCCCTGAAAACCCAGGTTCCCAGCCCCTCCTTGAGAGGAGGACAGGATTGGCTAGAAGCAGATATCTGGGATTTATTTATCTTCTATAATTGAAACTTTGTAGCCTTGAGCAGAAGCCAGGGCAAGCCAGGGCAGGTGGGAAGCTTATCTTCCTCCATCACCTGGGATAACCCAAGCCTCCTGCTTACTCCAGTTCCATGGCAGCCTCCATCTTAGTTGGTTAATTTGCATACTTGTTCCCAATTGGTTGGTGGGTGTAGCGAAGTGATGGTTAATTTGCATGTTTCTCTTTTATTAGCGTAGATATAAAAGCCTCAGCCACTGTTATGACTGAATGACCAGAATGTCTAGTCACTATGATGCACACTGACCAACAGGGGGCAGACACTCAATGGAGGAGCTGTGCCTGGTGATCAGTGTGCTCCTACAGTGGGAGTGCCACTCAGCCAGAAGCCAGGCTCATGGCTGGTGAGTGCAGATGTAGCAGGAGCCTCTCCCACCTCCACAGCAGTGCTACCAAGCCACAGTGACAGCAGTGATGGTAAGCACAATGGGGTGGGATAAACAGCAGCAGAGCTGAGCCTGGACCTGGCTGGGGCTCCTCCACAAACCCCTGCCACTTTGGCACTGCTACATCTCTTGGGGGGATGTCAGACTACCAGATGGGGCCAAAAATGGCCATCTGACATCCCCCAAGGGGTCCTGGATTATGAAAGGGTGCAGGCCAGGCTGAGGGACCCCACCCTTGCAAGAATCTGTGCACCAGGCCTCTAGTTTAGAGATAAACCTTAAAATCTGAGGGAATAAATAAATAAATAAATAAATAAATAAATAAGGGGCATTTCAAAGGTATGTTAACCTAGATGCACAAAAACAAAAGATATCTCCAGGCAAAATATCCCTTTACATGGGCATGACTACCACCATGACCTTCCCAGTTAAGAATTTATAATCAGATCACCATACTGTGAGGTTACTTTCCATAGAATCTCCCCCCCCCACTTTTTTTTTAATCCATAAAAATAATGGAAAACTGCCTAATTTTGTTAGATGCCAGGGCTAACCTCTCTACTTTACATCCCATTTGTTCTGGAGTCTTCAGAGGCCAGTGTTAATGTACAAAATGTCCAAACCTGTAGAGAATTCTTATGAGTTTATTTGGGCCTACCTGACGACAATTGCTGGGAAGCAAAATCTCATTGGATTGAGAAAATGCTCTGGATAATGGAAGTTTTACAGCTTATTATATATATTAAAATCAAAGAATAAGATTAAGGAGGGTTACATGAAATCTGTTGGTGGATTAAAAGGATGGGAGAAAACAAAGCAGGGGGAAACTCTGGATTAGATAAAAAGTGAAATGGAGAGACACATACTTTTTCACATTGATGGGCTCAGGGTAACTAATAATAACATTACAGCACATAGAGATGGTACTTGACGCGTGAGGGACAACATAAAAATGAGGGGTCTGTGGTCTCAGTGCTCTGCTGCAGCAGTTGTGCCTGAAGGGTCTAGGAAGGAGACTGTTCTGACATGTCTACGGTATATTAGCTTAGATTTTTATAAAAGACAATAGGCTCACTTAAGATGAAGGTTTACCTTGGCAGTAAAGCTACAGGCCTAGGAAATTTAGTCCGGAAATTTTATGTTTAGACATTCTATGTGGTTACTTTCAGTCTCCGAGTTTGTAGGGCCTGCCAAGATGACCTCCCCTAAACTTGTCAGGTTTAGTATATGATCCTATTTTTCACCTGCACTAGCAAAAGGTAAAATAGTTCCTACTGGACTCAATTTTCCTGACTTTGTCCTATATTTTCTGATCAGGAGTGGAAAGTAGTCCTGGCCAATGTGGCTCAGTTGGTTGGGCATCATCCCATGCACCAAAAGGTTGTCAGTTCAATTCCTGGTCAGGGCACATGCCCAGGTTGCATGCTCAATCTCTGGCATGCATCAGGTAGCCAATCAATATTTTGCTCTCACATCAATGTTTCTCTTCCTCTCTTTTTAAAAGTAATTTTTAAACATCTTTAATAAAAGAGAGAGTGGCAGGTAAAATTTTAGGTTTCCCTTTTTTTTTTTTTCAAATTTTGACTCTTGTGAATTTGGTTTAGGGGCACCCACTAGTTATTGATCATTTTCTTTCTCAGGGACAGCTATGGACTTCTTGTCTATCTTGTTTTGTGTCCTATATCCTGTGATTGGATATAATGTTTTTAAAGCAACAATTCTCAAAGTGTAGTTCTTGGACCAGCAGAAGCAATAACAGCAGCAAGAATTTGTTAGAAATGCAAATTATCAGGCCTCACCCCAGCCCTGCTAAATCAGAAACTCTGGGGTAGAATCCCACAATCTGTGTGCTAATGAGCTGTGGTAGGCCGCTTCCTGAATGGTCCTCATTATCTCCATCTCCTGGTATGCGTGCCCTTGTGTAATCCCCACCCTCTGAGTATAGCCTGGACTTCATGACTAGTTTATAATGAAAAGACAACAGTAGAAGGGATAAGATGTCACTGCTAACAACTAATCTATAAAGACTGCGGCTTCCATCTTAGTCACTCCCTGGCTCTCTGGCCCTAAGACCACTAGTTGCTGTGGTGTAAGGACACAGAGGCAGCCTATGAAGAGACTCAGATGACAGGAACCAAGACTTGCCAGCAACCACATTCAGGAACTTGGAAGCACTCTCCCACAACCAGTTCCAGTCAAGCCTTCACTGAGCCTGCAGCTCGGCCAACAGCTGAACTGGAACTTTACAGAGACTTTGAGGGGAGGCACCCAATTAATCTGTGCTTAGATTCCTGACAAAGAGAAATGGTGAAATATTAAATGTTTTTTTGAAGCTGCTAGGTTTTGCAATCGTTGGTTTCATAACAATGTGACTAACTCAAGTGAGTCAGAGGCACACTAAAGTTTGAGAACCACTGCTTTCATTTCAGGCATAGTCAGTTGGTCACAATTAAATCAGAATTTCTCACTCTCCTTCTTGCCATTCAGTAAGGATCAGTAAGTTGTTCATTTCATCTGTCTTTTTAAAAATATATATTTTATTGATTTTTTTACAGAGAGAAAGGGAGAGGGATAGATAATTAGAAACATCGATGAGAGAGAACCATCCATCAGCTGCATCCTACATATCCCCTACTGGAGATGTGCCCACAACCAAGGTACATGCCCTTGACCAGAATTGAACCTGGAACCTTCAGTCTGCAGGCCGATGCTCTATCCTCTGAGCCAAACTGGTTAGGGCTGCCTTTCAAGTTGGATCCCAACATTTTCTAAACCTGAGAGGGCATGTATTGTTTCCCAGGTTGAATGTCTCTTTCTTTTGCTTTTCCCTTGCTTTCAGGACCCACTCATTTCCTATTTTTATATA
This sequence comes from Lasiurus cinereus, assembly GCA_011751065.1. NCBI lineage: Eukaryota > Metazoa > Chordata > Mammalia > Chiroptera > Vespertilionidae > Lasiurus > Lasiurus cinereus. Next base: position 10,627,962 of record JAAGEH010000006.1, read on the forward strand.
ATCCACTCTATTTTTCCCTAGAGGTATCCTATGAAAAGATACACCTCAATAACTCTAGTCTTCCAAACTCATCTGCTGTTGAAACAAGTGTTGTCCATTCTCTCTTCCTGAGATTGATAATTTCCATCTAAGAAGACATTTCTTATCAAAATCTCTGCAACCCAAACTACCTTTGGTAAAATGTCTAGTATGTCATACTTCTTCTGCACCCTTCCTTCCTTGAGTTTATCAAGCACATTCCTTTGGGACTGAAGCAAACTTGTATAGTGTCTGCACTACCTGCAAATCACACAATAGAACTTGATATGCTGAGGTTGGTGAAATTGATCGACAAATCTGACCTGCTTGCTAAGGCTATAGTCTTCAGTCCTGACTACCCATTAGAATCACCCTCATGTGATTACCAAAGTCACACTTATATGATTCTAACGGTTTTAGGGACAATCCCTCAACTGTTCTTACTGAGGGTACTCTTTGCATAGCACTCCCATAATAGTTTCTTGGATCTTATATACCACCACCAAAGTTATCATCCCAGTCTCTTCTAAACCTTTCTTCTCGTCATCAGTGAGATGCTTTCAAACCCAGTCACTGTTTCTAATTCAGTAATAGTGTTGCCAGCAAGGGACCTGGCCTTAAGCCAGCAGTTCTCAACCTGTGGGTCGCGAACAGCTAGCAGGGTCTCCTAAGACCATCAGAAAACACAGATATTTACATTAAGATTCATAACAGTAGCAAATTACAGTTATGAAGTAGCAACAAAAATAATTTTATGGTTGGGGATCACCACAACATAAAGAACTGTATTAAAGGGTTGCGGCATTAGGAAGGTTGAGAACCACTGCCTTAAGCAGTAGTGTATGAGTCCTTGACTCCATGTAGGAAAGATTTTACAATATGGGTCCAGGCAATTTTTAGAGGACACTTATTAAAGCTGTGCTCAGTTAAACAAAGAAGGATCTAGAATAGAAGTAGGTGCGGAAATGAGCCTAGGCTGGGCTGCTTTCACTCACTAAGAAGTCTGATAAAAGGAAGCTTTGGGTATAGGATCAGAGTTTTACCCAGGACAAGCAGCCACTGCCCATTGTTCCCTAGTTGCAAGTCTCATGGGGTCCCTTAGAGTTTAGAAGATGTGATGGAAGAAGAGGAGAAAGGGAAAGGTGCAGACAATCTCCTGTACATAGAAAACCCTAAAGACTCCACCGAATAACCTACTAGATTTCATAAATTAATTCAGCGAAGTAGCAGGATATAAATTAATATCTAGAAATTTATAGCAGAATTATACAGTGATAATGAACTTGCAGAAAGATAAACTAAGAAAATAATCCTATTTATCATTGCAGCAACAACAACAACAACAACAACAAAACAAGTTATCTAGGAATAAACGTTACCATGGAGGTAAAAGGCTTGTACTCAGAAAACCATAAGACATTGAAGAAACAAATAGAGGAAGATACAAACAAGTGGGAGTATATACTGTGTTCATGGATTTGGAGAATTAGCATCATCAAAATGTCCATATTATCCAAAGCAATCTATAGATTCAATGCAATTCATATTAAAATACCAAATGCATATTTCATAGATCTAGATCAAATATCCCCAAACTTTATATGGAACCCCAAAAGACTCCAAATAGCCTTAGCAATCTTAGAAAGAATAAAATTGGAGGGATCCTAATACCAGATATCAAACTGTACTAGAAAGTCATTGTAATAATAATTTAAAAAGTAAAGTACTAGAACAGGAATAGGCATATAAATCAATGGCATAAAACAGATAGCCCATAAATCTACCCATGCCTTTATGGTTAATTAATATTTAACAAAGGAGGCAAAAGTATACAATGGAGTAAAGATAGTATCTTCAGTAAATGGTGCTGGGAAAATTGGACAGGTACATGAAAATAATTGCAATTAGACCACCAACTTATACCATAAACAAGAATAAAATCAAAATAGATAAAAGACTTTAAGTCATGAAACCATAAAAATCCTAGAAAGAGGAAAAAAGGAGGAGATAGAAACATTGATCAGCTGCCTCCTGCACATTCACTCTTCTTCCCTAGGCTCATGTTTTGGTACACCAGTAGCTCTCAGTCTAGGAAGGGAGACCATCCCAGACACCTAGGAACCTGGCAAGAGTATAGACACATGTGTAAGGACCAGCTGTGCCCACAAAGTTGTGATCAGGTCTGGGTCAATCTCCTGTACATAGAAAACCCTAAAGACTCCACCAAAAAACCTGCTAGACTTAATAAATTAATTCCTCTCCTCAGCTGCATGGTGAGGATAGACACAGTGCACAGAGGTCTAAGCCAGCCCTCATGCAAGGGTAGGTGTGGATATTCCTTTGGAATACACATGAGCTCTCAGGAAAGGGAGCACATTGATGTCTGCAGGACAGATCCATGTTGTTCAGTCCCCTTTGGTGGCATATTGGATTGACCTCTGTGTTCATTGTTTGGACACTGTGGAGATACTTGCAACCTATTCAGATGTGTTAAGCCTCTACTTCACACAGATCACCATAGCCTGTTCCCCAAAAAACCCACGAAGATGCTCCGAAGATTACTGATACCCATCCCAGCCCCAAACATGCACAATCCTTCTCAGGCTAAAAAACCATATTATTTATGGTTCAATTATGATTTTATTGAACTTAAAGTCTTCTGAGAAAAGATACAATATCTTTCTATTTGCTTTGGTTAAACCACTACTGAAGTGTGTTTGATATCCAATGTCTACAATCCTAATAGCTTAGAAATTAGTATACACCATGAAATCATCACCACAACCAAGACCATACACTCATCACCTGCAAAACTGTCCTCCAACATCCATTATTTTAGTTAATTTAATTTTCCTTTTTGTGGTAAGAGCACGCTCTACCCTCTAGCATATGTTTAAGTGCAATACAGTATTTTTGGCTGTAGGCTCCAGGTTATACAGCAGATCTCCCCAAATTATTCCTCCTGCATAATTGTATGCCCTTTGACCAACATCTTTCTATTGCACTTCCCTCATCCCTGGGAACCACTACTCTGCTTTCTTCTTCTGTGAGCCTAATTATTTTGAATTTCTCATAAAAGTGGAATCCTGCAGCCCAGCTGGTGTGGCTCAGTGTTTGAGTCTCAACCTATGAACCAGGAGGTCAAGGTTCAGTTCCCTGTCAGGCACAAGCCCAGGTTATGGGCTTGATCCCCAGTAGGGGGCATGCAGGAAGCAGCAGATCAATAGTTCTCTCTCTCCCTTCCTCTCTGAAATCACTATATATAAATAAAGTGGAATCACAAGCTTGTCAGAGAAAGATAAATATCACATGATCTCACTCATATGTGGGATATAATGATCAACATAATTAGATGAAAAAAAAATGGACCTAGAGACAAGGTGGCCCTAAGCAGACTGTCCAACTTCAGGGAGAAGGCAGAGGGTGGTGTAGAGAGGCAGGGTTAGAGATCAACCAAAGGACTTGTATGCATGTATATTAGCATGACCAATGGGCATAGACACTGGGGCAGTGGGGGCTTGCCCTCAGGTGTGGGAGTGGGGGGGTGTTAATAGGGGAAAAAATGAGACATATAATACATTAAACAATAAAAAAAAAAAAGTGGAATCTTGCAGCATTTGTCCTGTGTCTGGCTTATGTCATTTACCATAATGTCCTCCGCATCCATCCATGTTGGGGAAATTTCCCTCTTTTTTATGGTTCAATAATTTTGCATACAATGCAACTTATTTGGGTGGAGTTCTACTGCACATCTGGCTGCTTTCCACATGTGATTTATCAAATTGCTTATCTGCGGCAAATAGCACACTCCAACCTGCTGTTGTCCTACAGGACTGAGTTGTTTTCTGGTGGGAGACAATGGAACAGTGAACCTGGAGCCTTGTCTGAAAAGAAAATCACAGACACATGGAGGACAGACAGGTATGCTTCAGAATAGGAAGACTGGTTCTCTGGGGAGAGCATAGCTGAGAGCAGGCTGCAGGCTCTCCTGAGTGTGGGAAACCTGGGAATGGAATGGCTGGGACAGATTTAAGAGCTCCCTCTGGTGGGGAAAGGCATCAGCTCTAGGGAACTCTGAGGAAGATGGGCTGTCAGGGTCAAAGAAGCTTTCTCTCCTTCCATAAACATTTACTCATCCAGTGAAGCCCTCAGGCTTAGCTCATGGAAGCATACCCGCTGATGCTTGGGGACTGTAAATCCTTTTTCTTTATCACTAGGCATGAAGTTTTCACCCTTTTTTGGATCCAATGTGGCCCCAGAAACCCTACTGAAGCACCCACCCCCATGCCCTTACAGTTGAGCGACTTCTCCATGTGATTGGCTGCATCCAAGCCAAGAGACTCATTGTAACTGCGCTACTTAAAGTAGGAGGGTCCAGGGGCCAAGAATATCACCACCTGCTTGTTTTTGGTTAAGAAGAAAGCCCTCCGGGCATTCCCAGACCTACTGGGTCAGAATCTTGGGATAGGGACAATCGCAGGGATATGGGTGTCAACAGGTCTTCAGGGGTTATGGTACCCTTTGAAGTTCACAGGCAGCTTCACACAGATGCTGGATGCCTAATTCATGGCACAGAGCTAAAGCTTCTTTGCAAAGAGAGTGTTATTTAATTATCCAAGAGCTGCATTCCAGCTGTGGGCTTTGAATGTCCCTTTCCTAGAAACTGCACACAGCAAATTGTGCTCGCTGAGCTGTGTCAACTATGGCCACCAGAGGGCACCAATGGTCACCTAAAGTATACAGCTCAGGGATCTCTAGAGCTCATTTGGTTCATTCTTCTCTCTGTTTCTCTTTCACTCCACTCCTCTATCTTAGAAATAAATTCCTACAAAGAAAACTATACGTGCAATGCATGTCGGGACCACCTCCTGTAAACCTCTCTGGAGAGAGGGCATTTGCTCATCCAGCCAGGCGCTCATGGAAGCACATCCACAAGCTGAGAAGTTGTGCAAAGAGTGATGCACTGAGCTCAGCTTCATCCTCCAACATCCCTGGTAAGGCCACAGCCCAGGAGCCGGTGAGTCAAGTTCGTTTCAGAAGCCACAGGGGGTCTGAGGAGCCAGTGGGGCAAGGAAACCTCAGTATACCCCTTCTGCACATTTCTAATAAATACATATTCATCACTGGGCAGGTTGCCTTCTATTATGGTTCAATAATTTTGCATACAATGCAACTTATTTGGGTGGAGTTCTACTGCACATCTGGCTGCTTTCCACATGTGATTTATCAAATTGCTTATCTGCGGCAAATAGCACACTCCAACCTGCTGTTGTCCTACAGGACTGAGTTGTTTTCTGGTGGGAGACAATGGAACAGTGAACCTGGAGCCTTGTCTGAAAAGAAAATCACAGACACATGGAGGACAGACAGGTATGCTTCAGAAGACTGGTTCTCTGGGGAGAGCATAGCTGAGAGCAGGCTACAGGCTCTCCTGAGTGTGGGAAACCTGGGAATGGAATGGCTGGGACAGATTTAAGAGCTCCCTCTGGTGGGGAAAGGCATCAGATGAAAAAAAAATGGACCTAGAGACAAGGTGGCCCTAAGCAGACTGTCCAACTTCAGGGAGAAGGCAGAGGGTGGGGTGGAGAGGCAGGGTTAGAGATCAACCAAAGGACTTGTATGCATGTATATTAGCATGACCAATGGGCATAGATACTGGGGCAGTGGGGGCTTGCCATCAACTGGCTCTGGGAAACCCACCCTTTTTGGCTCTGCCCCTCCTTGCCTTGCTGACCTTCACTCTGCTACTGTGTCTGGGGATCTGCTTCCATTTCTACCTCTTGCATTTGTGTCCTCATTTCAGCCTCTGGTTCTGGGACACTCAAGAAAAGTCTTCCTTCCCCATGGAGGGCCTGAGGGAGTCCCATGGCTGGGATTCAGCTACATGGGACCTCTTTTTCTGTCGCTGATCCTTCCCAACCCACCCTGCCAGGGCCTTGATTCTCTGTCCTGGACAGGAGACAATGTTAATTGCATTGGAGGGAGGAAGGCAGGGTCATAGGTAAGGTTATCCTTCATGATGTCATCCCTGATAGATGTGTAAGATGCTTCAAACATGATTGTGGAATTGCCAGTTTAACCTGTAACAGCACCAATGATTCTGTTGGCTGTTCCAGCTCTACATGTTGTTTGGGTGCAGGTTCATAGGTATTAGAGCTCTATGTTGAATTATTTTTCTTATTATCACATAACCTGCAATTGTATGACTACAAATGCTTTCGGCTCTCGATCCAACCCTGTTCCCAGTGTGCTGCTTCTGGATCTCCCAGCTGCAGGGATGGGTGAGGCATCTGGTATCAGGTACTGGTCCTGGACCCAACCCATCCCCTGCCTGTCTGTACACATAAAGTCCTATTGGAAAAAGATCGCCCTGCTTGTGTTCTCTTTGTCCATGGTGCTTTCCAGACACAAGGTGACATTAGAGAGTGGAGAAGACCACATGCCCACAAAAGCCCAAGAATGACTCTTTTCCTCTGTATGGGAAAAGGTTGCCAAATCTTGTTTTAGGCATTTTGGCCAGAGTCTCAGTAGCACCTGGCACAGCAGTCAGTGCCTCTCAGTCTTTAACTGGCCCTGGGTTCCCTAGGAATTTTAAAATGCAACCTCCTGGTCCAAACTTGCAGGCCCTTAGAACATACATCTCCAAAAGGGTCTTGGAGCTGCCACTGCCACTGCTGCTGGCTTTGCTTGCTCTTTGAGTGGAGGCTAGGGTCCCCTCTACATTGTGCCAGCTGTCATTGACCAGGAAATGTGTGTGAGCAAGTCCTCCAAAACGGAGCCCACATGTGTCCTGAGGGGCCTGAGGTCCTGTCTGCATCCATCCTTGGTCATTGTAATTGCCCCTCTGGGGATGTGGTTATCCCTCATGAGCCCTGAGCTAGCAGCTTAGAGGTTCTTTACTTGTGCCACCTGGACCTGGCTTAGGATGTGCAAGGGGAGAGTCGACCCACCCCCACTTGGGCCACTACGCAGCCTAGCAATTGCCCATCCCACTCAGTCAGGAACCATGCCACACAGTGCCTTTTGAAAGACTGATGTTTAATGGACTACTCTACATGAAAGAAAATGGACACTGAGGAATTTCCACCATGCCCATGTGTGAGGCTCCAGATATCTGCAAGGCAGAGAACAGAGAGTTTAGACCTGCTCAGCTACCGAAGTACCTGATACTAGATGCCCCACCCACCCTGCAGAGGGGGGTAAAGAGGCTGGGCTGGAGTGTGATATCACTCAGTAGGTCCTCTCCTGGCAGGTCTTGTTTAGGAGTTGAAACATTGTTCTCCAGGGGTCGATGCTGATGGTGAAGAAGCAGATGAAGGTCTGAGGGAATAAGCATAGGAATAAATTTTGGGTGAAGAGGCCTGGGGAAGTTTGTGACTCCAAGCCCTAAAGACAGCATACATCCCAGACTTGCATCTGCAAGGTGAGCAGCTAGAGGATGCAGGCTCTAGCTCTCAGTCTAAGTCTCGGATGTTCCTGATCTGGCTCACTCCTAATTCCAGGGTCTCCTGTGCCACTCTACTCTCCCAAGGAGAACCCCTGGGCTGTCCCAGAGTGGCCCATGCCTCTAGTACACATGCTCCTTTCAACCGACCCTACCTCAGGTAGCCCTGACCTGAGGTGGGCTTGTCCTAAAGCAGGGGTTCACTTTCCCTTCCCCCCAAGGCAGGAACTTCAGCTTAGCAGGGCCTGGGGCAGAGCATGAGACACAGGGCAGTGGACTCCCCTCACCCCAACCCCCATCATCTCTGTTTAGTGACAGGGGGATCTGAGGACTGGCCACTCAGTCAATGGTGATGTTGGCCACTCCTGACATGTTCCTCCTCTTGAAGGCAGAAAAGGGCAGTGGCTTCAGAGCAGGAAAAGGAGATCCTCTGGCCAGAATTAAGAGACCCAGACCATAGGGGTAGGAACAATCTGTCACCGGTATGGCCTGAGATTCAGAACAGGGAGAGTGGATAGTTGGGATCTCAAATTGGCCTGCAAGTGGACTCTGGGGCCAACCTGACAGGCTGGGCTCTGTCTTTAGCAGAAGCAGTGGCTGTAGTAGGGCCAGTGGCCCCTTCTCTCTTGTGTCCCTAGGAATGGTATATCCTCTTCCCCACCACTCACAACACTCCCTGTAGGTTTACAGCTATGGAACTCATGTGTGTCTTACATTGTTCAGCTCTGGGTTTTCTTCAAAGAGGCAGTTGTCAATGTCTTCATCAAATTTCCCACACCTGGTTCTTCGAAGCTTCAGCTCCATGGAGAAAGCCATCAGGGTCTCTAGTTGCTACATATAGACATTAGAGGGGAAACATCCCTCAGGGTCCCCTTAAGTAGTTGCTAGTGCTGACACATGGAGTGTAGGAACAGGCCCAAATCTTACTCTGTTTGGGGCTTCCCTCTGGGTATGGATCAGCACACTTGTGTTAAAGCTACACTTGGGATATTCTGGACAAAGAGGCACATAGCCTGGAGCCTCTGGGGTAAAAGCAAGCTGATCACACACTATCAATACCACACAGTGCAGCCTCACATTTGCAAATGCCAAGTGAGACCCCCACCTTTCTTTTTAATGCTTCTAGCTTCTACATCATTCCCAGATAGATGACAAGTGGCTGAGAGGGTGTTGGCCCTGCAAGAGTTCGCTTGATCATCTCAACCCCAGAATGGGAGACTTATCTATAGCCCCATTGTCACACCCTTCACCTGCCCAACATCAGAAAAATGCCATACAATGCTAGTGAAACCACACACACACACACACACACACACACACACACACTACACACACAAGACCATGGCTTCAAAAAACAACTTCTATTACAAAGTGCACTGTTACATGTTCTGTACTCTTCTCCACTCCATTCTACTCGTTTTATTCCATCTTCTCCCACGGCATCCACTCCATTATCCCCACCACCCAAACTCAGTCTATGACTCTGGATATAAAAATCCACACCAGAGGTCCAGCCTGAGAGAGCCCAGAGGGCCTGAACTAGTGTCACAGAGGGTTAAGTTCAGTGAAGGGTGTGAACCCTTTGCCTTTCATGTGGATTCTCAGAGCAGAGGTCCAGAGAGTGAGAGAGTAATGCCCTAGACACCACACACGACTCTCTCTCTCTCTCTCTCTCTCTCTCTCTCTCTCTCTCTCTCTCTCACACACACACACACACACACACACACACACACACACACACACTCACACTCATATGCAGAGCCAGAAGTGCTCCTTCGGGAGAATGTTTTCATTGTTCATATCTGCAGCCATATGAAAATGGCATTGCTGGTTGCATTCTGAAAGAGACTCCATGGCAAGGAGAACCTTTAAGGATTAAAAACCATGGTCTGGGAAGAGTGTAAAATAATCCATGGAGGTGGATACCACAGCAGGGAGCCCAGAGCTCATGTGAAGCCACAGCAGATGCCCTATTTTATTTTATTTCCTTGAACTCTTTCCTCACTCTAACTTTTTAAGCATTGTCTCTTCCTTACTAGATATCTTTATCTTTCTCTCCCTATAAACTACATTTTGATGTCATTTTTCATTAACCAATGACATAAAGATTGAAAAAATATTGCATGTGAGTAGACATTGATCAATTTTTTTAAATTTCCATGTAAAAGCTTTTATAAGATCTGAAAATGAATAGTTTGTATATTTTATTTTATAAACTTCAAATGGCATACCAGATCCTTTGATAAGTCCCCTATCTGTTACCCTGATTTACCACAAGTGGAGACTAGCAGGGCAGGAAGATGCAGTCACCTACCTTCTCCCTTTTGGAGTCCAGGATGCTCACCAGCCTATAGGCCTTCGTGTCCTTGCTCTTCACGTTGAATATGTGTAAGGCATACTCCACAGTGGCAAGGAAATAACTTTCTATGCCTTCTCCTTCATTGCTAATCCTCCAGCTGTAAGTCACTAGGACCTGGGAACCTGTGAGAAGCAGGAACATGACCCAGGAAGAGCTCATCTCCATTGCAGGCACCTCAGAGGTGCAGACAATCAGCCACCTATGGCCTTTCTGGCTCAGACTCCACCCAAGTTTCCCTGGGCAGTGGTCCAACTAATCTTCTCCAAGACATATCCTTCCTGTGAGCCTCCTCTCTGCTGTTACACCCTGTCCCCTCCCACATGTGACCCTGCCTCCTCTGTCCAAAGTAATTAAAATTTTCTCCAGGCTAGGACAGAGAAACAAGGCCCTGGCAGGGTGGGTTGGAAGGATCAGCGATAGGATATGAGGTTCCCTGTAGCTGAATCCCAGCTATACAACTCCCTGAGTGCCTCAGTGGGAAGACTTCACTTGTTTGTCCCAGAACCAAAGGCTATAATGAGGGCACAAGTGCAAGAGATAGAAATGGAGGGTGATCCTCTGACACAGCAGTAGAGCGAAGGTCAGCCAAGACAAGGAGAGGTGGAGCTAAAAAGGATGGGTTTTCCAGAGCTAGCTTTATGAGTGAAAGAAGACAACCTATAACTACATTCTGGGAAAGGGCACCAGAGAATTGCCAGCCTAAGTTGTAGCCAGTGAGGGGCTTTAGGATGAAGGCTGGACTTTGTTCATTTTTCTTGTTGCTTTGAGTCTGATGCACTGGCACACCAGCCTCATGCCAAAGAGATGTGCGAGTCAGCTGAAGCTAGCCTGCACCCCTCAAACCTGATGTAAACAGGATGTAGAAATCTGGGCAGAGACAGTGGTAGTCCTAAGAATCCCAAATGCCAAGGGGACAAGGGCAGAGGCAAGGACCAATGAAAAGGAACAATGCACATACCAAGTACCTTCTGCTGAACACAGCTGGTCATAGGTCCTGCCTGTGACAGAACTCTGGATGATGGTATGAGCATTATTGCAAATTCAACCACTCCCATAGGCTTTGCAGCAAAATACAGTTCCAGGAGCTGTGTGGTAAACAAATAACCTTGAATTGTTGCCAAGGCAGGAAATGCAGAGGGAGAGGATAAGAGCATGGGTCTCCTTTCAAGATGGGCTCTAGCCAGAAGGTGCCCTACAGCCTTAGGCATAGACACAGCTCCAAAATGAAGGGACTCAGTCCCTGCTCTGTCAAGCTTGCCAACCTGAGTCACCCAGATGCTCTCTCCTCATCATCTGGAACATTTGTTACCCACTTAACAAGGTGTCATGGTCAAGTGTAGAAATGTATCACTCACTTTACAAGCCCCTACTGTGGGCCAATTCTTTCTCATATATTTATAGCAACTGAAAGAATATTCTTATAGTAATAGGAACATGGTGGGGTAAAAGGCTGAAAGCATCTATAGGAATACAATTGCATGTTATGTGATAATAACAGTAACATTTCAACAAGAAGCTTTGATACCTATAAATCTGCATCCAAACCACATGTGGAGCTGGAATAGCCAACAGAATAATTGGTGCTGTTACAGGTCAAACCAGCAGTTCCACAATCACATTGGGAGCATCTTATACATCTATCAGGGATAATATCAACACAAATTAACATTATAAAGAATATAGCTGAGTTGAAAGATGCAATTAACTAGTCTTCTTAAATAATTTTCTGAAAATTCTTGTACCCAGTATGGAATGTGGGTTTTTAAGTAATGAAGTGATAATCATAAAATGATAGTATTAAAATGTTACAAATATTTATTTGTGTCTTCTTCAATATGTTAATAATGTCCTTATAGCTTTTAGTGTATAGGTCTTTCACATCCTTTGATAAATCCATATTTGTGGATTGGAAGAATCGACATAGTTAAAAATGGCCATATTACCCAAATCAATATACCCATTTAATGTAATCCCCATCAAAATTTTTAAAGACATAGAACCAAAAAAGTCATAAGATTTGTATGGAACCACAAAAGACCCCAGTAGCCAAAGCAATCCTGAGAAAAAGAATAAAATTGGAGGTATTGCACTCCCAGACCTCAAATTATACTACAAAGCTACATAATCAAAACAGCATGGTATTGGCATTAAAAAAATGCACAGACCAATAAAAGAGAATTGAGAGCCCAGAAATGCATCCCCATGTATATGGGCAAATAATTTTTGGTGAAAGATACAAGGGGGTGAAGAGGGAGAAGCTTCTTCAATGAATGGTGCTGGGAAAATTGGAAAGCCACATGCAAAAGAATAAAACTAGACTGCTGTCACCAGATACAAAATTAACTCAAAATAGATCAAAAACCTAAATATAAGGCCTGAAATAATAAATTACATAGAAAAAAAACATAGGCACTAAACTTTTGGACCTTGGTCTTAAAGAGGATTTTATTAATCTGACTTCAAAGGCAAAGAGAAGTAAAAGCAAAAATAAATAAATCGGACTATATCAAATTGAAAAGCTTCATCACAGCAAAATAAACTGTCAACAAAACAAAAAGGCGAACATCTGGGAGGGGAAATATGGCGGCGGAATAGACTGACACGTCTGGAGCCTTGTCACTGGGCAGACGGAGAGAGAGCAGCTGAGAGTAGCACTGGGAGTGTTTGTTGGCAAGTTAAGAGACAGCTATCCTCCAGGAGAAGGTGTGGGACTGCTGTACAGGGTTCCCCTGACCAGGCAGCCCTACTGCCACGGGGTTTTAGTCTCCCGGAGCCAGCACAAACTCGGAGACCTCAGGAAAAGAGATGCACATAGATTGAGGGTGAAGGGAAGGAAGATGTTATTTCAGGAAAATGGAAAGGAAAAAAAAGATGGAGTTGCAATACTTATATCTGAAAAATTAGATCTCAAAGTGAAGAACATACCAAGAGATAAAGAAGGCCACTTATTAATGCTAAAGGGAACAATCCAACAAGAAGAAATAACTCTGGTAAACATATATGCACCCAATATAGGAACACCTAAATACATTAAAAAAAACTCCTGGAGGATATCAAGGGAGAGATTGACAGCAATACAAACATAGTGGAAGACTTTAATACCCAATGTCACCACTGGACAAGTCCTCTAAACAAAAAATCAACAAAGAAACATCAATCCTAAATGACTCACTAGACCAGATGGATTTAATTGACATCTTCAAAACATTTCACCCCAACGCCACAGAATATACATTCTTCTCCAGTGCACATGGGTCATTTTCAAAGATAGACCATATGTTGGGTCATAGGAAAAGTCTCATCAAATTACAGAAGATAGAGATCATATCATACATTTTCTCAGGACACAGTGGCATAAAACTAGAAATCAACTATAATAAAAACAATATAAGGAAATCAAACACCTGGAAACTAAATAGCCTGCTATTAAACAATGCATGGGTAACCAGAGAGATCAAGGAGAAATAAAAAATATCATGGCAACAAATGACAATGACAACACAACAATACAAAATTTATGGGACACAGTGAAAGCAGTCTTGAGAGGGAAGTTCATAGACCTACAAGCCTACTGCAAAAAACAGGAAACAATGGTAATAAATTACCTAAACCTACAGCTCAAAGAGCTAGAGAGAGAGCAACCAGAAAAGCCCAGTGTAAACAGAAGAAAGGAAATAGTAAAGATCAGAGTAGAGATAAACAACATAGAGACCAAAGAAACAATTCAAAAGATCAACAAAACAAAGAGCTGGTTCTTTGAAAGGATAAACAATATTGATGGACCTCTAGCCAGGCTCACCTAGAAGCAAAGAGAGAAGACCCAAATAAACAAAATCAGAAATGAAAAAGGAGAAATAACAACAGGCCCTGCCAAAATATAAAGGATTGTTAAAAAATACTACGAACAAGTCTATTCCAACGAATTGGACAACCTGCAAGAAATGGACATATTCCTAGAAAAATATAACTTACAAAACTCAATCAGGAAGAATCTAAACAGTTCAATAGTCCAATAACTATGGAAGAAATTGAAGCAGTCATTAAAAAGCTTCCAGGAAACAAAAGACCGGGACCAGATGGCTGCACAGGAGAGTTTTACCAAACATTCAAGGAAAAATTAAAACCTATCCTCCTCAGATTATTCAAAAATATTCAAGAAGAAGGAACACTTTCAAACACCTTGTATGAAGCCAGCATTACCCTAATACCAAAACCAGATAAAGACAACACAATGAAAGAGAATTATAGGCCAATATCTCTCATGAACATAGATGCCAAAATCCTCAACAAAATTCTAGCAAATCGGATCCAGCAGCACATCAGAAAGATCATACACCATGACCAGTAGGATTCATCCTAGGAATGTAAGGATGGTACAATATCCACAAATCAATAAACATGATACATCACATAAACAAATTGAGAGATAAAAATCACATAATCATATCAATTGGTGCAGAAAAAGCTTTTGACAAAATCCAATACCCTTTCTTGATAAAAAATCTCAGCAAGGTGGGAATAGAAGGATCATACCTCAACATCATAATAGCCATATATGATAAACCCACAGCTAACATCATACTCAATGGCCAAAAACTAAAACCATTTCCCTAAGATCAGGAGCAAGACAGGGATACCCACTCTCACCTCTCCTGTTCAACTTAGTACTGGAAGTATTAGCCATTGCAATTAGACAAGAAGAAGAAATAAAAGGCATCCAAATTGGAAAAGAAGAAATAAAGCTGTTCTTTTTTGCAGATGACATGATACTGTACATAAAAAAACTGAAGGACTCCATCCAAAAACTAATTGACTTAATAAATGAATTTGGCAATGTAGCCTGATACAAAATTAATGCAAAGAAATCTATGGCATTTCTATATACTAATAGTGAAATTACAGAAAGAAAGACTAAAAAAGCAATCCCATTTACCTTTGCATCAAAAAAAAGTAAGATACCAAGGAATAAACCTAACTAAGGAGGTAAAAGACCTATATGCAGAAAACTACAAGATGCTGAAAAAAGAGATAGAGGAAGACATAAACAGATGGAAGAGCACACCATGCTCATGGATTGGGAGAATCAACATCATTAAAATATCCATACTACCTAAAGCAATCTATAGATTCAATGCACTACCCATTAAAATACCAACGACGTATTTCACAGACCTAGAAAGAACTCTTCAAAGATTCATCTGGAACAAAAATAGACTTCGAATAGCCACAGCAGTCCTGAGAAAGAATAAAGTTGGTGGGATCTCAATACCAGATTTCAAGCTATATTACAAAGCAACTGTTCTCAAAACAGCCTGGTACTGGCACAAGAATAGACATATAGACCAATGGAATAGAATAGAGAATCCAGATATCCACCCAAACCACTATGCTCAACTAATATTTGACAAAGGAGGCATGAACATTCAATGGAGCCAAGATAGCCTCTTCTGTCGGAAACCAAATATTGTTCTCACTAAATGGATGTAGACAGGTAGCCAGAAGGCTGGTCAACCTTAATTGCTCTGAAAGGTCAGAGCTAATTACTCACTGTTTTGTTGAAACATTATTGGTTGAAGCAACCTCTATGTTTGTTTCTTGTTAATTTCTGTTTTTGTTATTTCCTGCCTAAAGGCTAGGGGTGTGTCCCAAAGCCTTAATAAAAGGGAGAAAAAGGCCAGAGCAAGGGGCAGTCCTTTCCACTAGAGGAAGGCTCCCGCCTGGCCCCCCAATATCGCCAAATTTATGCTTTCAGTCTCTCATTTCGTTTGCGTGCGGCCTCCTTCAGAACCCGAACCCTGACCCGGGAACCCTGAACCACGCGGGACGTGGAAAGAGGTTCCCACACTCTTCAATAAATGGTTTTGGGAAAATTGGACAGATACATGCAAAAAAATGAAACTGGACCACCAACTTACACCAAACACAAAAATAAACTCAAAATGGATACAGGACTTAAACATTAGATGGGAAACCATAAAAATACTAGAGGAATCCACAGGCAGCACAATCTCAGACATATGTCAAAAGAACTTCTTCACTGATATTGCTCTAAGGACAATGGAAACTAAAGAAAAAAATAAATAAATAGGACTACATAAAAATAAAAAGCTTTTGCACAGCAAAAGAAACCATCAACAAAACAACAAGAAAGCCCACTGTATGGGAGAAGATATTTTCGTATGTTATTACTGATAAAGTTTTCATTTCCAACATCTACAGCCAACTTATACAACTTAAGGAAAATAAATGATCCAATAAAAAAATGGGCAACGGACCTAAATAGAACCTTTTTGAAAGATGACAGAAGGAAGGCCAAGAGACCCTTGAAAACATGTTCAAAGTCACTAATTATCCAAGAGATGCAAATCAAAACAACAATGCGATACCATCTCACACCTGTCAGAATGTTAATCATCAACAAATCAACAAATGACAAGTGTTGTCGTGGTTGTGTAGAAAAAGGAACCCTTGTTCACTGTTGGTGGGAATGCAGACTGGTGCAGCCACTATGGAGAACAGTATGGAGTTTCCTCAAAAAACTAAAAATGGAACTCCCATTTGACCCAGCAATCCCACTCTTAGGAATATATTCTAAGAAATTAGAAACACCAATCAGTAATGATTTATGCACCCCTATATTCATAGCAGCACAATTTACAATAGCTACAATTTGGAAATAGCCTAGGTGCCCATCTGCAGATGAGTGGATCAGAAAACTATGGTATATCTACACAATGGAATTCTATGCTGCCATTAAAAAGAAGGAATTTTTACCATTTGCAGCAACCTGGATGGAACTGGAGAGCCTTATGCTAAGTGAAATAAGCCAGTCAATGAAGGAGAAATACCACTTGATATCACTCATTTGTGGATAATAAAGGACATTATAAACTGATGAACAAAAGGTTAGATAAAGAGGCAATAAATCATCAAACAGACAGTCAAATTACAGCAGGAAGGTTAAGGAGAGGTGGGGTAGATAATAGATTTAACAAAGAGGCCTTGCATGCATGCATATAAGCATAACCAATGAACATAAGACACGGAGGGTTAGGGTATGCCTAGGAGGGGGTGGGCAATGGGGAGATATGTATACATGTAACATAATAAAAAAAAACCCACAACAAAACAAAACAAAAAAGGCAACAAACCAAATGGGAAAAGATATTTGCAAACAGTACCTCTGAGAAGAGATTAATGTCCAAAATATATAAAGAACTCATACAACTCAATACCAAAACACACAAATTATCCAATTAAAAACTGGGCAGAGAATATAACCAGAAGACATACAAATTGCCGAGAAATATATGAAAAGATGCTCAACTTCACTAGCTATTATGAATATGAAAATTAAAGCTACAATGAACTACCACCTCACACCTGTTAGAATAGCTGTCATCAAGAAGATAATTAATAAGGAATGTCAAAAAGATTGTGTGGAAAAAGGCACCCTTATTCACTACTGGTGGTAATGTAAACTGATGCAGCCACTCTGGAAAACAATATAGAAGCGTCATAAGAAAATTAAGGATACAATTACTCTATGACCCAGCAACCTCTCTTCTGGGTGTTTAACCCCATAAAATGGAAAACATTTATTTGCAAAGATATATGCACTCCTATGTTCATTGCAGCATTATTCACATGGCTAAGACATGGAAACAATTGAAATGTCCTTTGAAAGATGATTAAATAAAGAATATGTGTTACATATACACAATGGAATACTACTCAACCATAAAAAAGGACAAAAATACGTATTGCCATTAGGGAACATAAATATATTTTGAGAATGTCATGCTAAAAAAAAAAGTCAGACAGAAAATGTCAAGAACTATGTGATTTCATACATGTGTTCTATAAAACTGAAAGCAACAAATGAATGAGCAAGAAAGACAAAATAACCAAAACCTCATAGGCACAGACAACAGTATAGTGGTTACTAGAGGGCAGAGGGGTGAGGGTAGTAAAGAATAAAGGGGATCAAATATATGGTGACAGAAGGAGGCTTGACTTTGGATGGTAGCAGACAATATTATACACACATGATGTATTGTAGAATTGCACACTTGAGACCTATATAATTTTATTAACCAAAAAATAAATTCAATAAATTCAATTAAAAAATGTTACAAGCATACCGGCAATCCAAAAATAAAACTATAGCTGAGAAGTTTTGAATTAATACATCTCTATCAGATTTGTAGTAAAAATATATTAGTAAATTATCATTAAATTGAAAATAATTTAACTATTTTCATAATTGAAAATTAATTTCTGCCAAAAAGAGTATAATAAATTGATCATAAAGGAGTTTGTTAGCCAATTATAAATTTAATTAGCAATAAAACCCACAAAATACTGAACACATAACTAAAGCATGTTGTTATGTAAGTTAATACCTTACCCTTAAGTATCTCCTCTATTAATCATTTGTAAAGAACAGATATAGGGAGAAACCAAGATGGCAGCATAGGAAAACACCTAAACTGCTGCCTCGCATAACAATTTCAAAACTACAACTAAAAGACAGAACGGACATCATCCAGAACCACAGAAAAGCTGGCTGAGTGGAAATTCTACAACTAGAAGGAAAGAGAGGGGTTCATGAAGACTGAGAGGAGCTGCAAAAAACTGAGGTACGGAGACACACATGTAGAGAGGATGGGCAGTACAGTGCCTGGCTGGCTTCCTTTAGTGGGAGGGAGACAGAAACTCCCAACAGCACTGAACCCCAATTCTGGGTGAGACTCATACAGGGGGAATCTGGACTGTCAGAAAAAGAGAGGAGTGCACAGAAACTAAGGGGAGCTGTGAAAGGCAGAGGTCTGGAGATGTGCACATGAGTGCAGACTGAGAGGATTGACTACTGAGTGTGCCGCTGGCTTTCTCTAGCAGGAGGAAGAGAGAACCTCCTGACTGTGCTGAACTCCAGATCTGAATGCACTGAACTCGTTTCAGGGAAACCCTGGGGACCCAGACTCATGCAGTTCCCTGGAGAGCATGGAAACTCAGGGGAACCACAAAAGGCAGAGGTCTGGAGGCACGTGCACAAGTGTGCACAGAAAGTGATGCAGCGATTACCAAGGGACACTGAGACCCAGGGGTCTCTTAGGGCAGGGCTGACGGGAAGCCAAAGCGGTCTGCTCAGCCCTGAGACTCTGCCTCATCCAAGCCAAGCATGGAGGCTTTTGCAATTTTGCAAGTCTTGTCTTATAAGGCTGACTCCAGCACAGAAGTTTTCCCAGCATAGACACAGCTGATCCTCACAGCCAATTGGCCAGGAGGTCAATTCCCCCCAGTGATACAAACAATCAAGAGTTAACTATAACAAGGCTTTACACACAGTCCACAAAGGAGTGCATCAAGAAAATCCACCTCAATAACTGGGGAGGCAGAGCTACTGGCCATATAGGACACCTAGCACACAAAGCTACTCTACCAACTTGGGAAGCAGCGAAAATGTGAGACAAAGGAACAGATCACAAATGAAAGAAATGAAGGAAAACAAATAACTGGATATAGAGTTCAAAACCACAGTTATAAGGTTTTCAAGAATTTCCTAGAAAAGATGGATAAATTTAGCAAGACCCTTGAGGATATGAAAAAGGACCACTAGAAATTAAACATACACTGACTGAAATAAAAAATTTTATACAGAAACCTAACAACAGATTAGAGGAATGCAAGAATTGAAGTACAAAGAAGCAAAAAAACACTCAACTGAAAAAGCAAAAAGCAAAAAGAATCCAAAAATTGGAAGATAGTGTAAGGAGCCTCTGGGACAACTTCAAGGGTACCAACATCAGCATTATGGGGGTGCCAGAAGAAGAGAGAGAGCAAGATACTGAAAACCTATTTGAAGATATAATGGCTGAAAACTTCCCCACCTGTTGAAAGAAATAGACTTACAAGTCCAAGAAGTGCACAGAACCCCAAACAAAAAGAATCCAAAAAGGACTACACCAAGACACATCCTAATTAAAATGCCCAGAGCAAAAGACAAAGAGAGAATATTGAAAGCAGCAAGACAAAAACAGTTAATTACCTATAAGGGAGCACCCATTTGATTGTCAGCTAATTTCTCAACAGAAACTATTCAGGCCAGATGGAAGTTGCAAGGAATATTCAAAGTGATGAATAGCAAGAACCTACAACCAAGATTACTCTACTCCGCAAAGCTATCATTCAGAATTGAAGGTCAGATAAAGAGCTTCACAGATAAGAAAAAGCTAAAGGAGTTCATCAACACCAAACCAGTATTATATGAAATGCTGAAAGGTACTTTTTAAGAAGAGGAAGAAAAGGTAAAGATAAAAATGATGAACAACCAATGCATATCTATCAACAAGTGAATCTAAAAATCAAGTGAATTAAAAATCTGATGAACAGAATATACTTGTGAATATAATAAAATCAGGGGCATAGAAAGTGAGTGGACTGACAAAATTCTTAGGGGGAAAGGGGTGAGAGGGGTTTGGGAAGAAACTGGACAAAAATCATACACTTAAGGATGAGAACAATGGGGTGGGGGGAAGGTAAGGGCAGAGGGTTTAGTGGGAACTGGGTGGAGGGGAGCTATGGGGTGGGAGAGGAACAACTGTAATAATATGATTTAATCATCTTTAATAAAGATTTATTAAATTTAAAAAATGCTTAGCACAAAATGTGTAACAAAACTCAAGAAATGCAAGCAGTATTAATCTCTGGGAGTGAGTTTGAAAGTGATTTTTTGGCTTTCTCTGGCCGTGTTAAGAGGTGCCTGTATTTGGTTTCTTAATATCAAGTGGGGAGATGGCAACAAAGCTATTTTTTCTTTGAGGAAAAAAAAAAGAATAGGTATAGTACATTTTAAAACTTGTCAATTGAAACTAATGTAATATTACAGGAAATTTGATACTTGTAAATATATTTATTAAAAAGGCAGATATTAGAAAAATTAGAAAGATGAGATTAACAATAAACTACAAAATTCTAAAAGAAAAAAGAAAATGTGAGGTAACAAAGTAAGCCAAATATTGGATGAAAAGAAGTAGGCAAACATTTAGCAAGAACTATCAGGAAAACAGAGAGAAAACATAAAACATTACTAGTAATAAAGTCAGACCATGAAAGACACAGAATAAATATTAATGTGCATGGGAAAAAAAACTATTTCAAAGTAAAGAGTTTTAGACTTTTTAAAATATATATATCTTTTTATTGTTTAAAGTATTATAAATAGTAATACATATGTCTCCTTCCCTTCCCCTCCACCCCCCGGCTTTCCCCACCCCTCATTACATGCCCTCACATGTCCCCCTCTCAAGCGTTTTAGACTTGACTGTAAAGCATGATCCCCTAAAAGAAAAAAGTTGATAAATTAAGTAGTCAAAATTATAAAACTTTAAAAAATATATATTTTATTGATTTTTTTACAGAGAGGGATAGAGAGTTAGAAACATCAATGAGAGAGAAACATTGATCAGCTGCCTCCTGCACATTCCCCTATTGGTTTTGTGCCCACAACCAACATACATGGAATCGGGACCCTTGAGTTCACAGGCCAGCACTCTATCCACTGAGCCAAACCAGCCAGGAAAAAATTATAAAACTTTTGCTCATTAAAAGTTAATGTGAAGAGAATTAAAAGTCAAACTAAAGAATGGAGAAAATATTTGCAAACCACATGTTCCACAAACAATCTGCATCTAGAAATATAAAGGACCCTAAAAACTTAATAGTTAAAAATAATAAATCTCATTTGCAAAAGCCATAACCAGACATTTCACCTAAGAGGACTTACAAATGGCAAATAAAAATATATAAATACTAGAGGCTCAGTGCATGAAATTTATGCACTGAAGGGGAAGGAGGGATCCCTCAGCCTGACCTGTGCCCTCTCACAGTCCAGGAGCCCCCAGGGGTTAGCTGTCAGTAGGACATCCTTAGAACTGCTGGGGAAGTAGGAGAAGCTCCTGCCACTGCCACTGTGCTCACCAGCCATAAGCCTGGCTTTGGGCTGAGTGATGTTCCCGCCATGGGAGCATATTGACCATCAAGGGGGAAGCTCCTACGTTGAGCGTCTACCCTCTGGTGGTCAGTGCACGTCACAGCGACTGATTGTTCCACCATCAGGCCGAAACCAGCTCTCCAACATCCCCTGAGGGGTCTGGATTGCGAGAGGGTGCAGGCTAGGCTGAGGGGTCCCACTGGTGCACCAATGGGGCTGGGGAAGGATGTGGGAGGTTGGCCAGCCAGGGAGGGACTATGGGCAGGCTCCCAGGTATGTCCAGCCCATCTCGCTCAGTCTCAATTGGCCAGACCCCAGCAGCAAGCTAACCTACCAGTCAGAGTGTCTGCCCCACGATAGTCAGTGCATGTCATAGCAACTGGTCGACTGGTTGACTGTCTGCCCCCAGGTGGTCAGTATACATCATAGCGAGCAGTTGAATGGTCTTAGCATATTATTAGCACATTACACTTTGATTGAATGGCCAACTGGATAACTGGACACTTAGCATATTAGGCTTTTATTATATAGGATGTTCAACATCACTAGCCAAAAGAGACAATGCAAGTTAAAACACAGAATGAGGTATTAACATACATTGAGAATTACTAAGATAAAAAATAGTGACAACACCAAATGTCGGCAAGAATGCAGAAAAACTGGATCACTCATACATTGTTGATGGGAATGTAAAGTGATATAACCACTCTGGAAAACAGTTGACAGTTTGTTATAAAATTCAACATGCAATTGCACTCTTGGTCATAGATCCCATTGAAATGACAACGTGTTTACACAAAAACCTATACAGATATGATCATAGCAACTTTATTTGTAAGAGCCCTAAGCTGGAATTAGCCCAGATACATTTCAACAGGTAAATGTTTAAACACACTGTAATATGGTATATACAAACAATGCAATACTGCTCAGGAATATAAGGAGCCAACTATTAATGCATGCAACAACTTAGACAACTTTCCAGGGAAGTAGGCTTAGTGAAAAAAGTTAATTCCAAAGGTTATATACTATATGATTCTACTTATATTTGGAATATGAATCCCATTATCATTTTGGAATGACAAAATTATGGAAACATAAGACAAATTTGCGGTTGCCAAGTGGTAAAGATGAGAAATGGAGAAAAGGGGTTGGGGGCAGATAAGGGTAGTGTGCTTATAAAAGTACAACGTAAGAAATTCTTGTAATGTTGGAATTAGTAGTAGACACATGAACCTCAAAAGGATCTATACTTGTATAGAGCCTAATGCATGCATACACATGTGCGCACACACACACACACACACACACACACACACACACACATCAGTACAAATACAATTGGGGAAATCTGAATAAGACAGATTTATGTATCAATGTCAATACCTTGGGTTGTGATATTTTACTGTAGTTATACAGAAGTAACATTGGGAGAAACTGGTAGAGTGTACATGGTCTCTCTGTATTATTACGTACAACTGTATGTGGATCTACAATTATCTCAATAAAAAGTTAATTACGAACACTATATGCAGCAGAGATGATCTTTATGTCCCTCACACATTTTCTCTTTCCAGGAACCTGGAAAACTCCAAGCTTCCAGAGTTTACCACCTGCCCCTATGATGTGCTTTTGGACTTTCCTCCTGGGAACTCCAAGCAGCACAGGCCTTGATCTGAGTCAGCATATTATTATATAGGATATACACTGAATGGCAAGACTATTATGTGTTCAGAGATCATAATAATCTGGACACTCAGTGCATTTTCTCTTCATAGTTTATGCAGCGGCTTAGTGGTTTGTCCACAAAATCTTTGGTACTCTTCCTTTCAAGAGGTGAAGCCTAGTTTTGTGTATGTTTCCCCATTTGTGTTGGCCAGGCTCAGTAATTGGTGTCTAACTGATAAGTAAAGTGTACATGGCACTGCACAGCTGCAGAGGCTGGCTCCTAAAAGCCCTTGTGGCTTTCTGCTCCCTTTGGCCTCTGCTCTCTCTTGAATCACTTGTTTTGCCAGCTGCCCTGGAGAGCAGACCTATAGGAAGATCCACGTGTGCCCTGAACACAACTGGTAAAGAAGTAAGCCCTCCAACCAATAGCTGTGGGAGCGAGCCTTTTAGAAATGGATCTTCCAGCCCCATTAAGCTATTAGGTGCTTGCAGCCCCAGCTAATATCTTTTTTTTAAAATATATTTTACCGACCTTTCACAGAGAAGAAGGGAGAGGGACAGAGAGCTAGAAACATCAATGAGATAGAGACATCGATCAGCCGCCTCCCGCACGCCACCCACTGAGACATGCCCACAGCCAAGGTACACGTCCCTGGCCGGAATCAAACCCGGGACCTTTCAGTCCGCAGGCCGGCGCTCTATCCACTGAGCCACACCAGTTTCAGCCCAGCTAATATCTTGACCACAGCTCATAAAAGATCCCAGCAAAGCACACTTGAATTTCCAATCAACAGATACCGAAAGATACTTTTTAAGCCAGAAATAGAATATTCTTTCTAAATTATATAATGTAGGTACATTAATAGTTATAGATATTCATCCCACTTATTTATTTTGTTAACTATTCCCAAAATATATGTACTCAAAACTTGGATTGATTAAAATAAAGAGGTTTGCACTTCATTGCAGGCAGACGTGGTTGAAACTGAGATCCAAAGCTACCTCTTTCCCATGAGTTATAAAAGCGGTTTCTGCAGAGCCCACAGAAGTTGTTGTTTTCCCCCTAAACAGCCCGATGCCCTTGCACACCCTGTGCCTCTGCCTCACCTCACATGCTCAGATAAGATCTGGGGACATCCTGACTCCCGCTCTCCCATCCCTATGCCAGCCAGACAAGGAATCTCTTTTATTCAGAAGAACTGGCATACCAGTTTGTCCTTTTCTTATTTCTAGCACAGCAACAAATTCTTTATGTGCTAAGGAAAAAGAATGATTAAAAATGACAATTGTATCAACCACTATATAATATAATGGACAATAAGTCGTGTGGGGAGAGAGCAAGAAACACTGAGACCCGTGTTCTGAGGCCTCCATCCTCGTCAGGCACAGGCCAGACTTGATTGCATTGGGAGCCTTTTTTTTTAGTCTGGGGACCAGCTGAGCAGCACACACACATCCCACCTTAGTCTGGGACAACCACTCAAGACCAAAGTTTAAATGACTACCCTGGGGTGGTGTTTCTGTCTCAATAATGAGATGGTGAACAGGACCACCTCTGCATCCTGGATTTGTTGGTCACAACCTAGTGTTCTATAGAGGTGTTCTAGGATGAAATATTTACCCAAACCAACAAATTTGCTGAGTATTTTAAAATAAACTTCCTAGAAATAACTAATCTTCAAAAAGGAATTAAAATGTTGTGCTGACATAAGAATGAACATGCATGTGGACATCTGATAGGACACGTGAAATATGCAACACTGAAAGCATTGAGTTTGAAAATGACACTTGATATAAATGGCCTGAGATTTGGCAGGGACGTTCAGGTGAGTTTACTGCTGAGGGCAAATGAATGAGGGAGACAGCCAACCAGGAGGTCTGGCTGCCACAGCCCGGGGAAGCAGCTCTCATTCAGAACAGACGATGTCTGAAAACAATAATCGTAAGAAAATGCTGTTGGAGATGGTACCTCTCCTGAAAGTTAAGGCTCATGCCCACTCCAACATGAGCTTTCCCAGACCCTGGGTACTTGTGTGGCTTCAAGGCCCTGTGCCCATAGTTCACATGGGAATGGGCTTTGCTTCTAAGCCTCATACTCAGGGAGGCTGGAAACTTTCCTGAAGTTCCTGAAAGACCAGCCTTTGGCACTCCACAGCGATGACACCCAGAACCCTGGGCATCCTATGAGGACAGATATGGTCAGGACATGAGTCCCATATACCAGGAGACAGTAGTGTTGCCCCTTCTTTTCCTGGAACTAGTTGGAAGTTGAGACTTTCTGGCAAACATTTTCAGGAGTGAAATCCCAGGCCTGTAGCTAACAATCAAGTTAAGCAAATAGCTGCTTGTGTCGGGTATCAAATGTTCTGCATTCATATCTTGTGTTCTGTTCTGTAGCCACATCCCCATCTGCCAGGGGACGTTTGGACATTTTTCTTGGCTTCCCAGGGTGTCAGAGTCATGGCACAGCCCTGGGGTTCAATAAATACAGAACTAAACACAAAATAACCACCAGTTGCAGAACTCCAGGTGGCCTTTGCAGATTCTGGGCCACTGCATGGGGACAAAGGAAGGGAAAGGAGGCTGGGACCAGTGGCAGTGCTGTCAGATGATGTACACACAGATGAGTCCTGCTGTCAGTGGTTCTCTCCCTGCACAACCTCACACATTCCAAATTTTCAGATTGGTCCCCAATGCTCACACCACCCCCTGAGGTCCTGGTACAGCCCATGGGATTAGAATTCTGGTTTCTCCCTGCTCTGCCCCCAATGCCCATTCATCCTGGAAAAAAAGACACACCCTGCTTGAAAGATGCATTTTTGACTCTCTCTCCCACCTCAATTTTCTTTTCATGATCTAAGAGGGGAAAGGGACATGATAGCAAAGCCAATGCTCTGTCATCCAAGTGTCACCTAAGAAGCACCATCTCCAAGGAGAAGGATTGGGGGCCCTACTTCTTATGGACAGTTGGTCCTTTGGATGACCAAAGTCACAGGTTTTAATGAACCCAAAGCAGTGCACTGTTGACCCCGGATGTGAACAGTAAAGTTTGGTTGGCTCCACGTGCTTGCAATAGGTATTAATGGTAAGATGAAAATCATCAGCCCAGGATGTGTAAACGTCTCAGGTCCCTCAGGTTTGCAACCACACTGACAAGGCTCAGAAGAGAAAGACCTTCTGAGGGGCTGCTCATGGATCCAGGTGGGGCCTGCCAGCTCTGGCTACAGATCCTAGGAGCACATACTCTGGCAGCACTGGATGCACACCCACAGTGGTTGGGGCTTAAGAACAGAGGTGGGTAGAGAGGAATGGGCTGCAGGTGCTGCAGGTAGCATCCCTTTCAGGAGGTGGAGAGAAGCAATATGGCAAAACTATTCCCCCTAAGTCCCTAGAATGCTGTGAGAAAACCAAGGAGGAAGAAGGCAAAGGCATGCCTTCTGCACCAGCTGAAAAGAAGTAAGTGCAGATGAAATATGCCCTGCTGCCTGACCTTACCCAGGCAAGCCCCCAGGTGCCTCAGGCTGCCCCTCACAGTGGACCTGGGCTCCACTATGAGGCTGTTTTCTTCAGAAGCTAACATTGAGACAGAAATTCAGGTGCAAAGGGTTTATTTGGAGGTGATCCCAGAAAACATTAGAGAGGATTGTGGGGAAGTAGAGGGGAAGCAGTATGGAACAGTGAGCAGAATCAGAATGTGGGCAATGGGCTCCGTCTTGCTGGGCACCTCTCAAAGACCTGGTAGGTCAAATTATGTTGTTATCTCCTGGAGAAACTGAAGGCTAGGATATTGATCTTCCAACTTCAGCCACTGACAGGTCTCCTCTCAGAGGCTTTACCTTCTCAGCATTCTAGCCTTCCCCTACTGGTGAAGAGGAAACCCTTAGACAAAGAGAAAACCCTTAGACATTTCCCTTCTCAGGTGCTTGTCATCAATTCTGCAAGAAAAGAACTCTTTGAGCATGTTTACCAGTCAGCCACGTGGCCACTGCACTTCAGATCTCTCCCATGTCTAAGTTAGAACTCACTTCATTATTATTGACATTTCCCTGCTGACCTTGGCCTGCATACTAGTGCTATAGTTTCCACATTCAAGTTTCAGAAAGTGCCTCCTTCTGGACATGTTAACCTTCATCATCTCAGCTCCCCCAACCTACCCCCCTCCCCACCACCACACATACACTGTGGTAGCCAGCCTCAAGAGAGTCCACTGGTCCTCATCTCCTGGCCCTTATGCCCCTGTAGGGCCCCTTTCCATACTGAACCAGGTGACCAATAACTAAAAGAAGAGGTGATGGTGTATAACATTGGAATCTTGGTCACAAGGGGCATCTTGGCTTCCATCTTGGTCTCTCAGAACACTCTGTCTGGAGGAAGCCAGTCACCATGCCAAGCTCACAGCAGCCTTGGGAGAGGCCCATGTGGAAGAGAACAAAGACCTCCTGCCAGCAGCCAACACCAATCCGCACCCATCTGGGGAGTGGTTTCTCCAGGCAAACCAACCTTCAGGTGAGGGCAGTGCAGTCATTGTCTCAATGTAACCTCATGAGAGATAAAACCTGGGACCACCCAGCCAAGTCAACCCTGACACCTGACCCACAGACACCGTGAGAGACATAAGCAAACTGCTTAAGCCACTAAAAGCAGGGTTATTAGATACTATAATAGTCAGACAATATTAGATAATGCATCTTACTGTGTGTGTGTAAAAGCAAAAAGCCCACAAGAATGAAGTCAGTGTGGCAGCTGTGTTATTTAAATATTTTGCAGATGTCTTGCTTCTTTAAATGAAAGTGAGACTGACAGATGTATTGGAGAACAGTTAGACATCTTTGCAATGTTTCTTCTGCAGAGTGAGTTCAAATAACCAGGGTTTGGTTACAACAATAAAGGTGCAATGAAGCATCTAAAAGAGACAAAAAGAATAATCAGTTTTAAGAAAGAAAATTAGAAAATATATATTTTGTAAGTTCCTGTTTTAAGGTGTGAGGAGCCAGCCTCTCTCAGCAGTTTGGGCTCCTGCCAATTCACTTCCCTGTGATCTGAAGCCATCATGGACATGGCTGTTTGCTCCAGGAAGGCCCAAGAACTGGCTATCCTCAGAAATCCTCACTTCCAGCTCTGCTTTTCATCTAGTCAAGCCAACTTCCCTGTAGCCCATACTGCATGGAGGGCCCAGTGGGTCCTTCCCAGAGGAGGCAAACCAAAAAGAATAATACAGGATCCTGCATTCCTTGGGGAAGGGCAGGGGTTCAAAGCCTGGACAGATACCACCAAGAAAACTTTCAGTTTGGAAGCTGACACATAGCTCTCTTTCCAGAACTTGCAGAATGAGCAGGGCTTCAGGCTTAGCCAGGAACCAAAAGGTTATGGGTTTGATTCCCAGTCAGGGCACATGCAGTATGGGATGAGTTGTCCTGTGTCCTTCCTCTCTCTCATAAAAGTGTTATTCAGTTCAAATAAAAACAACTTAGGGACACCTGCATTGCATCAGTAAAATGTGAATGGCAGCATTAAGTAGAATTGAAGTTGCATAAAATATAAAGCTGAGACACTAGTATGTAAGTAGAGCCAATATCTAGAACATTCTTACCCCAGCACACAACACAAAGAGCAGAACCCAGCCTAGATTGCAGAAGAATGAAAAGCAATGGCTTGTTGTTGGTTTAAGCCACTAAATGTGTATGTGAGTGTGTGTGTGTGTGTGTGTGTGTGTGTGTGTGTGTATGTGCGCGTGCCCCCATTGGCAAGGATGAGGGGAAGGTGGTATCAGCACAATATAATAAAAACAGTGCTCTATATCTAGAACCTGGCCATCCTCAGTTCTGAATATGGTTTAAAGAGGAAACTTAAAAATAAAAACAGGATTGGTTCTATCATTTTTGCCTGTCTGGGTCACAAACTTAACCATGGCCATCACTTCGCTCTGTCTCAGTCACATACCTTTTGCATTTTAGGATCCTGTTGTAATAAGCAGTTTTCATTTTCTCCTAAAGCTTTCTTGCACATTGTTCGGCCAATTTTGACTTCAAGAAAGTAGTCCAAACTATCTGTGACCTGTCAATGAATAATTTAAAACTTAGATATCATAAAATAATGCATAGCATTAATAGTCATCTCCAATAAATAAACATGTCTACTTGGGGTCAATGATCCTCTCTCCCACAGTTTCTTTAATTTGGGAATAATTGGGAGAGAGGGTTCTTATTTTTTTTTAATATATTTTATTGATTTTTTACAGAGAGGAAGGGAGAGGGATAGAAAGTCAGAAACATCGATGAGAGAGAGACATCGATCAGCCGCCTCCTGCACACCCCCTACTGGAGTTGTGCCCGAAAGCAAGGTACATGCCCTTGACCGGAATCGAACCTGCGACCTTTCAGTCCACAGGCCAACGCTCTATCCACTGAGCCAAACCAGTCTTGGCAAGAGGGTTCTTATTTTGATCTCTCTCTCTCTCTCTCTCTCTCCCTGGCATTTTATTTTAAAGTAGCAACAATTGTCCCAAGATAAAAGAGGAAAACTATTTCCCATAGAACTTTATTGGAGTTTTGGATGAAGACAACAAAGGTTATAACATTTTCATTCCTAGTCAATAGAAAAGATATCCCAGAACTGAAATACAATTAGAGTATGTTGTTTCTCACCAAAGCCTTTCATGCTTTGGTGATTTTGACAATACACACCTTATACTATATGATATACCCTCCAAAATTCCTGAATTCCTGGGCACCTTCATTTATGCAGAGCCCATCATTGCCCTCTATTCAGGAGTGCCTTGTGAGGACCTGGAGCCGCACAATGGTAAATATAGACTTTTATCATTAAAAAATGAACAAGAAGAAAACAAATTTTATAAGATTTAGGGAAGAGAACATGTGAAAGAGAATGGTCACGTTAAACACAACAACTTACTCCAGAAGAATAAGTGATAATTCAGAAAATAGAGCAAACATTTTAGAAATTCTAGATAAAATGCCTGGGCATTGAACCAAATGGGTGCGGTAGGCAGAATTCTAAGTGTGGTTTCATGCTTCCCTTTGTTTTCAGTATGAACTGATGAATTAATCTCCAGTCCTGACTACATTAGAAAATGGGAAAGTAGGCAGGAAGTGTACAGAATATGTCTGGAGGGACAGAGTAAACCGTTTCTGATGGTGCCCCCAGGAATGCTGAGTCAGACTGGAAATGTGAGAAATGGACTGTTCACTTCCATTTCTTAACTCAACAATTTCCAAATATATGTACTCCTAGAACTTTATTATGACTACATATCAAGTTTCTCAGCCTCAGCCCTGACAGGGGCTGGATCACTCTCGGGGGTGGGGGTAGTGGCTTTGCACTGTTTAGCAGCAGCATCCCTGGCCTCCACCCATTGGATGTGAATAGCTGGCCCTTCAGTTGTGATGAGCAAAAATGTCTCCAGTTATTACCAAATTCCCCTGCCAAGCTGAGAACAATTGCTTTATATTTGAGAGATGTTTCCAAATCATAAAAACAGGCTGATTTAAATCACACTCAACAGCCCCCAACTGGCCACCAGTCCTATCTTGACCTCTCCAACATTACCACAGCACAGTCATCTTTCTTAGGAAATACTAATTGGTTCAATGCTCACCTCTATGATATAATCTATATTCAAATTCCTTTAATTGCCCTAATAATATTCTTCATAATTTTTTAAAATATATTTTTATTGATTTCAGAGAGCAAGGGAGAGGGAGAGAGAGATAGAAACATCAATGATGAGAGAGAATCATTGATCAGCTTGCCTCCTGAATGTCCCCTACTGGGGACTGAGCTCACATCCTGGGCATGTGCCTTGATCAGGATTCGAACCAATGACCTCTTGGTTCCTGGGTCGAAGCTCAACCGCCGAGTCACACCCAACTGGGCTTTTGTAATTTTTTTAATCCAAGAGACAATACAGGAACACACATTACATTTGCTGTCATGTTTTTTAAATGAGAACAGGGTCCCTGCTTTCCCCCTGTCTTTCATGACACTGATCTTTCCAAAAAATTTTTTTTCTTAAAGATTTTAAAAAATATTTTTCTTGATTTTTAGAAAGAGGAAGGGAGAGGTAGCGAGAAAGAGAAACATTGATGTGAGAGCAGAGCATCAATCAGCTGCCTCCCATACATCCCCATTGAGGACTGAGCTGCACCTGGGGCATGTGCCCCAACAGGGGATCAAACTGGCACCACTACCACCACCACCACCACTACCACCACCACCACCACCCCTGGTGCATGGAAGGATGCCCAACCAACTGAGCTATATCAGGCAGGGTGACATAGATATTTCTAAGTGAACTTATGGAATGCCCCCATAATGTGAATTTTTAAAAATTGTTCCTCATAACAGTTCAGGGTATGCATTTTTGTGTAAGAATAACATAAATACATTGATGTTGTGTCTTTTCTGGGATATCACATCAGGGCACATGATTTCAATTTTCCCAGTGCTGGTACATTTGTGGAGTGAGGTGTTCGTCAGAAAATGTCTTTTCTCCATTGTAATTGTTAAAAAATTTGTTCTCCAGCTCTGTCTCACCCAATGGTTGTAGAATTTATTGATGATCTTTTCCCTGAGTTAGTGATTATCATGGTCATTGCAAAAGGTAGTTTTTTAGTTACATCTGTAAGTAGACATTCTTTTTTTAATTAAATCTTTAATATTCAGATTATTACATTTGTTTCTCTTTTTTCCCCTCCATAGCACCCCTCCACCCAACTCCCACCCTTCCCTCAGCCCTTACCTCCCTCCCATTGACCTCATCAATAGGTGTATGATTTTTGTCTAGTCTCTCCCTGTACACCCCTCACCCCTTTTCCCCTGAGTATCAGTCCACTCCCTTTCTGTGCTCCTGATTCTATTATATTCACCAGTTTATTCTGTAGATCAAATTTTTAATTCACTTAATTTTTAGATTCACTTGTTGATAGATATGTATTTGTTGTTCATAATTTTTTGGCTTTTACCTTTTTCTTCTTCCTCTTCTAAAAGAGTACCTTTCAGCATTTCATATAATACTGGTTTGGAGTTGATGAACTCCTTTAGCTTTTTCAAATCTGTGAAGCTCTTTATCTGCCCTTCAATTCTGAATGTTAGCTTTGCTGGATAGATTATTCTTGGTTGTAGGTTCTTGCTATTCATTACCTTGAATATTTCTTGCCACTCCCATCTGGCCTGCCTTGTTTCTGTTGAGATATCAGCTGACAGTCGTATGGGTGCTCCCTTGTAGGTAATGAACTGTTTTTCTCTTGCTGCTTTTAATATTCTCTTTGTCTTTTGCTCTTGGTATTTTAATTATGTTGTGTCTTGGTGTAGTCCTCTTTGGATTCCTTTTATATGGGGTTTTGTGTGCTTACTGGACTTGTAAGTCTATTTCTTTTACCAGATGTGGGAAGTTTTCAGTCATTACTTCTTTAAATAGGTTTTGAGTATCTTGCTGTCTCTCTTCATCTGGCACCCCCACAATTCTGATGTTGGTATGCTTGAAGCTGTCCCAGAGGCTCCTTACATTATCTTCACATTTTTGGATTCTTTTCTCTTCTTGCTTTTCCAGTTGAGTGTGTTCTGCTTCTTTATATTTCAAAATTTTACTTGATTCTTGCCTTTCTCTAGTCTGCTGTTAGGACTCTGTATAATATTTTTTACTTCAGTCAGTGTATGTTTAATTTCTAGTTGGTCCTTTTTCATCTCTAGTTGGACCTTTTTCATCTCTAGTTGGATCTTTTGCATCTCTAGTTGGTCCTTTTTCATCTCTTGGCTCTCGCTAACTTTATCCAACTTTTCTAGAATATTCTTGAAAAACCTTATAAGCATGGTTTTGAACTCTATATCAAGTTGTTTGTTTTCCTCCATTTTTTTTTTTTTGTTTGTGATCCCTTCCCTTATCTTGGCATTTTCACTATGCCGAGAGAACTTCTGTGTTGGATTCAGCCTTATGATAGCAGACTTGCAAAACTGCAAAAGCCTATCTGTTGAGCTTGGGATGGGTGGAGTCTGAGGGCTTAAGGGGACTGCCTTGCCTTCCAGTCGGCCCCACCCTCTATGGCCCCTGAGTCTCACGTGACTGGGTAATCGCTGGAGTGGTCCTTGTGTGCGCACACAGTGCCTCTAGACTGCTGCCTTTCCTGATCCCCTGCACTCCAGGACCACATAAGTCTAGGTCCCCAGGGTTTCACCCGAAACAGGGGCTTAGTGGAGTCAGAAGTGGCACAGTTGGGAGGGCCTATCTCCCGCCTACTCGTGAAAGCCAGCGGCACAATCAGCAGTCAGTCCTCTGCGCAGTGCCATGCTTGCCACCAGACCTCTGATCTTTTGCGACTCCCCTAAATTTCCATGCACCTCTCCCTTTTCACAGTCCAAATTCCCCCCGTATGAGTTTTGGCTGGATCTGGGGTTTAGTGTCGTAAGATAAAGGGTTCAATGCCTTTGAGAGTCTCTGTTTCCCTCTTGCCAGAGAAAACCAGCCAGGTACTTTGGCACCCGCTCGTCTCCATACCTCAGTTTTTTGCAGCTCCTGTGGGTCTCCGTGAGCCCCTCTCTTTCCCTCTAGTTGTAGAATTTCCACTCAGCCAGCTTTCCCGTGGTTCTGGATGATGTCCGTTCTGTCTTTTAGTTGTAGTTTTGAAATTGTTGTGCGAGGCAGCAGTGTAGGTGTTTACCTTTGCTGCCATCTTGGATTCTCTGTAAATGTATGTGTCCTTTTTTTTTTTTTAATCCTCACCTGAGGATATTTTTTTTCCAATTGATTTTTAGAGAGTGAAAGAAAGAAGGAGAGACAGAGACAAGGAAAGATCCATATGAAATAGGCACGTCAATTGGTTGCCTTTTGCATATGCCCCGATCAGGACCAGAGATTAAGCTTGCAATCAAGGTACATGCCCTTGACTGGAATTGAACCTTTGACCCTTCAGTCTGTGGGCCAATGCTCTAACCATTGAGAAAAACTAGATAGGGCTATAAGTAGGCATTCTTGTATAAAGATTCTCTTTATCAGTGAATACTAGACCTGCAATTTCTTAGCTTGTTTGAAATTCCTGTCTCACTCATTTCGATATTAGCCAAATTTTCCCAAACTTGGCCTTTTTAAGAGCCCTTCTGGGCTATTACCTATGTTTTATGATGTGACTATAATCAATTTTGTTACTATAATGGACACTTTATATTTCATCTCAGAATAGTGAAAGATACATTACAATGAAGTTTCTTTCAATAACACCTAAAATAAAATTAATATATTTGGCTAAAGGCATCTCTGAGCTGCTTTCCATTTATATATAATAGCCCCACCACAACCACAGACATGCAGAGAACTGAAGAGCAAATGCCCACCAACCTGCTCCTGGGACTTCAGCACTTTTACCACCTTGAAAGCGTACTTGTCTTTGCTGGCCTTGTTAAACTCCTTCATGGCAAACCACAGTGCCTGCTGCACATAGACATAGGTTTCCGGGATGTCTTTGAATTCCCTCACCACATTTTTCCAGCCCCAGGTGTGAATATCTCTGGATACAAGAACCATATTTGCCACCAGAAGCAGTAGGCTTGGGTAGAGTCTGGCCATGGCACCTCGGCCAAGGCAGCTCAGGCTAACTCCCTCTGTCCTTGCAGGGCTGGGGTGAGGGGCAGACCAGACCCAAGATCTTGACGGTCCTGGGATAAAAAGGAAAGAATCTTTGAAAACACTGCCTTTTGTGGGTTCTTTATCTTCTTCCCCAGACAGAAGCCGTGGGAGAAATCTGCAATCACAATCTATCCATTTTCTCATCTTAGCTCTTTTATTTCTGGAAGGAGGCATACCTCTATGCACTCACACATGGAAGCACATGTGCGAGCTCGCGCGCGCACACACACACACACACACACACACACACACACACACACAGCACACCTTTTCCCTACCAGACAACCCCTGCCTCCTTATCTACAAGGTCCCCGTGTATCCAGTAAAAGTGCCTCACTGTGTCAAGTCTGTGTGCACAGATGGCCACAAGGACCTGCAGCAGATGACTGCCATGGGGAGAAGACGGGTCCCAAAACTTCTCTTATTATTTCCTTCCCAGGAGTACATATGAAAGTCATTGTACAGGCCTCAAAACTTCCCTGCATCTCCCCTCTTTCTAGTAGGGCTCATTAGTCATCACCCTGGGATCTATTTATTGAGATTAGTGAGTCTTGCCAAACCCTGCAATAAGAATGGTACATGTAATCATTGCCATTCCCCAGGGGCTTTTTACACTGAGGACAATGAGACTCACAAAGAAGCCAAGCCAATGCCTCAGCCACTTGACAGGGTGAGAGCTTAACTTGGCTGCTTGCCCTGATGTGAACCTTTAGACCCAGACAACCTGACACATATCTGTGTACAGGTCACAGCTTATAATGTGCATTGATTCTGAGGAGATTCAGTATTACTATCTATAATAATAAAGGCATAATATATTAATTAGACTGGACATCTGAATGACATTCCAGACTTCATTATG
Organism: Lasiurus cinereus; assembly: GCA_011751065.1. Classification (NCBI taxonomy): domain Eukaryota; kingdom Metazoa; phylum Chordata; class Mammalia; order Chiroptera; family Vespertilionidae; genus Lasiurus; species Lasiurus cinereus. The sequence goes on from JAAGEH010000006.1 coordinate 10,663,943, forward strand.
GACATCCAGACAAAGCTGTGGTGGCAGAGGCCAATGCAGAGGCAGTTAGGGGCAATCAGTCAGGCAGTCAGAGTAGTTAGGGCAATCAGGCAAACAGGTAGGCAGGTGAATGGTTAGGAGCCAGTGGTCCTGGATTGTGAGAGGGTGCAGGCCGGGCTGAGGGACACCCCTGCTATGCACAAATTTCATGCACGAGGCCTCTAGTATAAGACAAGACTTGCAGTTTCTTTGCTTGTTCATCATATAATAATTGTAGTTGATGAGACAGGTAAAACTATTAAGAGTAGATGATGACTAAGCAGTTTAACAGGTAGAATCCAGTTATGTTCATTACAGAAAAGTGGCAAGTAACTTATGTCTACGTTGAACATAGGTGACAGTGATATTCATCAGATATTAAGCACACATGTGATACACACAGCACACGATACTCAGAAAGTCTTCATTTGCTGCCCACTGCTGACACCATTCTGGCCCCATGTATCCTCTCCCCAGAAAACATAAACTGAATCCCAGGCTGTTCGGAAGGCCACACAGCGTGCCCAGCTGTGTGAGGGCAAGGTAGACTCACCTGGCAGAGGCTGATACCACGAAGAATGTGGCTGGCCCAGGCTCCACGTGTGCCCCACAAGCCGCATATCTTAAGCATTTCAACTTGCTCCTTCTCATTGCCTTGCTTCTTGGTCAATGGTTTACATTGATTTGGTAACACATGCCATTTGAGCAGCAAATGTTGACCTGTTCTGCTCTGTGACTCTGAAATAAGTGGCCTGGGACATGTGTGGAAGCCACCCTGGCATTTCTGTTATCTCCCACCCAGTACCGCTTTACCCCAGACCAACCTCAGAACCAAGTTTTCCACCAGTTTCCTGCTTGCTGAGCCTGGAGCCGAATGCCCTCACCCACGATAGTACTTTCTCCTTCCTGGGGACTTGAGCTCTGACCAGCTCCTCCTTTGTGGCACCCTGGGTCCCCAGCACACTCAGTTCATGCCTGTGCCTGGTCAGGGTGTCAGTGTGACCTGAGCTCAGGGGTGCCTCCATCCTCTGGATATACTCTTCAGCCAGGTGGTCACAGCTATGGCCCTTTTGTGAGGTAAGCCCAGCCCCTCTGATGTAGCTCAAGTGAGCAACACCTCTAACAGAGTCCCGCTCACTGTGCAGAAGTCTTCATTCTTATTCTATGCCTCCTGACCATCTACATTTCTGGACTTTAGACTAAACCATTTGAAACAGAAAGCACCTATACAGACATTTATTCCAGGTTCCTGTTGTGTGATATAATGGTCTTAGAGACAGGAAGAGTCACCAAACAGCCAGTCTAAGGGAGTCTGGGACTGAGAGGCATAGGGAGGAGAGGTCCTTGGTGGTGCCTGGACCAAGGAGCTGCGGCCCTACAGCTGGCAGAAGCTGTTACCTGAAATACCATCTAGAAGGTGTCAGCTGGCATCAACCATACTGGCATGTTTTCAAGGTTCATCCATGTTGTAGTATTAATTGCTTCTTAATTTCCTTTGATTGTTGACTACTATTTAATTGTTTATATTACATATTTAATTGATCCATTCATCAATTGGTGGACATTTGCGTTGTTTCCACTTTTTGGCTATTATGAATAATACTGCTATGAGCATTCATGTTTAAGCTTTTGTGTGGGCATATGTTTTTATTTCTCTTGAGGATTATTTCTCTTAAAGTGAAGTTATTCTATAATTACATTCAATTCTATAGTTCTAAGTTTAACTTTTTGAAGCACTACAAGATGGTTTTCCAGAATCGGCGCAGGCACACGGCGAAACCAGAGATCCACAGAGCACACGGACAGGTCAGATTGCGCCTGAGATAAGGCGGAGTTAGATGTCTGCCTAGACCTGAAAGCTGCGGCTGACTGAGGCACCCACAGAACAGACAGGGACCCAGAGCACGGCTTCCCAGGCGGCACGGACGCGCAGGCGGTGGATTCGGAGATCCACGCGGCGTGCGGAAGAGTCAGATTTCGCCTGGGTCAGGGTGAGGTCTCCTGCCCCGCACAACTAAGATGCGCACACTGTGGGAGCCGGGCTGTGGGAAAGCTGCCTCTGGAGAGGTCCGCAGAGGTGGTCAGGGCGTGATCCCTGAGTGTGAAGGCAAACCCTCTGAGACTGTTGACAGAGGAGAGCTCTAGAAAACGACTCGTTTTTTTTTTGTTTGTTTGTTTGTTTGTTTTTTCTGGGGCAGAGGGACAGCCTGGGAGTTACTACAGTGTCCCGGCTGCAAAACCCCCACAAACTGGCTTTGAGAACCACAGAGTAGCAGGATCTGAGCACAGCCTAGAGAGGTCCTGTGCTTTGTCTCAGAGATCAATTCCGAAACACTGCCACCCAGTGGATGACACACAAATTGACTCTCGCATAACCACAAAAGAATAAAGAGACTAAAACACCAAGAGGGGAACACAGGGAGCTGCAGTGCCTTCCCTGATGGAAAACAGGAGTGCCAAGCAGAATATAGTGGAAGTGAAGGACCATTCTATTTTTCTTCTTTTTTTTGTTTTTCCTTTTTTATTTTTCTTTTTTTTTAATTTTTTATTTTTCATTTTCACATATTTTAATTAAAAGAATATTTTTTTTCTTTCCACCTCAATTGATTTTACCTTTATAATTATTACATTTTTGTTTTAAACTACTATTATTAACTACTACTATTACCTAACCGTTTTGGGAAAAAAAAAACACAAGTGTCTTTTTGTTTTCTCTTTATTTTATTTCGGGATTAGAGTTCTACATTCTATTTTCATCTTTCGTTTAGCATAATTTTACTCCAACTCAACTCTACCTTTATGCCAACACTTTCCTCCTAACTTTCCCCATTTTGCTGTCTTGTTTCTCTTTCCCTTTTCCAACTTTAGATTCCCCCTATTCTTTCTCTTTACCTGGTTAAAATTTCACCCCATTTATATATCTAATTTCAAATCCCGTACTACAAGTCCACACAAACCTCTCTCTTCTTGTCTTCACTAGCCAAAAAGATTTTTTTCTCTATGTCCTTTTGTTGCTATTTGCCTGAAAAGTGATTATATTGATTTTTTGAAATTTTTTTGTGAGATTGTTTTGGTTTATTCTACTTGTTTTATTTTGGTTTTTGCTTGCTTTGTTTTCTACCTCCCTCTTCCCCCACCTCCCTCGATACCAGTTGCTATTTGCAATTTGCATTAATCTCTAGGTACTGGTTGCTGGCCTTTATTGGGATTAGAGACTGTTCTATTGGAGTTGTCTCCTGACATCTACATTTTGTTCCTCTTTTTTCTCTTATACACTTTTCTTTCTCTCTGACTTTTTTCTCTTCCTCTTTCCTACTCCTTCTTCTCCTTTTTATTTTCTTATTTTATTTTATTTTATTGTTCATTTATTTATCTTTTTTTTCTCACTCTGCCAATTTGATTTTGGCATTTCTTTCTTTTCTTCTTTCCTCATTTTCCTCTTCTTCTTTATCTATTTACCCCTAATTTGTCCTTCATGGGTGGGTCACCTTATGTGTGATTACTAACATCTTGAATACATTCCCACTCAGTGCCTTGTGTGCTGTACCTGGTCGTGTTGTAGTTTGTGCCTTTCAATCAACGTAGGAGAGAGAACTACATAACCAGACACCCGGAGAAGAAACACCATGGGCAGAAAAAGAAACAGCCCACATAAGACAGAAAGTCAGGTTTCACCAGAAGTGGAAGTAAACGAAATAAAACCAGAAAAAAAGCCTGCCAGAGAAAGAGTTCAGAGAAATGATCATAATGTGGTTGATAAGAATGGAAGACAAATTTGACAATATGAGTAAGAGCCAAGAGGAAATGAAGAAGATGCAGGAGGAGATGAAGAAGCAGCAAGAAGAAATGCAGAATAATCAAGAAGAAATGAAAAATGACATCACTGCTATAAATAACTCAATAGAAAGCATCAAAAGTAGACTAGAAGAAGCAGAGGACCGCATCAGTGAGCTAGAAGACACGGTAGGAAAAAATACCCAAGTACAGCAGCTTCTAGAAAAAAAAGTTAAAAAGCAAGAGGAGAGTCTAAGGGAACTTTGGGATAACATGAAACAAAGAAACATCCACATAATTGGGGTTCCAGAAAGAGTGGAAACTGAACAAGGATTAGAGAATGTGTTTGAAGAAATAATGATAGAAAATTTCCCCAATATAGAAAAAAAAACCACACAAATCCAAGAAGCTCACAGAGTCCCAAGCAAAATGAACCCCAACAAACCAACACCGAGGCACATTATAATTAAATTGGCAAACACCGACGACAAAGTAAGAATCTTAAAAGCAGCCAGAGAGAAATAGAAACTTAGCTACAAAGGAACCCCCATAAGACTAGCTACTGACTTCTCAACAGAAACTCTTCAGGCCAGAAGGGAATGGAATGAAAAATACAAAGTCATGCAAAGGAAGGGACTGAATCCAAGAATACTGTACCCTACAAGACTCTCAATCAAAATTGAAGGTGAAATCAGAAGCTTCACAGACAAAAAAGGACTAGGGGAATATATTACCACCAAACCAGCAATGCAAGATATGTTACAGGGTCTGCTGTAATAAAAAGAAAGAGGAAGCAAAGAATGAACTCGGGGGTAAGGACTAAAAATGGCAACAGATAAGTACTTATCAATAATAACTTTAAATGTAAATGGATTAAATGCTCCAATGAAAAGACATAGGGTAACCGATTGGATAAGAAAACTTGATCCATATATCTGCTGTCTGCAAGAAACCCACCTTAGGAAAAGAGATGCACACAGATTGAGGGTGAAGGGATGGAACATGGTATTTCAGGCAAATGGAAATGAAAAAAAAGCTGGGGTTGCAATACATATATCTGACAAATTAGATCTCGAGTGAAGGACATAACAAGAGATAAAGAATGACACTTAATAATACTAAAGGGAACAATCCAACAAGAAGAAATAACTCTGGTAAACATTTATGCACCCAATATAGGAGCACCTAAATACATAAAAAAAACTCTTGGAGGATATTAATGGAGAGATTGACAGCAATACAATCATAGTAGGAGACTTTAATACCCCACTGTCACCATTGGACAAATCCTCTAAACAAAAAATCAGCAAAGAAACATCAATCCTAAATGACTCACTAGAACAGATGGAATTAATTGACATCTTCAGAACATTTCACCCCAAAGCCACAGAATATACATTCTTCTCCAGTGCACATGGGCCATTTTCAAAGATAGATCATATGTTGGGTCATAAGAAAAGTCTCTTCAAATTCAAGAAGATAGAAATCATATCAAGCATTTTCTCAGACCACAGTGGCATAAAACTGGAAATCAACTATAATAAAAACAATAGAAAGAAATCAAACACATGGAGACTAAACAGCATGCTAATAAACAATGATTGGGTAACCAGAGAGATCAAGGAAGAAATAAACATCATGGCAACAAATGACAATGACAACACAACAATCCAAAATTTATGGGACACAGTGAAAGCAGTCTTGAGAGGGAAGTTCATAGCCCTACAAGCCTACTGCAAAAAAACAGGAAACAATGGTAATAAATTACCTAAACCTACAACTCAAAGAGCTAGAACAAGAGCATCAAGAAAAGGCCAGTGTTCTCAGAAGGAAGGAAATAGTGAAGATCAGAGCTGAGATAAACAACTTGGAGACCAAAGAAACAATTCAAAAGGTCAACAAAACAAAGATCTGGTTCTTTGAAAGGATAAACAAGATTAATGGACCCCTAGCCAGGCTCACCAAGAAGCAAAGAGAGAAGACCCAAATAAACAAAATCAGAAATGAAAGAGGAGAAATAACAACAGAACCTGTGGAAATGCAAAGGATTGTTAAAAAAAAAATACTATGAACAACTTTATTCCAACAAATTGGACAACCTGCAAGAAATGGACATTTTCCTAGAAAAATATAACCTCCCGAAACTCAATGAGGAGAAAACCAAACATCTCAATAGTCCAATAACTATGGAAGAAATTGAAGCAGTCATCAAAAAGCTTCCAGCAAATTAAAGCCCAGATCCAGATGGCTACACAGGAGAGTTTTACCAAACATTGAAGGAAGAATTAAAAGCTAACCTCCTCAGACTATTCAAAAACATTCAAGAAGAAGGAACACTTCCAAACACCTTCTATGAAGCCAGCATCACCTTAATACCAAAATCAGATAAAGACAACACAATGAAAGAGAATTATAGGCCAATATCTTTCATGAACATAGATGCCAAAATCCTCAACAAAATTCTAGCAAACCGGATCCAGCAGTACATCAGAAAGATCATACAATCATGACCAAGCAGGATTCATCCCAGGAATGCAGGGATGGTACAATATCCGCAAATCAATAAATGTGATACATCACATAAACAAATTGAGAGATAAAAATCACATAGTCATATCAATTGATGCAGAAAAAGCATTTGACAAAATCCAACACCCTTTCTTGATAAAAACTCTCAGCAAAGTGGGAATAGAAGGATCATACCTCAACATCATAAAAGCCATATATGATAAACCCACAGCTAACATCATACTCAATGGGCAAAAACTAAAACCATTTCCCCTAAGAACAGGAACAAGACAGGGATGCCCACTCTCACCTCTCCTGTTCAACATAGTACTGGAAGTATTAGCCATTGCAATTAGACAACAAGAAGAAATAAAAGGCATCCAAATTGGAAAAGAAGAAGTAAAGCGTCCTTATTTGCAGATGACATGATATTGTACATAAAAAACTCAAAGGACTCCATTCCAAAACTAATTGACTTAATTAATGAATTCGGCAATGTAGCAGGATACAAAATTAATGCTAAGAAGTCTGTGGCATTTCTATACACTAATAGTCAAATTATAGAAAGAGAAACTAAAAAAGCAATCCCATTTACCATCGCACCAAAAAATTAAGATACCTAGGAATAAACCTAATAAAAAGGTAAAAGACCTTTATGCAGAAAACTACAGGACACTGAAAAAAGACATAGAGGAAGATGTTAACACATGGAAGAGCATACCATGATCTTGGATTGGGAGAATCAACATCATTAAAATGTCCATACTACCCAAAGCAATCTACAGATTCAATGCACTACCCATTAAAATACCAACGACATATTTCACAGACCTAGAAAGAATTCTTCATAGATTCATCTGGAACAAAAAAAGACCACGGATAGCTACAGCAATTCTGAGAAGGAAGAATAAAGTAGGTGGGATCTCAATACCAGACTTCAAGCTGTACTACAAAGCAACTGTTCTCAAAACAGCCTGGTACTGGCACAAGAACAGACATATAGACCAATGGAATAGAATAGAGAATCCATATATCCACCCAAACCACTATGCTCAACTAATACTTGACAAAGGAGGCATGAACATTCAATGGAGCCAAGATAGCCTCTTCAATAAATGATGTTGGGAAAATTGGACAGATACATGCAAAAAATTGAAACTGAACCACCAACTTACACCAAATACAAAAATAAACTCAAAATGGATACAGGACTTAAACATTAGAAAGGAAACCATAAAAATACTAGAGGAATCCACAGGCAGCACAATCTCAGATATATGCCAAAAGAACTTCTTCACTGATACTGCTCCAAAGGCAATGGAAGCTAAAGAAAAAATAAACAAATGGGACTACATCAAAATACAAAGCTTTTGCACAGCAAAAGAAACCATCAACAAAACAACAAAAAAGATCACTGTATGGGAGATCATATTTGCAAATGTTATCACTGATAAGGGTTTAATCTCCAAAATCTACAGCCAACTTATACAACTTAATAAAAGGAAGATGAAGGATCCAATAAAAAAAATGGGCAATGGACCTAAATAGTACCTTTTCAAAAGACGACAGAAGGAAGGCCAAGAGACACATGAAAACATGTTCAAAGTCATTAATCACCCAAGAGATGCAAATCAAAATGACAATGCGATACCATCTTACACCTGTCAGAATGGCAATCATCTACAAATCAAAAAACGACAAGTGTTGGCGAGGATGCGGAGAAAAAGGAACCTTTGTGCACTATTGGTGGGAATGCAGACTGGTGCAGCCACTGTGGAGAACAGTATGGAGTTTCCTCAAAAAACTAAAAATGGATCTCCTATTTGACCCTGTAATACCACTCTTAGGAATTTATCCTAAGAAATTACAAACACCAATCAGAAAGGATTAATGCACCCCTATGTTCATAGCAGCACAATTTACAATAGCTACAATTTGGAAACAGCCTAGGTGCCTATCAGCAGATGAGTGGATCAGAAAACTGTGGTACATCTACACATTGGAATTCTACGCTGCCATTAAAAAGAAGGAATTCTTACCATTTGCAGCAACCTGGTTGGAACTGGAGAGCCTTATGCTTATGAAATAAGGCAGTCAGTGAAGGAGAAGCATCACATGATCGCACTCATTGGGGGATGATAAAGAACATTATAAACTGATGAACAAATGGATAGATACAGAGACAGTAAAGCTTCAAACAGACTGTGAAATTACAGCAGGAAGATTAAAGTTAGGTGAGGTAGGTAAGAGGTCAATCAAAGGACTTGTATGCATGCATATAAGCATAACCAATGAACATAGACACTGGGGGTGTTGGGGTATGCCTGGGGGGGAGGGGGGGCAATGGGGAGATATGTATAAAAAATTTAAAAAATAAATAAATAAAGAGCAAGAAACGGTTAAACTAAAAAAAAAAAAAAAGATGGTTTTCCAAAGTGGATCTACTGTTTTATATTTCCATCAGCCATGTATAAGGATTCAAAAATCTCCTTGACAACATTATTACCTGTCTTTTTTTATAAAAAGAGGAAGGGAGAGAGAGAGAGAGAGAGAGAGAGAGAGAGAGAGAGAGAGAGAGAGAAACATCAATGCAAGAGGGAACATGAAATGGCCACCTCCTTCACACTGCCTATCAGGGATCAAACCCAAAACTTGAGCTGGCCAGGAACCAAACCAGCAACCCCTCAGTATATGGGATAACACCCAACCAACTGTGCCACACTGGCCAGGACACTATCTGTCTTTTTTATAGTCATCCTGTTAGGTATGAAGTGATACAAGTGGTAAGAATTTGACTAATCTGACATAGAAAACTTTAATTTCCATAATATCAAAGAGCTATTATAAGTAATTATTTTTTAAAAATAAAAAAAAATCAGAAAGAGAAACCAAGATAGTGGCATAGATGAACACCTAAACTGCTACCTCGCACAACATTTTCAAAACTACAGCTAAAAGACAGAAAGGACATCATCCAGAATCACAGGAAAGCTGGCTGAGTGGAAATTCTACAACTAGAAGGAAAGAGAAGGGCTCATGGAGTCTCAGAGGAGCTGCAAAAAACTGAGGTATGGAGACATGCATGTGAGAGGACAGGTGACAGAGGGCCTGGCTGGCTTCTTCTAGTGGGAGGGAAATGGAAACTCCCAACTGTACTGAACCCCAGTTCTGGGTGAGACTCATACACAGGAAATCTGGATTATTGTGAAAAGGGAGGAGTGCATGGAAACTTAGGGGAGTGCACTCAGAGAGGACTAGCTGCTGATTGTGCCACTGACTTTCTCTAGCAGGAGGAAGACAGAACCTTCCAACTGCACTGAAATCCAGTTCCAAGTACATTGAACTGCAGTTTTGGGCGAGACCTTGGAGACCTAGACTCATACAGGTCCCCAGAGCACACAGAAACTCAGGGGAGCTGGAACAGCAGAGGTCTGGAGGTGTGCACACATGAGTGCACGCAGGGAGGGCTGCAGCTATTACCGAGGGACACTGAGACCCAGGGACTGCACATAGGGCAGGGCTGACTGGAAGCCAAGGCTGTCTGCTCAACCCTGAGACTCTGGCCCATCCAAGCTAAGCACAGAGGCTTTTGCAATTTTGCAAATCTTGTATCATAAGGCTGACTCTAGCACAGAAATTCTTCTGGCGTAGACACAGCTGATCCTCACAATCAATTGATTTGGAGGTCAATTACTTCACCCCAGTGATAACAACAACAATCAAAACTTAACTACAACAAGGCTGTACACACAGTCCACAAAGGAGTGCACCAAGAGAGTCTACTCCAAGTAACTGGGGAGGCAGAACTACTGGCCATATAGGACACCTAGCACACAAAACTACTCTACCAACTCAGAGCAGCAGCAAAATATGCAGAGACAAAAGAATAGATCACAAACGAAAGAAATGGAGGAAAGTAAATGGCTGAATATAGAGTTTAAAACCACAGTTATAAGATTTTTCAAGAATTTCCTAGAAAAGATGGATAAATTAAGTGAAACCCTTGAGGATATGAAAAAGGACCAACTAGAAATTAAACACACACTGACTAAAATAAAAAATATTATACAGAAATCTAACAGCAGACTAGACTAATGCAAGAATCAAGTCAAAGATTTGAAATACAAAGAAGCAGAAAACACTCAACTGGAAGAAGCAAAAAGAAAAAATAATAAAAAAATGTGAAGATGGTTTAAGGAGCCTCTGGGACAACTTCAAGGGTACCAAAATCAGAATTATGGGGGTACCAGAAGAAGAGAGAGTTCAAGATACTGAAAACCTATTTGAAGAAATAATGACCAAAAACTTCCCCCACCTGGTGAAAGAAATAGACTTACAAGTCCAAGAATTGCACAGAACCCCAAACAAAAGGAATGTAAGGAGGACCACACCAAGTCACATCATTATTAAAATACCAAGAGCAAAAGACAAAGAGAATATTGAAAGCAGCAAGACCAAAACAGTTAATTACTTAAAAGAGAGCACCCATATGATTGTTAGCTGATTTCTCAACAGAAATTCTCAACAGAAACTATGCAGGCCAGGTGGGAGTGGCAAGAAATATTCAAAGTGATGAATAGCAAGAACCTACAACCAATATTACTCTACCCAGCAAAGCTATCATTCAGAATTGAAGGCAGATAAAGAGCTTTACAGATAAGAAAAAACTAAAGGAGTTCATCACCACCAAACCAGTATTATATGAAATGCTGAAAGGTATTCTTTAAGAAGAGGAAGAAGAAGAAAACGGTAAAGATAAAAATTAGGAACAACAAATACATATCAACAAGTGAATCTAAAACAAGTGAATTGAAAATTTGATGAACAGAATAAACTGGTGAATATAATAGAATCAGGGGCATAGAAAGGGAGTATGGTCTGACAATTCTCAGGGGGAAAGGGGTGAGCAGGATGCAGGGAGACTGGACAAAAATCATACACCTATGGATGAGGACAATGGTTGGGAGGAGGTAAGGGCAGAGGGAGGGTTGTGAGCCAGGTGGAGGGGAGCGATGGGAGGGAGGGGGAGGAACAATTGTAATAATGTGAACAATAAAGATTTATTAAATAAAAAAGTAAAATAAAAATATAAATAAATAAATAAAAAAGACAAAAAATCAAAGAGCTAACTTTCATAAAAGTCACCAATACACAAATCACAAAAAATATAAATGTATCTAATATACATGAAAAATATATGCTTACTGGTAACCTCCTCAACAATAAAAATTCAAATTAACCCAACAATTCTCCTACATATTGGGAAAAAATGAAATACAATAACAATGCCTTCTAAATAAGGTTCTTTCATCAACATTGGCAAAGAGGAAATCCAACCGTCTTTATTCACAATGACTTAGCAGTCTCTGTTGAACAGTTAAAAGTTACACATTCCTTTACAAGATGTTCTGCCTCTAGGATTGCATCCCATAGAAATATTTGCCCATATGTACAAAATTGATTGAAAAATTATTTATTGTAACAAAAAATTTTAACAGTAAAGGAAATTAGGCCAAATATGTATCAAAGTAGACTATTAAATAAGATATATTACATCCATAAAATTAGATTTTTAAAAGCAACAAAAATATGTGCATGTACTGACAAGGAAAGCTGTGTCTATATAAATGTGATAAGCAAGTTGTAAAATACTAAGCAGAGAAAGATTTTGACTTGTTAAAAATAAAGATAATGGTTTATTAAGCTCAAATTAAAAAAAATCTGGAGATTTTGAACCATTCATAGGCTTGTGCCTGAGGAATGAGATTACTCAGGAATGTCACTAGGTTAATTATTTCTGTGATGCTCTATCTATTAATAAATATAATTACTTTGATAAAAATTTCAAGTTCTAAAGTAAAAATCAAATGTAGAGAAAACCTTAAGATGATGAAAAGCAAGTGCCCACCCCTACTCTTTACCACTTGGTTACAAGCCCTAGGACCATGAAGACATTGTGGATCCTTGCTATAAAAGATGATTTGGTTTACATACCACCTCTTTACCTTTCTTCTTCTCCTCCTCCTTCTTCTCTGCTTCCTCCTCCTCCCCCAACTCCTTCTCTTTTTTTTCTCCTTCTCCTTCATGTTTAGAGAAATAGATGCATAGATGGATGGATAGCTAGATAGACATTCCACTATTTTTTATATAAGTTTAACAAATATAAAAAAAACAACACTCTATTTCTGATTGATCAATTCCCAAGTGTTCATTCTAAACTTTTCTCTGTAGAATGTTGGTAGCCCTGCCTTTTATTAGTTTTTTTTTTAATTTATTTTATTACAGATGTAGGTTGATTATAGGTTTAATTTTTATGTCCCTGATGATTAGTGATTAGCATTTTTTTGTAAAAAAATGCTCAACATCAAAATGCCCCCCCTGCCCCCTGCTTCTCCACTCTCCTCCAGCCCCTGCCACACCCCAGACCTTCACCACATTATTGTATATGTCCACTAGTTATGCATGTATGTATATGAGTTACTTGATTAATCTCTTCCCAGCCCCCCTTCCATCTGAGATCTGTCAGTCTATTCCATGCCTCTATGTCTCTGGACCTATTTTGTTTATCAGTTCATTAGGTTAATTAGATTCTACTTATAAGGATGATTATGTGGTATTTGTCTTTCTCTGACTAGCTTATTTCACCCAGCATAATATTTTCCAGGTTTATGTTGTTGAAAAGGGTAAGAAATTGTTCTTTTATACAAAAATGCTCAACATCACTAATCATTAGGGACATACAAATTAAACCTACAATCAGATATCGCCTCTGCCAGAATGCCTACCATCAGTAAATCAACAAATAACAAGTGCTGGTGAGGATGTGGAGGAAATGAAAGGCTAGTACATTGCTGGTAGAAATGCAGACATGAGGAAAGTAATATGGAATTTACTAAAAAAAAATTCAAAATGGGACTGCCTTTTGACCCAGTGATCCTACTTCTAGGAACATATCCTAAGAAAGCTGAAACACTACTCAGAAAGAATATATATACCCCTATGTCCATAGCAGCATTACTTATAATATCTAAAATCTGGAAACAGCCCCAAAACCCATCTGTAGATGAGTGGCTAAAAAGCTGTGGTGCATTCACACAATGGAATACTATGCAGTCCTGCCTTTTCCATCACCTCCTATATACTCATGTCCTACCATTTTTTACTTATATCCTCATTTGTCTCTTTTCTCACAATGATACTTTTTCCATTGGTGACCCAAAAAGTTGAAAACTAAAAAGCAGCTGCTTAGACATGAAGGTCTAGAGGAGTGGCATTGTCAGATTTCTTATTTTTATTTTATTTTATTTTTAAAATATATTTTTATTGATTTCAGAGAGAGGGGAGTGGAAAAGAAAGATAGAAACATAAATGAGAAACATCAATTGGCTGCCCGCTACATGCTCTCTAATCAAGCCCAAAACCTGGACAGATGCCCTGACTGGGAATTGAACTTCCTAGTTCATAGGTTGATGCTCAACCACTGAGCAACACTGGCTTGGTTGATTTCTAATTTTTAGAAAGTGATTCTCTGTATGATGATAGATGATGGACTGAAGAACATCAAGAGTGGTGGAGGTTGGGTGCTTAGTTAAGGGCTATTGGAATACTGCAATTGTGGGAAGGTGGCTGCTGCTGGAGTATAAACAAGGCAGAGGGGAACATACATAACATATTATCCAGCTTTATATTATTGGTAAGGCTTCCAGTCAACAGTAGGTTATTAGTAGTTTGGAGGGAGTGAAAAGTTATAAGCATATTTTTAACTGTGCAAATGGTCAGTGCCTATTATCCCCATATTGTTAAATATTCAACTATATTTCCTTATTATCCTTTTCATGATTCTGTCTGTAGTAATATCCTCTGTTTCACTCCTGATATTAGTAATTTGTATTTTTCTTTATGAGGAGAAAGAGTGGGGGGTTGAACCCCAGGACTTTTAACCAATTCTGATGTATAGCCTGGCTCAGGGCCTTCCCTTGTGAGTAAAATTTGCTGTCACACTTAGCAAGTTGAAGCTAGTTTCCCACAGATCAAGTTTCTCATGTTGGCAATGGGCACAGCCCCATTGTCCTGTACTTTTCCCATGGCAAAATGAGGCTGAGTGAATACTTGTGGAAAGGGCTTCCAATGAGCTTCCTTGTGCAGTGAGGGGCCGAGGGTAGGCCTCAAGTTCTTGACAGGGAGAGGCAGACAGGTTTCTGAAAGTGGAGCAAGCTGATCACCTACACATGTGCACTTATTAGGGTAAACCTTCTGTGTTAGAAAGCTTCAGAGGCCTGCCTGTAGTGTCCAAGGTAGACTCTTGGGGTAGGGGACAAGGTCATTGCCCTCCTGTAATCTGGGAGTGGCCCACAGATTCACATTCCTGTTCACATGGATGGGAGGACGCATGTAGCAGATGCACCCTTGTTCTAGAGAAGAGCTAGAGAACTGCCAGACTCAAACCCTCCATACCATCCAGTCCAAAACCTCCTGTTCTTTTGGGCAATAGCATTGCAATCCGTTTTGTCCCTGCCCTCATTTGAAGTTGCAAGAATCAAACTCTGTGTCAGCTCAAAAATAAAAGTGACCTTACAACTAACAGTTTAAAACTCCATTCACTCAGGACCCTTGGGGGAAGGGAAAGGGAAGGAGCCCCAGGCAAAAGAGGCTTCCAAAAGGAGCATGTTGAGTTAGCACCCACTGGGTTCCTACCTCTGTAAGGGGCTGTTACCCAATCAAAACTGATTCCTCCTCAGACTTGCAGAGGGGGCAGAATCAGACCTCATTCCATCCTTTGTACCCAGTGATAAGCATATTCCTGGTGGTGGGCCATAGATTGGCGAAAGGTAAGGGGCCCCACTGAGACCAGGAAAGAGGAATTGGACATGCCCATCTTTCATTACCACATACTATGAAACTAGAAAACAAAATGACAAGCAGAGAGGCATGCATGAGGAAAGCATGTTTCTACCAGTTCTGTTCACAGAGCAAGGTGAACATAGTGGGGCGTGCTCCAGAAGCCCCTAGAGGTCTGCACACTGCATCTTCATCACAGTGAATTCGGCATTCCAGGGGAGCGCTCCAACTATAAAGCTGCACGTCAGTTTCTGGAAAAGACCATCACCACAAAAAAATTAGAAGTGCACCACAAGGTACCAACTTAGACATATGCTCGAAGATGGTTATCATTCATCAAGAAATGCTCTCAGGAACCTGCTAGCTGGATGCTTGTAGTTCTTCACAGTGATCAGCAAATGCTGATGGCCCCAGAGGACTTTCTGTTTCCACACCAACCATTAGGCAGCAAATACTAACAATCACCATATTTTGGTGGGAGATCAGATGTAAACGTCATTTTATTTTTAATTCTCTATAATATATTCTACAATGTAAATAAAGCAATGCTATGCCAAATATGAACCAATATATGTTGTATTAATCATTAAATAACAAATAAGTCAGAATAAGAACAATTTAGAAGGTTCTAGGGCCTAACCTGACTTTTATTTTATACAGACCTTCTCTCTGGTTTAGTATTAAAATCACTAATACCTTTAAAATAAAATGTTCTATCTGTGTATGATAGATGGGTGAATGGATAAATAAAGGGCCGAATAGGTGGGTGGATGGATAAACGGGTAGAGGAATGCAGAATGGGTAGATAGATGAATGCATACATGGATAGCTATAGATAGATAATTAGATGATAGAGAGGTAGAGAGAAAGAGAGAGAGGGGGAGAGAGAGAGAGATCCTGGAAAACAGCAAAGGGCATCTTAAATAATTGACTGCAACAAGGAGGTACTTCCAGGACCTTTGAGGCAAATGGAGTCAGGAGTAGATCTCTGCAGAGTATCAGACACATACAGAGGAGGACAATGGAATTTCTTGCCATACAGGCCCACAGACAATACCAGATCAAGATGAGTTTACAGGGGAATTAATATCAGACCTTGATGACCAAAAGCTCCCTTTGTTTTTAAATGGATTCAGAACACAGAAACGGATGGAAAGCCTCCATTCTTACTATACCAGACAACAAAAACCCTGAAACCAAATCATAAGCCAAATGGCTTGTCCCAGGGCCTGCAGCAGCAGTATCACCAAGGAACTTCAAAAATGGCATTAAGACATTCTTACTGCTTAAATGTTTGTCCTAGTAAATAGAACCAAAATCCTTTTAAAAAATACCAGTGCTCTGGCCAGGTGGCTCAGTTGGTTGGAGCATCATCCTGTATGGTCCAGTGGTCAGCAAACACATTAGTCAACTGAGCCAAATATCAGCAGTACAACGATTGAAATTTGTTTTGAGAGCCAAATTTTTTAAACTTAAACTTCTTCTAATGCCACTTCTTCAAAATAGACTTGACCAGGCCATGGTATTTTGTGGAAGAGCCACACTCAAGGGGCCAAAGAGCTTCATGGGCTCGCAAGCCGCAGTTTGCGGAAAGGTTCAGGTTCAATTCCAAGGGTAAATGAGAAGCAGCAGATCCATGTTTCTCTCTCACATCCAGATGTGTGAGTCTCTCATTCTCTTTCTCCCATCTTCTTTCTATCTCTCTAAAATCAATAGACAGGATTTTTAAAATACTGGCAAGTTAAACAATTACTGCTAGCTAGAGGCTGCAGTTTTACAGCTCTAATGCAGTGCTTTTGAGCCTTTCCCAGTGATATGAAGTATATGTGTGGTGTCTGTACCTGGAAATTCTGATTCAATAGGTTTAGGATGAAGTAATGGAACTGGCCTGTGTGTGCGTCTGTGTGTGTGCATATGTGTCTGTGTTTTCACCTCATCCTTCAAAGGTTCTTAATACTAGGGAAGTTTGAGAATACTTAATATATATAAAAGCAAAAGTCCTAAATAAATAAGTGGCATATCGAACCCCACTGCATTCT
Source organism: Lasiurus cinereus (assembly GCA_011751065.1). Taxonomy (NCBI): domain Eukaryota; kingdom Metazoa; phylum Chordata; class Mammalia; order Chiroptera; family Vespertilionidae; genus Lasiurus; species Lasiurus cinereus. Next base: position 10,681,120 of record JAAGEH010000006.1, read on the forward strand.
AACAGATGAGTGTAGACACAATCTGTTGCATTCTTTCTTTCCAAAGAAAGACTACAACAGATTCTGGGGCTGGCAGAAGGGCTGCAACAAAGAAAGGAGGTAGGAAGGAGAAGCTGTCTGCCGTCAACATGGTAACGGATTAGAATACACCATCAATGTTCACAAGCACATCTGTGGACTGACCTTCAAGAGGATGTGCACCTCTTGAAGGTCACTCCACAGATGTGCTTGTGAACATTGAGAGAGCTGGAAATTTGCAGTGAAAGAGATAAAAATGCCAGATGTGCCCATCAACTCCAGGCTCAGCAAAGCTATCTGAGTCAAAGGAATAAGAAATGCCCTGTACTATATTTGTGTATGGTTTATCCAGAAAATTTATATATATTGGTGATCTATGGGCCTGTCATCATTTTCAAAAACCTATTGTCAGTCAAGGAAGATGAGAACTACTAATAAAATAAAGTTATAAAACTATACAAAAAAAAGAAAAGTGTATCATAGTCCAGACATGTAAGAATAATTACTCAATATGAGGGAATCTATTATTTCAGTATACTACATTAATAGTTCAAAAAAGAAAAAGAATCCACTATACTTGGTAGATACTAAAGAATAATCGATAGAAGAAAATATTCTTAATTGTTAAAATGATACTTCATAAAGAGAGAATTGGAGAGACTTCAGAAAGTAGCACTTATGTAACATTTAACAAGAGAATATAAATATTGAAAACATTCTCATTAAAGCGGAAATAAAACAATTGTTTGGCATTGTTATTCTTCCACATTATTCCAAACGCTTGAAAAGAAAGATTTCAGTGTTGATAAATGTGTGCTTAAAAACATCTACCTTAAAACCGAGATTGTCCATGGAAACCTTAGGTACAATAAGTGAGTTCCTTAAGCAATATTCACCTTAATACTTTATAATATGTTCTAAAAACAGGTAAAAAGCAACAATAATCACTATAATTCCAGTCTAGTATAAAATATATATTTAAACCAACCATAATTCTACTAAACAATTAAAAAATAAAACTAGCATAAAAGATCAAATGGCATTAAGACATGCTCACAGCTTAAATGTGTGTCATGATAATCTATTGTTAACTGGAAATGATCAAACTTTTCAGTGGAGCACACAGAGGCAGTTCCAGGCATGATGGAATGTCCTTGGTGATCAGGCCTTTGCAAGCTCCTGTACTTAATGCTAGAAGCAGCAGCATCTGGGAACTTGTCAAGAATGCAAATTTTTGGATCCCATTCCAGACCAATGAATCAGAAATTCTGCAGATGAGATGTGGGTTTATCAAAGCCTTCTGGTAATTATAATATCCACTCATGTGGAGAACCATTGGTATAAAGAGACAAAGACACCCCTCCTAGGCAAAATTCAGGGGGCTCCACGAACCTCAGACTAAGCCCTTGGATAAATCCAGAGCTCCCCTCACCTCTGAAATTAAAAATATAGGCTTGAAGCAAAAGGTCCCTGAGCCAACCTAGCTCTTTTGGGAGGGTCATTGGGCCTTTATTGAAATTATGGCTGAGCCAAGCAAGAACCAACTGTAAGTCTGGGATGGATACACTGTGTGGCCTAGTCATTGTTTAATCGCCAACATACAGAATAGCACTGGTGCAAATAAGCTTCAATGAGTAGATGAGTGAATGAACAAATTTCCTCTTGTGTCTGTTCATCCGGGTCCAAGAGAGCAGACTTTCAGTAAATATGCATTGGCAAGTTTTATCCACCACATTCTGCAGACCTACACTTTCCACTCTAAAAACCACAGAGTTGACCACTTCTGAGACTAAATATTGGGAGTGATCCTGACCTCAAAGAGAGACTCTGGACACCCCAACTCTGCCAGTTGAGACTTCCAAACCAGACAGTTGGTTTGTCACTTACCTTTGCCAGTTTGGAGTTTTCCTGAATAACACAGTTTTCATCACTGTTTGAAAGCTTTCTGCAATTGCTGCGGGCAATTTCAACATCAATAAAGTATTCCAAACGGTCTGTGACCTGTCAATTAGCAATTATAACAATTGTGCAATTTTATTCAAAAAGTTGTATTTTACCTTTAAGAAGTTTTATCAAACACTAAAAACATTACTCTCACTTTCATCCTGCCTCCCTATCTGTTAGCCAGTCTTTCTCCAGTGATGCCCACTGCTTGGATTCCTTTGCACATTGATACCAGTTATGTAGCCCTACCTGGAGCTTAATACTCAGGGAAGAGGCTTCTTTCCATTGTGGGGCCTCCTAGAAGGTAAGATCTTCTAATTCCATTTTCTGTCCCAGAGTCCAAGGCATGCTGCATGCTCAGTGATGGGTTGGGGAAGAAAACTAAAGTCACCAGAACTATCAGCTCCTTTGGGCCCAAGATGTTACATATTCATGTGGGCCAGATGAGAGGGCAGACACTTCTGCCACCTGGGACATCCCCTCTGATTCTTATCCCACACACAGATCCCTCAGGTTCTGTCATCTGGATAAATCTCCTGCCCCTTTTCTATTCAAGGCCCTCCCACCACCTCAGCAAACAGTCCTTAAGAGGCTATGCCAAGTGAGTTTGTCTTTCTGTTTTCTGTTGAGTGTTTAGCAAGGAGTGTAGCAATAGATTTGTAGTAAAGCATCAGTATTTACCGAATCCATTAATGATTAAGTGCAGTGAAGGTGAAGGTATTCATTGAAATCTGCTTTCATCAGATTATAAAACATCACAGTAAGCCACAAAAAGGGTATCTGTGCTTTGGTTCCAGCCTCCCTGGACCCCACTTTTAATAGTACATTTCCTCATTGCCATCTCTGAACCTTGACAAATTTGTATTAAATTTTGGCTGTGTTTCAAAGAATTAACAAGGGACACTCTGACCTATTGGGGAGAAGCTGGCTAGACATCAAGAAATAACCAGTCACAACCGGTTTGGCTAAGAGGATAAAGCATCGGCCTGCGGACTGAAAGGTCCCAGGTTCAATTCCAGTCAAGGCCATGTACCTTGGTTGCAGGCACATCCCCATTAGGAGGCATGCAGGAGGCAGCTGATCGATGTTTCTCTAATCGATGTTTCTAACTCTCTATCCCTCTCCCTTCCTCTCTGTAAAAAAATCAATAAAATATATTAAAAGAATAATATTCAAACTCCTTGAAAGAAAGAAAGAAAGAAAGAAAGAAAGAAAGAAAGAAAGAAAGAAAGAAAGAAAGAAAGAAA